>OY755038.1:145469739-146069739 GCA_963576565.1 Aspidapion aeneum
GATTTAATCTTAGGAGCAATTTTTTTTTTATAAAACGCGATATTGCTAATTTTGGTATTTTTTTTGCGCGGTTCCATGTAAAGATAATATATAAATTTAAGCACATTGTGATAGGTTAACTCAAAAAATACAATAATTTTCATACGAAATTAAAATCATCACGATTTAGCCATACTTACCTTAGTCCAAAAGTTCGTACTAACCGAGATACAGGTGTTAAACTATATTTTTTCAATTCGATTTTCTTTGATAAATTTTTTACTAATTAATATTTTTGCAAAAAATAACCAGCGTGTAAGTTTTTTCGAAATTGGCAAGACGATTCCGTTGAAAATTTTGATGTATAGTTTACAGGGTGTTCCCTGGACCACTAGCATTGCATTAAAATCCGTGACTTTTTTTTGTGCCTCGGTGTATACCAGTTTTTATGTAAAATATTGGTTTTCCCATCCTTTTTATGTAAAAAAGTTATACTGTTTTAAAGTCGCTCAGAGCAACGGTTTTTAAAATTTTTGCATTTAAAGTCTTTATTGCATGTGAGTGATATGCCTAATTTATGTATGATACTTTCTTCAATTCAAGACGATTGCATTGAAAAATTTGATGTACAATGTACAGGGTGCTCTTTGGACCACTACCACTGCAATAAAATCATCAGTGTATTTTTTTGTGCATCGGTGTGTACTAGAGCAAGTTTTTACACAGAATATTATTTAAATTATTAAATAATTATTATTAACAAAAAAATAAAAACCAATTATAAAAATTATACATATTTTATTGCAACAACAAATTTTTAGATAGAAAAACAAAAAAAATTCTCCAATAAATGTTCAAAATGGCCACCGTTAACCTGAATACATTTGTTTATTCGCTTATTATACGAACGTCTGATTTTAAAACAAAGATTTGCATTTCTGAATGCCTCTCCAGCATTTTGAATTTTTTGAAATAGTTTTTCTCAGGTATTTATCTAGCCTACAATAATAAACAGTTTTAAGTTGAAATTTTAAAAATTTTTATTTTTTTTAATAAATGATAATTAAAATTTTCTTTCAAAACAATAAAAAAAAATACTTGCAATAATAAAGTATACGTACTTACCCTTAGAGTAATAAATTACTCTGAGTACTTACCATTAAAAAAAAACTAATACGAAGAGGTTTTGTTCCTCATTAAAAACAAAGCCCTACACAGTTGCAATAACCAACAATGATAACACACTTATGACAATTCAAGAACCACCCTGTATATTTTTTAACTTAATATTTCTTAAGAAAACATACAATCTTAATCAAAAATCTTTTACCCATACAATAAAAATTTCTAATTTAAATATCTTGAATCCCGTTGCTCTAAGCGACATCTAAACGCTTTAACTTTTTTACTTAAATGAAATTAAAAAATTATTGTTTTTAATAGAATCTTGTATACACCGAGGAACAAAAAAGTTAGACCTATTTTAATGTAACGGTACCGACCCAGAGAACACCCTGTATAATATTATTTTTTTAACCAAAATTAAGTTGTCCATGCCCGAAAACCACCAACCCGAATTTTTTGTGCAAAATTATTAATTAGTAGAAAGAATTGAAGAAGGGATCATACATAAATTAGGCATATCATTCACATGCAATAAAAACTTTAAATGCAATAATCTCAAAAACCGTTGCTCTGAGCGACTTTAAAACAGTATAACTTTTTTACATAAAAAGGATGGGAAAACCATTATTTTACATAAAAACTGGTATACACTGAGGCACAACAAAAATACACTGATTTTTATGCAATGGTAGTAGTCTAAGGAATACCCAGTACATTGGACATCAAACTTTTTAACGGAATCGTCTTGCCAATTTAAAAAAAACTTACACGCTGGTTAGTTTTTGCAAAAATATTAATTATGAAAAAAATTATTAGAGAAAATCGAATTGAAAAAATTAAGTTTAACACCCTGTATCTCGGTTAGTACGAACTTTTGGCCTATGGTAAGTATGGCTAAATCGTAATATTTTGACCCAGGTAATCTACAGTTTAACTATGTACCATTAGTTCTGGGACACCCTGTATACAAACATAATAAAAAGCTTGAAGGAAGCAAGCATCGAAGCTGTTGGATACCAAGATAATAGAAATAGCAGGAAGATGTGGTGGGCGGAAAAAATACAGGAAATGGTCAAAGAGAAAAAACGCACATACTTGAAATGGCTCAGTAATAAAGAACAAAGAGACCTAGGAATCTACAGGGAAACCAGAAGACAGCTAAGAAATTCGATACGCACAGAAAAAAATGAAATGTTCGAGCGCAAATGCCACGATATAAATACACACGTAGGAGGTAAGCAGAGTTCTGAAGTCTGGAAAATCATTTCTACAGTAAAAACCCCAACAAAAGAAAAAGTAAACATCCAGATCATCAAACCAGAACAATGGACAGAACACTACAAGGGACCGCTGCAGGAAACGAGATCCGAATATCTGGCAGCCTCTCCGAGGAGAGACATAGAAGGACACGGAGAAAAAGTAGTCATCGAAAAAGAAATGATAAAAAATAGTATTAAAAAGCTTGAATCTGGAAAAGCTAGCGGACCTGGAGCAATATATGCTGAAATGCTCAAATATGGATCACAGAAACTAATCGAAAATCTCACATATATTATCAATCAATGCATAAACGGACATCCAGTACCTGATGATTGGAAAATTGCATTCATATACTCAATACATAAAAAAGGAAACAAGCTGGATTGCAACAATTACAGAGGAATTTCAGTAACCATTACTCTAAGTAGATTGTACGGTAGGATTCTTAGAGATCTAATAGAGAATGATTTTCATGAGCAAGAAGAAGAAGAGCAAAGTGGGTTTCGTGCAGGCAGATCTTGTAGTGATAATGTTTTTTGTCTTAAACAAGTCATTGAGAAGAGGAGCGCCAGAGATATAGAGACTCATGTTGCCTTTGTGGACCTACAAAAAGCATATGATACCGTTCTAGTAGAAGAACTATAGACAGTGTTAGAGCAGACTAATATCAGCCATATACATACATAAAAGCTATGAAAGAACTACAATGGGTAAAACTCTGGAATTAAATTTGGAAATCGACTTTCAAAAGAATTCCTGGTAACAGAAAGCTTAAGACAGGGATGTTGTATCTCTCCAACTCTTTTTAAAATATATATCGCAGTAGCTCTAAAAAACTGGAAACGGAAAGTGCACGGCATGGGAATTCAACTTAACGACAGATTTACCATATACACACTACAGTTTGCTGACGACCAAGTAATAGCTAATGATAAAGAAGACATGGAGTATATGATAGAAAGTTAATGGAAGAATACCAAAAGTGGAGATTAACAGTGAACGTGGACAAGACACAGTAGTTATGTATTGGAAACGAATTCAGTAAGTTAGAACTAGACAATGGACAAGTAATATCTCCATGCAATGAGTATGTATACTTGGGTGTCACACTTGATAAGACAGGAACAGACTGTAAAGAACTGGAAAAAAGAATAGTAAAAGCAAAAAAGGTTATTGGATGTCTTAACAGTATTTTATGGGGCAGAGTGATAAAAAAGAATGTTAAATTTAACATATATGAAACAATGGTGAAAAGCACGCTGTTGTATGGAATAAATACTTGTCGCGTAACAGAAAAATACAAAACAAAAATGGAAAAAGGCATCGAAGAAGGCATAATGGATGCAATAAGAAGATCAATGAGAATATCTAGAACAGATCACATAAGAAATGAGATCATAAAAGAAAGAATGTGAATCGAAGGAGGCATAACGGATGACATCACTAAAAGATAGATGGTACGGCCATGTACAACGGATGAACGACGAAAGATTACCAAAGCAGGTCCTAGAATGGCAACCAATAGGGCGCAGAAAAAGAGGGCGTCTCAAACTAGAATGGCAACAGTCAATCCAAAGATCAATGAGTCAAAAAAATCTGACAGAAGATGATTGTCAGGATCGAAGGAGGTGGAGAATAGGCGTCGGACAACGTAGAAAAACGTTCTAAACCGACTAAATAATAATAATCAGTCCAATACAGCCCCAGAATTTCCCTCACACGCTATATCTCTGTTAATAGTGAATATAAAATATTTTAAAACACGGGGTTTTTAATGATGCCTACTAGCCCTTATAGCATCAAGTCGTCAATAGCTATTTTCCTATCAAGTATGGAAAATCCACTTTTTCCGCACGAGACTGTCTAGTTGACCGTTAAAAAAGATTTTTCACCAGAGTTAGGAAAAATTGTTTTTCTACAAGCGTCAGAAAAACATAAAAAAATTAAATGATATAGAAAAATAGTGTTATAGTCACGCGACTTTTTCCAAAAAACAAGTGTTTTATAGAAATTTGACATCTTACCTTTTCACCATAGCAACCAAGGCATTTTGTTGGCATTATTGTTAATAGAAACTTCAAATCTATACAGGTTTTTTTTTTAATTTGACATTTCTCTGCGGAAATATTTTTGACACTAGTGCGGCAAAGTAAAATTTTTTGCACTAAATATAGTGTGGAAAATCAAATTTTCCACACGCTTGTAGAAACAATATTGTTTCATGCATCAACCCCTAAGTAGCCACCACCAAGTTTTTTTTTCTGAAATGGCAGCTCCTATATTTTTTATTAAAATATACAGGGACATAATTTAGATGGCTACGATTATCATTTTATAACAAGTGGAAACAGTGTAACTACAAAAATAAAAAGTGGGCCAATTTTTAATGACATTACAAAAAAAGACAATAAAAGTATAAAATTAAAAAGGACCTAAAACAATTATTTAATAACAAGCGTGTATTCACGGTGTCCCCGAATTTCCTTTACACGCTATATCTCCGTTAGTGTAGCGGCCAAAGGAGCAGAATTTTAACATTGTAATGGGTCATAATAAAAAATGGTATTTGTCTATATATACTTTATAAATACTTTTTTACTTAAAGCAAAATACCTATTTTAAATAAAAACAAAACATACGGGGTTATATTTCGAATTGGCAGTAGATTTAAGAGTGCAATTTGAAAAAAAAGTCGGTAGTGGCTACTTAGGGGTTAATGTAAATAAGGTACTTATTTGGGTTTTTTAGAAGAAAAAAACAAAAACACGTCAGCTTCGTTTTTTTACGGGCTGTTAATAGGATTAGGTGGGATCTAATCGAAAAAAAAAAGTTGTGTGCTAGCAAAACGAAATCGACCCAGATTGGCTCAATCTAGTCTTATGTCAATATACCAGCGCAAATAATAGAAATTTCTTCATTTTTTTTCAGAAAAATTTTGGTTAAGATATCGTCTATTTTCAACATAATTAATAGACCTTGCGAGGTTTGAATTTCTTTACTATTCCATGGGATAGCTATAAGATTTAATTAAAACTTAGGTGCCTACATGTGTATTTTATTTATAATATTAAAGTATTTTCTAATAATGTAAGAGTTTTAGAAAACTATACCTATTATTTAATAATAAAATAATAGGAACTGAAATTATACTACTGGAGAACATGCTAAAAATGATTTCGATTACCTCAGCTAATTCATAAGCGGCCCCTTCGTTCTTTGAGATGACCTCAGGTGCCATCTAACCATATATAGTGAAACTTTCAGCGTAAGTTCAACGAATTCAGCCAAGAAATTTTGTAAAATAAGGCAACATCGCACCCGCATTTTCGATTTTTTTACGGTTCGAGCTTTTTACGTTTCGACATAATTTCGTTTCGATGATTTTGCGTCTTTTCCTCATTGCGTATCGCGCGTTTAATTTTCGACTTTTTTACGTTTCGACATTTTTACCGATCGACGAAATTACGATTCGTTTAAATTATTTTCTTCTACATTATTTTCGCTTAAATTGCTTTCTTCTCTTTTATTTTTAGATTTTATTATTTTTCGACTTTTTTACGGTGCGACTTTTTTATGATTCGATTTTTTTACGGTTCGATCATTCTGCGAATCGACTTAACTAGGTTTCGATGATTTTACGTTTCGATGCTTTTACGTTTCGACATTTTTACGGGTCGACAAAATAACGCTTCGTCTAAATTATCTTCTACTATATTATTTTCGACAATTTTACGGATCGACAAAACTACGTTTCGTTTAAATTATTTTCGTCTATTTTACTTTCGATTTTTTTATTTTCGACCAAATTACGGTTCGGCATTTTTTTTCGACCTTTTTACGTTTCGACAAAACTTTTTTCGATGTTTTTGAGGCGAGCCTAAATTGTTCATAAATACCTGGCGATGTGGGTCATCTTTTTTTGTTGTTACAATTACAATAAAAATAATAAAAAGTCCGGTCGTCCGACATTTTTAAACTAATGTGGAGTAACACCCTTCGAGCAGTTTCTTTTTCGAATTGCACCGGGAGAATTAGGATTCTCATTTACACACTGTTTTGGGACCGTTCAAAAAATAGGTAGTACGGGACAAAGCTGTTGCGAAATGTACCAATAGGTAAGAGGTACCTGGTAAGTACAGAGTCTTGCGCAAAAAAAAATACATGGATCCATGACGGATCTGATACCTTCCTAACCCATGACCACACTTTAAGTAAACTCCATGCTATATGAACCATAACAACAGTTTTTTGTAAATATGTCTGAAACGAAAGCCCTACCAAGTTTTTGATTATACAAAGTTTTGAAAAAAATGTGCGCTACGATATTCCGAAAACCGCATACTGATGTGACGCTCCATTAAAAAGTTAGCAGTTTTAAAACTATTTAACTGTCAAAAAACTGCCATTAGCATAGACGAATTTCGACCAAAATCTAATCAGCTGGTTACAGTATCGAATACTATTTTACCTAAAAATTTCATGAAAATCAGTTGGGCGGTTTAGGAGCTATCGTATTACGGACAGAGTTACATACACACACACACACACACACACACACACAGACATCACGACGAGGTCAAATACACCCAAATAACACATTTTCGGCGTTATCTAAAAAAAAAAAAATTGTCGAAAACAATACCTTCTCTAGTGCTGTGCGGGCTAGGAAAGTAAAAAGAAAAAGTCTATTATTTTTATCAAAAAAAAATTGGGACGTCGAAGGTTGGCTTCTCACGTGCGCGATATCGCGAGCCGCTCCCGCTCGCACCTTTACAAGCTAGCTCGAACTGCGCCTTTCCCACGCTGCACAGTGTTGCGAAAATGATTGATTGGGGACAAAAAACCCTACGAGGTTATAAATAATATTTTTTTATTCCTTTATAAATAAAAAGTGATAAAAAACGTTTTCAACACAATTTTTACAAAATAGTATTAAACCAAATCATATTTTGACAGAAAAAAACAAAAAATATAACAAAATGTTAAAAATCAATATTTTGCTCATGGATTATTTCGAAAATCCAACGTTATTTAAAATGAGGAACCTATATATATGTCAAGGAAAACCTACCTTTACTTAACCTAACTTTATGTAACCTAACCTAATTCTATCTTACCTATCCTAACCTAACCTATCCTGACTTCCATCGTCATTTAAAAATACTGGCTGTTAAAAATAAACACATCTAACCTAACCTAACTTAACTTTAAGCCTAGTCCATACTCGCTGGACTGGCCATTTTAAAATTATATTAAAATAAAAAATTTGGGTTTATATCAAAAACTTTTTTATAAACTAAAAATAGAATATTTTATACGTTAAAAAGTACAATGTTCCTAGATAAAAACAACACCTATCGTACCTACGAAAAAAATAATTATTAGTGATCAGTAGAATTACTCACACTCGGAATCAGTAGTATCTTCCATAGTTTTAAATAGCTCCTGTCCAAGATCATTTTGCTGAACTGGTTCTTCTTGGATTAAATACTCATAAATTTCAGAATCCCAATGAAGGTATGAATTATTTTTTGACAAATTTTTGTTACGATAAAATGCTACTTCTGGGTCTGATGTTATTAACAGAGTTCTAATAATGTCAGAATTGGAATTTACGCGAGATGTTTTTCGACTGTTACACAAACGAATTTTCCTAAATTCTTTATGTCTTGCTTCCAAGGCTTCTTTAGAAAGTACACCGATAGGTAATTCAAAAAAGTCTATTACATCACCACTGTGAACTAATACTTTATGGACAGTACTAGGCATGTAGGCCCTCAATACATTTGACAATTGTTTTACAAACAATTGTCAAATGTATCGAGGGCCTCTAGTACCAACTATATAAATGAAGAAAAAGCTGCCTTGTTTCGGTTAATAGTTTTTTAAATTTAGTGGTGTTAATTTCACAGCCAGAAGCAATCACTCTTTGTATTAATGCAAATTTTTTAATCAAGTCTTCATTTATGCCCGTTATTTCAGAGCTTAATTCTGAATTTACGAAAAAACGTCTAGCTGTATTACCATCGTTTGTAGAGCCATACCCCGGTTTTGGCTTATCAACAATCAATCTCATTTTGGACTTAAAATTTATCAGAATTTTTTTCTTAGTTTCTTCCATAAGTTTTTCATTTTCTTCGCCTTTTGCAAAATATGCAATAAACATTCAAAAAACCGAATCCAGCAGTAAAGGAAAGATAAACCAAAACGATAATTGTTCACGCAAGGTGTTTTATTTAATACTGAATCTAGATTCATTTCCTTGGTCAGACAAAATACTTGCTACACTTCCATCAAACATGGTAAGTATCAAGTCAAAAGAAATGGAAATATTTTGTCCTCCAAAAGAAATTTCATATTTATCTAGCTGATCAATAGAATGTTGAATTGTACTCTCTTCTTGTCGAACCAGTTCAGCGTTCTCTTTTATAAACAAAAATTTAGTGGGTCGACAGTAGTGCGTGGAAGAAATCCTGGGATTTGACCAAATGACTTTTTGATCCAAGCTAATTAACTGTAAAGGTACTAAAGCAATTAAAAACAAATATTCATCTGTAGAGTCAGAATATTCGTCAGAAAATTTTAGTTTATAAACACTATGGCCTGCACTACCATCAAATCCCCATTTACACTGAAGTTTTAGCTGATTACAAGATAAGTTTTTGTCAATATCTAATAAATTTAAAATGCTATCTACTGTCTTTTGAAGTAGTTCCTGAAGGTCAACTTCAGCAGAGACTTCAGTTACGATAATTTTGGAAGGAATATATTCATTTTTTTTTCTAGAAGTGCTCGATAACTTGGAAAACAGTTTTTATGTAAAGAATTAACAACAGATCGTAGAACATTGTACTTTCTAACAGATAAGTTTAAATAATTGTTGCTTACTCAATATTTCTTCTTTTGTTTGATGGACCACATTACTTCTGTAGAATGTTCTAAAACCAAGTTCTCCACTCTACGAATTTTCGTTTTCTTGAGGCTTCTTCAAAAACTTTTGGTCGACCCCTTTGGCTTGTGCTTGTACTCGGCTGAGCTTCAAGATCTTTTGGCATATTTGTTGGTTTATAAGCTTCTAATTGCATACAAAATTTTCCTTGAAGCCAATCAGAATATTTAGATTTAAACATTTTAATGTTTCTAGAGCAATTTTTCCATCTTCTTGCAACATTTAAACAAAAAAAATTACACTTTTCATCCAAAATTTTTTCGATGTCATCTGAAAAGTCTTCTATTTGTGCCACTTGTTTTATTTTTGATTTTAAGTTACGTTCTCGATCGTTTTCTTGACTTGCAGCCCATGTTTCAAATAAAAGTTCATTTGGAATAAAAATGGGCTGATCTAAAAAAAAATCAATTATTAAAAAATTGCATATATTAGCAGACGTGGACAATAAATTTTTAATGGTCATAGGTAAGGCTAATTATGTTTTAAATATCTTCGATAGCTTTTGATACCTTTTTTAAACCTTACTTGAAAATAAGATACCTGAATATAATGCATTTTTTTACCACGCCATATTTAAAATTCAATTTTATTCAAACTAGTCTACCTTTCAGAATTCCCTAATTTTTTTTGTCACACATACCTGTAGGTATAACATCCATAGTAAAAATAACTTTTCACTAACATCTTTAACGAAATAAATAAAACTAAACAAACATGTAAAGCGAAGTGCATTATTTACCAAAAAAATTTTAAAAAAATTTGCTGAATAACGATAAAAATTTTTGTGAGATGCGCACATTTCTGATAATTTTTTGTTCTATTTTAGTGGACTGGGATTCTTTTACTAGTAAAATAACAGATTTTGGAAATAAAAGTCGAATGCCCGTTTTGGGATTATTGTCAATGGGCCGCAACACAGTGCGCTGGCTTCTCACAGCGCGTAATATCGCCGAACGGTCATAGAAATGCGACCGACATTAGATATATCTATACAACTACATACACCTATAATATGTGTCTGTCTGTGTGCTTAATATGCTGCTTGCAAATATACCTTTAAAGAAATTTCTTTAAAATTTGTTTATGCTAAGAGTTTTTTATGCATATTCAGGTTGCACAAGGTCGCCAAGTTTTGAAACTTATTGGTACGATTGTAGGGTTAGTAGTCTTTAGTATTCAAGTTGGAACACTGGCCTCCATAATAAAAAAAATGCAAATAAATTGGTTCCTAATTAACTAATCTTAGTTTTTAAGAAAATTATATTTATAGGGGGCTGTGTATCTACCTATAATGTAAGGGGTCGTGTACAAAGGAATTTTTACCACAGTACACCACGATACACTGTGATTTTTACCACTTTACAAAATATGTTAATCACAAAGTATAAAATACGTAAATACCCACAGGGGGCCCAATATATATTTACATTTTAAAAAATGATGCAGTGTGTTAAATATATTAGTATTGCATTTGGAAATTGGTAGGGTGGAGGGGGGCCCAGATCATTAATTTACCCCTAGAGGGCTCATGTTTCCTCTCCACGCAATGGCGTATCCAGGCTTTGATCATGAGAGGGTTAATCCAGTCAAACCACATACATAGGTACTTGATATAAGAACAAATGTTAAGGTCCTGCAAAAAAAAATTTTTGTGGAAAAATCCTCACTTTTTACCAATCTTAAGGGGGGAGTTAATTACCCCCATTACCCTCCCCTCTCTTTTATTTGCCGGTGTCTCCACGGGCCTTGTGCTACCCATTGAACTGAAATATGTCAAACTTATATTTTTCTTTTTCACATAGTTTATTCAACTTAGGTTAAGTTATAAAGATCGGAAAAATATTGCAAATGCTAAATCATAGCGAAATGTAAATTAATAGTGCTTTAATCTATTATTTTTAACAAAGGATTAAGCGAAAATAAATGAAAAAAATACTTTGAAATAACTGTAGAAAAATTAAAAAATTATTAAAAGATAATTTTTATTTTAACCAGTTCAAAGTTATACTTCTTTTTTTAAGATTGAAACTGTTTAAACAAATTTTGTAGCAATATGCTTAAAAATAAGGTTTAACTAACTAAAAATGGTATTTCCAAGAAAAGTAGATTATTATTTATGTAACGACTTCAATCGTAATTTAATATAATTAACGAACGGTCCCCAAAAAAATAATTTGTGAGCTCACTCTATTAACGTGCACTGAAAAATTCGCGGACTAAACCTATGTAAATGTAGTGAGATTTTAAATTGCTTCGCATTTTCTTATTAATGTATGTTTATAAATAATTTTCAGTTATTTATTTGTTATTTTGATTGGAAAAATTTTGTATGTAAAAGATTTACACGAAAATGTAGTTCGTATATTATTTTGCAGACTTTAAACTACCCCTCAGGGGTGGTACTACAATTTGAGACTATTTTTAACAGGAATCCTATGACTGCACGGACTAAAGTACCAAAAAATGACATTTCGTTACAAAATTTTTATGTGGTTTTTTTTTATTTCTAAAGTTAATTTGAATTTATATGAGAAGAAACTCAGTGAGAAATGTTTACTATTATATTGCACATTGGGGAGAACCGAATCTTTGCAGTTATTTGACCTGTGAGCATTAAAAAAATTAACTTAAACTGGTCGGTATCAAGTCTATAGACTTGATACTTAAACCCGGTCTACAATGCTAAGTCTTAAGGTAAATATTTGAATACAAAAGCCGAATAGTAGTAAAAAGTTGATATTCAATTAATAAATATAAGAAGTGAAAGTGTGAAGCTACAAGAAGAAAATTGAAAGGTATGTATGATTTTCCTACAGTGGTTATACATTTGAGAAAAACGTTTATAGCATACTTTTCCTCCAAGAATCGTCAAATTCCCTTTCGAGAACAAATAAGTAACAACATTTAATCTTTTTATAATTTATATAAGTTGTAGTCTAAGTTGGTAGCTCACAACATTTAAGCCTTGGCCACTTGAGGTGACAGTACCACTGTCACACTGGCCGCCTGTTACACCATGCTATTTGCGCCTGAAAACAAATCATCCACGTAGAAGTCTTGTAGGGTTGTTTTAGCTGCTTTCGGATAATTTGCTTCTTCATCTTTCGCCAGACGTTGAATAGTTTTAATTGCGAGGTATGTGGCTGAAGTGGTGCCATATGTTACAGTTGTCAATCTGTATTCTTGAAATCGAAATTGCGGATCTGCTCTCCAAATAACTGTTTGATAGGGTTGATCATCTTAGTGAATTTTAATTTGTCGATACATTTTTTCAATATCTGCGGTTATTGCAATTTTGTGCGTTCTCCATCTTAATAATAATTCAAATATATCTTGTTGAAGTCGTGGACCGTTAACCATTGCTTGATTAAGGCTTATTTTGCTCGATGTTTTACTTGAAGCATCGAATACGACTCTAAGTTTGGTTGTCTCTTTCACAGGTTGGTGTGCTATATAGTATTTCGTTCTAGTATGATCATGATTAGGCTCCATATAGTAGAGCAGATGGCCTATGTAAAAATGGTTTTATTGTGCGATCTTTGAGGTGGCAAAACGCCGTTTTAACTGTAGATCTAGAGGCTTAAGGTAAGTTTAAAAAGTAGTTTTTTTTCTCCAAACCCGCGCAAGGAGTAGGGGGGGGGGCGCCATTTTGAATTTTAAGGGCATTATTTTAGATTATATTTTTTTTTGCTAAAATTTTTTTACCAATTAAAAAAAAAGGTGCTATTATTAGGCAAATGCCTCGTGTTATTAAACCAACAAAAAAACTGGTCATCAGGCCCAAGCAGCCGATGAGGAAAAAATTTACAAAGTTCTTGTAATAACTTTTTATTTTATTTTATTTTCCAAAATTTTTGTTTGAGGCCACCTAAAATCTTCACTGGATAAGCTATGCATTTAGGATATACCTTTTTGTAACAGCACATTTATTGTGCTTGTGACCGTGTATTCAGCTGTGGTTAGTAGCTCGTTGCTATTTTTTAAATTAATATTTTTTATCTTGGGAACACATAATTTTTCAAATTTTGGATGAACCGGTTTCAAAAAACATTTATTATTTTTTCTAGCAAATTGCAACACAGAATCACCAACTTATGTATTGCCCGTTACTTTCGAAATATGTCGCTATCAACTGGTGAAAAAGATTTTTAGTCCTATCCCCTTGAAACATTTCACAGGCCTCTAAACATAAAAAATAGAAATAAATTTTTGATTAAAAAAAATACTATTTTTAATACTCGCCTTTTTAATCTAATTTTTTTGTGGTGATTTTGGTTTCATATACCACACGTTAAACTAGGGTTCTTAGGCTATTAAACTGTTTATCTCAGATATGTGAGTTCTGTGAAGAAATTTTGAGATAAAGAGACAAATTCCCAGGCATAAACATTTTCGTTCAGTTCTATCATGATTCTCATTTTAATGATAGGCGTTATTCTCGATTAAAGAAGCTATCAACTGGTAAAAAAGATTTTTTAGTCCTATGACCTCGAAATATTTCAAAATTCTCTAAACATAAAAAATGGAAATAATTAATTTTTGATTAAAAAAACCTCTATTTTAAATACTCGCCTTTTTAACCTATATTTTTTGTGGTGATTTTGGTTTCCTGTACTACACATTAATCTATGGTTCTTAGGCTTTTAAACAGTGTATCTCAGATATGTGAGTTCTGTGAAGAAATTTTGAGATAAAGAGGCATATCCCACATATTTATCTTCTCGTTGGGTTTTCATTGACGGTATATTATTATATTATAATATTTATTTATATAATGTCCTACCACAATTCCAATGTTTATGCTATGCGTTATTTTCGATTAAAGGGGCTAGTTACAAGTTAAATTTATTTGGAGCTTAATAACCTTTAAGCACGTCAAATGTAAAAAAAATAGAGATAATTATATATTAATAGGGAGGATAGCCTATGTAGAAATGGTTTTATCGTTCTATCTTTGAGGTGACGAAATGTCCTTTTAACTGTAGATCTTGTAACGTGTCATTATTACGTTTAAGGCACACGTTACATATTTGTTTTATTTCTATAAATAACCAAAACTATCCGACTCGTTTTTCTATACACACATTAAGGGTAATTTATAGAGCTGGGTTTTGAGGTTGTATACTGTCCGAAAAGTTACCTTACAGAGGAGGCATTCCATCGTAGTGCTTTAAGGACTGTGCGGCATTATTTAGGCATTCTAATTGGAATTTGAGATCACAGGTTTCGGGAAAAATCACATAAAAACTTTTGATTGTTGTTTATCTTTAAAATTTCGTAGTTTTCTTTGACGTTCATGAACTGGATAAACAGCTGTTCTGCTGTGGGCATGGCGGCGTTGCCACGTCACAAATGTTTTCAGTAACAGCGGGAACACACGTCCATTTTGGACGTTCGTTTATTTGTATTTTCGAGGATATTAGGACAGTGATTTCTTTTCCGGACCTCTTCTTCTTTATGGATTAGCTAGTTTTGTAACACGAAAACGTATTTAGGTCCAAGATTTGACCAGAAACAACTGTGGCTCCTCCCACTTTGATATCTTTATTACTTTGATAAGGAGAAGATAAAATAAATACAAGTTATGAACTTTTGTAAATTGGGGATAGACGAGGGATAAAAACCAGGACTAAAAGAATAAACAAAATCGTATTTTGATATTATATAAATTAATATATAATCATAGTTAAATAAAGTTAATATCTAACTTAGTTAGTCGGATTGAAGGGTTATGTAGGGCTAGCAAGTGGTGAGCAAACTTAACATCTGAACATTCTTGTTCCGAGTTTAAGCAGTAGTTCAATGTGTATTTTTAGGTTCAAGTTCAAAAACAACTTTATTAATGTAGAAATGTTTTACAAAAATGGCGTCAAAATATATGAATCTTAGAGAAAACATATATAAAGAGCAAAGAAAACTTTTGACTAAAACTATAACTAAAATACAACTAAATTCTACATGTATGGCTTTACTAATATGGGAATTGGTTGAGTGTTCGAATATTCCTGGGTTTGATGCATGCTCCGATCTCCAGTAATTGATTTTACAGTTGATGGTTTCAATACTAAACTTCTTATAGTCTAACTGGTTATTTTTCTCCTACTTGCTATGTTGGCAGGGGTCCGTTTTGTTTTGGTCTGTGTATGTGCATCTCGAAATGCTCGTTTATAAAAATGGCAATCTGTAGAAATAGATCCGACAACACCTCAATGCGCGTTGGACGCCTTTGGAATATTCCCTTGATTAATGCTGCCCCCTACAGACCTGTACCGAAGTACTAGTGTACTATCCGATAACACCACAATGCGCGGTGGACGCGTTTGGGATATTCCCTTGATTGATACTAGTATGTGAGTACTTCGTCATTGGCTAGTTTGAGAACGACGGGGTTTTTGGCAGGCTTACAAACCTGATGCTAGTGGATTTTTTGGTTGAGGGTGTTTTTTATAAATGGGTTTGCATCCTTATTTGAATTTGACCGGGAAAATTTGGTTGGTACTGTGCCCCACCCAAGTTCGGGAAGGGTTTCCGGCATCTTCATTTTTTTTTCTTGACAAAGTGTCATTTCTCTTTTCTAAAGAATTGGCTGGGTCGTTGACAGTTTTTTGGGATCGCCATTGGGTTTTTTTTGGTGACTGGCACTGCAGTGAAAGCAGGTTCTTCCCAAAGACTGTGACGCGTGAGTCCGTCGTTGGCGTATTTTAAGTGACGGCTCACATTCTCTGAGTGAGGGACTCAAGGCGACCTGCGCCATTTCTACGGAAAAGCGTTGGTAAGTTCAATTTTTTTTATTTTTGGGAATTTTTCAAGATAATATTTGCCTCCCAAATTGTAGCTATTTTTCGTGTGAAATGTAATTTTTCTACAAAAGACATGTGGAATTTTTGGAGTTTTTTATTTTTTTGAAACCACGTTTTGTTTTTCTCCTTTGTCTACAGCACTGTCCACTCCATCAACGGGACGGTGGTGGAACAAGGTTCGAGCCAGTTGTAACCCTGGAAAAGGTACGTAGGGTTGTTTTTAGTTCATCTGTCGAAATCTGCTTTATTTTATTGAGTCGTCATGGGGTTCTTGATTTAGGTTACTTGGGGTAGGGGAACCTCGTGCAAAACCGACGAATTCCAGGAAACTGAAATATTTCATTTTCCACAGGGTTTTACGCTCGGGCAAGGATCCAGCAACATTTTTGACCATGTGCTGCCCTAGCACCATGTGCTAAGAGATTTTCAGGGTGTGCGTAAACAGGACACAGGACCCGGAGTTGCAGGGAAGATGTTTGGGAACTTCCAGGTTTACACAATAAAACACCATCTTATTTAACCACAGAATAATCAAGGACCAGGGTAGGAGCAAGGATATTTTAGATATATTTTTCTCATATATAATTTTTCAAAGTATAATTTTAACATTGCTTGTAAACGCAAGGTAACGGGATGACGTCATAACCACAATTTTGTGGCGCATTGACTTGTTTTCCTTCATTTCATTTATTTAAGATAATTTTTCCTGTCAAATTTAAAGTGCCTTGCTATTTTGGCCCGGACTTGTTTTATTTCTTTAAGCATATTTCATGTTTCCGGTATTTTTCTCCAGTTTTACAATTCAAATAAACAAGATGAACTAATTCTTTGCGTTATTTGTACAGCCCAATGACCAACTTTGCAGAGACAAAAGAGAGATGAGGTTATATTTTTTTTCGGTTTTCTTAACATTGTTTTACCTCATGGGGTAGATCTCGGACTGGGTTGCTGTCTGTCTCATTCTACCCAACGTAGAATGATGACATTAGATATTTGGTCCAGATCTCCCCTATGATGGAGTGATTTTGGAAGTGTATTTTTTTACAATCATTGATATAATTGAGTCTCACACTGCACATCTCATCTCACAATGTAGGTACACTATGACCTGTTGGAGATTCTACCTGTATGTCCGTCTACCTATAAAGTGCTGTCTGTTTGTGTCATTTTAATTCATTTAGGAATCTTTTGATTTCTTTTATTTATTTTATTTTGTCAATAAGTCAATTTCTTTTTGGTTTCTTTTAATTACAAAAATACTCTGGAAGCCTCGGAAGTAGGTAGAGTTTCATTGTTTGGCTACAACGTTTGAGTTGAACTGTATTTTAATTAAGATCCTTTTTGTAAAATATTGGTATTAAAACATATGTGGCGCTTAAATTTTTCTTACTTCTGAACCCTTCTCTACTGTATAAAGGTTACCGGGCATATCAATGTTTTACCTAACTGGGAAATACAGTTCTGCTTCCAGATATTTGTTTAATTACTCAGTAATTAATAGAGTGATTACAACGTTTTTATAAGTGTCACAATTGGCGACAACGGTTTTTTACGTCACAAATTGACACCCGACGTGCTTTTATAGTGTCGCAATTTTATAGTGTCACAAAATGGCACCCCCCGTCTTTTAGATTGCCACAATCTATGGGCTTAAGCTACGTTTAAAAAGTATTTTTTTTTCTCAAACCCGCGCAGGGTGGTGGAGGGGGGGGCCATCTTTTATCGACATTAGTTTAAATTATATTTAATTTCTTAAAAATTTATATAACAATTTAAAAAAAAAGGTGTCGTTTCTAAGCCAATGCTTTGTGTTTACTAAGAATAAAAAATTAGTCACCAGGTGGCTCTGGAACGAAATAGCGATGTACAAAATAGCGACGTTCAAAATAGCGAGTAATGAAATAGCGACTATCAAAATAGCGATGTAATGAAAGAGCGACTATCAAAATAGCGATGTATCAAAATAGCGTTTGTAACAAAACAGCGACATATCAAAATAGCGATGTATTAAAATAGCGACAATCAAAATAGCGATATATCAAAATAGCGACAACCAAATTAGCGACAATCAAAATAGCGATATATCAAAATAGCGATGTATCCAAATAGCGATGTATCAAAATAGCGATGTATGAAAATGGCGATGTATGAAAATACCGAATCAAACCAAACCGAATCGAATCAAATCAATCCAAACCGAAATGCGCTATTATATCCTATTTTGACTATACCAGCTTATTTAAAAAAAAAACTTTCCTGATTCTTTTCCGGGATCCTAGAGGGTGTGAAACCGAACCGAACCGAACCGATCTGAACCGAATTCGGTTCGGTTCGGATTTATACTCTCTAGGATTCCGGAAAAGAAGTCTGGAGAGTTTTTTTTTGAAAAAATATGCTGGTTCGGTTCGGTTCAGTTTGGGTCGGTTCGGTTCAGATTCACACCCTTTAGGATCCCGGGAAAGAAGTCAGGAAAGTTTTTTTTTTGAAAACATTTCTTAGAAAGAAACCTTTTAGTCGAGCTATATGCCAAAACGGAACCGAAATATTTCTATTTTGATAGTCGCTATTTTGTTACATCGGTGTTTTGATAGTCGCTATTTTGTTACATCGCTATTTTGATAGTCGCTATTTTGTTACATCGCTATTTTGATAGTCGCTATTTTGTTAGATCGCTTTTTTGTTACATCGCTATTTCATTACAATCGCTATTTTGTTACATCGCTATTTTGTTACATCGCTATTTTGATAGTCACCTTTTCATTACATCGCTATTTTGATTGTCGCTATTTCGATACCGCTATTTTAATAGTCGCTATTTTGTACATCGCTATTTCGTTCCAGAGCCATTTAAAATCTTTACGAAATAAGATATGCATTTAAGATATACTTCTTTTTAATGACACATTTATTGTGCTTTTGACAGTGTATTTAGCTTTGTTTAATAACTTGTTCCTCTTTTTTAAATCAATATTTTTTATCTTGAGAACAAATAATTTTTCAAACTTTGGATAAACCGGGTTCTAATAATATTTAATTTTTTTTCTGGCAAAATACATAACAATGTTACCAACATGTGTACTACCAATTATTTTCCAAATATGTAGCTATTAATTGATACATAACGTTTTTTACGTCTATGACCTTGAAACATTTTAAGAGCCTCTAAATATAAAAAATAGCAATAATTAATGTTTGATCAAAACACGACTATTTTAAATACTCACCTTTTTAACTTGATTTTTTTGTGGTGATTTTAGTTTTCTATACAACACGTTAATCTATGATTCTTAGGCTTTTAAACTGTGTATCTCATATATTTGAGTTCTGTGAAGAAATTTTGAGAAAATGAGGCATATTCCAATGCAACGTGGATTTTATCGACATTAGTTTAAGTTAAATTTAATTTTTTTAAAATTTATACACCAATTTTAAAAAAGAATGTGTCGTTTTTAACCGAATGCTTTCTGTTAAAAAAACGAAAAAGAAATTAGGCGCAACCAGCCGATGAGTAAATAATTTACAAATTGTATACATATTTTTATTTTGCAAAATTTTTGTTTGGGGCCACCTAAAATCTTTATCACTTAACCTATGCGTTTACGATATACTTCTTTATAATAGCACGTTTATTGTGCTTTTGACTGTGTGTTCAGCTTTGGTTAATAGCTCGTTGTTATTTTTTATCTTGGGTGTTGTTGTTTTGAGGGTTGAGAGCTGCGGGACTGTATGCGCTGGCCGTTTTATAAAATCTGGGTGCAAAAATCCTTAAAAGGACGATGTAAAAATATCAATTTTTCCGAGCCACACAAAGACAATATAGAGGATTGGCACTCACCTTTTCAGCTGTTTCCGTCGTCCAGAGGAGCTCCTCTCGCTGGCCCAGTCGTTGCAGTCGCTCCACACTAGAATCACTTGTTTGTGTAATGGTTTAGTTTGATTTTCTAAGAATGTTATTGGATTTTTTGGTTAATAGAATTTATCACCATGCTGCGTGGTGATCTCGATAGAATACGACAGACGAATCTTTTTTGGTTACGCCTTTTTGCGCAGATTCATTTTTGTAGATGGCGCTGGCGTTTTGCTTGTGCCAATCAAATTGAAATTGTGTGGGTTTTCCGAATACGGGAATTTGGCGCAAAATTTGAATTTAAAATTAAAGTTGCACGAACATTTTCCGCCCACTTAAAACGAAGTTTTACATTGAGATTAATTGAATAAACAAATGGCTATATAAAAAAAAAAAATATAAGTTAATTCAAAACCTTAAAGGGTAGGTTATTAAAATCCGTTTTAGGTTTATAGATCAAAAGGAAAAAAATGAAAAAAAAAATATATATATATTCTAGATAACGACACACGAAACAAAGAAGTTGCTTGGGAGTTTAGTGCGCATCTAAAGGTAGTGGGCACAACTTGACCACGGGACGAGTGAAAAGTCCGTGTTGTGTTTTAACAGTAGCAACTCGAATGTAATTATCCCGACCAGGATGTACAGATACTATTCTACCCAGCAACCAGTGTAATGGCGGCCTAGTTTCATCCTTAATTAATACAAGCGAATCTAGCTTGATTTCAACCGAAGGGTCCGACCACTTAGAACGCTGTTGTAAAGTATTTAAGTACTCGAGTTTCCAACGCTTCCAGAAATCGGCATGAATTCGTTGGATAAGTTGCCAACGCTTAAGGGTATTAACTTTAAGGGTAGAAAGGTCAGGATCAGGACACGAATTAAGGGGTTCCATTGTGAGGAAATGACCCGGAGTCAAAGACGTAAGATCGTTTGGGTCAGAGCTTTGCTCACAAAGGGGTCGAGAATTGAGTAATGCCTCTATTTGGGCGAGGAGAGTATAGA
The DNA here is from genome assembly GCA_963576565.1 of Aspidapion aeneum. NCBI lineage: Eukaryota > Metazoa > Arthropoda > Insecta > Coleoptera > Brentidae > Aspidapion > Aspidapion aeneum. The sequence goes on from OY755038.1 coordinate 145,490,705, forward strand.
GCTCTTCGAAGGTTAGTATCTGGTCACCGATGACCCGATACAAATGTGTTTTTATAGATTTGACTCCTGCTTCTGCTAGACCATTTAGGTGGGGGGCTCCCGGACTATTAAGACACCATTTGATTTTTAAGCTCTCAGAAGCTAATTTCGAAAGATTATGGAGCTCCTTAATAGCCCCAACAAAGTTTGAGCCTCTATCACTTGTGATTTGGACACAAGTGCCACGTCTAGCGACAAAGCGTCGTAACGCAGCGATGCACGCCTCTGTGGTTAAATCCGAAACAAGCTCGATATGGATTGCCTTGACAGAAGTATCGACAAAGACTGCGATATATGATTTACCAACTTGTGCTCCACGACGTCTCTGACCTACAAAGGTTTTGATTGGGCCTGCATAGTCTAAGCAAACGTGTGAAAAACATTTTAATTGTGACGTTCTAAAAGAAGGTAAATCCGACATGTACGGAGTGTAAGGTTTTGGTTTTAAGCGAAAGCAGGGAATACATTTCAATAAAACCCTCTGAATAGCTCGACGTGATGACATAATCCAAAACTTTTGACGAATTAAGTATTGGACTGTGTTTATTCCGGGATGTAAATTTTCGTTATGAGTTTGAATAATGATCAGTTGGGTTAATCTATGAGATTTCGGCAATAATAGGGGATGTTTTGCCTCAAAGGAGAGTTGAGAATGCCGTAAGCGTCCGCCCACTCTAAGGAAACCCAATTCGTCCAAAAAGGGCGCGAGTTTGCGAAACGGCTTAGGTAATAGCTGAGTATTTTGAATTTTTTGAATGATATCCGAAAAACACTCTTCTTGGACCCTTTTAACTAAAACAAGTAGAGCCTTGTGTAGTTCAAAAGCGGAAAAAACGCCGGATAAAGGGTCAACTGAGGTTTTTCGATTGTGAATAAGTCTTAGAAAATGACAAATGATTTTTTGAATGGTATTTAAATTGGATATTTTATCGATTAATCTATCAAAAAAGTTTTGATTTTGAATTTCTGCCGTCAGCACCACTGAATTTTCCGGTTTTTCTTCTTTGAGAACCTCGTCTGGAACTCCCAAAGAACGTTCATTTATAAACCTTTGAATTTGCCACTCCGTAGTGGGCAAGGTAATCCATGGAGGGCCGTGAAACCAAAGAGGGTGATTTATTAAGTTATTAGGCGACAACCCTCTGCTAGCGCAGTCGGCAGGGTTCTCGAGTGAAGTAATGTGATACCATGGGACTTCGGGGATTGTTTCTTGAATACGACTTACGCGGTTTGCCACAAAGGTCTTCCACTTGTGAGGTGAAGATGTGACCCAATGAAGCGTGACCTGTGAGTCCGAGAACGCAAGAATTTCATCGATTACGAGTAATGATGAATAGGTGCGAATAACTAGTTCGAGTAAATCAGCTAATAGAGTAGCTCCAAGTAGTTCCAAACGTGGGATTGAAATAGTGTGTAAGGGAGCAACCCTTGACTTGCCCATGATTAGAGCAGTTTTGATAATTTTATTTGGTAATTCGACGCGAACGTATACGCAAGAAGCGTATCCTAGCTCGGATGCATCGCAGAAACCTAGCAATTGACATCGTTGAATATTATTCGAAAAAATATGTCTAGGTATACAAAGATTCGAAAGAGTGGTTAATTGATTATTGAATTGATTCCAAAGAGTTTTGATTGGATCGGGGGGTATTTCATCCCAATCAGTTTTGCATAACCAAATTTTTTGCATAATCACTTTGGCTAAAAATGAAACAGGCGATAAGAAACCTATAGGATCCCAAATTTTAGCGATAGCCGATAAAATATTCCTTTTGGTGCAAGGTTTTTCACAAGGGGTACAAGAATAGGTAAAAGTATCTGTAGAAGGGTGCCACTGAAGGCCCAACACCTTAATTGATGTTGAAGAATCGTCTTCAAAGGTAACAGGGATCTGACAATCAGCGGGCGACAAATGTGAAAGAAGTTTCGGATTATTTGATGCCCATTTTCTTAATTCAAATTTTCCCAATTTAAGCAACGCTATGAGATTCTTTTGAAGCGATAAAGCACCTTCTAGAGAGTTAGCTCCACAGCAAATATCGTCCATGAAAATGTTATTCAAAAGGACCTGGGATGCTTCAGGATAATTCTTAGCCTCCAGGATGGCTAGTTCTCTAAGAGTTCTAATAGCTAAATAGGGACTTGAACTAACACCAAACGTCACTGTATTAAGCCTGTATTCCTGCAGGGGTTCATTGGGATCAAATCGCCAAAGTAGCCTTTGGTAGTCCCGATGAATTGGATTGATTTGAATTTGTAAAAAGTGCTGTTTTATATCAGTCAAAAATACGATAGAATAAAATCTGAATTTTAATAGAATTTCGGAAATATCGGCTTGTAATTTTGGTCCTATTAAAAGAGTTTCGTTCATGCTTAGGCCTTTCGAACCCTTAATCGAGGGGTTAAAAACCACCCGGAGTTTAGTCGTTGATTTGTCAAGACGAAGGACTCCGTGATGTGGTAAATAAGAACATAACTGAGGTCTAGGTTCGGATCTTGGAATTAAAGACATGTGCCCGTTTTTGAGATATTCTCTCATAAAATCCGAGTACATACTATAGAAATTTGAATTTTTTATTAAGCGAGATTCGAGAGACAAAAATTGACGGTAGGCCACTGAATATGTGTCTCCTAGGTCAGGAGGGTCAATGTGACGAAAAGGCAAATTTACAGTAAATCGGCCCGAAATATCTCTAGTGGTAGTTTTTTGGAAAATCTCTTCACATCTCTTTTCTTCGGGTGAGAGAAACGTTTTTGACTTAATTGATTCTAGTTCCCAAAATCTGCGAATATTAAAGTCGAGAGACTGCTCACAGGAAGTAAAGTAAGAATTGACTTGAGGTGAAACATTTATGCTCTGAGTCTGGCCCATCAAGACCCACCCAAAAACTGTCTCAAAAGCGGAGGGTAGGCCGTGAGGTCCTGGAATTCGTCCTGATTGGACGATTTCTGTGTAAAGTTGTGCACCTAAGAGTAAGTCAATTGGACCAGGGTTGTAAAATTGGTTATCTGCAAGCTTTAGATTTGAAATATGACTCCAATTGGATGAATCTACCTGTATTGAGGGCATATTCGAACAGAGTTTCGGTAAAACGAAGACTTGAATAGAAAAGGCAGGCTCTTGTTGGCCTAGGGCTCGAATAGTGCAAGTAGAAATGCCGTTAGTGGCCGATGAAGATTGATTTAGTCCCAGAACAGGGATCGAAATTTTGTTTCTTGGCAAGCCTAACCTGTTAAGACAAGCTTCGCTTATCAGGTTAGCTTGGCTACCGCTGTCCAGAAGTGCTCGGACAGGTTGGTAGTTACCCCGACTATCCAGTACCTCTAATTTTATAGTCGCTAGAAGCACTGTCGTCCGGGGCGTCAAGGTGGATAACGAAGAGTATTGATTTGTAGATGTATTTGGATTCGAATTGATTTGAATTGAATTTGAACTGGGTTGAACAAAACTAGGGTTCTGTTGGCTAAGACTTGAATTTGAATTCTGGTACGATAAGTTTGTGCCTGTGCTAGGCACGGCCACTTGATTTGAATTAAAACTTTGATTTAAGTTCGAATTTTGATTTGAATTTTGGCTTGAATTAACAAAGGATTGACTTGAATTCTGACGGATTGAATCTGTCGTTTGCGATAGATGAATAAGACTATGGTGCCTATGTCGACATACCCTGCAGTTGTAGGTACTACTGCAGTCAATTACTTGATGATTTGAACGTAAACAGTTGATACATAACGATTGTTGTTTTACATAAGTAAAACGATCTGAAGGAGATTTGGAGATAAAAACACCACACTGCGAGAGTGGATGAAAAGAATTATTGCATAATTTGCACTTATAGGGTTGTTGGTTTTGTCGAAATTGAGTATTGGATTGTTTATTTGATACTTGTGAGTGCGTATGCGCTAAAAAATTTGATGGAGGGCTTGATTTGTACTGATTATTTGAATAAGAATTATATTTGTGGTTACTAGAATTCGAATAATTTGGTTTTTGTTGTTTTGAAGTCGAAGGTTGCATTTGCGTATTTTGGGGAGATAGCTGTACTGTTTCAAGAGCACGGCATTGGTTAATAAGAAACTGAATTAGATTTTGATATGTTGGAATCTCGGTAGTACTATACTTTAATTCGAAAGCGGTTCTTGTGGTTTGATCGATTTTTGATAATAAAATTGAAAATAAACAAAAACACCACGACGTTACTGGAAATTCAAGATTTTCGAGCGCCGCAATATTCTCGGAAAAGGTATCTACCAAGACTCTAAGATCCTTTGCTGACTGGTTTCCCTTTAAAGAATTTGCATAGTAGATTGAGTTCCAGTAGGTACTGGCTAAAAGTCTTTTATTTTGATAGCGATCTGTTAATACCTTCCAGGCGATTGCGTAATTACTTGCCGTTAATTTTATAGAGCTTAAAATATTAAGTGGTTCGCCCTCAAGGAAGGTTAGCAAATGTTGAAATTTCCTTATATCGGAATAATTAGAGTTTTCGTGAACCAAACAAGAATAAACATCGTAAAAGGTTGGCCACTTTTTTACGTTTCCATTAAAGCAAGGTACCTTTAAAGGGCCCAGATCATCGCTACGTGAATAGTGTGAAGTTGCGGGGGTGAAATTTGAATGAACTGAATCGGAACATAAACTCGAAAAAAGAACTTTAGCTTGGTGGTAGAATAGATCCGTATCTTTCCTAATTTTGTCTTGTACTTCGAACTCATCATTGTCGTCGTCTTTCAAGAGACCTATGATGTCATTATGAATGTTTTTAAATTGTTCATAGTGATCATCTAACGATTCGTAAAACGCCTTAAAAATTGGCAAGGAAGAACTATCTGATTTAGCTTTTGTTCCCAAGTTATACGTTTCCGTAATACGAGATATTGAAACTTTGCGTTGATTCTCAAGCTTTTTTAACGACATATTGTTAATTTAAAAAATTAAAAATATTTAAAAGGAATAAAACTAACACTTGACCCCTATTGACTTTAATCAGTCCAAAAGAGTCCGACAGCATATATTTTATTATCGATTTCTCGAATAAATGCAAAAACTTGCTGTTATCCTAGGTCGCGATTTTTCTCCCAAATAAATGCACAGAAAACAAATTGTACCTACTACCGTTTTTTTTTAATTTACAGGTAAATACTAATTCTACCAGATGTGTTTGTTTACCTGTTAAATAAGAATAAAGCATTCAACTCACAAGCACTTTTGTTGTTTTGAATAACTATAACATATTATTTAAACAAATAACTATTATTTAAACAAATTTCGATTTTTGAATCAAAACAAACGACGTACGAAGTGCCAACTTCGGCTGCAATGAAATGTGGGTGGAGCCACCGTTAAGCCACGCAAGGGGGGACGGAACCTCCTTTCTAAACCGGACACGGCAACAAACGAATCAAGATGGCGAGGGTAAAAATCTAATATTTTTAGCAAACAAATTTTAAAAAACTATCTGGGTCGTGGGACCAGAAAATGTTGTTGTTTTGAGGGTTGAGAGCTGCGGGACTGTATGCGCTGGCCGTTTTATAAAATCTGGGTGCAAAAATCCTTAAAAGGACGATGTAAAAATATCAATTTTTCCGAGCCACACAAAGACAATATAGAGGATTGGCACTCACCTTTTCAGCTGTTTCCGTCGTCCAGAGGAGCTCCTCTCGCTGGCCCAGTCGTTGCAGTCGCTCCACACTAGAATCACTTGTTTGTGTAATGGTTTAGTTTGATTTTCTAAGAATGTTATTGGATTTTTTGGTTAATAGAATTTATCACCATGCTGCGTGGTGATCTCGATAGAATACGACAGACGAATCTTTTTTGGTTACGCCTTTTTGCGCAGATTCATTTTTGTAGATGGCGCTGGCGTTTTGCTTGTGCCAATCAAATTGAAATTGTGTGGGTTTTCCGAATACGGGAATTTGGCGCAAAATTTGAATTTAAAATTAAAGTTGCACGAACATTGGGAACGCATAATTTTTCAAATTTTGGATAAACCAGGTTCTAGTAACATTTAATCTTTTTCTGACAAAATGTATTACAATGTTACCAACCTATGTATTACCAATTATTTTTCAAATGTGTAGATATCAATTGATACAAAACATTTTTTACGCCTATGACCTTGAAACATTTTAAAAGTCTCTAAACCTAAGAAATAGAAAGAATTAATTTTTGATCAAAACACGACTATTTTCGTTTCCTATACCACACGTTAATCTATGATTCTTAGGCTTTTAAACTGTGTATTCTATATATTTGAGTTCTGTGAAGAAATTTTGGGATAATAAGGCATATTTCAACGCAACGTGGATTTTATCGACATTAGTTTAAATCATATTTATTTTTTTTTCAAATATATACACCAATTTTAAAAAAGAAGGTGTCGTTTTTATGTGAATGCCTTCTGTTAATAAATAAATAAAAATTAGTTATCAGTCCCAACCAGCCGATAAGTAAATACTTTACAAAGTAATATTTAGGTAAAACTAGCCGAATCTCTTAACTATTATTTATCTCGAAATACATGATATACCAATAAGAACTATATATGTATGAAATTTTTTTTAAAGCTCAAGACTCGTAGATTTATACAGTATTTAAATCTAAAATAAAGGCAATAATTTTTTTACCAATTAACATAGTATTTTTTCTGTGTTTTATATTTAAAGTGTTTGTGTCATAGAAATAAAATTTTGGACTTCCATTGTCTTTATTTATTTTAAATACGTAGTTTCGGTTAGTAAGTATTTCTAATCAGTTTTACATTTGAAAATGGTTAGAGATAATTACTAACCGAAACGTCGTCTTTAAAATAACTACAGACAATGGAAGTCCGAAATTTTATTTATCAACTTTAGAATTATGTTAGGACACTACGAATAAATATTATAATATAATAATAAACCTTCGATCAATCAATCACAGAAAATATAGTTATATTTTCAGAATTCACATATATGAGATACCCAGTTTAAAAGCCTAAAATCCATAGATTAACGTGTAGTATAGGAAACCAAAATTACCACAAAAAAATAAAGTTACAAAGGCGTGTATTTAAAATAGTGATTTATTGACTTTTTAAATTTCAAGGTCATAAGACTAAAAAATGTTTTTCACAAATTTGAAAAATAATTGGTAATACAAAAGTTGGTAATGCATTTTTCTAGAAAAAAAAATGTTATTTGAACCCGGTTTATCCAAAATTTGAAAAATTCTGTATTCCCAATATAAAAAATATGAATTTACAAAATAACAACGAGTTACCAGACAAAGCTGAAAACACAGTCAAAAGCACAATAAACGTGCTATTACAAAGAAGTATACCTTAAGCGCATAGGTTACGTCATAAAGATTTCAGGTGGCCTCATACAAACATTTTGCAAAAGGAAAAAAACTAAAAAAAAATATCACAAATTTGTAAATTATTTACTCATCGGCTGGTTGCGCCTGACAACCATTTTTTTTGTTATTAACTGAAGGCATTCGCTTAAAAACGACACATTCTTTTTTAAAATTGGTGTATACATTTTTAAAAACTTAAATATTATTTAAACTAATGTCGATAAAATCCACGTTTCGTTGGAATATGCCTCATTATCTCAAAATTTCTCCACAGAACTCACATATATGAGATTCACAATTTAAAAGCCTAAGAACGATAGATTAACGTGTAATATAAGAAACCAAAATTACCAAAAAAAATCAAGTTAAAAAGGTGAGTATTTAAAATAGTCGTGTTTTAATCAAAAATTAATTATTTCTATTTTTTATGTTTAGAGGCTTTTAAAATGTTTCAAGGTCATAGGCGGAAAAAATGTTTTGTACCAGTTGATATCTACGCATTTGGAAAATATTTGGTAATACATAGGTTGGTAACATTGTAATACATTTTGTCAGAAAAAGATTAAATGTTACTAGAACCTGGTTGGTAACATTGCAATGCATTTTGCCAGAAAAAAATTAAATGTTATTAGAACCCGGTTTATCCAAAATTTAAAAAATTATGTGTTCCCAGGAAAAAAATTACTAAATTTAAAAAATAACAACGAGCTATTAACCAAAGCTGAACACACAGTCAAAAGCACATAAACGTGTTCTTACAAAGAAGTACATCTTAAACGCTGATCGTTATTTGAGTAATAGGTCGCTAGGTTCGTCGAAATTTTTATAGAAAAAATTAAAGGAAAAAACGAGCTGGAATAAAAGCTTTTTTACCTTACCTTACCTTAGATTGTCTCATGAACTCACAATATTCCAACACTCGCGAGTGGGGCTGCGGTGAAAGTCTTCTTATGTCACTCAACGTAGGTAACAGCACATCGAAGTTCAATAGTTTTACAATTGGCACTTTTCATCAAGAACACCCTGTATTTTGAACACAATAACTAGTTGTCGTAGGTTTTAGAAAGAGAATTTTGAATTAGCGTTTGGATTATTTTACAGCGGCGTATATTGTATTGGTCTCGAACAGTAGGTATGCTTCGGGACGAGAGAAATCGAAGTGCCGAAAAACAAGCAAGGATTTCGGGGCCTTCATTCCAGCAAAAAATACGCGATAAGAGTTTTTATAATAATTAAGAAAATAGAACCCACAGACAATACAATTTTAATGTAGAATACACAAAATAAAAGAAAATTATAATTAACTAACCCATTAATGAAAAATGCATTTGAATGCGTTAAATAGAAACTTAAATTAATATATATACAGGGTGCGGTTTGAACATTCCGCCCACCAAAATACCGGAGTATTTTACATTTTTAAGAAGTAGGTAATACGCAGTTTTACCAAGGGTCTCTGAAGGAGGCCTTGGGAAGTGCGAATAGTGGCCACTCTAGCAATACCATCGCGGCCAGGGTGCAGTTTAACAACTCTACCCAACTTCCAACTGAGAGGGGGCATTTGGTCGTTCTTTATAAGAACTAAAGAATCGATACTTAAGGTATCACTTCACTTATTCCATTTTTGCCTTTGTTGTAAAGAGTTTAAATAGTCCAAGTGCCATCTTTTCCAGAAATCCTGGTGTAAGCGCTGAAGAAGCTGCCATCTGTTTAGGCGATTTATGGAAAGGTGTGATAAATCAGCTTCAGGAATGCTTGAAAGTGGCTCTAACGTTAAGAAATGACCTGGCGTCAGAACAGACAAGTCATTGGGATCACTGCTCATGGCACACAAAGGCCGGGAATTTAAGACAGATTCTACCTGACACAAAACTGTGTAGAATTCCTCGTAAGTGAGGATCTGATTTCCAATGATTTTTAGTAAAAACGATTTGACTGATTTTATACCTGCCTCAAAAAGGCCACCAAAATGGGGACTAGAAGGAGGATTAAACATCCATTCAATCTTTTCCTTAGCGCAAGATTGTTGAAACATTTGATTTAACTCTTTATAAGCCCCAACAAAGTTAGTTCCTTGGTCACTAAAAATCTTGGAACATCTACCTCTACGAGCGATAAATCGGCGCAAAGCCGCAAGAAAAGCTTCGGAGGTAAGGTCCGATGCAAGTTCGAGATGAAGTGCCTCTGTGGCTGCACAGACAAAAAAACATAGATATGCCTTTTGAGACTTACAACCTCGAGACTTGCCAAGAGTAATGTAGAAATGACCTCCACTATAGAAAAGGGTTTTATCTGGTTTACTCTAAATGAGGGTAAATCACCCATAGAAGGTTGAAGTGTAGTGGGGTTAACACGAAAACATTTTATACAGTGACTGAGTCGATGACGAATTGCTCGCCTAGGGGACAGAATCCAAAAATTTTGAGCCAGAAGAAATTGCATTGACTGCAATCCCGGATGAAGATTTTCCCTATGTACTTCATCAATAATCAAATCGGTTAACCGATGATTTCGAGGTAACAACGCTGGGTGTTTAGAATCGTATGATAATCCGGAAAATTTAAGCCTACCGCCCACCCTAAGAATTCAAGAGGAAGTAAACCGCGTGAGGCGCAATCTGCAGGATTGTCCTCCGAACGAACGTGGAACCACGAGGAAGGTGGAACTTGATCTTGAATTAAGCTTACCCTATTAGAAACGAATGTTTTCCATCTATGCGGGGAACTTTTCAGCCAGGCCAAGACCACCTTTGAATCAGAATAAGCGAGAGTTTGCTCGATATTTATCTTGTCTGAATAAATATGCAGAACATGTGCGAGCAGATTAGAAAGAAGAACTGCTGCGCATAACTCCAAACGGCGTAAAGAGACCCTTTTGATAGGGGTGACCTTCGATTTGGCACCAACTAGGGCAACTTGAATTTCATTAGAATAACAAAAACGAAAATAAACTACAGCTGCATACCCTCACTCTGAGCTGTCTGCAAAACCATGCAGCTGGCAGGAATCGAAAGCCGTAGGTGCTAAAATTCTTGGAATTTGAAAATTAGCAAGAACGGGAAGTTCATTTTGAAATTGTAACCATTTTTCTGTTACTTCCGAAGGAGTACTTTCATCACAACCGAGTCCTAAAGTCCAACGATGTTGGATCAAATATTTAGCAAATAAAGTTAAAGGAGCTAAAAAACCCAACGGGTCAAAAACTCTAGCAGTGGAGCTTAAAATGTTTCTCTTAGTACAAGGTCTAGTTGAGAGGTCAACTGAGTAAGAAAAGGTATCCGAAGTAGAATTCCATTTTAGTCCTAGAATTTTGACATACGAATTGTCGTCTTCAGAACTAAATGCGAGTGCTTGTTCATGGCGATGTGAAACAGGAATATTCTGTAATAGCACATCTGAATTACTAGCCCATTTTCTAAGTTCAAAACCACCTTTAGATAAAATGGATATAAGTTGATTTTGTGCCTCGAAAGCTTCTTCTAACGATGAGAAGCTAGAAACGATATCATCAACGTAGATGTCAGCTAACAAAAGCTTTTGAGCTAACGGAAAGTTTTGCTTCTCATCCTGCGCTAATTGAACGAGAGTTCTTTGAGCCAAAAAAGCTGAGGGGAGACACCAAAACTAACAGTCTGTAAAGCGTAGTCTTGAACAGGATCTTGGGGTGATGCTCGCCATAAAATTCGCTGATAATTTTAATGTTCTTGAGTGACCCAAAATTGTCGATACATTTGTTTTATATCAGCAGTAAAAACGTAGGAGTGAATCCGAAAATGACAAAGTATGTCAAATATATTTTTTTGCAACTTGGGTCCTGGCAAAAGAGTTTGGTTAAGTGATAAACATTGTGAATCGCTAGCAGAAGCGTCAAAAACCATTCTCATACGCGTAGTTGTGCTATCTGGTTTTAAAACATAATGGTGTGGAATATAATAAAAGGGACCTGAACTTGTACTCGGTGGAGATACCGGAATCATATGACCTGAAGATAAGTAATCATCCATTACTTCTTTGTAAGAATCACACAAAGTTGAATCACGAAGAAGCCGTTTTTCCATGGACAAAAAACGGCGAAATGCAATTTCTCTAGAATTTTGAAATAAAGGGGGATCACCCTTGAACGGTAAGGCAACTCTGTACCTTCCTGTAGAGTCACGACTTACGCTTTTCACAAATAAGTCCTCGCATTGTAGATCCTCTGGTGAATTAATTTGCATTTTAGGAATTTCCTCCAATTCCCAAAATTTCTTTAGAGTAGAATCAATATTTACTATTGAAGAAACGAAAAATGAATTAGCATAAGGAGGAGAAACATGCTTAAACTTGCCCATTAAAACCCAACCAAAAGCGGTATTAATCGCTGAAGGCATATTAGAGTTACCTAACATGAAACCTTCCCTAAGAATAATTGGAAATAATTCCGCACTTAAAACGCCATCTATAGAACCAGGCAAGCTAAAATTGGGATCTGCTAACTTTAGCGAGTGAATCGAGCCCCAATTTTGAGTACAAATTGAAATATTAGGCAAATCAGAACATATTTTTGGTAATATCTCTGCCTCAAAATTAATTAAAGGTTGAATTTGTCCTTGAGGACGAATAGTGCATTGGACTATACCCGAAGAAGGTGAAGGATTTTGTCCAATACCATAAACAATTAGGTTGCTCTTGGAGCGAAATAGTCCTAATCGATTAGCGCATTTTTGAGTTAAAATATTTATTCCGCTGCCGCTATCCACCAGAATACGAATTTTTTGAAAATAACCTCGAGAATCTTGAATTTCTACAACAGCCGTGCCAAGTAAAACCGTTGTAATGAGAAAACTTGAATTAGAGTTTTGATTGCATAATAATGCAGAAGAATTTGAATTTGTGGACTGTATAGATTGATTTTGAGAATGAATTGGAATTAATCTTTGATTGGTTGATTGAATTTGAGGGTTCTGACCTTGAGGCTGAGAACCAGTGTTAGATTGAATTTGAAAATTAGCCTGAGCAGACTGGTTATGATAGGATTGATTGAGATTTCTATTCGAATAGTGGAGTAAAGAGTGGTGTTTGAGTTGACAGCTCCTACAGACTGATTGCGAGGAGCAATTATTAAGATCGTGAGCGCTATGCAAACAGTTGATGCACCAGTTTTTCTGTTTGACATGATTGTATCTCTCCAACGGAGATTTAGCCAAAAAAACATTGCAATGGTAAATTAAATGATTGCCATTGCAAAAGTGGCATGAATATCTATTTTAATATATATATTTAATTCTATTTTAATAATAATAATCTGTTTAATGGTAGCCCTGACTTTTTTTACAAATTACCTAAAGAAAAATAAATATTTTGTCGAATAAAACTGAAAATCTATTTATTTTAATTTATTAATTCACAATGATTTTATAGGAAATGAGAAAAATCCGAAAATTTAAATATTTTGTCGAATAAAACCGTAAAATATTTTATTTTATTTTATTAAAGCAAAATAATATTATATTAAATATTTTAAAGGAAAGAGCTGTGTGCACACCAACACTTGACTTTATTTGAATAAAAATAAAACTTTAAAATGCTTGCAAGGCAAAAAAAAATATTTAATAGAGAACCGTAAACTCGCTAGAATTTCCTTTACTAAATTTTAGAATTTTTGTAAAAATTTTGAAGAAAATCAAGAAATTCAGAATTGGAATATTTTTTATTTTAAATAATCCCGTATAATTATTGCGAACTTAATAATTAACTTGAGTAGAATATTTTGAACACAATGAACAGTGCTTAAAAGGTGAATTGTAGCTAACTTTAATTAATTAATTTAAGTAGAATAAATTTAACATTATGAACAATGTTTTAGAACGAATTTGTAGCTAACCCTTTTAAATAATCAATTTAGGTAGAATAAATTTAACACTATGAGCAGTGTTTCAGAATGAATTTTTTCTAAGCTTTGGATGGCTTGAGTTGAGTACAATATTCTAAAATTTTGGAAAATATATAAATAACAACAACCAGTTTTTTTATGACAAAATTATGAAGAATTTTGTCAAAAGGTTCGAATATTATCTGCGTTAATGGTATTGGCTAGTATAAAATTCGTAGAAAACAATTTTGTACTTCTTGAAATGTGCAAAAACCTCGGCAAGTAGCTTGTTCTAATATTAGAACTTGAATGATTTTTAATAAACTTTTTGAATAAGAAAAAATAAACGTTTTTGTATATATTTTTAAAAAATATACCTTCAAAAATAATGCATTAAAGGAATACTTGCGAATATTTTATGATTTAGTTTTTTCTAGTTATTAATGTTTAACTATATTTATTGATAAATTATTTTGTCTGGGTATGGAGTGCTTAAAATGAAATTTTTTGAAAGAATTAACGTTCGGCGAAGAAGGTCCAAAAATGATCGTTATTTGAGTAATAGGTCGCTAGGTTCGTCGAAATTTATATAGAAAAAATGAAAGGAAAAAACGAGCTGGAATAAAAGCTTTTTCACGTTACCTTAGATTGTCTCATGAGCTCACAATATGCCAACACTCGCGAGTGGGGCTGCGGTGAAAGTCTTCTTATGTCACTCAACGTAGGTAACAGCACATCGAAGTTCAATAGTTTTACGATTGGCATTGTTCATCAAGAACACCCTGTATTTTGAACACAATAACTAGTTGTCGTAGGTTTTAGAAAGAGAATTTTGAATTAGCGTTTGGATTATTTTACAGCGGCGTATATTGTATTGGTCTCGAACAGTAGGTATGCTTCGGGACGAGAGAAATTGAAGTGCCGAAAAACAAGCAAGGATTTCGGGGCCTTCATTCCAGCAAAAAATACGCGATAAGAGTTTTTATAATAATTAAGAAAATAGAACCCACAGACAATACAATTTTAATGTAGAATACCCAAAATAAAAGAAAATTATAATTTACTAACCCATTAATGAAAAATGCATTTGAATGCGTTAAATAGAAACTTAAATTAATATATATACAGGGTGCGGTTTGAACAAACGCATAGGTTACGTCATAAAGATTTCAGGTGGCCCCAAACAAAAATTCTGCAAAATAAAAAGAAAATTAAAAATATTATAAATTTGTAAATTATTTACTCATCGGCTGGTTGCGCCTGATAACTATTTTTTTTTCGTTTATTAGCAGAAGACATTTACTTAAAAACGACACCTTCTTTCTTAAAATTGGTGTAAAAATTTAAAAATTATTAAATATAATTTTAACTAATGTCGATAAAATCCATGTTGCTTTGGAATATGCCTCGTTATCTCAAAGTTTCTTTATAGAACTCAAATATGTGAGATACATAGTTTAAAAGCCTAAGAATCATAGATTAGCATGTGGTATAGGAAATCAAAATCACCACAAAAAAATCAAGTTAAAAAAGTGAGTATTTAAAATAGTCGTGTTTTGATCAAACATTAGTTATTGCTATTTTTTATGTTTAGAGGCTTTTAAAATGTTTCAAGGTCAAAGACGTAAAAAACGTTTTGTACCAATTAATAGCTACATATATTAAAAATAATTGGTAGTTGTTATGCATTTTGCCAGAAAAAATTAAATGTTATTAGAACCCGGTTTATCCAAAATTTTAAAAATTATGTGTTCTCAAGATAAAAAATATTGATTTAAAAAAGAAGAACGAGTTATTAAACAAAGCTAAATACACTGTTAAAAGCACAATAAATGTATCATTAAAAGGAAGTGTATCTCAAATGCATATTTTATTTCGTAAAGATTTTAGATGGCCCCAAACAAAAATTTGCAAAATAAAAAAAATAATAAAAAAAATATCACAAATTTGTAAATTTTTAACTAATCGGCTGGTTAAGCCTGGTGACCAATTTCTTATTTTTAGTAAACACAA
This sequence comes from Aspidapion aeneum, assembly GCA_963576565.1. NCBI lineage: Eukaryota > Metazoa > Arthropoda > Insecta > Coleoptera > Brentidae > Aspidapion > Aspidapion aeneum. The sequence continues at coordinate 145,505,949 of OY755038.1, forward strand.
GGCATTGGCTTAAAAACGACACATTTTTTTTTCTAAATTGTTATAAACATTTTTAAGAAATTAAATATAATTTATACTAATGTCGATAAAGTTCAAGATGCCCCCCCTCCACTACCCTGTGCGAATTTGAGTCACAATCACATTTTAAACGTAGCTTAAGCCCATAGATCTAAAGTTAAAAGGATGTTTCGCCACCTCAAAGATCGCACGATAAAACCATTTCTACATAGGCTATCCTCCCTACTAATATATAATTATCTCTATTTTTTTACATTTGACGTGCTTAAAGGTTATTAAGCTCAAAATAAATTTAACTTGTAACTAGCCTCTTTAATCGAGAATAACGCCTAGCATAAACATTAGAATTGTGGTGAACAATATATAAATAAATATTATAATATATTAATAAACCGTCAATGAAAACCCAATGATATGTGGGAATATGCCTCTTTATCTCAAAATTTCTTCACAGAACTCACATATCTGAGATACACTGTTTAAAAGCCTAAGAACCATAGATTAATGTGTGGTACAGGAAACCAAAATCACCACAAAAATTCAGGTTAAAAAGGCGAGTATTTAAAATAGACGTTTTTTAAAATCAAAAATTAATTATTTCTATTTTTTATGTTTAGAGGCTTTTGAAATATTTCGAGGTCATAAGACTAAAAAATATTTTTCACCAATTGATAGCTTTTTTAATCGAGAATATCGCCTATCATTAAAATGAGAGTCATGGTAAGAGATTACATAAATAAATATTATAATATAATAATAAACCGTCGATGAAAACTGAACGAAAATGTTTATGCCTGGGAATTTGTCTCTTTATCTCAAAATTTCTTTACAGAAGTCACATATCTGAGATAGACAGTTTAATAGCCTAAGAACCCTAGTTTAACGTGTGGTATACGAAACCAAAATCAGCACAAAAAAATTAGGTTAAAAAGGCGAGTATTTAAAATAGTAGTTTTTTGATCAAAAATTAATTATTTATATTTTTTATGTTTAGAGGCTTGGGAAATGTTTTAAGGTTATAGGACGAAAAAATGTTTTTCACCAGTTGATAGCGACATATTTCGAAAGTAATGGGTAATACATAAGTTGTTGATTCTGTGATGCAATTTGCTGGAAAAAAAATAAATGTTTTATGAAACCGGTTCATCCAAAATTTAAAAAATTATGTGTCCCCAAGATAAAAAATATTAATTTAAAAAATAGCACCGAGCTATTAACCACAGCTGAATACACGGTCAAAAGCACAATAAATGTGCCGTTACAAAAAGGTATATCCTAGACGCATAGATTACCCAGTCGAGATTTTAGGAGGCCTCAAACAAAAATGCAAAATAAAAAAATAAAAAAAAGATTACAAGAACTTTGTAAATTTTGATGACCAGTTTTTTTTTGGTTTAATAACACAAGGCATTTGCCTAATAACGGCACCTTTTTTTTTGGTACAGAAATTTTAGCAAAAAAAAATATAATCTAAACACCTCCCTGCGCGGGTTTGTAGAAAAAAAAAAACTACTTTTTAAACTAACCTTAAGCCTCTAGATCTACAGTTAAAAGGGCGTTTTGCCACCTCAAAGATCGCACGAGAATATGGAAAATCTGCCCTACTAATATGTCCTAGGTTGATATATTCTTCCATAAATTGTCGATAGGCAATTTCTAGGTCATTTTCTTTGGCGAATCTCTTTTCAAGTTGTAATAATCTTGCTGCTGCTTGAGGTCTGAAGTTCCTAATTGATTAATTTCTTTTCTAAATGGAATTCGAACAGTATATGTGCCGTTTTTGTTTCTAATTGTGTTTTTATCGTAGTGCTTTTCGCAATATAGCTCTTCTTTAGACATATTTTGTTCTTAATCTCTTATATCTCCCAAAACTTGGTCAATTGTTTATCCTCTTCGATAAAGGTTGTTAAGCTGAGAACCTGTAACTCTTTATTTTGTTGATTTATTGTGTTTTCTGAGATAATCCATTCTAGTTCTGTGTTTTGATAAAGAAGTCCATCTTCTGTTTTTCTAATTCCATCTAAAATTAGCTGGACATATTCTTTAGCTCCTAGCAGATTATCTGGTCCAGGTCGATAGAAGTTTGGATCAGCTAATACTGTAATTTGTTTTTCTTCATCATTGATATTAATTATTTTGCTGGCAAGAGTGCGAGTTATTTTAGGTAAGACTAAGCATTGCACAGAAAATTCGAAATTGCTTGAAAAGCGTGGCATGATTGTTATTTCCGTTAACCATTTTGATTGCACTGGTTGTATTGTCTCTGCTCCCACTCCAGATACTTTAGCTGATATTCTTTGGCGTGGATAATTCAGTAGCTCAGCAGCTTGTTCTGTTATAAACGTTGATTGTGAACATGGATCAATTAAAGCACGCAAGAGTTCATGGTCTCCATGTGCATTTTGTACTTTTATAATTGCTGTTGCTAGTACAACCGTTTCATTTTGTGTTCCAACATAGCTTGATGTTGCTCGTTGATCGTTGTGTTCTGTTTGTTGCGCTTGCTTTTCTCTCCTGTTATTTCTATGAAATGTTGTTTGTTGATTTCTGACATTTGGTTGTTGATATCTGTTATTCGGTTGGTGTTGATCTCGGTTTTGATTTGCATCTATGTGTAGTAGAGTATGGTGAAATCTTTAACATCTCAGGCATCTGTAGGTTCATGTACATCTGACTTCGGATGATTAAGACAATTTGCACAGATTTTTTCTTCTTTTACAAATTTAAATCTGGCTTGTGGTTGTAAGGCCTAAAATTTAGAGCATAATTGTAAAGAATGCGGTTCTTTGCAATACTTGAAGCTTGGTTTGGAAAGTGTTCATTTTTTAATCGCTGTTTGTTCGGACTTATTTTTATTTTGTCCTACGGCTTCCAAAGACTTAAATCTTGTTTGTAAAAAATTCATCAGTTTGTTTGTATCTGGAAGTTTGTTCGGTTTTTCCAGTGATTGTTCGTAAAGTCTATTGGTTTCAGTGTCCCGTTTTTTGCTTATTATGAGATTTATTATTGGATTCCATGATTGGTCTCTACGTTTAGGTTGTCCAATGCAAATATTCTGTTACTGTATCATGTAGCTTTTTCAGTTGATATACAGATTCTTGTTAAAATGCAGGAAATTCCAGTATTTTATTGATTAAATTTGTAGCTGTAAGTCGCTCGTTGCTGTATCTATCATTAAAGAGATCCCAGCTAGTTTTGTAATTGTTTTCAGTTATCTGAAGATGCTGGATGCGGCGGCTCGCTTCACTCCTGAAATGAGTTTTGAGATATTGCATCTTTTCTGTGTTGGATAATCCAGTATTTTCGTGTACCACCTTGGTGAAGATGTCTTTAAACGTTGACCACTCGTCATATCGTCCAGCGAATAATGGTAATTTTACTTTTGGTAACATAATGTTGCTATTATTCACTGTTGTTGTAAATGGTTCTATATTCTCCTCAAGCTCTAGAATCATTTTTTTATGTTATTCTTTCAGTTCTGTATATTCAGTCTCAACTGATGCATGAAAATCTTGAACTTCCAATTCTAGGAAAATTTGCGCTATCATTTCCCATTTTTTTGTAATTTTGGTGATAAGTTGTTGGCGTCTATGGATAGATAAAGTATTTGTAGCTTTTTCTGTTTTGACTTTATCCACTAATTCAGTCATTTGTCTTAGAAGGATTTTTTCTTCTTTGATGCGATTGGTTAACTGTTGCAGATGCTGTTGAGTTGCTAGTATATTTTGTTGAAATTGACTTGACAGATTTGTTTGTTGAGTTATTTTTTGTTGTAGGTCGTTTATAACTTTAATGGCGTCATTGTATACTTTGGTGAGTTGCTCGAGGTATTTTACTTGATGATAGTTGTGTTCGTCACATTGTAGCTCCTCTATTTCTATTGGTATGTTGAATTTCTTCCCAAATTTTCTCGATACTTGCTGTTTTGAGATTGTAATATTTGTCAGTTTTTCTGTGTAATGGGTCATTTTTGACGTTGCTAGTTATGCGTAATATTTCCTTTCCTCGCTGCTCTTGCAGGCTTGCGAGTTTGTCTGCTTCCTCCATATTGATTGATTGAGTAATTTGTGTGATTTATTTAATTAGTTAGATTGATTTGACTGATTAGCTTGATTAGGTAGTTTTGACCTGTTTGGCTGATTTGATTGATTGATTAGGTTGCTTTGATTGAGTCGATTGATTGATTCCGTTGATTTGATTCAGTTGCTTGATATTTTAGTTTGATAAGCTTGACGTGTTTATTTTTCTTCAACTATTTCTAAATATTGTGTGTCGAGATTTTTTTTAATTGATCACAATTTTTTTGAAACTTTGGGAAATCGAAATTTTAATTAAGTAAGGTGATCGTTGGGGTTACGGGTAACCCTGATGAATTTATACCTTAGCTTAAGCCAAAAATAGCTTAAGCGTTGAGTAACAGGGTAAAATTTTGTAAATAGTTTTATTTTGTCAAGACGTCCAATTTTTTCTCTGCGAAAATTGATTCCTAAGAGAGTGGGCTACACCAAGCCAATACACTTTTAAACATATTTTTTAAATAACAAAAAAACAATCGGTTACTTATTCTTTGCTGTTACTTTTTTTATCTTGTAATTTATAAAGTACATAACTAAAAAGAATAGAGGACTATTAAATACTCTTAAATATATTTTACACTTGCAAAAAAAACAAATTGTCTTGAAAAATTGTTGAAAAATTTTGCACAATTGTATAAAACTCAGCAAAATGGCAGGATGCGCTTCGTTAATGGTTTACAAAAAGCGATCAAAAAAATTCAACGAATTGTTAAAATTGTTTGTAAAATTGTTTAAAAAGATAACAAAATAGTATGGGTCTGTTGTTTTCAACTTTATTTATTTTATAGTTTCTCAGCAAGATCCAACAAATATAACTTTTATTTAAAATAAAACTACCATCTGGATAGTAGGAACCTACCTCAATACCAACCTATATTGTTCCATTTTCTCTATTATTATTATGCCAAAGAAAATGGATCAACTATACTCAAAAGCTTGGGTAGACCTATGTGTAGTAATATACTTACCCCGAAATCTCTCTTTGAGGACTGCAAGTAGGCACTCATTCCTCCAGTTTTTCTACTACTAACTTATTGCACAAAACGTAAGTAAAGCTGGGGGGACCACTATAAGGGGCCACCAAATTTCATATGCCAGGATTTGGTGCTAATTTGTTACCGAAGAATTAAATTTGTTGCTGCAGCCGTTAACGAGAAATCGCGACCCCTGTGACTTTACGGTAAAGCTGAGGGGCCACCTCATAGCTCTGGACTGAAAGGCGATACAAGGATGATTTAAACGCAATAATTTGTTGCTCGGGATGGGGATGTGCAACCAATATTAAAGAATCCCAAAAGACTTATAATTTACTTTTTTTTTGAAAAAAACTGTTTTTATTAATATTTTTGTTATCCTCGATAATATTAAGGTAGATACACTTGTAGTAGCCTTACAAAAGGCCGTTTGAATTTATTACCGCTATTTAAAGCGCCTGAAAGCGTTATTAAGCAAAAATAAAGAAATATTAAAAAATTGAGTCAGAGACCACTGTGCGCCGAGTAAAGTTGAGGGGCCACCTTGTATCTCGGTAGTCTTTAAAGATATTAATCTCAAACAAAAAGCATAATTTGTTGCTAAGAGTCCTTTATTGCATCGTGTAAAACAAATTATTTAATTCCAATCGTACGATTAAACAAAAATTAAAAATACAATATTTTGTACCGTATTTCTAAACCCAACTGGAGGGCCACAGAGTTATTTATACACTTGCTAGCGCTTAAATAGCACTACTTTTGTATGTAAATGGAAAATTTATCGCTGCTGCCGTTTTCGAGTTATTGAATTTTTTGTAGTTTTAGTTCAACAAACGTGCTATTATTTAGAAACTTAAAACTCTTTTTCTCAAGAACTAATTAAGGAGGCCACATATTGTCCTTTGCAGTTTATAGTACTTGAGGGGTACAAGCAACATGTATCAACGAGTAATTTGTCACCGCTTCCGTTTTCGAGAAATTGAATTTTTACTTGCTATGAAGTTCGACGTGTTTCATAGAGTTTTTACCCTGTATCTCAAAAACTAACTAAAGGGCCACATATTTTTTTTCGTGACTTATAGAACTTAAAGAGTAGTCGCAATGCGTATTAACAAATAATTTGTTGCTGCTTCCGTTTTCGAGAAATTCAATTTTTACTTGCATTGAAGTTCGCTGTTTTTCATATTGGTTTTAAAATTTTCACCCTGTATCTCAAAAACTAACTAAAGGGCAACAGATTTTTTTAGTGACTTATAGTATCTAAAAAGTGCCACCAATATGTGATAAGAAATAATTTGTTGCTGCTTCCGTTTTCGAGAAATTGAATTTTTATTTCCTATAAAGTTCGACGTGTTTCATAGAGTTTTCACCTTGTATCTCAAAAACTAACTAGAGGGCCACAGATTTTTTTTTGACTTATAGTACCGAAAGGGTACTACCAATATGTGTTATCAAATAATTTGTTGCTGCTTTCGTTTTTGACAAATTGAATTTTTACTTGCTATAAAGTTCGACGTGCTTCATAGAGTTTTCAACCTGTATCTTAAAAACTAACCAGAGGGCTACAGATTTTTTTAGTGATTTATAGTATCTAAATAATACTACCAACATGTGTTAACAAATAATTTGTTGCTGCTTCCGTTTTCGAGAAATTGAATTTTTACTTGCTACAAAGTTCGACGTGTTTCATAGAGTTTTCACCCCGTATCTCAAAAACTAACTAAAGGGCCACATATTTTTTTTCGTGACTTATAGTACTTAAAGAGTAGTAGCAATACATCTTAACAAATAGTTTGTTGCTGCTTCCGTTTTCGAGAAATTAAATTTTTACTTGCTATGATGTTCGCTGTTTTTCATATTGGTTTTAGAGTTTTCACCGGGTATCTCAAAAACTAACTAGAGGGCCACAGATTTTTTTTATCGACTTATAGTACCTAACGAGTACTACCAATATGTGTTAAGAAATAATTTGTTGCTGTTTCCGTTTTCGAGAAATTGAATTTTACTTGCTATAAAGTTCGACGTGTTTCATAGAGTTTTCAACCTGTATCTTAAAAACTAACTAGAGGGCCAAAGATTTTTTTTAGTGACTTATAGTACCCAAAGGGTACACCAATATGTGTTAACAAGTAATTTGTTGCTGCTTCCGTTTTCGAATTTTTATTTGCTATAAAGTTCGACGTGTTTCATAGAGTTTTCACCCTGTATCTCAAAAACTAACTGGAGGGCCACAGATTTGTTTTAGTTACTTATAGTACCTAAAGAGTACTATCAATATTTGTTAACAAATAATTTGTTGGTGCTTCCGTTTTCGAGAAATTGAATTTTTACTTGCTATAAAGTTCGACGTGTTTCATAGAGTTTTCACCCTGTATGTCAAAAACTAGCTAGAGGGCCACAGATTTTTTTAAGTGACTTATAGCACCGAAAGGGTACTACCAATATGTGTTATCAAATAATTTGTTGCTGCTTTCGTTTTAAAGAAATTGAATTTTTCTTGCTATAAAGTTCGACGTGTTTCATAGAGTTTTCACCCTGTATCTCAAAAACTAACTAGAGGGCTACAGCTTTTTTTAGTGACTTATATTATCTAAAGAGCACTACCAATAAGTGTTAATGAATAATTTTTTGCTGCTTCTGTTTTTGACAAATTTAATTTTAACTTGCTATAAAGTTTGAAGTGTTTCATAGAGTTTTCACCTTGTATCTCAAAAACTAACTAGAGGGCCACAGATTTTTTTTAGTGACTTATAGTACCTAACGAGTACTACCAATATGTGTTAAGAAATAATTTGTTGCTGCTTTCGCTTTCGAGAAATTGAATTTTTACTTGCTATAAAGTCCGGCGTGTTTCATAGAGTTTTCACCCTGTATCTCAAAAACTAAGTAGAGGGCCGCAGATTTTTTTTAGTGGCTTATAGTACCTAAAAATTACTACCAACATTTGTTAACAAATAATTTGTTCCTGTTTCCGTTTTCGAGATATTGAATTTTAACTTGCTATAAAGTTCGACGTGTTTCATAGAGATTTCACCCTGTATCTCAAAAACTAACTAGAGGGTCACAGATTTTTTTTTAGTGACCTATAGTATCTAAAAAGTACTACCAAGAAGTGTTAACGAATAATTTGTTGCTGCTTCCGTTTTCGAGAAATTGAATTTCTACTTGCTATAAAGTTCGACGTGTTTCATAGAGTTTTCACCCTGTATCTCAAAAACTAACTAGAGGGCCACAGATTTTTTTTTTAGTGACTTATAGTACCTAAAGAGTACTACCAATGTTTGTTAACAAATAATTTGTTGCTGCTTCCGTTTTTGTGTGTGTGTGTGAGTTGAGTTTTATGGTCTGGAACTCGCCAACTGGCCAGCATCTCTCTTTATAATTAAATTTATTTTCAAATGAAATCACTTTTAAAAGTAAAATAAACAATATGCACTATGACTAGGGAACGGTGACCGTATTTAAAGATTTTGATTTTTTTTTTTGTTGACCAACTATCCGTATGTAGTAAGTGCAAGTGAAGCTGAGATAATACACATTTTTTATTTTTTCTTTGACAGGATTTTAATTTACATTTCGTATTTGGAATTTATTCTAAATTCTATTTGAATGAATTTTGATTTGCTTACTTTCATCTAATTATAACATTGTTGCTGTTTTTTTTACAACATTTTTTTTTGTTTTTTTTTTATGTTTGTTGTCTTTTATTTCTTTTTTAATATTTGTAGTCTTTTGATTTTCGTCGTTCTTTTTCTTTATTTTTTATTTTAAATTTCTATTTTTTCTTTTAGAATAAATTCATACAAGGCCCTATAAACATTTAAATTGCCTAGTGACATCAAATGCCCTATGTTGATCGGAAAGGAGATTTTCAGTTCTTGTAAAAAGTTTAACAATTTGTTACAGTTTATTTGCGCAAATCTGGTACAACCCAGTATATGTTGATTAATATCACCTAATTGGCCGCAAATACAAAGATCATTTTGTTGGATACCTATTTTATATTTGTAAATAGGACATAAAATATGCCCACTTCTTAGCCTAGACATCGTTCTTATAAAATGTCTATTTGATTCTCGGTTAGTAAATAGTTAATAGTTAGTTAGTAATAAAAAGTTAAAAAGGGTCGATTTTCTATGAGCACAGTTATATGATTATATAGGTGTAATGTCCCTTTTAATTAAATTTTTTTCTTCGTGTAATAAAAATTCACCACAAACCACAGTTACACAAAATTTTTCTCAGCGTAATATAACTGCATTAGTGTCATTTGTTCCAAGCGGGACATCACATATTTGTTTCCTATATGAACAATGCTTTGAGTGACAGTATTTCGCTTCTTGTTGATATATCTTCTTTGCTAGAGGACCACAGATCTTTTTTAGTGACTTATATTACCTAAAGAGTACTACCAATATGTGTTAACAAATAATTTGTTGCTGCTTCCGTTTTTGAGAAATTTAATTTTTACTTGCTATAAAGTTCGACGTGTTTCATATAGTTTTCATCCTGTATCTCAAAAGCTAACTAGAGGCCCACAGATTTTTTTTTAGGGACTTATAGTACCTAAAGAGTACTACCAACATGTGTTAACAAATAATTTGTTGCTGCTTCCGTTTTCGAGAAATTGAATTTTTACTTGCTATAAAGTTCGACGTGTTTCATAGAGTTTTCACCCTGTATTTCAAAAACTAACTAGAGGGCAACAGATTTTTTTTTAGTGACTTATAGTATCTAAAGAGTACTACCAATAAGTGTTAACGAATAATTTGTTGCTGCTTCCGTTTTTGAGAAATTTAATTTTTACTTGCTATAAAGTTCGACGTGTTTCATATAGTTTTCACTTTGTATCTCAAAAACTAACTAGAGGACCACAGATTTTTTTTAGTGACTTATAGTACCTAACGAGTACACATCTTGGTGTGTTAAGAAATAATTTGTTGCTGCTTCCGTTTCGAGAAATTGAATTTTTACTTGCTATAAAGTTCGACGTGTTTCATAGAGTTATCACCCTGTATCTCATGTAACCGATTTATTGTTACTAAATAAACTAAGAAAATTTCCTTTTGCCTAAAGGGCGCCAACACAAGTATTTAAAAGTCTATAGAAAATACTCTGCCAATATATGGGCCCCTAAGCTCACACTAGGTACTATAGTTATAGTGTACGTGTGAGCTAATATAACTAACAACTGAAATATATTTTATTCAACTCCAGACTAAATTACCTTTTGTTTGATACCACACAAGCCATGTTTTGACTTAAACTCAAATTTTTGAAATCTACCCCCAACCTTAAAAAAAACAAAAATATAATGTATTTTGTTAAACTCCGAACTCAATTACCTTTCGTTTGATATCACACACGCCATATTTTCACTTAAACTCTAATTTTTGAAATATACCCCCACCCTTTTTTTAAAATAAATTCAAATGTATTTTGTTTAACTCCAGACTCAATTACCTTTCGTTTGATATCACACCATATTTTCACGTAAACTCTAATTTTTGAAATCTACCCCCACCCTTTTATTTGGTTTGTGTTCGGTGGATTTTGTTCATTTTTAAATGGGACCATCTCGACCCAAGACCCAGCCTAGGTACCAAATTTCATTAAAATCGGCCAGGCGGTTTTTGCGTTATGCGCGTTGGTCGTTACAGACAGACATACAGACAGATAGACATACAGACAGACAGACAGACAGCGCAACAAAAAAGTTTCAAAAATATCTGAAACGCAAAGATATATAAAAAAAATTGAAATCGGAGCAACTTTTTTTTTCTCGAAAAAATTAGGATCACCATAGCTCACACTACTATAGTATAGTATATGTGTGAGCTAAAATATTATAGTGAATTAATAATTTTAGTGAACCTTGTGTTATTCACTAGGGTAAAGAAAAGTTGGTTTATGTTTAAGAAAAAATGCAAGCAATTTACAAAATACTCTGCCAATATATGGGCCCCTAGGCTCACACTAGGTACTATAGTTATAGTGTACGTGTGAACTAATATAACTAAAAACTGAAATATATCTTATTCAACTCCAGACTAAATTACCTTTTGTTTGATACCACACAAGCCATGTTTTGACTTAAACTCAAATTTTTGAAATCTACCCCCACCCTTAAAAAAAACAAAAACTAAAATGTATTTTGTTAAACTCCGGACTCAATTACCTTTCGTTTGATATCACACACGCCATATTTTCACTAAAACTCTAATTTTTAAAATATACCCCCACCCTTTTTTTTAAAATAAATTAAAATTTATTTTGCTTAACTGCAGACTCAATTACCTTTCGTTTAATATCACACACGCCATATTTTCACATAAACTCTAATTTTTTAAATCTACCCCCACCCTTTTATTTGGTTTGTGTTCGGTGGATTTTGTTCATTTTTAAATGGGACCATCTCGACCCAAGACCCAGCCTAGGTACCAAATTTCATTAAAATCGGCCAAGCGGTTTTTGAGTTATGCGCGTTGGTCGTTACAGACAGACATACAGACACACAGACAGACAGACAGACAGACAGACAGACAGACAGACATACAGACAGACAGACAGACAGACAGACAGACAGACAGACGGCGCAACAAAAAAGTTTCAAAATCATCTGAAACGCAAAGATATATAAAAATTTTTGAAATCGGAGCAACTTTTTTTTTCTCGAAAAAATTAGGATCACCATAGCTCACACTACTATAGTATAGTATATGTGTGAGCTAAAATACTGTAATCTACTTTATTGCTATCACGTAAGCTACAAAAGATTATGTAAACAAATATACATCTGAGAGAATTTTCATTTAAATTAAATATGTAAATAAATTATTTAAAAAAGTTTATATCCTTGTTTGTTACCACAGTTCCTACTTTAATTTTATTATTTAAGAAAAATTAATTATTCATTTTTATTTTCCTAGGATTGAACCTTTTTTAGTTTTTCTTATTTTAACAGATACGTTTATTTATAATTTAATACAATAAACACCGGAGACAGAGAAAATAAAACTACGCCGTATTACAAAAATTAAGGTACATATGTGAGACTAAAACTATTGGCAATTTAGGAATAAGAAAAATACCATGGCCTTAGCGGGGTAAATGCGCATTTACTGAACCAAGGGTTTTATGTTGCCAGATTTTATCAAGGGCAATGAGGTTTACCAAAATTACTAAAAGGGTTAGTAAAAAAAGTATCTAAAAATCTTATCTGCCAATCCCTCTTTGTCGGTTGGGTCTTTAAAAAACTGGGTGTCGATTAGTCTCGGTCATCAAGGTAGAATAAAGGGGAGCCGCTCCAAGCATTTGTATAATACAACAGAAAGTGGGACCCCTAGGCGTGGCTTAGAGTCGTACCAATATGTCTGCTTAACAGGGCTGCACTCAATACATTTGTTTATATTTCTTTTTAATACAAGATGACAGCTGCTTCTCTTCAAGGGATATGGAGAATGGTAATACTTAAATTTGTGAATAATTGATGTTTATTGATTTAGGGATAAAAATTATGAATTTATGATTTACTTTTAATATAAAATTATGTTTATAAAAATACCAATAATATTCTCACTCATAGTCACTTTCCTAATCAAAATGTGCCGTATAAAATTTTATTTTGCCGCGGTAATATTTGGTTTTGAAAAGTAACAGCGGCTTCTATCATTGTAAATCATTATAAAATCGATAGTCCGGGGCCATAGCGTATTTCGTGGGCTTTTTGATAAAGATTTTCCAACACTTGTTTGAGTTGATTACTAACGATCCCATCAACAGTGTCTGATCTGTTAACATACCCAAAATTATCTTAATCAAAAAGTAAGGTTAGTTGTCAATTTTTTTTTAATTCTGAACGATTTGGCACGCACATCAAAATTCACGTATATATTTTTTAGCTGTCAAAAATATTTATATATGGGTAAAATGTGTTTTTAGATTATGCCTTATATCTTCTAAACTATTGCACCTGCAGAACTATGAGTTAATAAATTAGTAGCTCAAACAATTACCCACAGGTCTGCCAAAAAATTTCGAAGCTGTTTCGAGGCCACAATTTTTTTTTTAATTTACAATAAAAAAGCTCTACCTAGGGGGCCTCGATTTTTCTTCTATGGCAAACCTGTGGGTAATTGTATAGCCTACCAATTTGATAAGACAGTTGTGAAGGTACAATAGCTTAGAAGATACAAGGCATAATCTAAAAACACATTTTGCCCCCTTGCGCGCCCTAGAAGCAAAATATATCAATTTTTTTGACAGTCAAAAAGCTACTGCGTGAAGGCCAATGTGCCTGTCAGGTTTCATTACTATAGCTTAAACCGTTTAGAAATGAAAAAATATTTTGACACCTTGCTTTTTGACTAAGACAATTTTGGGTTTATTAACTGGTCAGTTGGTGGAATTATTAGTATTCGATTAAAATAGGTGTATTGTAAAATCTTCATCAAAACGCCCACGAAGGCCAAATTTTGACGCTGGTGCAGCACAGTGGAAATTATTTTTTCTTGATTGTATGACATCTAACAGTCCTAGGCCTGTAAAAGTACTATTTTCGATAGTTTTTAAATAAACTCTTATTATGCAGATAATATAAACATTTTTACAGAAATCAATATGAGAGGGTTATTCAGAAAACTGAATGTATAAAGTCACTGGGATGTTCTGTCAAAACTTTCTTCACAAAAATGCTTGGAACAAAGCACTCTATATTTTGTAGGCTGCCAGCTTCCCCTGCTTACGAACTTCAACCATGCTTCACGACGACCTTCATCTTTAGGAAATCTGAAAAAGTCAAATTAATAACATTCATTTATCTATTCTTTTTTATAGAGATATCGAAATTCGGTATCTAAATACAAAAGCTTTATGTTTTTCTTTTGAATTCTAAATAATTTTAATCGCGATTTTTTTACTAGCAAAGTGAAATGTTTGTCCTGAGAACAGAACAGCCGCCGCGTTTTTGAGCGCTCAGACACGCGACTAGGGGCCGATTCTGATCCGCCAGCCTTGTGTTTCTTGGTTGGGTACCTTTAGAGCAGTGGTTCCCAAATCAGGTGGCGCCGACCAATATTAGGGGGAAAGGCGCGGGAGTCCTGATGTAATTTATTTATTTTAATAAAATTTGTTTTATTGTAGTAAAAATACAGTTTGTGTTTCTATATTCGTGGAAAGGACGGCGCAACCAATTCGTTAATTCAAAAAGGTGGGGCCAGCGCCAAAGAAAAAAGTTTGGCTGTAGAGTAGGGTAGAATGTGTACCGGCTATAACCTTTAGGTAAGCTAGAGAATTATTTTTTCAAAAATGTTTGTTTCATAAAAACACAAGTACGGTTCTGTTTATTGTTTATACTCATCTATGAAATGTTATTCCTTTTGATATCTTCTGATCTATACTGCTTCTGCTACCATAACTACGTAAAGTACAAAACACAATGTTCATTTTCAAAAAAACTAGCAAAAATGCCACTTGAATTTAAGAAAACACAATTTAAATGAAAATAAAGCTTGATCGCGATGACAGAAGTGTCTAAACAATATGGCCGAAGGGGGTACATGTAAGTTACGTCATGTCAGCTCCTCTTTATTCTACCTCGATGGATTCGGTACATCAAAAAAACAGGACAGCAAAATGGCATGTGTGTGAAAACAACAGCAGCGTTCAGGCATTTAAAGGTTCAATGTCATTTAAGGTTATCTTCGTTGCTGAACGGGTCTCAAAAATTTGTCATTGAACGGGTCTCAAGAAAGTGGCCATCTTAATAACGTAGTGACGTGAACGATATGACGAGCTCCAACGAACGGCCTGAAATGGTCATTGTTGGTTTTAGAATATTTTAATAAATATAATTTTATCATCTTTATGAAGTTTAAAAGATTTACTTTTATAAAACAACGTTTTATTTTATTTTAAGTCAATTCGTAGGTTTGTAGAAACTATAATAAATAAATATGAAAAACTCACCAGTAATGAACAATAATCCAATTTTCACACTGTAACGTGTCATTTTTACGTTTAAGACAACGTTACATATTTGTTTATTTAGGTAAATAATCAAGGCTCTTTGATTCGTCTTTCTGTACACAAGTAAGGGTATTTTATAGAGCTAGGTTTGGAGGTTATATAGGGTCTAGGAAGTTACCTTAAAAGGAGGCATTCCATCGAATTACTGTGGACACTACGCACATCGCATTATCTGGACATCGTAATTGGAATTTAAGATCACAGGCTTCGGGAAAAATCACATAAAAATTTTGATTGTTTTGTTTTTATCTGTGGAATTTTGTGATTCACTTGACGTTCATAAAGTTAAACAGCTGTTATGCTGGGGAATGGCGGCGTTGCCGCATCACAAATGGTTTCAGTAACAGGAAGGAAACATTTAGGTGAACATTTCATTCCCTTACGTTTATTTCGAGGATATTGGGACAATCCGAACCTCATATCCTTCACGGATTAACTAGTTTTGATAGCACGAAAACATATTTAGGTTCACGGTTTGACCAGTAACAACCGAGGCTCCGCCACTTTGATATCTTTATTAATTTGATAGGGAAAGGATAAAATAAATACGAGTTATGCACTGTTGTAAATGGGAGATAAACGAGGGATAAAAACCAAGACTAAAAGAATAAACGAAATCGTGTGAGTTAACATCTGAACACTCTTGTGCCTTTAAGCAATAGTTCAGTGTGTATTTTTGGGTTCAGGTTCAGAAACAACTTTATTACTGTAGAAATGTTTTACAAAAATGGCGTTAAACCATATGAATATTAGAGAAAACATTTATAAAGAGCGAAGGAAACTTTTGACGAAGACTGTAACTGGAGTGCAACTAAATTCTGCGCTCAGTATAGCTTTACTCATATGGGAATTGGTTGAGTGTTCGAATATTAATAATGTGTATGGAGGGTGTCTCGACGTCCTTGTTATAAAAATTCCAACCGTGGAAATAGATCCGACAACACCTCAATGTACGTTTTACCTAATTGCAATGTCCACTTGGTCGGTGCTGCCCCCTATATACCTGTATAGAACTTTTGCTGTATGTGAATGAATCATTGGTTACTTTGAAAACCCCGGATTTTCCTTCCAGGCTTGCCACTGAATGTAGAGATTTATTTTTGGCGGAAAAGTTTTTTATAAATAGGTTTGCATCCTTTATTTGAATTTCACCGGGAAGATTAGGTTGGTACTATTGCGTTTTACCGTCCCCACTCCCCACCAAATTTACAAAACGGTTTCCGGCCACTGCATTATTCTGGTATTCTCGACGAAGTGCTTGGTCTCTCTTTGCTAACAAATTTGGTTGGGTCGACAACAGGCTCTGGGATCGCCATTGTTTTTGGTTTGGCACTGCAGCGAACTGTAGGAGATATCCCAGAGGCTGTGAGGAGTGAGTCCGTCGTGTCCAGGCGTAATTTGGAGTGACGCTCGCACCCTTTTGAGGGGAATTTAAGTCGGCCCACGCCATTTTGTACGGGGAAGAGCATTGGTAAGTTCGATTTTATTTTTTTTTTCATTTTTTTATTATTTGAGTACTCTTCAAGATAATATTTGCCTCCTAAATTGTAATTACTTTTCGTGTGAAATGTATTTTTTTTTGACAAAAGACGTGGGGAATTGTTGGCGTTTATTTTATATTTTTCATTTAACCACGTGTTGGATAAAAACTATATATTGTTTTTCTCCTTTGTCTACAGCCCGTCCATTCCACCGACATTTGGGGCTGGACGCTGGTGTGAAGCCAGGTGTAGCCAGTTGTACCCTGGGAAAGGTACGTTAGAGTTATTTTAGTTCATCTGTTTAAATTTGCTTTATTTTATTGAGTCGACATGGGGTTCTCGATTTAAGTTACTGTGTAGGGGAACTTCGTGCAAAATTGACGAATTCCAGGAAACTGAAACATTTCATTTTCCACAGGGTTCTACGCTCGGGCAAGCATCCCACAACCTTCTACGCTCGGGCAAGAACCAACATTTTGACCACCATGTGCTGCCCTAGCATGATGTGCTAAGCGGGCATTAGGGGAGGCGCGGGCAAGCCAGGAGCAGCTAGAGCAGTGAGAGGATGTCTGGACAACTCCAGGTTTACTAAATAAAACACCAACAATTAAATAATTGCAGGACCAAGGTAGGAGCAAGCCATAACTATAATTTTTTTCCATATATAATCTTTTTATATAATTTTTTTTGCTATAATTTCCATATAATTTTTTTTAAAGTATAACTTTTGAAATTCTTGTAAACGCAAGGTAAAGGTATGACGTCATAACCCCAATTTTGCGGTACTATTAAGCTAAATTTTATTGTGAAATTACTATTGCGGTTATTTTGGCGCTGACTCGTTCCCACCAATTTCATTGGTTTATATTTCATGTTTCAAGTATTTTTCTCAGATTTCAATACTTTTTTTTGTACTTTAATCAATTTCATTTTCATCCTCCTGTGAAAATAAACAAGATGAACTAAATTTTTGTGTTATTTGTGCAACCCATTGACCAACTTTGCGGAGACAAAAGAGAGATAAGATTATATATATTTTTTTTTTAGCGGTTTCGTTACACATTTGTACCTCATGGGGTAGATCTCGGACTGGGTTGCTGTCTGTCTCATTCTGCCTAACGTAGAATGATGACAGCAGATATTTGGCCCAGATCTCCCCTATGACAGAATGATTCTGGAAGTGTATTTTTTTTTTAACAATCATTCATATAATTGAGTCCTACGCTGCTGACTCGATGTAGGTACCTGACCTGTTAAAGGAGTCCATCTACCTGTAAAGTGCTTCTAGTTTTGTCATCTTAATTCAATCTTTTAGAATTTTATTCTGTTTATTTTTTTTTTGGTTATTCTTAATTACACCAATACTCTGGAAGCCTCGGAAGTATAGAATTTCATTGTTTGGCTACAACGTTTGGGTTGGACTGTATTTTATTTAAGATCTTCTTTGTAAAACATTGATATTAAATAATGTGGCGCACTTAAAATTTTCTTATTTCTGAACCCCCCCCTTCTCCACTGTATAAAAGTTACCGGGCATATCAATGTTTTACCTAGCTGGAAAATACAGTTCTGCTTCCAGATATTTGTTTAATTATTCAGTGGGTTTCAGTGTCACAAAATGGCGGCGACGTCATTAAGCTGCCACAAATGTCACACAACTTTTTTAAGGCCACAAATTGGCGCCCTACGTGGTTTTTGGCTAGTTTTTTAACATCTGATGTAATTTTTTATTGTTCTTTTTTGATTTGGAAAAAAATTTTTTTTTTTTGAATTTTCTGAAAATTTTCTAAAACATAAAATTTTTTGTGGTACAGCCAAAGCCAGGTTAAAGGCTTTCAGTGGCTGTCGGTGGTTTTGATACCAATCAATTTTTTTTAATGGAAAACAAGATCATTGGTTTTTGGAAATAACATTTTTTTAAATATTTTTTTAGTAATATTTGAACGTTGATTTGGAACTCGGTTTGTTGTTTTAGTAATCCTCTTAGTTTTTATTAGCTTATCTTCACAAGTTTTTTCTTGGAAAATAAAAGATTCATTTTTATTTATTAAGGAAGAATAAGTGGGAAAAAAAACATAGGAGTTTTTATTCAGCAGCGTCCAAATCATGTTCTTAATTCTTTAAAGTTTTTGTAGGAAAAACTTCTTTTAATTTTTTTTTAAGAAAAATAAATACGACAATGTAAATTTACTTCAATTTTATTTAATTTATAGGTGGATGGATTTCCAGACATGGTCTTTTTATGTTTTAAATATATGACATAGGTAGTGTGTTTTTTCTAACAATTTTTTTTGCAGGTTCATTTATTTATATGTTATTATTTCCTGCTTGTGATAAGATAGAAATTGTTTCACCGATTATTTTTTAGTGCAGTCAATTTATTTAGGTCAACAAGTTATTTTTTTTTGGTGATTTTAATTTTTGTGGGATATCACCACTTGGTATTTGGAATATTTTTACAGGGTTTCACACAAATTTTTCTTGGCTAGGTTGTTTTAGGGTAAATATAGCTTAACAGCTGGTAGCTTTGTTTAGTTGAAAGTATTAATTAGTAATAAAGGAAAAGGAAAATGAGTTTATTTTGCTTTGTCATTTTCTTTTCTTGTTTTTTGGTGGTAACTGTTGGATGACAATTAAGATCTTACGTCACTCAGTTACATCTGGTCAGAGGAGGGTACTACTACTAGTGTCGGCTCGGGAAGTTAGGAAACACAAGGCTAAAACCCTAGAGCGACATATTGGCTGAAGATCAACGCCAGAGGTCCAGTTAACATTTTTTTTTGAGGTATTTTTTTTTTGGAGCAGGTTTTTTTAGGTCTTTGGTTTAGTTGTCTAGTTGTGTTTCGTGACTGGTCAAATTTTTTTTGGTAGAAAATACAGCGTTGGGCTTTGGAGTGCATTTTTTAAAAATGACCTACGGGTATTTCTATCAATTAAAGTTTTCTGGTACACATTTATTTTTTTTTTTTCTGTATTTTTTTTCTGCGTTCAGGTCATAGCTTGGTCATGGCCATTGGAGAGCAAACATTTATGTTTGAGCCTTGGGAAGTTTTGCCTGCTCCAGATTGAATACAGAGAAGATGAATTTGAAGCCCAACTAGATATAATACCACAAAAGAAATGTTTAACTGAGACAGATATAGATATAAGTTTTTTGATTTTTTTTAGTTCATTTGTAGAGTTCATTTGTAAAGTTCAGTAATTTTTTTTTTTAAGTAATGTCATTTTGAGTCAGTGAATTTAAGAGAGACTTTCAACTAAATATAAATGCTAGTCGGTGGTAATTGGTAAAAATATTTCAAAATTTTACTTTTTTTAAATAATTTAATCTTTCTTAAAAAGATTATTTTTTTTTCTGTAAGCATAACTTCTCGAATTCTTGTTTTGGTCAAAACGGTTTGTATAGGGGTCGTAGTTTTAAAGGGTGACCAGACAGGTTATATTTTTTTTAGGGGACCAAACGGGAACTTCTTGAGTTACAAAAAGGTGAACTTTTTTTGTCTTAGTTGATGAGGCAGGAATAAATAAATCTTTTACTTCCAAATCATAATTTTAAATAACAAGATTTATTGGTTAAGTGTTTGGGTCTTATAGAAAAAAAAACGTTTTGTTTTTGGAGGATACTGGTATCAGATGAGATTATTTTAATTTCATGCCAAATGTTGTTTGACGGCAGATATGCTAGTCTTCAGTTTTTTGTTAGTTTGCAGTTCAGGACAGTGGCGTGTACTTAAAGGGGCCTTACATCTGCGCCCATAGTAAAGCAACTTCGAATCTACTTGCTTAGCTTTTCACTTAATCTTCGTTTTGTTGCTTCTAAAATTAAAGCGTTATGTTGGATAACGATGGATGGTGTTAGACTAAGAAAGTACCTAGGTATCTAGGGATGAAAACTTGGAAGTTGTGGACAATTGGGAAATAATTTTTTTTTATTTCATTTTTTTTTTTAATTTTAAAATAATTTCATACTAGTGACCTCAAATAATGAAGCAAAATTTTGTGGAATAAATGGGAAAGTGTTCAGGTTGAACAATAAATTTAAGATCATTGATTTTTAAAAAGGATTTCAACCTAAAAATAAATTTAAAACCAATAGGTTTTCCTTTAGGCGACTAAACATTGATGAGGGCATCTATTTTTTTTCAGGGTGTAAAGGAGCTAGCTACCTTTTATATTGCAATAATTAGGGTTTTATTTCTCCCGCGAGCTGGGTGGAAATGGAAGAAATGTTTGGTTCGGAGTGTAGAAATCGAGGAACGAGGACGTCCTGCTAATCTTTTTAGGATTTCGCAACTTCGGTTTTCGCTAAATTAAAATACATCCAAATTTGGCCTACAGGCTGAATCTCGCATTTTCCAGGACCTTGCAGATTCGCGGAGAAAGACAATTTTTGTGATCTGTTTAGTAATGATAGGAATTAATAGTAACATGCACATGAGGGAACTAGATATATTTAGGTTAAAAAGTAGTAAGAACACTGATCTGAACAATTTTCCATAATAGTGTCCTATTTTCACAGGGTGCTTCAAAATATCTTCACCCTTTCTTTGAAGTAAGATATCGTTTCGCCTGTGGGTGTTTGGCCGGTTAAAAATATATAGGGTCCAGATGGGATTGGAATGGAAATCACAAGTTTTTGGGTTTTATTGACATTATACTTAGGGAATAGGGGAAATGTCTAATAAAAAGTTTTGGTTTTAGGCCGAGTTTTGTTGAGATAACAGAAGTTTAATTGGGGCCGGGAGTTTTATTATGCTCTTTTAAAATTAATGTAATAGTTTTTGGTTCTTGATTTTGTTCTCCGGTTTTTACGCAGGATTATTCCCAACTGTTTCATTTCAAAATATCATTTGTAGGTGATGGGGTCTCATTAGCCTTGGACATTTGGTAGTTTTGCTTTGACTGATAGTTGTGGAAAGGGCCCAACTTAATTTTAGATCTCGTGAACACCAGGAATAAAGATCTGAGAATGCATTAAGCAGTAAATTTTTTTTTGGGTAGATGTTGTGTGTAAAGACACTTGAGTAGGCAGATTTAGTTTTACAACGTTATAGGTGAACCTTGGAATTGTTTTCATATTTGGTTTTTTGAAAGGGCACACGGGATAATTCTTTACGGGGTTGAGTGCAAAGTTTAAAACTTAGGTTCACACTATTATAGTGGTACAGTAAATAAGTACTCACGTTGTTTATTTCCTTTAGTGATAATTTTGAACAAATATACTAACATCGTTTGTTTTTTTTGAACATAAATACTTTTTTTAACTTTTCCTAAACTGATTGGTTTTTTTGCAATTACGATTTTTATACCTTATGATTCTTAAGTAAATTTAATTTTCAAATTTTTTTTTGTATAGTAAATTAATTTTTCGAGCTCATTTACTTTTCACATTCACAGTTTTGGGAGAGGAAAGGAAATTGACAACTGTTTTTTTAAAGGAAAAGAACAAAAACTGTTGCATGACAACTCGAATAAGATTTTTCTGGTGTTAATTTTATAAAAAAAATTTTTTTAAGGTTCACTAATAGGAGCTGCAACCCCACTTAAACATTTTTAATTTTTTTTTGAAAATATTTTTTTTTAATATTTTTTTTAAATATTTTTTTTTAAAAGGGAGACTTGATTTTCTTGTTGGACATTTTTTCCTTGGGGCATAGTAGTACCTTGTCCCTACAATGGTTCTACCAGTTTATTTAAATATTTTTTTTTCTGAATTAAAATATAATTTTATTTCGAACCCTCACGTTTTAACAACCTATCATCATTTGTTTTAAATTTTTTTTTCTTCTCCCTACTCCAAACCACCTATCAGAGTGGAGTAATTTTTGAAAATTTTAGTGAGTCACTAATTAATTTTTTTGACTATTGGACTACTGTGGTCGACACCAAAAATTTTTTTTTTAATTTTTTTTTTTTGGACACCTTTCTGTACGATCCTAGGGTCTTTTTGACCATGACCATAGTTTGCATCAATTTAGTTTAAGTTTTGGGAATTTCATTTTAATGAAGATTAGAGAGTTGCAGTCCTACCAAGACGTTATTTCTGTAAATTTTTTAATAACATCGGTATTTTTTTTTAATTTTTTTTAATTACACACAACATCCTTACTAATCTAATTCGACGCAATTTCAGCGAGCGGATTTTTTTTTTAATTGAGCATATTTTACGATTTCTATAACATGAACATCTGTTCCGATGTTTATTGTGTTCACTTATATATTAAGGGATGATGTGACCTTAAGCAATGCATGTTTCGTGTAAACTCAGAGTAGGTAAGCAGGTTAAAGTGGGTTTTGATTTATTCTTTTTAGAAAAATCATTGTATACGGCGATTTGGGTTTTTTTTTTGAGGAGTTATTAGTGGAGCCGTTCTGCAATAGCAGGAGTATACCCTAGCGTTAACTGTGTACAACAGCTTTGGGATTTTTTGTTATAGGTAGTCTGTTGTACGTTCCATTTAGGGATAAATTTACCTATTCGGTTGCTGAGGTAAACAAACATCACTTAAATTTAATTTTAATCCAGTTCAGCTAGGATAAGCGCAATTATTTTTTTTTGGTTTTACTCACGCAGGAGTGAAACATAAGACCTAAACACTGCCAAAACTCTTGTCTCTCTTTTATTTTTTAAACTTTTTTTTTTATGGCTACTTGTTAATTCTAATTTAGGATTTAAGTAGTTATTTCTCTCTGCAAGGTTGGACGTCATAGTTGGTTGTACAAATACTTAACATAAATTATGATTACATTTTTAAATGCAAATAAATTTTATTTTCTTACTGCTCCGGTGTTTTTCGGTTTTGTTCGCGTCTGCCCGTATTTAAGCTTTATATTTTCTACATTTGTGAGAAAATTTATAGTGATTTTCACTAGTGAATTGAAAGTGAACTTTGTGTTTGTTATTGCGTGGTTTAGTTTTTATAATTGGGAGGTATAATTAACAGTTTTAACTAAAGTTTAAAGTTTGAATATAAAAGGCACCATGGCTATTTCTTTGAGTCGGTTGTCTGACATAAGGTACTTAGTCAAGGACGAATTAATCTATGAATTAACATGGAGAGGCATAGCCATTGGATCGGTGGAAGAGATGAAGCAACAGCTCATACTGATTAGACAGAGAGAAAGGACCGATGGGAGTATGAGATACCCTCCGTATCCCTTTAAATTTGGCCAGGATGCTTTTAGCTGTATGAAGAAGCTTGATAGTCTGGTACCGCTGGTAGAGAAGTTCTCTGGTACGAGTAAAGGGGGAGAGTTTAGGAAAATCGCTGTAAGGTTGGAACACGTGTTAGCCAGGATTAACAACATGAATCCGTCTAACTTTGAAGAAAGTCAAACCAAAGGCATACTGGTTGCGGAAACCTTGAGTTTGATTGGGAGGTTGCAGAGCCAAGCAACAGATTTACTAAGAGTTGGCGTTACCTCAGATGATGATGAAGCATCTGAAACCCAATCAACGAGTCGAAGCTCAGATCACTCGACAAATGTTGGCAACATTCCCAGCCAGTCTCAACTCCCGCAACCACAGCACTCGAGCACACAAAGACCAGCTCAACAGCCCACAAACCAACCGTCGGCCATGGCTCCATTGCAAATGCAAGTGCTTACAAACCCAACTCAAGCACCAATACAGGCACCAGTCCCTATGCCGATTGAGAATTACGGTACATCAGTTTTTCATTATCAACAACCGTCTACCGTTCCTTTGAGTCTAGCTGCCCTCCAAAGTAGCATTGCACCAATTGCTCAGTCACGACCATTTTCATGTTCGTCGCCAGTACCAATGTCAAGTGATCCTGGTACCTCATATCACGTTGCACCTGTACCTCCGCATAAGTGGAACTTAAAGTTTACAGGCGAGAGGGGTACAATCTCCGTCACCGCATTTTTTGAGAGAGTGGACGAGTTGAGTCAGGCTAGAGGAGTCAGCAAAAAGGTTTTACTGAATTCGGGCATTGATCTTTTTGAAAAGTCAGCTTATACTTTTTACAAAGATGTTCGAAGAGAAGTCCATTCGTGGGAACAGCTGGAACAGAGGTTCATGGCAGAATATCTTCCTTCTTCATATGGCGAGAAGCTATTGAAGGAGATTCAAAAACGTAAACAAGGCCCTGGAGAGTCTATAGGGACCTATATTGCTGTCATGAACACATATTTCCAAAGACTTGGCTGTCCTGTTTCCGAAGAGGCGAAATTAGCTATCGTCTTCAGAAATATCGCGGACATCTATAAAAATGGGTTGATTGCTACTGAGGTCAATAGCCTATCACATTTAAAGGATCTGTGTCGTAGAATAGACCAGAGATATGGTTTAGAGGAAGAAAATTTTACACCTAGAAGAAACCAATCAATCGAACCTGACTTGGCCTACGTTGACGTAGAGAACGACAGTGATGATTTTTCAACAGGGGTTGATGTAATTCAAATATCAGGTGCCGGGACATCAAATCAACAGAATTTGAATATTCCTGATAATAGATTTAACAGAGATAGGCAGCAGCCAGCAAGCAGTTTCGCTGTTAGAGCTGATAGAGATAGACAACAACCAGCTAGTGGTCAGTCTAGTGTAAATGACAGAGATGAACAACCACCACAAGGTGTTAGACCTGGTAGGGCGAATAGGGACGTGGTATGTTATAGATGCAACCAAACAGGGCACATGGCAATCGGGTGCGCATTACCTAGAGGCAAACAGTGCTATTCGTGTGGTCAGGCAGGGGTTACAGTAAGAGAATGTCGTAATTGTAATCGTCAGGGAAACGGACCCAGGCGCTCGTAGGTGGTCGACCTTCGAGTCAGCCCGAACAAGCATCGACCGATAGGCTAACGTACGTTTTAGATTATGTGATAAGTCATGCTCGTAAAGATGAGAGACCTTATTTAGAAGTGGATGTGCTCGGAAATAAGTTATTAGGTTTGTTGGATTCCGGGGCTTCACGTACCTTTTTAGGGAATCATGGTTGGTCAATCATCGAGAAGTTTGGTTTTTCACTTGATACGACGAAGAAGACGAGTTGTATTGTGGCAAATGGTCAAAGCACGAGTAGTATTGGAACAGTGCAGCTTCCTATGCGAGTTCAGGACAAATTTAGGTTAATAGAGGTCGTCGTCGTTCCTGAGTTGCCGCACACTTTGATTTTGGGATTGGATTTTTGGATTTCGATGGGTATAGTACCGAACTTAAGTACTAATGAGTGGCATTTTGCCGATAATAAAGATGTGATTTGTTCTTTAGAAACATCAGACCAACAAACAACTCTTACACCTTATGAATCAGAACGACTAGAGGAATTGGTCGTTAAATATAAGAATATGATGGGTGACTCACTGGGATGTACAGATAGGGTAGAGCATAAGATTACAACAGGTGCAGCACCGATAAGACAACGTTCATATAAGGTCTCACCGGTCATTCAGAAACTTATTGATGACGAAATCGACGAAATGCTGAAAATGGATGTGATAGAACGTAGTAGTAGTTCATGGGCTTCACCAGTGGTAATGGTACAAAAGAAAAACACAAAGAAATATCGTTTCTGTGTAGACTACCGCAAATTGAACTCAGTGACGGCGCGTGATAGTTATCCTTTACCACTCGTATCCGAGACTCTTGACAAATTGAAAGATGCTAAGTACTTGTCAACTTTAGATATTAAGAGTGCTTATTGGCAAGTACCAATGGAAGAATCATCGAAGCCACTAACAGCATTCATCTGTCGACGAGGTCTCTTCCAATTTAAGCGGTTACCATTTGGTCTTCATAATGCACCTGCAACTTGGCAGAGACTCATAGATAGCATCATAGGAAACGATTTAGACCCCTACGTGTACGTATATCTCGATGACCTCGTAATTGTCACACAGAGCTTTTCTGAACATCTTAGAATTCTTGAGGAAGTCCTACGAAGATTGCAGAATGCAAAGATAACGGTAAGTTGGGAGAAATGCCAACTGTGTAGGCCAGAAATGACTTATTTAGGTTTCGTAGTGGACCGTCGAGGCATCCGAGTTGACCCTAATAAAATTAAAGCCATGTTAGAGCTCCAGAGGCCAAGAACTGTCAGAGAAGTTCGTAGAGTTGTAGGTACAATATCCTGGTATAGACGTTTCATAGAGAATTTTTCAGCGATAATAGCTCCAATTACAGCTCTAACTAAGAAAAATCAAAAGTTCGATTGGACTCCAGACTGCGAAAGAGCATTTATTAAGATTAAGGAACTTTTAGTGACTGCACCGATTCTTACATGTCCAGATTATACCAAAGAATTTGTCATTCAAACAGACGCATCAGGATATGGAATAGGAGCATGTTTAACGCAGCCTTATCCTGAAGGAGACAAAGTCATATGCTATTTGAGTCGATCTTTGACTAAGCAAGAACGTGTTTACACGACCACCGAGCGAGAATGTTTGGCATTGGTTTGGGCGATAGAGAAGCTCCGGCCTTATATTGAGGGGATCTCATTTAAGGTCATAACAGATCATTTTAGTTTAAAATGGCTTCATAGCTTAAAAGAGCCCAGTGGAAGACTTGCTCGTTGGTCTGTAAAACTGCAGCAATATGATTTTGAAGTAATCCATCGGAAAGGGAAAGATTTAGTTGTCCCGGACATGTTGTCTCGTGCAGTACCTATGATTGATACAATTTCGCAGCCCAGAGATGTTTCAACAGCAATTAAAGATCGATGGTACCAAAAGATGGTAAAGAGGGTCGTAGAATCACCGTTAAAATTTATGAACTGGAGATACACTGATAATAAGTTGTATAAATATGTCAAACAAGAATACCCTCAACTTTCACCATCTAACGAATATTGGAAAGAGGTAGTCCCCAAAGATCATAGGCGTAGAATTATTGGAGAAGCTCACGATCCTCCTACCGCAGGACATATGGGTGTGTATAAAACCTTCCACAGACTGGCAGAAAAATATTATTGGCCAAAAATGCGCCAGGACGTGGCAACTTTTGTAAAGAAATGCTTTGTCTGTGCAGCTCATAAAGGTGATACACAAGGTGTATCTGATCAGATGATATCTCACCCAAAACCAACTCGTCCTTGGGAAATTATTTCGACTGATTTATGTGGACCTCTACCTCGTTCAACAAAGGGTAATTGCTGGATTCTCGTCGTTACGGACTATTTGAGTAAGTTTTCCTTAGTTTTTCCAATGCGAACAGCCCCTACTCAAGCTGTTGTTAAGCATCTTGAGGAGCAAGTATTTATGGTCTTCGGAGTACCCCGTTTGATACTTTGTGATAATGGCCCTCAGTACAAAAGTAATGAGTTTAAGCGTTTTGCTGAGAGTTATCAGGTTAAAATTCAGTATAATCCGTATTATCACCCCAGAGCAAATCCAACAGAAAGGACGAATCGCACGTTAAAAACCATGTTATGTTGTTATGTGAAAGACAACCACAGGAAGTGGGACGAACAGATACATAAACTTGCCTGCGCGATTCGTACTGCAACCCATGAGACAACCAGGATGTCTCCTTTCTTTGTTAATTTTGGTAGGAATATGTGTTTATCAGGTAAAGATTACTCCAACCCAGTTTTGTTATCTGAAGAGAATGGTGTACAATCCGCAGCTGAAAGTAAGAACGAAGGTTTCCGGAAGCTCTATGCTGATGTTAAGAGAAGGTTAGAGGTGGCTGGAGAGAAGAACGTAGTTCAGTATAATTTGCGTACAAGGGTACCCAACTTTGCTGTGGGTCAGCGTGTTTGGAAGAAAAATTATGTTTTGTCAGATGCTGCGAAGTTTTTCTCGAAGAAGTTAGCACCGAAATTCGTTGGTCCTTATGTGATTAGGAATAAAATTTCTCCATGGATATTTGAGCTTCAGGAACCATCGGGTAAAGTACTGCCAGGAAGTTGGCATGCCAAAGACCTTAAGTCGGCAGCGGACCTCTCCGATTAACCTTTTTAGGTTTTAACCTTTTTAGGTTAATCGTCTTGAAGTTGGGGGGGGATTATGTAACGTGTCATTTTTACGTTTAAGACAACGTTACATATTTGTTTATTTAGGTAAATAATCAAGGCTCTTTGATTCGTCTTTCTGTACACAAGTAAGGGTATTTTATAGAGCTAGGTTTGGAGGTTATATAGGGTCTAGGAAGTTA
Organism: Aspidapion aeneum; assembly: GCA_963576565.1. Classification (NCBI taxonomy): domain Eukaryota; kingdom Metazoa; phylum Arthropoda; class Insecta; order Coleoptera; family Brentidae; genus Aspidapion; species Aspidapion aeneum. The sequence goes on from OY755038.1 coordinate 145,534,645, forward strand.
CCTTAAAAGGAGGCATTCCATCGAATTACTGTGGACACTACGCACATCGCATTATCTGGACATCGTAATTGGAATTTAAGATCACAGGCTTCGGGAAAAATCACATAAAAATTTTGATTGTTTTGTTTTTATCTGTGGAATTTTGTGATTCACTTGACGTTCATAAAGTTAAACAGCTGTTATGCTGGGGAATGGCGGCGTTGCCGCATCACAAATGGTTTCAGTAACAGGAAGGAAACATTTAGGTGAACATTTCATTCCCTTACGTTTATTTCGAGGATATTGGGACAATCCGAACCTCATATCCTTCACGGATTAACTAGTTTTGATAGCACGAAAACATATTTAGGTTCACGGTTTGACCAGTAACAACCGAGGCTCCGCCACTTTGATATCTTTATTAATTTGATAGGGAAAGGATAAAATAAATACGAGTTATGCACTGTTGTAAATGGGAGATAAACGAGGGATAAAAACCAAGACTAAAAGAATAAACGAAATCGTGTGAGTTAACATCTGAACACTCTTGTGCCTTTAAGCAATAGTTCAGTGTGTATTTTTGGGTTCAGGTTCAGAAACAACTTTATTACTGTAGAAATGTTTTACAAAAATGGCGTTAAACCATATGAATATTAGAGAAAACATTTATAAAGAGCGAAGGAAACTTTTGACGAAGACTGTAACTGGAGTGCAACTAAATTCTGCGCTCAGTATAGCTTTACTCATATGGGAATTGGTTGAGTGTTCGAATATTAATAATGTGTATGGAGGGTGTCTCGACGTCCTTGTTATAAAAATTCCAACCGTGGAAATAGATCCGACAACACCTCAATGTACGTTTTACCTAATTGCAATGTCCACTTGGTCGGTGCTGCCCCCTATATACCTGTATAGAACTTTTGCTGTATGTGAATGAATCATTGGTTACTTTGAAAACCCCGGGTTTTCCTTCCAGGCTTGCCACTGAATGTAGAGATTTATTTTTGGCGGAAAAGTTTTTTATAAATAGGTTTGCATCCTTTATTTGAATTTCACCGGGAAGATTAGGTTGGTACTATTGCGTTTTACCGTTCCCACTCCCCACCAAATTTACAAAACGGTTTCCGGCCACTGCATTATTCTGGTATTCTCGACGAAGTGCTTGGTCTCTCTTTGCTAACAAATTTGGTTGGGTCGACAACAGGCTCTGGGATCGCCATTGTTTTTGGTTTGGCACTGCAGCGAACTGTAGGAGATATCCCAGAGGCTGTGAGGAGTGAGTCCGTCGTGTCCAGGCGTAATTTGGAGTGACGCTCGCACCCTTTTGAGGGGAATTTAAGTCGGCCCACGCCATTTTGTACGGGGAAGAGCATTGGTAAGTTCGATTTTATTTTTTTTTTCATTTTTTTATTATTTGAGTACTCTTCAAGATAATATTTGCCTCCTAAATTGTAATTACTTTTCGTGTGAAATGTATTTTTTTTTGACAAAAGACGTGGGGAATTGTTGGCGTTTTTTTTATATTTTTCATTTAACCACGTGTTGGATAAAAACTATATATTGTTTTTCTCCTTTGTCTACAGCCCGTCCATTCCACCGACATTTGGGGCTGGACGCTGGTGTGAAGCCAGGTGTAGCCAGTTGTACCCTGGGAAAGGTACGTTAGAGTTATTTTAGTTCATCTGTTTAAATTTGCTTTATTTTATTGAGTCGACATGGGGTTCTCGATTTAAGTTACTGTGTAGGGGAACTTCGTGCAAAATTGACGAATTCCAGGAAACTGAAACATTTCATTTTCCACAGGGTTCTACGCTCGGGCAAGCATCCCACAACCTTCTACGCTCGGGCAAGAACCAACATTTTGACCACCATGTGCTGCCCTAGCATGATGTGCTAAGCGGGCATTAGGGGAGGCGCGGGCAAGCCAGGAGCAGCTAGAGCAGTGAGAGGATGTCTGGACAACTCCAGGTTTACTAAATAAAACACCAACAATTAAATAATTGCAGGACCAAGGTAGGAGCAAGCCATAACTATAATTTTTTTCCATATATAATCTTTTTATATAATTTTTTTTGCTATAATTTCCATATAATTTTTTTTAAAGTATAACTTTTGAAATTCTTGTAAACGCAAGGTAAAGGTATGACGTCATAACCCCAATTTTGCGGTACTATTAAGCTAAATTTTATTGTGAAATTACTATTGCGGTTATTTTGGCGCTGACTCGTTCCCACCAATTTCATTGGTTTATATTTCATGTTTCAAGTATTTTTCTCAGATTTCAATACTTTTTTTTGTACTTTAATCAATTTCATTTTCATCCTCCTGTGAAAATAAACAAGATGAACTAAATTTTTGTGTTATTTGTGCAACCCATTGACCAACTTTGCGGAGACAAAAGAGAGATAAGATTATATATATTTTTTTTTTAGCGGTTTCGTTACACATTTTTACCTCATGGGGTAGATCTCGGACTGGGTTGCTGTCTGTCTCATTCTGCCTAACGTAGAATGATGACAGCAGATATTTGGCCCAGATCTCCCCTATGACAGAATGATTCTGGAAGTGTATTTTTTTTTTAACAATCATTCATATAATTGAGTCCTACGCTGCTGACTCGATGTAGGTACCTGACCTGTTAAAGGAGTCCATCTACCTGTAAAGTGCTTCTAGTTTTGTCATCTTAATTCAATCTTTTAGAATTTTATTCTGTTTATTTTTTTTTTGGTTATTCTTAATTACACAAATACTCTGGAAGCCTCGGAAGTATAGAATTTCATTGTTTGGCTACAACGTTTGGGTTGGACTGTATTTTATTTAAGATCTTCTTTGTAAAACATTGATATTAAATAATGTGGCGCACTTAAAATTTTCTTATTTCTGAACCCCCCCCTTCTCCACTGTATAAAAGTTACCGGGCATATCAATGTTTTACCTAGCTGGAAAATACTGTTCTGCTTCCAGATATTTGTTTAATTATTCAGTGGGTTTCAGTGTCACAAAATGGCGGCGACGTCATTAAGCTGCCACAAATGTCACACAACTTTTTTTAAGGCCACAAATTGGCGCCCACATTTTTTTTTAATTTTTTTAAGGCCACAACACACACACAAAATATAATTTAATAGGTATTTTTAACTACATGTTATTTTAAACGGTGCTAAATGCTTTCTGTTAGAGTCGAATTCGTTGATAAAAGATGCCCCGCTCTCGTTCACAACTTGACAAAAAACTGCAACGCCTTGGAAATACTCCTGCAGTGTATCGCTGATCTTGTCTCGCGCGAGCGCTTAGAGAAAGAGAATGGGTGTTTGAGTCAACCGAGTGGGTCGCGATCAGTCTACTACCGGTGCTCGAACAAACCTTCGTCGTGCAACGCATAACTGGGCTATTCAAAAGCAAGAAAGTTATGGTACTCGTCGTCCAGGGGACAACGCGGTCCCGATAGGATAAGAGTACAATCCCATGCAGTGTTTTTATTCATAGGCTCTAACAATAGTTGGAGTCTATGAATAAAACAAAACACACCGAATTCTTGCGGGCCAGATGCAGCATGCTGCGACAGCCCGACAATGACAGCCCTTCAGGCAACACCATTTCAATAAAAAGTTTTTCTTTTCTGATTTCTGTAGAAGTTACAAACAAACTGACCAAACAAACGAACGATTGACAAAGACAAATATTCATAATTTCATATAAATTAGTAACCTTTTTTAGCCTACAAATACATGACAGCGACATGCTAAGCAGAGGTCGCACAAATTGTATATATATATATTTAGCTTAGTAATTTAAGTGGGGTTTACCGAGGGTGTAGTTCCTTCCACCATGCCTTTGTATATATAGCTTTAGTTGCATATAGTAGCTTTAAGTTTTCTATGTTACTAAGTAAATATCGAAATGTAAAATTATATTAACCAACGTAATATACGATTTTAAAATGAAATGAATGAAACAAAACCGAACCGACCGCAAGACCACCGGCTCGAATCTCCGTGTTTTGCTGTATTTTTTTTAAATGTTACTTTTAATTTATTAAGGATATTAAGGTTTAAGTTATAATTTTTGTTTATTGTTTGTTAATTATTTTTATTTCCAAATAACAATCAAAGTTTGCAACTTTTCTTTTGCTTATAAAAAAAACTATTACACCACTCTCTGTTAGTTTCTCTAGACAATAACTCAATATTCTCAGTATCGATAATTTCGTCATAATATTTCCCCGTAATTGGGACATGTCGACCAAAATTCATAAAATTAGGACTAAAATTTGTGACTTCATAAACAGATGAATTAATGGCAAATTGGATCCCTGAAAGAAGCTGATCTCAATCTTTATGTTCCTTAATGTAACTACGAATAGTTGTACCTACAATTCTGTTTGACCTTTCCACAAAATTAGTTTGTGGGTGGTAACGAGCATTAAACCATATTTTTTGAACTTCATATTTTTCTGCCATACGCTTAAAAACCCATTGTCGCAAATTATAAATTGGGGAACGCCATAAACCAGAAATATTTCATTCTCCATAAATCTACAAATTCTACCAGCTTCAGCTTTCTTTAAAGGATGTAATATTGTGAAAACCAATCACCTACAACTAACAAATGAGTAAAACCAGAACGACGAATCTCTACAATTTTGGAGCATTTTTTTAATATCCCCAAATACAGGTTTTTGTGCTAAAAATATATTTGATTGAAAACATTAATAAATGTTAAAAGTTGGCAAACCCACTTTGGGTTGGGGAAGTTTGGGTAGAAAAAATAGTTCAAAATTATATATTGTCAGGAATGCAAATTACCTCTTAGTGTGCCACTGTAAGAAACCATCTTGGAAAAACGAAAAACGCAAAACATGGTTTTGCAGAGATAAAATGACATTTTATAGACAACACTTTCTAATCTCACAGTTTTTCCAGAGCCAATTACTTTGAAGGGAAAACTTTCTCTCTATTTGATGTATCCCCACGCTTAACCATTACAACTCCCACTCTTCACTTTTCAATGGTTTTTCTCGCATCAACCACCTGCTGTGTAGGTAGGCAGCAACCAACTGTTTACCATGTAGTGGGAGGCGGAATCACTTGTGGAATGTTCCTATAGGTATAAGTTTTTAAGTTATATTATATCTACATTATAATGACATAATTTTGTACGACTTTGTTAAGATAAATTAAACTGTTGTTAACGTAAAAAAAAATTATAAATTTTTTCTGATTAGAAATTTTCATTAAAAAAATTACATTTTATCTGTGTAAATTTATTACACAATCGGATTTTCCACAACGCTATTGAGATTAATTGTACTGTTGTATAATATTTTTACACAAAATAAATTGCATAATCCAATTGGTAAAATTAACACAGATGTATTCGTTTTTTTAAACAATTGTTTTACATTTTTGCAGAATTCCAGTTGCACAGCGCATTGAAATATGTTGCATGAAGATTTTTCTCTGTTATAATAAGATGCACGCTATTTTGTAGCAGCCCAATTTTGTTGACGCTATTTTGATGCGCGCTATTTTGTAGCAGCGCTATTTTGTATGGCGGTATTCTGTAGCAGAGCCGTTAATAACTCTAAAAGCTTAAAGTTATTTGTTTTAGATAATATATAGTTTTCTGTATTAAGGGAAAAATCATGAGTTATATGATACACTTTAACCATTAAGTACAATGGTGGGATCTAATTTGACCCTACACCTTTTGGACAGTGGAGTTTGTCTATCAAAACTTTGAGACACGCGAAACCGCCAGACCACAAAAAATAACGTACTGGCTGTGAAAATCGGATCAGTAGCCTTTTAGTTCTAAGGAATAACCACATACATACAGCAAATCAAACTCTCGTCGTCTTGTCGCTTCGTAGTAGTCGGCCAATTAATAAATACATACCTACGTCAACGTAATGCAAGCTAAAGTGTGAATCGTAATCGTAATCGTAAATCCGAAAATGCTATAAATATAAAATTTAATATTTCTTTTAAATATCAAAACTGTTTTCCATACAAAAAAAGGGAACTATAAAATAATTAAAGATTACTGCAGCCGCTAAGTCTGTAAAGCGGTGTTATATCGGAATAAAAATACTAAATATTGTAGGCAAAAATCTAATTGTAAGGATTTTGAAATAGCACTTTGTAACAACCCAGTATCTAACAAAATTGTAAGTCATGTATTGCATTGTTTTTCTATCAAGATTACATCTTTTTGGCTGCTAATTAAAGCAATACTGGATTGTTGAATTGCAAATTCCTTTAATGCATTTTCTTAAAAATAACTGTCGATATTACAAAAACCGGTAAAGAAAAACCTACGATGAGTGGTATTGTTGGAGCCTCGGTTGTTATTGGTCAAACCGTGGACCTAAATATGTTTTCGTGCTACAAAAACTAGCTAATCCGTGAAGAAGAAAAGTTTCGGAAGAGAAATCACTGTCCTAATATCCTAGAAAATACAAATAATCGACCATCCAAAATAAATTAGATGTATATCTAAATGTTTCAAACTGTCCTTAAAACATCGTGAGTGGTTTGTGATATGGCAACGCCGCCATTATTTATTGAACGTATGTGGTCACTCGAACAGCTGACTCTTCAGTTCAGAACGTCAACGAACTCCGAAATTCCAAAGATAAACAAAACAATTAAAGGTTTTTATGTGATTTCTCCCGAACCTGTGATCTCAAATTCCAATTACGATGCCTAAATAATGCGACGTGTGCAGTGGTTACAACAACACGATGGAATGCCTCCTCTGTAAGGTAAATTTCTGGACAATATATAACCTCAAAACCTAGCTCTATAACTTACCCTTAATGTGTGTATAGAAAAACGAATCGAATAGTTTTGGTATTTACATAAATAAAACAAATATGTAACGTTTGCCTTAAACGTAAAAACTACACGTTACAGTCGCTGTTTTAAATTTTCGCTCTTTTAAATATCTCTGCTTTGAATCGTCGCTCTTTTAATGTCGCTCTTTTGAATGTCGCTGTTCCGATATGTCGCTGATTTTATTGGATTTCGCTCTTTTAAATATCGCTGTTTTGATATGTGTAGCTTTGAATCGTCGCTCTTTTAATGTCGCCGATTTGATATGTCGCTGTTTTAAATGTCGCCATTTTAAATATCACTCTTTTAAACCGGTGCCCATCATGTGCAAGTATTCTTAAAATTATATTTCACAAATGCGCGATACAACTATTACGAAAAATATTTTCTATCTTTCGTAACAACTTAAATTAAATAAAAGTATTTTCTAAACCTATATTAATACTAGCTATAGTTGATGTTCTATTTAAGTGGCACCGCGTCATAGCTATGGTAAACCAAATTCTGCAGCAAAATCTAAGTAAAGAAGCCTTAAAAAATTAGCGTTTCACTTTGTACATGCAGTGTGCCGCTCGGGGCTTAATGTTCGAAGAATAAAACACTACGACCTTTTAAAGGAGAGATCAAATAGGTACTTACCTGATAAATAAAGATCCGAAACATAAAAGAGGATCCAAAATTATATTAAAATGTGCGCAAATATTGATTTAGTTGCAAAGACGGTAATTTGTTTTGTGAAAAGCTCCGTCATAATTTGTTTGACATACAGTCAAAACAACAACGAAGAGAAATCAAAGCCCTACTAAATCAATAATATGTTCGTAACAACCAGATAATAGCATATATGTTCCTTTCTAATGAAATCGTTTAGAAGAAGACATCAATAAAAAGCAAGTAAAATAGTAAGCTAATGACTAATTAGTGCAGTGCCTCATTTTGGGGATCAATATCAATAAAAAAATTAAAGGAAGTGCGTGCCACTGTATGTACCCCTCTACTCCCTTCCAGCCCATCAAGGTTTTGATGACGCGGTGTCACTTTAATACAACATCAACTATAGTTGCCAACTTAAATTCATTTGGCAGTATAATGATAAAAAGTTACAAAGTGGCGTTTATGCAAATTCTTCAAAATTGTGTGTCAAAATTTAAAGTGATTTAATGTGAATTTTATTCATTTTATCAACATATTGATTTGCATAATATAATAAAATTTTTGCAAAAAGTTTTAGTTATTTACCTAACAAATGCGGAAATGGATACTTTACCGCACGTGACGGCAGTTCGGTTCGGTTCGGTTCGGTTCGGTTCGGTTTGGTTCGGTTCGGTTCGCGGAGCGGAGTTCGGTCAAGCCGTCAAGGGTGGTAAAAACACTTTCCGTATGTGTTAGGTACAATATTTTACCTATGAAAAAAATTGAATGTAATTTATAAATAATCATGTCAAATTAGATGGCATTGAAATGTAAACAAATATTGAAGCTGTCTTATGGATGCGTTGCTAAGGTTTCTAAGTGGTGCGCGTGAGGTAAAGTAATTACTTTACCGCACGCGAGTAGGTAATAGTTATTTACCTAACAAATGCGGAAAGTGATACTTTACCGCACGTGACGGCAGTTGGCCGAACGACGCGGAGCACAGTTCGGTCAAGCCGTCAAGGGTGGTAAAGACACTTTCCGCATATGTTAGGTACAATATTTTTCCTATGAGTACCTTTTTATTTTCAAAAACTTGAATATAATTTATAAATAAAAATGTCAAATTAGATGGAATTGAAATGTAAACAAATATTGAAGCTGTCTTATTGATGCGTTGCTAAGGTTTCTAAGTGGTGCGCGTGCGGTAAAGTAACTTTACCGCACAGTGTGCGGTCAAGTAATTACTTTACCGCACGCGAGTAGGTAAAATATTTTAAAGTACCCTTTTAGCCCTGAAGTACGTTTTTTTTCAGTGCTCCAGTACTGGAAAAACTTAAATCAATCGATGAGTTTGTCAAATGTTTACACTCAGTCGGCAGACCGAAAAATGGAAGCATTGAATTCCCGAATTGGCCTTGCGATCCAGAAAGAGTAATAATCTTACAAAGACCAAAACATGACGAGATCATTTCATACGGAAGTGGATATGGTGGAAATTCATTGCTTGGCAAAAAATGTTTTGCCCTGAGAATTGGCAGTACTATTGCCAAAAGAGAAGGATGGTTAGCGGAACATATGCTTGTAAGTTTATTATGGCATTTTAACATGAAAACTATAGTCGATTCACTTTATTTTGAAATCACTTTTAAAAGTGGTCGGATTGATTTCGAGTTTCTACAAGTGTAAAATTCCCCTATTTACCACCTGACTTAAAATGGCATATTTTATTTTTTCATTTAATTTATTTTGTGGATTTTTAAATAAATCTTATTTATTTATTTTAGTACCTACCGTTTTATTTTCCGGGGTTACATACTTGTGCTATTTATATATTTCGATATATTTCGTTTACTAATGCCATCAAATCTAGTTTAATACCAATCCATAATTAAATATTTGCGTTCGTTCGCTTTAGTGATAATTAATATTGGTCTAAAATATTTTAATTTTTTAATGACTATGAATATTTTTTAAACATATCTAATAATAACCCATCACTTATTTTTAGTAAATTTTTATCTTTGTAGTAATTTTTGTAATCTGTTATACTTTAAACCTTGTTTAATATGTTTAAAAGATTTTAACCGATCATCTAATTATTTGCACAGCTTGATATAGCTACTTTTACAGTGTCGCTCAGACTTACCATAAACTTGATTGGTTTTGTTTAGGTTTATGATATCATTAGAAAAATAATTTTCTTATTCTTCTTTGTATTTCAGAAGCTATTGTTGATCTTTAATTATGGCTATTAATTAAATAATGATATATAAGAGCTTGTATAACATTTTATTATAAATTTGCTGTTACAGAGTTTTACAAAATTATAACATTACAAACTTGTATAATACTGCACTGATGATATCAATTTTAAAAAACATGTTTTTATTCTTATTGTATTAATTATATTGATTCATATTACTAACAAGTACGAAAATATTTTATTATTATTTATCCTAGTCCTATTCCTATTAACTACAAAATGTCTAGTATAAACAATTCTGATTTTATACAATATTATTATTATATTTTAATAGTAATAAAATATGTATTTTTTGCAAGGACTTATTATAACCTAAACATATTATGTATAACGTAACTTAATTTTAATACATTGTCTTACAGGTATTACTATCAAAACGTTGCTAACTGTAAATTAGGGCACAGGGAAAAAGCTTATATGACAAAAACATACAGGAAAGATCCTCGTAGGAAAAGAGAGCGCACGTCAAAAAGCGCACACCAATAAAGCGCACACGGAAAATAGCACAGACCGAAAATAGCGCACACGTAAAAAAACGCACATAGTAAAACAGCGCACAATGAAATAAAGTTAAGCTACTAGAATTCGAATTTTCTATGTAAAAAAGTAACAGGATATTATTTATATTAAAACTTTCATAAAATTTTGAAATTAATTTTTGTTTACATATTTGTGTTTTAAAAAACCTAAAATTTTGAAAATCTATGAGAGCTTTCACCGGTGCACGAAATAAAAAGTGGTCTATACCTTTGATCAGACCTACCTATCTATTATATAAGTTCTTCGGTGCGCTGCATTCGATTGTTCAGCTTGACTGTACGCCACAAAACTTTGGGAAAATTGAATAAAAAAACGTTCTAGTTAGAGACCCTGTATATGTGACATATTTTCTCTAGTCTTATCTAATGTGAAATTTTTATTTGTATATACGTCTCGTCAAATGTACAGACCACTTCTGTGTACCTACCGGTGTTATTATTGTAGCTAAGTTTTTCCTCTGTGCGATTTTTTTCGTATGCGCTTTTTTCTTTTGCGCATATTAAAGAAAACATAAATATTTCTTTTCACCTTTAACTAATCTTTAGCAGCTATCAGCCCGTATACCTAATATAATTTTTCGGGTTCTGGGGAGGGGTAATTACCCCCAGTAACAACTCCCCACACCGTAGAACCGCCGGTGGTTCGGGACATAGTGGAATCTCCAAGTCAACTTTCAATATGTCACCCCTCTGAGAATTATCTGAAACTTAAACTACTTTAACATTTTTTGCTCATTATCATTTAACCATTGAAAATCGCAGTATGGTAAGCACTGACTCATGCTATAGCCATATTGATTGTTAATATCAAAATAGATTAAAAATGTGGTCGGTTTGTTGGCATTATAATTTGGCATGTATTTGTTATTGGCTTTCACAAATCTTTTTGCGTATTGACTTAAGCCGCCTTTGATACTACATTCTCTAAACATAACCATATTGTAATCTGTTCAGGTAGTTAGTTCTAAAGTTTGGTTTGTCTTTTAGAGCATACAGGTTTATGTTTAACCAGGAAGGGTATAATAGTTTGCGGGATCTAAACCATATTATTTATTTTTAGCCTAGTTTTTGCAGTTGCTGATTTGGTGGTGTACTTTATATTCATTAGCTCATTTTTGAATGTGATCTACTTTTAGCTCACACTACTATACGATAGTGTGAGCTTTGGTGATCCTAATTTTTTGGAGAAAAAAAAAGTTGCTCCGATTTCAAAATTTTTTATATATCTTTGCGTTTCAGATGATGTTGAAACTTTTTTGTCGCGCCGTCTGTCTGTCTGTCTGTCTGTCTGTCTGTCTGTCTGTCTGTCTGTCTGTCTGTCTGTCTGTCTGTCTGTCTGTCTGTCTGTCTGTCTGTCTGTCTGTCTGTCTGTCTGTCTGTCTGTCTGTCTGTCTGTCTGTCTGTCTGTCTGTCTGTCTGTCTGTCTGTCTGTCTGTCTGTCTGTCTGTCTGTCTGTCTGTCTGTCTGTCTGTCTGTCTGTCTGTCTGTCTGTCTGTCTGTCTGTCTGTCTGTCTGTCTGTCTGTCTGTCTGTCTGTCTGTCTGTCTGTCTGTCTGTCTGTCTGTCTGTCTGTCTGTCTGTCTGTCTGTCTGTCTGTCTGTCTGTCTGTCTGTCTGTCTGTCTGTCTGTCTGTCTGTCTGTCTGTCTGTCTGTCTGTCTGTCTGTCTGTCTGTCTGTCTGTCTGTCTGTCTGTCTGTCTGTCTGTCTGTCTGTCTGTCTGTCTGTCTGTCTGTCTGTCTGTCTGTCTGTCTGTCTGTCTGTCTGTCTGTCTGTCTGTCTGTCTGTCTGTCTGTCTGTCTGTCTGTCTGTCTGTCTGTCTGTCTGTCTGTCTGTCTGTCTGTCTGTCTGTCTGTCTGTCTGTCTGTCTGTCTGTCTGTCTGTCTGTCTGTCTGTCTGTCTGTCTGTCTGTCTGTCTGTCTGTCTGTCTGTCTGTCTGTCTGTCTGTCTGTCTGTCTGTCTGTCTGTCTGTCTGTCTGTCTGTCTGTCTGTCTGTCTGTCTGTCTGTCTGTCTGTCTGTCTGTCTGTCTGTCTGTCTGTCTGTCTGTCTGTCTGTCTGTCTGTCTGTCTGTCTGTCTGTCTGTCTGTCTGTCTGTCTGTCTGTCTGTCTGTCTGTCTGTCTGTCTGTCTGTCTGTCTGTCTGTCTGTCTGTCTGTCTGTCTGTCTGTCTGTCTGTCTGTCTGTCTGTCTGTCTGTCTGTCTGTCTGTCTGTCTGTCTGTCTGTCTGTCTGTCTGTCTGTCTGTCTGTCTGTCTGTCTGTCTGTCTGTCTGTCTGTCTGTCTGTCTGTCTGTCTGTCTGTCTGTCTGTCTGTCTGTCTGTCTGTCTGTCTGTCTGTCTGTCTGTCTGTCTGTCTGTCTGTCTGTCTGTCTGTCTGTCTGTCTGTCTGTCTGTCTGTCTGTCTGTCTGTCTGTCTGTCTGTCTGTCTGTCTGTCTGTCTGTCTGTCTGTCTGTCTGTCTGTCTGTCTGTCTGTCTGTCTGTCTGTCTGTCTGTCTGTCTGTCTGTCTGTCTGTCTGTCTGTCTGTCTGTCTGTCTGTCTGTCTGTCTGTCTGTCTGTCTGTCTGTCTGTCTGTCTGTCTGTCTGTCTGTCTGTCTGTCTGTCTGTCTGTCTGTCTGTCTGTCTGTCTGTCTGTCTGTCTGTCTGTCTGTCTGTCTGTCTGTCTGTCTGTCTGTCTGTCTGTCTGTCTGTCTGTCTGTCTGTCTGTCTGTCTGTCTGTCTGTCTGTCTGTCTGTCTGTCTGTCTGTCTGTCTGTCTGTCTGTCTGTCTGTCTGTCTGTCTGTCTGTCTGTCTGTCTGTCTGTCTGTCTGTCTGTCTGTCTGTCTGTCTGTCTGTCTGTCTGTCTGTCTGTCTGTCTGTCTGTCTGTCTGTCTGTCTGTCTGTCTGTCTGTCTGTCTGTCTGTCTGTCTGTCTGTCTGTCTGTCTGTCTGTCTGTCTGTCTGTCTGTCTGTCTGTCTGTCTGTCTGTCTGTCTGTCTGTCTGTCTGTCTGTCTGTCTGTCTGTCTGTCTGTCTGTCTGTCTGTCTGTCTGTCTGTCTGTCTGTCTGTCTGTCTGTCTGTCTGTCTGTCTGTCTGTCTGTCTGTCTGTCTGTCTGTCTGTCTGTCTGTCTGTCTGTCTGTCTGTCTGTCTGTCTGTCTGTCTGTCTGTCTGTCTGTCTGTCTGTCTGTCTGTCTGTCTGTCTGTCTGTCTGTCTGTCTGTCTGTCTGTCTGTCTGTCTGTCTGTCTGTCTGTCTGTCTGTCTGTCTGTCTGTCTGTCTGTCTGTCTGTCTGTCTGTCTGTCTGTCTGTCTGTCTGTCTGTCTGTCTGTCTGTCTGTCTGTCTGTCTGTCTGTCTGTCTGTCTGTCTGTCTGTCTGTCTGTCTGTCTGTCTGTCTGTCTGTCTGTCTGTCTGTCTGTCTGTCTGTCTGTCTGTCTGTCTGTCTGTCTGTCTGTCTGTCTGTCTGTCTGTCTGTCTGTCTGTCTGTCTGTCTGTCTGTCTGTCTGTCTGTCTGTCTGTCTGTCTGTCTGTCTGTCTGTCTGTCTGTCTGTCTGTCTGTCTGTCTGTCTGTCTGTCTGTCTGTCTGTCTGTCTGTCTGTCTGTCTGTCTGTCTGTCTGTCTGTCTGTCTGTCTGTCTGTCTGTCTGTCTGTCTGTCTGTCTGTCTGTCTGTCTGTCTGTCTGTCTGTCTGTCTGTCTGTCTGTCTGTCTGTCTGTCTGTCTGTCTGTCTGTCTGTCTGTCTGTCTGTCTGTCTGTCTGTCTGTCTGTCTGTCTGTCTGTCTGTCTGTCTGTCTGTCTGTCTGTCTGTCTGTCTGTCTGTCTGTCTGTCTGTCTGTCTGTCTGTCTGTCTGTCTGTCTGTCTGTCTGTCTGTCTGTCTGTCTGTCTGTCTGTCTGTCTGTCTGTCTGTCTGTCTGTCTGTCTGTCTGTCTGTCTGTCTGTCTGTCTGTCTGTCTGTCTGTCTGTCTGTCTGTCTGTCTGTCTGTCTGTCTGTCTGTCTGTCTGTCTGTCTGTCTGTCTGTCTGTCTGTCTGTCTGTCTGTCTGTCTGTCTGTCTGTCTGTCTGTCTGTCTGTCTGTCTGTCTGTCTGTCTGTCTGTCTGTCTGTCTGTCTGTCTGTCTGTCTGTCTGTCTGTCTGTCTGTCTGTCTGTCTGTCTGTCTGTCTGTCTGTCTGTCTGTCTGTCTGTCTGTCTGTCTGTCTGTCTGTCTGTCTGTCTGTCTGTCTGTCTGTCTGTCTGTCTGTCTGTCTGTCTGTCTGTCTGTCTGTCTGTCTGTCTGTCTGTCTGTCTGTCTGTCTGTCTGTCTGTCTGTCTGTCTGTCTGTCTGTCTGTCTGTCTGTCTGTCTGTCTGTCTGTCTGTCTGTCTGTCTGTCTGTCTGTCTGTCTGTCTGTCTGTCTGTCTGTCTGTCTGTCTGTCTGTCTGTCTGTCTGTCTGTCTGTCTGTCTGTCTGTCTGTCTGTCTGTCTGTCTGTCTGTCTGTCTGTCTGTCTGTCTGTCTGTCTGTCTGTCTGTCTGTCTGTCTGTCTGTCTGTCTGTCTGTCTGTCTGTCTGTCTGTAACGACCAACGCGCATAACTCACTAGTTATGCTACCTAGGCTGGGTCTTGGGTCGAGATGGTCCCATTTAAAAATGAACAAAATCAACCCAACACAAATCAACTAAAAGGGTGGGGGTAAATTTCAAAAACTAGATTTTATGTGAAAATATGGCGTGTGTGATATCAAACCAAAGGTAATTGGGTCTGGATTTAAGAAAAATAAATTTTAGTTAAAAAAAGGGTGGGGGTAGATTTAAAAAATTAGAGTTTAAGTGAAAATATGGCGTGTGTGATATCAAACGAAAGGTAATTAAGTCTGGAGTTGAACAAAATACATTTTAGTTTAAAAAAAAGGTGGGGGTAGATTTAAAAAATTAGAGTTTAAGTCAAAACATGGCTTGTGTGGTATCAAACGGAAGGTAATTGAGTCTGGAGTCGAATAAAATATATTTGAGATTTTAGTTATAATATCTCACACGTATACTATAACTATTGTACCTAGTGTGAGCTTAGGTGCCCATATATTGGCAGAGTATTTTTTTTGTTAGCTTAGGTGTATAGATTGGGTTTTCTTCTTATTGCATTTTAAGTCTAATAAAAAATTCTCAATTTTACCAATAATATATGTATTAAAATATACCATCATTCTCTATTGCTCCTCTTAAAGCTATTTTTTTTATATTCTTTTAAATGGCTTAGCGCTAAACAGGGTGTCCCATAACTCTCGAATATGTTTCAAGCGAAACTTTAAGACCTTATAATTATTTACCAAAGTGTCACCTTAAATTTGCCATATCATTTAAAGGTTATTTGAGGTCAAACAAGTTTTTTAAATCAAAACCAATTTATTTTTTTATTTTTTTGAAACTAAACCCTTGACATGCAGTCAGTTTTGGTAAAATAATAATGTCGTCTTTTAACGCCCATAAAAATAAATTTATAAAAGGATATGGCACTGGACCCATTATTCCTGGCGCCCATCAGATTTTGTTTATATTATAATATGCCATTATCCTCTTTTAAACAAGCATTTTTTGTAAACGACATTTTTTTGTGAGCCTTCTGAGTAAACCAGAAATCGGCTTCAAAGTATTAACTTTTTAATATACTCATCAGTGGTTTTTACCGTAAGGTCATTGTTTATGTTAAATAATGCGTCAGTAAGTACCCTTAAACTTTCAGAATACATTTTTGACAATTTGATTTATTATAAAAGTTACAGTGCGTTATAGCAAAACGTCGTGAATTGCCATTGTGTTTGAAAAAGACAAAAAATGGTAAATTGTTTTAAGACTAGGTTATGTTATACTTAACGTAATAATATCTCTTTTAATTAATTTTATATTCCTGAGCTTGAGATATTTGTTGGGACTGATTATATTTGCCTCCGTATAAGGACGTCAAAATTTTGCTTCCAAACGTAAGCTACCGAGACTGGTGCTATAATTGAACAGTTTGTGTGGTTCAATAATAGTAGTAGTAGTCAAATTTTATGTCTTCTTTTTATATTTAACTATTTCATGTCCATTCCATATTGATACGCTCGCACTGATGAGTCCCAATAAGGACGAAACACCGGTATCTACAAGATTCCCTTACCCTCTTGAGGATTCCCCCATAAACTGTTTTTCGTTTGGTCTTTTGACTATATTCGCACTATGGCGCGCATTTTATCGTTATCCACCATTGGTTTGTTTACTGTAGTAAATGTCCTGTCCACATTTTATGACTATCCAATAAAGACACACCGATGTCTACGAGCTACCCTTATCTTTTTTTTAAGGATTTGCCTACCAACTTTTTTTGTTTTAATAATATATGATCTACACATCGAGCATCATACCCTACATACCTTTTTTAATTTTCGACTCAGTTTGGTTTTCGAAATTTTTTTGTTTATGATATTTTTTATGTATTATAAAATATATAAAAACTTCTTTTCATTTCTTTTTTAATATTTATAGTTATAGCTACAGAATTCGTTACAATTCAGCTACCCAAATAAACAAAGAAATATCAAAGTTGTAGTTTGCGAAGTTTTTTTATAAGGGAAACCCAAAACACGTTAAAAAATAGCTACAACATGGAATCTTATGTGGACTTCAAAAAAGGTAAGACGTACAATTTTGGTTTGCCTTTATTATTATTTGTTTATTGCTCGATATTTTGAAAACCACTCTATGATTGGGCGTCTTTTCAATTTTACGAAAGTTGTTGAGTTTCAGAAATCCCCATAAGAAACCTTGAAGCTACTACTATCTGCGATACCCTGCGAGTAGTCGCGTTATCGCTTTTTTGCGGTTAGTAAGATTATGTTACAGGTTATCCAAAGATAAGGAAAAAAATTATCGTACATTTAAAGGTGAGGGAAAATGGGCCCGAGAGAGAAGAAAGAAAGAAAAAGTCCTTGCGGTGCTATTATGGTCTTGGACAACTCACTGCGGGTAAGCTCGCCTTCTGGCAAACATAACTTCGGCTCAACTAATCTGACTTAACGTGACCTGCGGCGAATTAACACAGCTGCGATTTAACTTTGCGGTGGCGGCAAATCTGTCGCAACAAGTTAGAGGCGGCGAGTTGTTCCATTGGCTGGTAAATTAAACGGTTTCAAATAACTTTTTTGACAGACTGAGAATGACAGCCGATTTTTAAAAATAACACGTATCATGGAATTTTTACAAAAGCGGAATGTTTGTCGAACTTCAGTTATGTTTCGTTATTATTATTATGCAAATCCATAATTGGTTAAAAATACTTTTAAAATCCGTTTGACCCATCTGACTTTGAAAATAATCTTCCCCGTACTTTGCACTATTACCATTGACTTCTATACCCTAAATTGCCATTATATCAAGCTTTTATCGCAATTGACCAAATACAAGTAAGAATTTAATGAGCAAGATAGGGATGAAAATAGAATTTCGGTTTGGTAAGTCCGAACACATGCAACATCGCAAAAATATTCTATTTGCTTGTCTTGGATAAAAAAGGGCAGTGGCGGCGCAAAATAAATTTTGAATTCCACTAGAATTTTTTTATCAACAATTTTCTGTTTGAATAATAAATAATTCATGAATACTTACTTGTGTATACTGTACAAAATTCTCTTCAGTAAAAAAAAAGAGTAACAAGAATTTCTAAGCATGCTAAGTGCAGTGGATGTATTAAAATTAAGGTTTTCATCTTAGAACTTTACAAATGTACCTTCCAGGTAAAATATTTTCTTTCTTTGAACAAGGGTCTTCTTCAACTCTTCTCTTCTTGGGTGGACTACAAGTTATGCTCGAGTCAGATGAAATTTCGGAACTAAAAATTTTAATTCGGAATGGGACAACTGGGCGCCGGGCCAACTCGGCGCCGCCAACAGGGCGCCACGCCGGGCCTAATGGGCGCCGGGCCAACTCAGCGCCGGACTATTTTTTTGTCGATAAAATGTGCAGATAAAAAACAAAATAAATTTGTTATTTACACAAAAATTTCAACATCTATTAAGTCGAGTGTTGAAATTTGGTAGGTGTAGTGTTCTGCGACTTGAAACACCGCCAAGTTCCATATTCGATACATATCGATGCATAAATAAGAAAGTCCGCCATTTTGGATCCGCCATTCGTGTAATCAAAAACGTAAATTTTATGTTATCAGGTTACCAGAACTCTAGACCTACCAAAATTTCAACACTCGACTTAATGGATTTAACTCTAACAAAACCAAATTTCAAGAATATTACGTAAAGGATTTTTTAAAGATGTTTTTGCATAAATAATAATATATCTATTTTGCTTTTCATCTGCACATTTTATCAAGAAAAAATATTTTAGTCCGGCGCCCAGTTGGCTCGGCGTCCAGTTGGCCCGCCCAGTTGGTCTGCCGCCCAGTTGGCCCGCCGCCCAGTTGGTGGCGCCGAGTTGGCGGCGCCCAGTTGTCCTAGACTGCAACACATTTCAGGGGTCTGGTACGTTTTACCACTTTTCTTAAAACCACGAAGTTTTTTGAAAAATGATAATTTTAGACCATTTTATAGTGATTTCTAAAAAAAAAATTGCGGAAAATCGTATATTTTGTAAAAAAAATTGAAATTGAAAAATTCCTAAAACCCCATTAAAACCCATACAAATTGCTACAAAGAAGCATTTTCTCATTTCAAACTGAAACAAAACGGTCCCTGACGTCTATCAGCTGTTAACAAAAACTTGAAATAAATAAGGTCACTGATCGAAATCGGGTCAGTTTTTTTGGTCATTTTATGAAAATGCACAATTTTTAAAGAAGCATGAAATTCAAAACAAAATCAAGAAAATTATGATTCCTACATTTTTACAATTAAAAATTAGTTTAATTGAATTTTTATTCCTTAAAACACTAAAAATTAATAATTATTTACTTTTTTAAAATTTATCGAAGGTCTAACCAAAAAAACCAAACTGAACCGATCCGTATCGAAATGAACCAAATCAAACCGAATCTAACGGTTCGGTTTGGTTTGGTTCGATTTGGTTAAACTAAACCGTACCTAACTGAATGTAGCTAAACCTAACCGAAACAAACTGAACCTAGCGGATCCTAACCAAACATAATCAAACTGAACCAAACCTAGCCGAACAAAACTGAACCTAACCGAACCGATTCGAAACGAACCGAACCTGACCGAATCTGGCTAAACCTAACCAAAACAAATTAAACCTAGCCGAACCTAACCAAGCATAATCAAACTGAACCAAACCTACCCGAACCAAACCGAACCGAACCGAGTCGAACCAACCAAACCAAACCAAACCGAACCGTTAGATTCGGTTAAACTAAACCGAACCTAACCGAATGTAGCTAAATCTAACCTAAACAATCCTAGCGGAACCTAGCCGAACATAATCAAACTGAACCAACCTAACCCACCTAACCAACCTAACCCAACCTAACCCAACCTAACCCAACCTAACCCAACCTAACCCAACCTAACCCAACCTAACCCAACCTAACCCAATCTAACCCAAACTAACCCAACCTAACCCAACCTAACCCAACCTAACCCAACCTAACCCAACCTAACCCAACCTAACCCAACCTAACCCAACCTAACCCAACCTAACCCAACCTAACCCAACCTAACCCAACCTAACCCAACCTAACCCAACCTAACCCAACCTAACCCAACCTAACCCAACCTAACCCAACCTAACCCAACCTAACCCAACCTAACCCAACCTAACCCAACCTAACCCAACCTAACCCAACCTAACCCAACCTAACCCAACCTAACCCAACCTAACCCAACCTAACCCAACCTAACCCAACCTAACCCAACCTAACCCAACCTAACCCAACCTAACCCAACCTAACCCAACCTAACCCAACCTAACCCAACCTAACCCAACCTAACCCAACCTAACCCAACCTAACCCAACCTAACCCAACCTAACCCAACCTAACCCAACCTAACCTAACCTAACCCAACCTAACCCAACCTAACCCAACCTAACCCAACCTAACGCAACCTAACCCAACCTAACCCAACCTAACCCAACCTAACCTAACCTGACCCAACCTAACCCAACCTAACCCAACCTAACCCAACCTAACCCAACCTAACCCAACCTAACCCAACCCAACCTAACCCAACCTAACCCAACCTAACCCAACCTAACCCAACCTATCCCAACCTAACCCAACCTAACCCAACCTAACCCAACCTAACCCAACCTAACCCAACCTAACCCAACCTAACCCAACCTAACCCAACCTAACCCAACCTAACCCAACCTAACCCAACCTAACCCAACCTAACCCAACCTAACCCAACCTACCCTAACCCAACCTAACCCAACCTAACCCAACCTAACCCAACCTAACCCAACCTAACCCAACCTAACCCACCTAACCCAACCTAACCCAACCTAACCCAACCTAACCCACCTAACCCAACCTAACCCAACCTAACCCAACCTAACCCAACCTAACCCAACCTAACCCAACCTAACCCAACCTAACCCAACCTAACCCAACCTAACCCAACCTAACCCAACCTAACCCAACCTAACCCAACCTAACCCAACCTAACCCAACCTAACCCAACCTAACCAACCTAACCCAACCTAACCCAACCTAACCCAACCTAACCCAACCTAACCCAACCTAACCCAACCTAACCCAACCTAACCCAACCTAACCCAACCTAACCCAACCTAACCCAACCTAACCCAACCTAACCCAACCTAACCCAACCTAACCCAACCTAACCCAACCTAACCCAACCTAACCCAACCTAACCCAACCTAACCCAACCTAACCCAACCTAACCCAACCTAACCCAACCTAACCCAACCTAACCCAACCTAACCCAACCTAACCCAACCTAACCCAACCTAACCCAACCTAACCCAACCTAACCCAACCTAACCCAACCTAACCCAACCTAACCCAACCTAACCCAACCTAACCCAACCTAACCCAACCTAACCCAACCTAACCCAACCTAACCCAACCTAACCCAACCTAACCCAACCAACCCAACCTAACCCAACCTAACCCAACCTAACCCAACCTAACCCAACCTAACCCAACCTAACCCAACCTAACCCAACCTAACCCAACCTAACCCAACCTAACCCAACCTAACCCAACCTAACCCAACCTAACCCAACCTAACCCAACCTAACCCAACCTAACCCAACCTAACCCAACCTAACCCAACCTAACCCAACCTAACCCAACCTAACCCAACCTAACCCAACCTAACCCAACCTAACCCAACCTAACCCAACCTAACCCAACCTAACCCAAGCTAACCCAACCTAACCCAACCTAACCCAACCTAACCCAACCTAACCCAACCTAACCCAACCTAACCCAACCTAACCCAACCTAACCCAACCTAACCCAACCTAACCCAACCTAACCCAACCTAACCCAACCTAACCCAACCTAACCCAACCTAACCCAACCTAACCCAACCTAACCCAACCTAACCCAACCTAACCCAACCTAACCCAACCTAACCCAACCTACCCAACCAACCCAACCTAACCCAACCTAACCCAACCTAACCCAACCTAACCCAACCTAACCCAACCTAACCCAACCTAACCCAACCTAACCCAACTAACCCAACCTAACCCAACCTAACCCAACCTAACCCAACCTAACCCAACCTAACCCAACCTAACCCAACCTAACCCAACCTAACCCAACCTAACCCAACCTAACCCAACCTAACCCAACCTAACCCAACCTAACCCAACCTAACCCAACCTAACCCAACCTAACCCAACCTAACCCAACATACCCAACTTTACCAACTAACCCAACCTAACCCAACCAACCCAACCTAACCCAACCTAACCCAACCTAACCCAACCTAACCCAACCTAACCCAACCTAACCCAACCTAACCCAACCTAACCCAACCTAACCCAACCTAACCCAACCTAACCCAACCTAACCCAACCTAACCCAACCTAACCCAACCTAACCCAACCTAACCCAACCTAACCCAACCTAACCCAACCTAACCCAACCTAACCCAACCTAACCCAACCTAACCCAACCTAACCCAACCTAACCCAACCTAACCCAACCTAACCCAACCTAACCCAACCTAACCCAACCTAACCCAACCTAACCCAACCTAACCCAACCTAACCCAACCTAACCAACCTAACCCAACCTAACCCAACCTAACCCAACCTAACCCAACCTAACCCAACCTAACCCAACCTAACCCAACCTAACCCAACCTAACCCAACCTAACCCAACCTAACCCAACCTAACCCAACCTAACCCAACCTAACCCAACCTAACCCAACCTAACCCAACCTAACCCAACCTAACCCAACCTAACCCAACCTAACCCAACCTAACCCAACCTAACCCAACCTAACCCAACCTAACCCAACCTAACCCAACCTAACCCAACCTAACCCAACCTAACCCAACCTAACCCAACCTAACCCAACCTAACCCAACCTAACCCAACCTAACCCAACCTAACCCAACCTACAACCTAACCCAACCTAACCCAACCTAACCCAACCTAACCCAACCTAACCCAACCTAACCCAACCTAACCCAACCTAACCCAACCTAACCCAACCTAACCCAACCTAACCCAACCTAACCCAACCTAACCCAACCTAACCCAACCTAACCCAACCTAACCCAACCTAACCCAACCTAACCCAACCTAACCCAACCTAACCCAACCTAACCCAACCTAACCCAACCTAACCCAACCTAACCCAACCTAACCCAACCTAACCCAACCTAACCCAACCTAACCCAACCTAACCCAACCTAACCCAACCTAACCCAACCTAACCCAACCTAACCCAACCTAACCCAACCTAACCCAACCTAACCCAACCTAACCCAACCTAACCCAACCTAACCCAACCTAACCCAACCTAACCCAACCTAACCCAACCTAACCCAACCTAACCCAACCTAACCCAACCTAACCCAACCTAACCCAACCTAACCCAACCTAACCCAACCTAACCCAACCTAACCCAACCTAACCCAACCTAACCCAACCTAACCCAACCTAACCCAACCTAACCCAACCTAACCCAACCTAACCCAACCTAACCCAACCTAACCCAACCTAACCCAACCTAACCCAACCTAACCCAACCTAACCCAACCTAACCCAACCTAACCCAACCTAACCCAACCTAACCCAACCTAACCCAACCTAACCCAACCTAACCCAACCTAACCCAACCTAACCCAACCTAACCCAACCTAACCCAACCTAACCCAACCTAACCCAACCTAACCCAACCTAACCCAACCTAACCCAACCTAACCCAACCTAACCCAACCTAACCCAACCTAACCCAACCTAACCCAACCTAACCCAACCTAACCCAACCCAACCTAATCCAACCTAACCCAACCTAACCCAACATACCCCAACTTTACCAAACCTAACCTACCTAGTTGTTAATAAATATAGTAAAAGTTGTTAGGTTTATGTCCAGGGGGTAACCATTGTCCATAATCGTCGAAAATCGAGTTAGGATTAGTGTATGCGACCATAAACATTGAGAGGCGCGTGAGTGTTTGGTCTTCAAATTTTTTTAGGGAAATTTTTTAAAATCTTTTTTTCCGCACTCTGGGCACCCTAATAAAACGTAATCTGGTCACCCTAATCCATCGCAATCAAAGAAAATCGGTAATCGAAGTGTCACTAATTTTTTGTTGGTTTCTATTCTTCTTTTATATTATGTAGGACAAAATTATTAATTAAACTAAGTGACCTTATTAAGTAAGACAGCATGTTGGTCAAATGACATTAGAAGGACATACACATATGATACCGGCCTGTAGACCGGTCGCGGTGGCGTCATATAATAATAAATATATACTTTCGCGATGAAAGACCAAAATTTAACTTAAAATTACTGTAAAGTTCGCAAAAAACATTAAATTTATCGAAATTTATAAAAACATAGATCAGTGCGTGTAACAATTCATTAAGATGTATGAAACTCGACCGTGACATGTCAAAAGTTTGGTTCGAAAAAACAAAAACAACTGGATAAAAATCGGTATGTAAGCATTTAAAAAAAAATAATTTTTAAGAAAATCAAATACTTTTTGTTAATTTTCATGCAATGCAAAAAAACCTTGTTGTAATAAGTTTTGAGTAGGGTGGTAAACCGTACCAGAACCCATTGCAGGATAAATTATTATTAAAAAATAATCTTATAGTGCGGGGAAGTGACACTTTCTGAATCAAAATGTGTGAGGGTAAAATCGCACGGTCGCAGAAAAAACTATCTATCGTGACGCTACTGAACTTTCTCGTGTTTTAGCAAAAACTATACGTCAAGACGACTTACCCATGAAATGTTGTTTTTTTATCTATTTTAGCTCACACATATACTATACTATAGTAGTGTGAGCTATGGTGATCCTAATTTTTTCGAGAAAAAAAAAGTTGCTCCGATTTCAAAATTTTTTATATATCTTTGCGTTTCAGATGATTTTGACACTTTTTTGTTGCGCCGTCTGTCTGTCTGTCTGTCTGTCTGTCTGTCTGTCTGTCTGTCTGTCTGTCTGTCTGTCTGTCTGTCTGTCTGTCTGTCTGTCTGTCTGTCTGTCTGTCTGTCTGTCTGTCTGTCTGTCTGTCTGTCTGTCTGTCTGTCTGTCTGTCTGTCTGTCTGTCTGTCTGTCTGTCTGTCTGTCTGTCTGTCTGTCTGTCTGTCTGTCTGTCTGTCTGTCTGTCTGTCTGTCTGTCTGTCTGTCTGTCTGTCTGTCTGTCTGTCTGTCTGTCTGTCTGTCTGTCTGTCTGTCTGTCTGTCTGTCTGTCTGTCTGTCTGTCTGTCTGTCTGTCTGTCTGTCTGTCTGTCTGTCTGTCTGTCTGTCTGTCTGTCTGTCTGTCTGTCTGTATGTCTGTCTGTAACGACCAACGCGCATAACTCAAAAACCGCTTGGCCGATTTTAATAAAATTTGGTTCCTAGGCTGGGTCTTGGGTCGAGATGGTCCCATTTAAAAATGAACAAAATCCACCGAACACAAACCAAATAAAAGGGTGGGGGTAGATTTCAAAAATTAGAGTTTATGTGAAAATATGGCGTGTGTGATATCAAACGAAAGGTAATTGAGTCTGCAGTTAAACAAAATGCATTTTAATTTATTTAAAAAAAAGGGTGGGGGTATATTTTAAAAATTAGAGTTTTAAGTGAAAATATGGCGTGTGTGATATCAAACGAAAGGTAATTGAGTCCGGAGTTTAACAAAATACATTTTAGTTTTTGTTTTTTTTAAGGGTGGGGGTAGATTTCAAAAATTTGAGTTTGGGTCAAAACATGGCTTGTGTGGTATCAAACAAAAGGTAATTTAGTCTGGAGTTAAGAATAAAATATATTTCAGTTTTTAGTTATATTAGCTCACACGTACACTATAACTACAGTACCTAGTGTGAACTTAGGGGCCCATATATTGGCAGAGTATTTTTTCTTCTTTTGCACAAAAAACAATTTCGGATCATGTTTGAACTCAAATAGTTACTTCTAAACTTGTTTTTAAGCGTTTTAAGATTTCTTTTTGTAATATTCCCGCACAAAATTCAAACAAATTCAATTCCGTACTTAGACAACATTGTCTATCAGTTTTCCCTGTATAAACCGACTAGCAGGTAGAATCACTCAAAATACGGATTAAAGGTAGCCAGCTGCTTTTCTGTCGCACTTATGCCGTCAGTGTGAAAGAGATAAAAGTACCCATATATTATCTAGGGTATTATTAGCATGAAAAATCACCCTATCTTTGTCCGTTTCACATGTTCAATAATGTCTATCTCTGTTTTTATTGTAAAAGAAATACCCGCCCATAGAAACGAAATTGGATAGGGTAATAAAATGCCTTGTCTTTCCGTCTCTAACGCCCTTTCAGGGCGTTATACAACTCAATGACTATTACTTAGATTGCATTCTAAATATATATATATTTATCGGTTTCACAACGTTCTACGTCTTCCGATACCCAATCTCCACTCGTTTCTGTTTGCCCATAATTCATCATCTAGGCCTCTTATTCTTATTTCACTATCTATTCCTTCTCTCTAGCTTCTCCTTGGTCTTCCTCGTTTTCTTCGGCCAGTTGGTTTCCATTGTAATATTTGTTTAGTTAGTCTTCCATCATCCATTCTTTGTACATGTCCGTACCACACCAGTTGTTTTGTTCTTATATCATCCACTAGAGTACGTTCACCCACTGTCATAATTTCTCTTATTCTTTGATTAGTAACTCTTTCTCTTTTTGATTTCCCTGCTGCTCTTCTCCAATAGTCCATCTCCGTAGCGGAAAGCATTTTTTCTGTTCTATCTTTGATTGGCCACACCTCTGAGCCGTATGTAATAATACTCTTTACAATTGTGTTATATATAAGCTTTTTGTTACGTTTTGATATACTTTGGTCCCAAATTATTCCATTTAATAAAGTTATTGCTCTTCTTCCTTGTACGTTTCTATCTTTTATAGCTTTGTCTAGTGTTCCGTCAGCTGTAATTTTCAGACCCAAGTATTTATACTCATCACAGGACTGAATTCGCTGCCCAGTATTTAAGATTAGATCCTGTTTCCTTCCACCAATACACATATACTCTGTTTTATTGATATTAACCTCTAGTCCCCACTTCTAAATGCACCTGTTAAAAGTTGTAGGATGTTTCTTTGTATATAAATCTATCAAAAACTTGACGACAATTTGTCAAAAAAAGGTTAGAGAAATATACAGTAGCATTAAGTTTACCATATATGGCACTGATCTATATATCAAACATGTTAATACTTTGAAGCCGATTTCTGGTTTACTCAGAAGGCTCACAAAAAAATGTCGTTTACAAAAAATGCTTGTTTAAAAGAGGAAAATAGCATATTATAATATAAACAAAATCTGATGCGCGCCAGGAATAATGGGCCCAGTGCCATGTCCTAAATAATAAAAATTAATAAATTCCCTTTCAAAAAAGTCGTTTGGCCCCAATATAACCTACAAACAATGTGTCAAAGTCGAGGTGGCACCTAGGTAGATAATTATAAGCCCTAAAAGGTTTGCTTGAAACATTTTTTCGAAAAACTGCTAGTTTTCGTGTTATTTAAGTATTCCGCTACTTAGGGGACAGCGTGTATATAGCAAATATCAGTAACGCTCTTTTAAGAGAATGAAAACTCCTAATATTTTCGGCATGGTCAGTAAGATTAAGATAATTAAACTTTAGAATTTGGGAGTTTTGTTGATAGAATCTGGTCGAAATTAAATTTATAAGACTGTGAATCTTTAACATTTTTATAAACCTTCGGATAGTCTTTTTTCTTATTACTTTTTTTCTTTTTGTAAAAGTTTTCTCTTGCGTACTTCTTTTTTTCTCTCTTATCTCTATTTTTTACTTTTGATTGGAATCAGGCAAAAACAGTTCGGATTGATAACAAATTTTAAATTGTTTTAGTTATTGACCATTTCTAACTTACATAATGGTGAACGGGAGAGAGAGAGAGAGAGAGAGAGTTTATCTACCCTGCGCTACACGCAATGTTTTTTAATGTTTTATTTTCTTAGGGTACACCGTGTATTGTTATAATACATAACGTTGAAGCGCCAAAAATTTTGTTATAAAATTAACACGTTGAGGCGTCATTTTGTTATATGCTATAACGTTGTGGGCCAAATTGTTATGAAAACAACGTTGGGCGTAAAATTTGTTATAAAAACTGTTGATTATTAGAGCATGATTTTTATTATAAAGATTTTAAGGGTCGTGTGTTTCTATATTTGGAGAAAAATATTTTCACCTTTTATTTTTCAATGTATTGTGTTGTATCTCTTTACTTAAACACACTTCAAAAACCACGAAAATGCATTTATGTGGGAATGAAATAAAAGATTTGTTTTATTTTTAGTTGTATTGTATATTGCAATTAATATGCCATTCAACAACATCGGGTCAATTTCAAAAGAATGTACATTATAAAAAAAATTATTACAAATGTTTGTCGAGAATCAAAGTAACGAAATAATATATATATAAATATCAAACCCGGAAAAAGTAAGGAATGTACTATTTTTAATAGTACTAAGGTATAACCAAATTGTTGTTGTGGAAAATTTTAATAAAATAAATCTGTATAAGACAGGTCCCTAAAGTTCACTTCAAAGTTGCATTTCTGCATAATAATTATTGATATTTATCTAGTGAAACTTTAGTACTATCTATACAGTTTAATTTATCTGTCTTTAAATTAAATATAAACCGAGAAAAAAGGAATTTTAATATTTTGGTCATTTATAAATAACTAAAAAAAATAAATAGCTATCTATAATATATATAATAGATAATAATATGTATGTAGCTGTGTTAGATGTCTAGTCTAATCTAATGACCGCTTATGGTAACAAAGAATCCCGAAAGAAGCTTAACGTTAGGTCTAACTGACCTAATAGCCTTTGAAAACCAAACTGTTTAAACTAAAATCGGACAAGAAGCAAACTAACGACTGGTCTATCATAATCTGGATTTTAAATATCTGTTACGCCCAAACATCGAAAATGCTCATTGAGCGAAAAAAACGACCGCAACGCGTTCTGGACGGTGCCGAACGACCAAATACCGAAATGAGATAATTTTTCGCTTTGTGTCAATTCTTGTTGACCACGACGCGTCGTGGACAATGCTCAAACGCACACACCGCGTTCTGGATGATTTAGAGAGCTCATAAACCGACCTTCCTTATCTAGTCTTGTCAGTGTGTATCCGACTTCGAGTAATGTTATGTCTATGTTATTGAGCGAAGTCGCTACTATTGTAGCTAAAAGCGATAATACGAGAGAGGTGTTTAATGGAAAACTTAAAAATATCGTGGATAACATCAATGATCGGAGTGAATATTTTACGAACGAACGGTATGAAGAGATCGTCCAAGAAGTGAAAGAAGCGAACCGCTTGAAAGACAGTAAAATGCCCTTGTCGTCCAAACAATATTGAAGACTAAAGAGGTATGATATCGTAACAATTGGGGAATATGAAAAGGTAATTGAAAAGCCCAAAGGAACACAGGATGGAAATAACGATATTACTGTAAAACGGAGGATATTTTTGGCATTATTGATTTTTTTGGCAACTGGACACAAACGAACAAAAGGTATGTTACTTACAAGCTATTTCTATAAAATATGGGGTAGTCAACAAACATAAATAAAAAAAAATGATTTTTTTTTGTAAAGTCAAAGCTCTTTTGTTTGGATCAGGTGCCATTGTAAGCCTTATTGTAATTAAAAAAAGTGCAACTGCAGGGCCAATTAGGTGTTGTGCAATTCTAAATGCCATAATAATAGTGCCTGCAAAAACAAGTAAATTGCTTTATCTACCTGCGATTCAGTTAACTATTATTGTAAATAAAGTTTCATGTAGAAATAAGCCTACAACAAAAATTTTGAAATTTTCAGTTACTTCTTTAAATTCACTTAACATATTAAACGCATGATCGGTTTATGAGCTTTCTAAATCATCCAGAACGCGTCGTGGCCGTTTGAGCATTGCCAACGACGCGTCGTGGTCAACAAAAACGGACACAAAACGAAAAATTCTGTAATTTCAATAAAAGAATTTATCTTATTATTTTATGTTAATAAAAAGTAAGAAGAAAATACACGGACGATAAAATCAAGCCACACAAAAAAATTATCGAAGTACCTAAATAAAAAGTATGTACCTATTTGGCTAAAAACAAAAAAATATAATATATTTTTGGGACCTAAGAAAAATTAATACCTTGGGAGGGTAAATGCGCATCTACTCAACAAGGGTGCATTGTTGCCAGATCTTAACAAGGGCAATAAAAAGGTTTACCAAAAATATTAACAAATGATAACCAGTGCTATAAAAAAGAAATATATCACAGTTAAATAAAATGGTTAGTAAAAATAAGTATTAAATCTTATCTGCCAAATCCCACGCTGGAGGTTGAGTCCTCAAGAGATTTGAGTAGGTAGTGTGGTTGGTACTTCAACAAAGCACCGTCCAGAACGCGTTGCGGTGGTTTTTTCGATGTTTGGGCGTAACATATCCATAAAATAAATATATTTATAGGTACACATTACATAGAGGTGGTGACCCTATAAGCAAATAAAATATAACCAAAATATTATTCATAATAGAAATCTATATTAGATTTAATTAGTTAAATTTAGGTTATGCCATATCCTAATACCAGCTGTGGTATTGAAAAATCATTTTTTAAAGAAAATTGTTAAAAAAATGAAAATCCTATAACAATTCCTGGTCTTAAAAAAAATATGTATAAAAAAGACAGATTATGCTATACCATATTTAAATATGAAATAAAGAAATATGTTGAGTTGCCTTCAGCATAGTTCTTTAGATTTTGTTAAAAAAAAATCTAATTAGCATAATTCTATGAAAAGAAATTTAAAATATAAAAATTTCCCATATGATTAGAAATTATTGAGGTTATGTTATAACATAATTTTACGGAACCTTTCTCGACAACAACCAAACGAAAAAGGGACGAGATTTCTCCAAAAGTTTACAAAGTAGCCTGGCAACAAAATCTTTAACGAATCATATCTTTTAAAATTAAAAATCCCATTCTAGGAGAAAAATCAATAAATAGGCCACATTCATTTTGCACAAAAAAAACTGACAGATTCCTTTCTAGCTTATTTCACTAAAATTTAAAATAATTATTGGGTATTCCTCCCGTAAAAAAAAAACAAATATAAAACCAAATCAAAATTCCACAAGTATTATTAACAGCTGATTATGTCACATTGCATAACCACTCTCTATGCAATATATATAAACACTGGCTATCTCTGTTTTTCAATTTACAGAAAAGGAAAAAAAATACTCGCTATATTTATAAATAAAACGAATTTATAAACGCCAAAAAGACATGTACACACTATTTAAGCGTACTAAAAACTTTGATAAAAGAATTATTGAATAATGTCTATAATTGTGCCAGGCACTATTTTGACACATTCACATTGAAAACTGACAGTTGATCCTTCAAAATTGACATACCAAAGTCGAATTTAAAACTTTCGTCGTTTATTTTCAATTATTAAAAGAAGGCACTATTTATTCCGGTTCATATAGTAAACAAAGGCCGTGTGTTGAAAAATCACAGCTGATATTACAATGTGAAAGTGTCAAAATTGTGCCTGGCACTATTATAGTCTGGCTTTATTTCAATAATTCTCTAGTATAAATACTGTAATACGACAAATTCATTGATCAAGCATTTATTATAAGTTCACTGACTCTGCGCTAGATGTCGCAAGGAGTTTCTTTTATTTTCAAATATTTATGAATAAAACAAATTTTTTCGTAACAGTATATAGCAAATAATATTTTAGTAGCGCGCTTTTAAGAGAATAAAAACTCCTAATATTTTCTTTATGGTCAGTAAGAATAAGATTATTAAACTTTAGAATTCAGAAATATTGTTGAAAGAATCTGGTTGAAATTAATTTTTTATTATTTTTTAAATTTTTTTATAAGACCGTGAATCTTTAACGTTTTTAAGCACCTTTGGGCAGTCTTTTTTCTTATTACTTTCCTGCTTTTTGTAAAAGTTTTCTCTTGCGTTCTTCTTTGTTTTTCTCACTTCTCTCTATTTTTACCACAAACTTTTCTTTATTAAGCGAGGAAATTACATGCTAGAATTTGGAAAATCAAAAAAAGCTGGCAAATGACACTATGGCCTTACCTATCATAAGATTTTAATGGAGAAACCAAACGATCCACTTTATCACTTCTTTAAAAATACCTTATCTACAACAAAAAATTATTAAAGCAAATGTTATATTAAATAAATAATATTGGTTAATCCAAACATTAGATCTGTCCACAAAAATTAAATATTACATTTCAACAGAAAAAAAAAATCCAATTTTCTAAAATTATAAACATCAATATTAAAGAAAAAAGGAAGAAGAAGTATTTCCTACGTGTTAATAAAATTTTAGATTGTTGGAGTAACTAACCCTCAAGGCAAGAAAACGTATATTGCGGCAGCGTTTCCGTCAGCCTGTGGTAAGACAAATATGGCATTGATGCAACCAACCTTGCCTGGTTACAAAGTAGAATGTGTTGGGGATGACATCGCTTGGATGCGTTTTGGCGAAGATGGCATACTAAGGGCGATCAATCCTGAAAACGGGTTTTTTGGTGTAGCTCCAGGTAAAGTATTACAAATAAAAAACAAATTTAAAAATGGTTATTTTACATGTTCTAACTTATTAATTTGTTTATTCATACTGTTAAAATTTTAGCGCGTTATTTTTCGGCCAATTTTCTTAATCAAACCTATGACATCGGGAGTTAGGTTAAGTTTTACAGCGGAGAGGGTACACAGGTAAGTACCAGAGTACAGTGATCTGGAGCTAGGTCATAAGTGGTCAAATCCGACATCCTGATAACATCCTTAACCGATGCTAATTGAACACTTAAATGACCCCATAATTACCATAAGACTAAAATAAAAAAAATAAAACAAATTATAAGTAAGGAGAAAATTGTTCGTGGAAGAAACTTAAGACATTTGCGTGTAGGGTAAGGATAGAGCTTTTAAGCAGTATCAAAAAGAATGATAAAAGCGTTTTCGTTTTTACGTAATTTTTTTTATAAAACGTTATTTTAAAAATAGTTCCTGCTTACTTTCATAGACTAGATCTTTTAAGGTCCACTTTGGTCCGGGTTGCTGGTATAAAAGTATGATGTCCCAAGGCTTACTGAGTAAATCTAAATTATACATTTACCCGCCCTGACCCGCCCATGAGGACAAGAGAGATAAACTCCGTGTAACGAATGTTGCCCGGTGCGTTATTATTGCCACCAGTGGCGGCTGGTTATAAAGTGGGGGGGGGGGGGGGGGCGAAATTTAAATTGCATGAAAAATGAGATAAAAAAACTTACCGAAACAATTTTATTTTAGTATTTTCCAAACAAGCAGCTACTTGGTGTAGTTTTTAGTTTATTTGTTTATAGATAAAGTCCATCTGCGTTTCTTTTTTATGGACCGTAGAACAACCTCATAAATCCCACAGAATTTTAAACAGTCTATTAACCTACTAAGTATGTCTAATTTTTGTCACATTTTCATTATGTTCGCTAATGTTTTGCCTATAGGCACTATTCAATTGGGACCTAATATCAGTCTTGCCTAGCATAGAAAATATCTATGTGGTTATTTAAATGAATACCACTTACTTTAACTTTTCACTAAAATGCTTGATATCACACATTCCCCTTATGACCCACGCAGGATCACTTAGTGGATTGGTCATAACAAGACAAATAAAGCAAAAAAAAGCATTTCTTTTGTCATACCCACACAACCAGCTTCGTATAATTTTTTATTAAATTTTCTATTATAAGTTTTTTTGAAACACCCCTCGGCATTAGTTGCCTCAAAATTTTGGTTATTTTTTAGGTCCGGTCTATGTGGCACAGTTAATTAGGTAATCGACGGTATTTATTTCCATTTTATAAACAAACGATAACAAAAACAAACAATGACACGCGATCAAAACAAACTGATACGTCTTCACGAAGGATAAAAGCAGCTTCGTAGAAAGGGCAACAGACATCTTTCGCACGATGTTGATGGCCGACTTCTACTAAAATAAACGTTCCTCTCGCCCCCGCTCGAGAATATCCACTTATACCTTGCTAAAAAACGTGTGAAATTAAAACCTTCAATTAATCGCTCCTTGCCAAGTGTGATAGTCACCATCCGGCCCTGTTATGCAGTTTAAGCGAGAACAAGGATAATAAGACAGATTATACAGAAACTTTCCGGTATAATTTTAAAAATTGTGATTTTCAATCTGTTACCAACTACCTCTTAGATATTGAGTGGAGCAAAATATTTAGTGCAAATGTGGATTCTAGTTTGGAGGTATTTTATTCAATTTTGAGTTCTTGTTTTGATCTTTATGTTCCGAAAGTTCGGTCAAAAATAAACAAGTGTACTTTTCCGACTTGGTTTGATCAGGATTTAAAATTGAATATTTCTAATAAGAATAAAGCTCATAAAGCCTTTAAAATATCAAATCTCGAATCTGATTATGAGAAGTTTTCAGAATTAAGACGTGCATGTAAAGTTCAGTCTCAAGAATGCTTTCATTCTTATTTGGATAATGTACAGAGGAGTGTTATCGAGAATCCTAAATATTTCTGGAAGTATGTTGATGAGAGGAATGGTCAGCAAAGTGTCCCTGAGATAGTAACATTTAATAATCAAACCAGTTCCAATTTACATGAAACAGTAAATATGTTCAAAGAACACTTTTCTTCTGTATATGAGTCAGGGGCCGAAAATAATTACAGCTGTGAATCTTGTAACATAAATAACTCCATTTGTATTGATTCATTTCAGATAAAAATTAGTGACATACTAGAGAAACTTCTCTCAATTGACCTTTCTAAGGGTGCCGGATCTGATGAGATTCCTCCACTGTTTTTAAAGGAATGCGCTTTTTCCCTCGCTAGACCACTGTGGCTCCTTTTCAACATGTCTTTAACTCAGGAAGTGTTTCCTGAGAGATGGAAAATCGCAAATGTTACTCCAGTTTATAAAAATAGTGGGGGTAAGAAGCTAGTCACTAACTACCGACCTATTAGCTAAAACTTTTGAATCTCTAGTGGAGGATTATCTCAGGCCTGTATTTAGTAGGGAAATTTCATTGAATCAACATGGGTTTCTTGAAGGCCGGAGCACCATGAGCAACTTGCTGGTTTATAGGGAATATTTGTCGGATGCCTTGGAGAGTGGGTATGTAGTTGATGCAATATACACTGATTTCTCCAAGGCATTTGACAAAGTTGATCATGATATACTGGTAAAAAAACTCTCTATGTATGGAATACAGGGAAACCTTCTATCCTGGGTAGAATCCTATTTATCCCATCGCATTCAATTTGTAAGCATTAGAGGTATAAAATCGGATGCAATTGAAATCACCTCAGGCGTCCCTCAAGGGGCACATCTTGCACCCCTCTTTTTTAGCTTATTTATAAATGATATCAATAGCTGCTTTCACTTTGTTAGGTTTCTATTATTTGCAGATGATCTAAAGCTATATCTTAAAATAGACCCCAAAAATCCAGAAGTAACAATTCACCAAATACAAGAAGACATAAGTAGACTTAATACATGGTGCAAAAAGAACAAAATGACCTTAAACATTAGCAAATGCAAACACATGCAATTTAGTATGACTTCACCTATACCTAGCACATATTTCCTTGATGATACACCCGTAGAAAAAACCAATCTGATCCGAGATCTAGGGGTGCTCTTTGACACCAAGCTGTCCTTTTCAACTCATATACATGCAGTCTGTAGTAAGGCTAGCAGGATGTTGGGGTTTGTAAAAATAAATACACGGGAATTTAACAATACAATTGCAATAAAAACATTATATTATGTTTCATTAGTTAGGAGTCATTTGGAAAACTGTGCTGTCATCTGGACTCCATATTATGCAAAATATATTGATCAATTAGAATCTATACAAAAAATTTTCCTTCGCTATATAGCATACAAAGAAAAACTTCAATATCCTGAAATATCATACAGTGACATCGAACAAAATTTAAATATACAAACTTTAGCTAGACGTAGGGAGAATTTTGATGTACTAGTTTGTTATGGCATAATACATGGGTCTGTAGACAGTGCAGAAATTCTTAGCAGACTGAACTTTCATGTTCCTACTAGGAATACTAGAGAGAAATTGACTTTTTATGTAAACTTTCACCGAGTATTATATGGTCAATGTACTGGGCTTGCCAGAATGATGACCAACACAAATAAAATTTTATGTGATATTTTTAGTATTTCAAAAGAGTCCCTAAGAAATCATTTAAGAAAACTGTAAGATAACAATATATAGTGCAATAAATTGTATATGTGTAAACATTAGTAGGTATGAAAATATAAGTAATAATGTAATTTTGAATTGTAATGATGATAATTATGATCGGGCATGTCCCGTAAATAAACTAAACTAAACTAAACTAAGCTTCCTGTTAACCACAGATAATAAAAACAACTACACAATCATGTCGTAAGAGAAGATTTAACTTTTTTGGAATAAATCAATTAAAAATACTGTTTGTTGTCTAGTTTTGGGAGGGCACTGCCCCGTTGCTCTCCCGAGAATAGCCGCCACTGATTGCCACCAAGTATTTCCTACGGGATTTACTGGTGACATCATTATGACGGACACGGACAAAATTCATTCGCCAGACACAAATTTTGTCCTTTACGTCATATTAGTGCTCGGCAAATCCCGCTACTTGGTGGCAATAAAAATAAAATGAAAAACATAAATTAAAATTATATTTTTACCTCCAATCTTTTTAGCCTATACTTAAGTTGCATAGCTATAGCAACCATATTACATTTAAAAATATAAAAAATCTTATTTGCTTCTCACTGTACTTCTTTTCTAAAAAATGTGTAGCTGCTAAAGATCTTCAACGCAACGTTATATTATTACCGCATGTTGTTTCTTTCCAAAACATATCTTAGTTGGCCACACTTTAGCCACACAATAGTATGCATTATTTGCGTTTGCGGACATATTTTATCCAAAATACACTTAAATCTGGACCCTGAAGCTTTAGCCTTAATTCTTGATTAATTCAAATCAATCAATCAAACTAAGCTTTATTGTCAGAAATTTGGGAAAAAACTTATTGACAAAGCAAATACATCTTAATCTTAACCTCGTAGGAATACCTATCACTAATCACATAAATTAAAAATATAACAAATTAAAAATTAACGTTAAGAAATAGTTAACATTGAAAAAATTTTAAGACTGCACACTTTTGTAATATAGCAAAGGGAAAATATTTTCATATATAATAACAATAACAATTTTCATTCATTCATTTTTTACCTAGATTCCAATTTAAAAAAAATCCTTACTAAAATTTTAAATATATAAAACACTATGTTAAAAAACAAAAACATATTTGTAATATTGATGATCAAAAAAAGTAATAATAAAATAACGCTGTATAATTATAAACGAAATATATGTATTGAACTTCCCCCTTTTATGAAAATTTTCTACGCCCCCGAACTAAAGACCCCTAGGTCCATTTTTCTCTGTGAAAATATAATCAAGGTTTCGAAGGACGGTTTTTTACCTATGCAAAAAATAGATTATAATTAAAGAACACTACCTACTAAAATGTTAAATATATAAAACACTAAAATTTAAAAACAAAAACACAATTATAATATTGATTGATTAAAATCGTATTAACACAGGTTTGAATTTAAAACAACTATTCAAAAGAAAAACGATAAAAACACTCAACAAAGATTAAGACACAGTTAAAATAAAGTTTAAAATTTGCTTAAAGTCAGGTCAAGATTAAAAAACAAGACTAATAATAAGACAGTCAAAAACAAATATTAAAAAAAAATCACAATAATATTACTTACTTTAATTCTACAATCTTATGCATAGAACTCCTCAACACTATAAAATGCCTTGGTCAACAAAAACCTCTTTAAAGAATTTCTAAATTATTTGTGCTCTGCTATATTTTTTAAATTTTCTGGTATTTTATTAAAAATCTTTATGCTTTCGTATATAATCGAGTTTTTTGCTAATGTGTATTTGGGAATTGGTAGATTATTATGCCTTAAATGATAAATAGAATTTTGATTAAAAGTTTTACATTTTTTGAACATCAGGCATACTGTTTCCATAATAAAAATACAAGGTACAGTCAAAATATTTTCTTGTTTAAAAAGTAGTCTGCAAGAGTGTCTAGTATCAGTATTGCACAAATACCTAACGGCTCTTTTTTGCATTACAAAGGCCGACTGAAACGATATTTGTGTAGAAAACCCCCAAAAAGCTATGCCATATCGGATGTGTGATTCCACAAGTGCATAATAAGCAGTCTTTGCGATGCTTTTACCCAGTTCTTGTTGAATGGTTCTTACTATATAAAGCTTTTTGTTTAACATATCAACATGTGTATCAAATTTTAGTTGTGAATCGATAAGCAGTCCTAAAAACTTAACTGATTTCTTATTTTGTATGGAGGTATCATCCAAAGCTATATTTTCGACAAAGCACTTAAATGAAAGAATGTTTGTTTTAAGAACATTAAATACCAGACAATTCGAACTGCACCACTCTTTTACTTTAGATAGATCATTTTCTACAAAATTAGTGGGTCTTTATGTTTCCAAAGTATTGTAGTGTCATCTGCAAAGATTACAAATATACCCAATAAATCTTGGGCTGGTAAGTCATTTAAATATAAAAGCAATAGGACTGGACCAAGTACAGAACGCTGCGGGACGCCATGTGTCAAATGCTGAGTTTCTGAATCATCACAATTTCTAAGTCTGACAATATGGCTTCTTCCCACAAGGTAGGACTTAAACCACTCCAACTCCCTTCCCCTGATTCCATAATGGCTCAACTTCCGCAGCAGTTCTTTATGATTGACATAGTCAAAAGCTTTTGAAAAGTCACAAAACACTGCCTTCTCACCATCATTAACACCTAAGAGTAGGTCCTCCAGAAGTGAAAACATGGCATCATTTGTGCTCTTTTGCTCTTGAAATCCAAACTGTTTTATGTTTAGTTTTAAAAAATCCGTAAGCCTAGCCTTAACTATCTTTTCAATAATTTTTGAAAGGGTAGTTAGTAAAGAAATATGTCGATAATTTGAAGGATCACCTTTATCACTTTTAAAAATAGGAATAATTACAGCTAGTTTAAGGCAGTCTGGAAAAATACCTAAATAAAAATCGAAAGAATCTTCTGGTAAATGTTTAAAAACTTTTATTGATAGGCTATCAACCCCTGATGAATTTTGCTTTTTAATATCCTTAATTACCTTTTTGATGTCACTTTTGTTGGTAGGCGTTACGGTGGCATAAAACTTATTGGATCTTTTTGTGATTTTAAATTTTTTGTTACTGACCCGCTCAGTAAAATGTATTTATTTCTGATGGTCGCCAATCAATTTTACTGCTTGTTTGCGAGTTTTTGCCACGTATATATTAAAATTACATGTATAAACATGTAATTTTGATATTTCCCTTAAAAAAAAAAATATAATTTTCAGGGTATATTCAGTTGCTATCAGAAACTATTTGTAACGAAATGTTTTTTATTTTGATATACTAATGTGTATTCTTAATTGTGGTTTAAATGTCTTGTTAATAAATTGTGTATTCCGAAGCATGTTATATTTAGGTATTTATTTTTAACAAATACATTTGTTTATTTTTTTAAATATGCCAACACTTATTAACAATATTAACTTTAAAAATTCCATAAAGTTGAATTAGTTTTTTATTTACAGTTAGTTAGGTTCTTATAAACAAAAAACTGAATTTAAATTCCATTGATATTGAAAATATTTGGCGTTCGAAATATATCAAATCCCCTAGGTGTTTGCACTTGCGCAGTATAAATATTAAAAAATATAATAGGTATGCAAAAAGTTAGACTAAGAAAACGATCAGCGAAACCAAAAAACAATTCTTAAAATTTTCTTTATTATTGACAAAATGACTTTTGACCGCTTTCTGACTAGCCAGATCAATGTGCAAAGTCAGGAAAAGTATGTTATGTAAGAAAGCTTGTAGTTACTACAGAGAGGTTTAAGGCTTAAACCATATTGAAATTGGTTATTTTTTACCATACACTCCCCCAGGCGCGGATCTGCTAGATGGGAAAAAAGTTTCATTTCCCCCCCAAATCATAAACTATAATTAGTTTTGACACACAGAGTACACCTCCTGATCACTATGCAAAATAGCTTTATGCCATATTTATTATGATATTTCACCCCCCCCCCTCCTTAATAAAGATCCGAGATCCGCCACTGCCCTCCCCATACAAACCTTTGTTGCAGCACCGCCGCTGAACCAACAGGGAATAGTCATACTAGTTGTAGTAGGTAGAAATTTTTTTATCTAGCGACTTAATAAGGATATAATTGTTTTTCAGGAACTTCGACCAAAACCAATCCAGTGGCGATGAAAACTATTTTTAGAAACTCTATTTTTACCAACGTTGGACAAACAAGCGATGGTGGTGTATTTTGGGAAGGTATGGAAGATGAGGTGGATTTTACCAAAGTGAAGATCACTGACTGGCATAATAAGCCTTGGACTAAGGAAAGCAAAAAACTTGTTGCTCATGGCAATTCAAGGTAAGTGAGATTTTAGATGTGCCAATAAGAAAATTATATATTTTTAATAAGTTTGCAAAAAGCTAGGTACTTATCCAAACAACATAGTAGTGTTTTCTTATACAACCAAGTATAAAAAAGTGTTTTGGGCTGAAGATTTTTTTAAGTCTGAGTTTACGTAATAATAAACCAAAGGAAATACCCTTTGGCACATTGACTGATGTATTTTCCCTAAGGTGAGCAACTCACAATGCCCTCTTTTTTCTAGCATAATCCGGTTTTACGTATAAAACCTATTTCTAGAGATAGATATACCTTTCTATCCTTTCTTTATCTGTGATTTCGATATATTGGGTTAAAAATAATTTAACAAAAACAAAAAAATTACTAACCACAGTTAAAGATAGGACACGTATACGTAAGTCAAGCTCTTAAATTAATTCATGAGATTTGTACGGTGCCATCGCGTAGATCGAAATTTTTTTGAGGGCTCTAGTTCCTATTGAATATTGTTATGCTTGTTACGTCTGGAACAAGGTATTAAGAAATAAAGGTGAAATTCACTGGGAATACCAAACGACTTTAAATTAACTAGCACGTTACAAATATTAATACGTTAATAACGAATACAGAATACCCAAGACGACTTTAAATTAACTAGCATGTTACAAATATAAATACTTTAGTAACGAATACAGAGTACGTACCATAGAATGGAGTAAATAGAAACACCAGGGTGAATAGAAACAAAAACTAGAAATTAGTTTTTTTTTACTTGTTAGACTGAAATTTGGTTATATCGCGATGAAACTACTTAGAACCAGTTGTTTGGATATTTGGCAACTATGCACACCTCAAAAGGTGGATTTTGAAATTTGGCAACATTGGTTCGTAACTGTTAGAATTCTAACCTGAAAAGACGGTGTTTTTCTTGGTCGGTAAAACTTTGTAAGGAAAAGTAAGAAAAAACACGATTATTAACTTAAGTCCACACTAGATACTTGTTATAATATCTTAAGTTTTTCAAAAATATATCACAATAATATCCTGTAGTTTTTTTTCTAATTAATTTCTGTAACTAGCTTTAATTTCTTTGTCTTTTCGGGGTGAATAGAAACAGCGCGTTTAAATATTTATGAATAAATTAAATAAAAATTTTATTGGCAACGTATCGGATGTTGGCGGGTCTGACTTTAAAGGAACGTTTTTAAAATACCGACCAACAAGACATATTTTAGACTATATTTTGAATCCAATTGGATACGCAGGCCTTCAGATTGGATACCCAGTAAACAGGAAATGGATACCTACTTTTGGACTTGTTGTAAATGGCTAAACAGCCCTTAAGATAACTGTTATGAAATCGCTCAAGTCTAATCAATCAATAAATAACGTTTTAGTAATTTTGTCAAGTTTTGTTATCGAATTTATATATTCAATTTTCGTTCATTAAAAGCGTTTTAAAATACGACTCGGGTACTTTATTTGATCGTCAAAAGAGTCTTTTTGAACATTAATTTGATGCCGAAACCAGGGAAAACGTCATTTTTGGGCAGAAAATTTGACCGAAATATATGAACAAGAATTAAAAAAAAACTTTTGACTTTTTTAGCGAAAGAACGGGCGTATTAAAGCCATAATGACCGCGAACGAAGTGTTAATAAAAAGTTATAAAACTCAGTTAACAAATAAGTGTACTACTGCGATCAATCTTACTAAACAAACAGACTGTGAAATCTATGAACTTTTAATTGAATCTGACAGTTCCTGAAATGTCAGATTCAATTAAAAGTATTTGCAAAATTTTAAACGATTTGAACGAAAAAATAAAAGAAACCCTTACCGCGGATAAGCTCATATCAGAATGTAAACATATGGTAGACATCGACTGCAAGACGATCGAGGTGTTGTCCAAGTTGAACGTTACAATAGCAAAGAAATAGAAACAGTTTCATCTAGTGGAAGAGCATAATGTAGTAAGATGTGATGATGGTAGAGTACAGGTAGAAAACAGAGAGGTTCATCCAAAAACGGTAAGTTTACCTCTACTAGATTTAGTTAAGTTTGATGGAAATATAGAAGCACGACCAGTATTTTGGGAGTAATTTAGCCACGTAATACACAATAATCCTAATCTGCAAGACAAAGATCAATTTTCTTATCTTAAAGCTCAGTTGGCTGGAAAAGCGGCCAAATCTATCGCAGATTTAACAACTAGTCAGGATTCTTGTAATGATGCTATATAGGAAAATTGATAGAATTATCGAGTCATATGTTGAAAAACTCTCTCTGTTAATTTTGATAAAGATATTATAGGTTTGAGACAGTTATATAATAATGCTTTGTCCATCACGAGATCATTAAAAACTCTTGGTGTTGAGCCAGAGCAGTACGGTTTAATGGTAAAATCTTTCATTTTTAAAGCTTTGCCTTATAGTCTAAAGATACAGTTTAACAAATATAAGCTAATAAATCGACAAAATAAGCTTGATGTTACTGAAAGATTATCTCAGTTAAGTTTAGATGACAAGTTTACTTTTGATTATGAAAAAGCTATTTCAGACTTACTAGATTTTATAAATAGAGAAATTAAGTCTCTGGAGCAAGCACGAAGTGCAAGTACAAGTAGAAATATGAAATACGGGCAAAAAAATGAAAAGAATGTCACACATTTAGACTCAGTTGAAACCAACGAAAAAATTTTTACCGCGCAGGGTTTGTTGACCGTCAGTAAGAATTGTTTATTCTGTAAAACCAAAACACATGATTTAAAAGACTGTAAAAATAATTCGATTTCTCTAAACGACAAAAAAGCAATTTAAAAAATTGTTGCTTGCAATTCTTAAAAAATATAAAGAAAATTAACTGATTTATTGGTATTATTTAAAGAAATAACAAATTAATCTAGTTTACACCCATTTTTTATTATTTTTAAGTCAAATTATGAAAAAAAAATATAAAAATTGAAGTGTTAGCAAACGCGGTAGATTGTGAAATGAGTTAGTTAAGGTTAGTTCAGTTTAATGAGAACATTACTAAAACCCCTGCAAAATCATTATTTGCCAGTGTCACATGTTTCAAACTCACCCCCAATCAAGAAACTTCAAAAAGTGTTTGACAAATATTTGACTGGTTTTGTATACCGGGAGTGATGCTTTTGTTTATCATACAGGTCCGTTTTTTAATAAAGAAGTTTTATTTATACCTTTATTTCATATCTGACGATAGCTATTTTAACTACTTCCTTATGAGCCAGAAACTTGAAATTTGGTACGGTTATCGCATTCTGGTAATAATAGAATACAACATGTCTTTTAT
Organism: Aspidapion aeneum; assembly: GCA_963576565.1. NCBI lineage: Eukaryota > Metazoa > Arthropoda > Insecta > Coleoptera > Brentidae > Aspidapion > Aspidapion aeneum. The sequence goes on from OY755038.1 coordinate 145,578,431, forward strand.
TACAAAAATACAAAATGACGGATGTTTTTATTTATAAACAAATTTGTCTTAATTCTGAAACATCGCAATCAATATGACGAATTTAAAATCGCAGAGTTTTGATATGTATGAAATTATGAACGTTAATGTGTATAAAATTCCAAAATTACGGTCTTTTAGATTTATAAACCCATTTGCCTCAAATGTGATATATAATTTTTACATTGAAGTTAGAATGGGAGAATTTTCCATGTATAAACCGATATTTATCAAATTCAAAATTTTCAAGTGTAAACACTGATAATTGCTGATAATGATTTTAAAAAATCAACATGGAGGATCCAAAATGACGAACTTTCTTACTTCGCTATAGTGGCATAACTGGAAATGATAATTTTAGGAAACGCTTTTTAAAAATAATGGCAAAGGCAAATATTTATATATTTTTTTGATTTAATTAAATAAATCAATAACTTACCCATGCGTGGTAAAAATATTTTATGAAAATGATAAGGGTCACGCAAAACAGAAAACGCACTTTTTTAGTTGTGCCACTATCAAAGCAAAGCAGCGATTTATAAACCGATTTGCCTTAAACCTAAAACTTCGCGGTGTTTAAGTTCACTTGATAGGTACAATTTTATACAGAATCCTAAAAAAATCAAAATCCTGGTTTCAAAATGGTAGTGGTGAGGTCAGGCCTTCTGTAGAAAATAAAATATACCGAAGGACCACTCGAGATAGCTCGAGAAAAACATGGGGGAGTTAAGAGGGACTGTATCTTTCCACAGGGCTCCAACAGGAAAAAAAGAGCCTAAAAACTTAAATACTAAAAAAAGCGTAGCAATGAAAAATTCTCAAGAAACGACTTACCATTAGATGTCTTTTGTAGCTACTTGGCTGGCCAGCCCGATTATACGCGAAGTACCAGACTCTCCATTGTTCTATAGTTCAAAATGTTCCAAACACTAATATCTAATAAACTAAAGCGTAAAATTAATAGTTTCCACAATTTTAATATAAAATAATAGCGGTGCGGTGACTTTAGTTGCACGTGGCGCGTGGTTGAGTTGTTCGCTCAGACAATCGGCGTTTTCGTCTGCTAGGCCGAATTTAGCCGCTTATCTCAAATCCTTCATTGCTGGAAGAAGCGCGCGAAGTTTAAATTTAAAATATGGAAAGATATAGCGTAAAGTAAATCAAAATAATATTCTAAAAACGCTTGTAAGCGTAGAAAATGTAACCCAAAAATATTTAAAAACTAAGAGAGATAGCTTCTCTAATTTTAAGTGAAAATTAGAGAATATAATTATTTACAAAAATAAAAACAAGTTGGGAAACTTGTTCATTCGGCCCACCAAAATGAGCATCATTTTTCGGTAGGTGAATCTGAATCAATTGGAAGGGGGCAAAGCTTGACTAAAGGTCGTTTAAAGATACCGGACGCGGTACGAACATTTGCCACCCTAGCGTGCCCATCAGGCCCTTTAAAAATTTCAATAATGCGACCTACCCGCCATTGAAGGGGCGGTGATAACTCGTCTTTGATAAGAACGAGGGTACCTATTTTTGGATCTGCGCATGGTTCCAACCATTTATTTCGTACTTGAAGGGTATGTAAAAATTCTTGGCTCCAACGACGCCAAAAATCGGCTTGTATTCGTTGGACCAAGTTCCATCGCGATAACCGATTCTCAGGTTTACTTGAAAAATCTTCATCAGGAACAGAAACTAAAGGTCCATGTGTTAAAAAATGTCCCGGTGTTAAAACCTGTAGATCGTTACAGTCGGTAGATTGCGGGGTCAAGGGGCGAGAATTTAAAATCGCCTCAATTTGACAAAGAACCGTGTACAACTCCTCATAACTCAGAATCTGCGAGCCAATGGTACGAATTAAGTGAGTTTTTACTGATTTTATCCCTGACTCCCAAAGACCGCCGAAGTGGGGAGCTGATGGAGGGATAAAATTCCAGGCGATAGCTTGTTGCGTGCAAGCATTTCTTGCAAGATCAAGCAATTCTTTGCTTGATTTAACGAAATTTGTGCCATTGTCTGAAAAAAGAGTTTTTATGTAACCTCTTCGGGCAACAAAGCGACGTAGCGCAGCTAAAAAAGCGTCCGAAGTTAGATCTGACACTAACTCGAGATGTAAAGCTTTAGTATTTAGACAAATAAAAAGGCAGATATATGCTTTTTGTGTTTTTACACCTCTGTGTTTACTGAGAGTGATAGGTATAGCACCACTAAAATCTACTCCACTAAAAGTAAAAGGCTTTTGTGGAATCAAGCGGTAGGACGGAATTTGTCCCATGATTTGCTCATAAGAATGCGGTTTGACGCGAAAGCAACGAACACATTTGGATAAAACCGTTTTAATTAAGCGTTTGGCAGATAAAATCCAAAAAATTTGACTAATGAGATATTGGACTGTTTGCACTCCGACATGCAAATATTTTTTGTGCATATATTCAATAAAAATATAAGAAAGTCTACTTTCCTTGGGTAAAAGAAGAGGATGTTTTTGTCCGTAAGAAATAGTCATGGCTTGTTGAATGCGTCCTCCAACTCTTATAAGACCATCCTGGTCTAAAAAGGGATTCAATTTTTGTATGGGTTTTATGCATTTTTTCTGGTTTTGAAGGTTAAGAATTACTTCAGAAAAGTATTTTTGTTGTTCGTGCTTAGCCAAACATTTTAAAGCGTTAAAGAGATCGATATAATCTATATTTGTCTTTTTTCTGACGTCTGCGGATAGTCTACAATTATTTATGAATCGTAAACTGCGGGCTAAAAGTAGTTGAATAGCGTAAAAATCGGATTTATTATTTAAAAGCGAATCTAAAAAATTTTCCGTTATTCGGTCACAAGAAATCAGAGCAACATTTTTTCGTTCCTCAGTCTCTAAACTGTCATTTATTTGGACTTGCGGGGTTTTTGTTGGCCATTTATCGAAAGATTCTTGTAAAAAACTAGGGGCGGCCCACCATAGGGGATGATTTAAAAGCTCACTCGGCGAGCAGCCGCGGCTGGCTACATCGGCACTATTGAGAAAGGTGGGGGTATATAACCAACATTCTGGATTAATATTATCTTGGATAAGACTAACACGATTTGCGACAAAAGTTTTCCATTTACTTGGATGGGATTTTATCCAGTGTAAAACAACCATTGCGTCCGAAAAAGCGTAAATATTATTTATTGTGAACCTTTTTATGAATATATCATATGTGTATTTTAAGACCTCAGATAAAAGAGTAGCGGCTAGAAGTTCTATTCTCGGAATACTAACAAATTTTTTAAGTGGAGCGATGCGACTTTTCGCAAGAACAAAATATATGTGATATTTAGCGTTTCGTAAGACACGTAAGTATACCACGCATGCGTACCCTCGTTCACTCGCATCACAAAAACCACAGAGATCGATGGATTCCGCGTTGCTGATGTCAATGTGGCGGGGTAAACTAAATTTTTCTAAAACTTGAAATTCAGATTGATAGAGTGTCCACTGACGAACTATTTCTAAAGTAGGCGTGGCGTCCCAGGAAATACCAAGTAACCAAATTTGTTGAATCAAATATTTTAAAGTGAATGTTACTGGGGTAAGATAACCATGGGGGTCATAGCAGCGTGCTAAAAAAGAGAGAAGCGTCCTTTTAGTACAGCTTTGCTGATTAGGTAATATGTTAAATCGAAACTCGTCATAGGAAGGATGCCAGCACAGGCCTAAGACCTTAGTGACGTCATCCGAATCGAGAGATAAAACTGCGGGGTTGACTAAGGAGGGATCTAAATGAGAGATCACTTCTGAGCGATTGCTAGACCATTTGTGTAAGTTCAAGCCAGCGTTTCCTAACAATTCTGTAAGCTCATGCTGCAAATTTAACGCCTCTTGAACCGTTTTACATGAAGTAGTGACGTCATCAATATAGGTATCGTTAAGTATAACTGTAGCAGCGTGAGGGTAGTTATCATATTCGGACTCAGCCAAGTGCTGAAGGGTGCGTAAAGCGAGATATGGTGAACAGTTCACTCCGTAAGTGACAGTTCGTAGTTTAAAAACGGAAACTTTTTCATTAGGGTTAAACCGCCAAAATATTTTTTGGTATTTTTGATGATCAGGGTTGATATTTATACCACGATACATTTTTTGAATATCGCAGGTGAGCGTCACAGGGTTAAGGCGAAAATGTAATAATATTTGAATAATATCTTTTTGTAGTTTTGGACCCGATAATAATACTTGATTAAGCGAAATATGCGTAAAAGGGTCAGTAATACTCGCATTAAAAACTACCCTTGTCTTAGTAGTGATAGCTTCATTTTTAACAACTGCGAAATGTGGAATAAAATAGCTGTCTGAATCGTCTTCTTTTTCTGAGTCATAGTCCATATGACCCAATTCCAAATATTCATTCATAAATTTAGAATATTCACAATACAAGTTTTTATCGCGAAGCAGTTTTTTTTCTAAAGATAAGAAACGATTTAGCGTGACTTGTTTTATTCCAGGAAACTGAGGTGGATTTGCAAATGTGCGAAAGGGAAGGGAGACAGTATACCGGCCGTCTTGATTACGCGACACGCTCTGTTTAAAATAATTTTCACACATTTCATCCTCTGGTTTCAAATGAGTTTTTTGGGGGACGCAGTCGGTTTCCCAAAATTTTGAAATTAATTGCGAAAGCGAGTCATTTTCATTTTGACAAAAAAGAGCATTAATTGGCGGGGTAGAAATGAAGGGTTGATTTATTTGTCCCATCAAAATATAGCCGAAAATAGTTCCCATAGCAAAGGGATGATTTGGATCATCGCTAGCGATTTTTTCACCCTGTATAATTAGTGGAAAGAGATCCATACCAATTAGTAAATTTACAGGCGAAGGGTTGTAAAAAGTGGGATCTGCTAAGGGTAAATTTTTTATAAAATGCCAATTTTCTGTATTTATTTTTACTGACGGTAAATCAGTACAAACTTTTTGCAAAATAATCGCTTGCGTAGACACAAAAATATCTGGTTTTTGAAAATTACAAATTTTAATAAAAATCGATCCTAGATCAGAAGTAAGAGAGTTGCCTCCAACCCCCTGTATATTTGAACATAAGGGTTGTCTTGGAAGGCCCAATTGTTGCGCTAATTTTTGAGAACAGAAAGTGTTTTGCGAACCGCTGTCTAACACCGCTCTAACTGTTTGAAAGTTACCGCGGACATCTTGAATTTTTACTAGGATAGTTGACAATAAAACTTGCGATTGCGCAGAAATAAAACCACAATGCATGGGGTTAGAACCCGAAGGAGTTGCGATTGGTACTTGTGAATTAGAAGACGTCGAAGTAAAATTGTTATTATTTTGAGTAGAGTAATTTTGAAGCGGACACCCAGTAGCCGGGGATCTAAAACTTTGCTGACTGGCCAAGTAACCACGTGGTGCAATACTTGGAGATGCGTTGGGACTAATATTAGAGGGATTTTGTGAGAAATTCACGTTAGCATCAAAATGTGATCTATTTTGATTTTGAGAATTAGCGCAATTATAATTTCGCTCAAAATGAATTAATGAGTGGTGTCTTTGATTACCAGGGCAATAGCGACATGAGCGTAGACTTTGACAAGAATTTGTTAAATGTATTGAGCTTAAACAATTTAAACATAGTTTTTTATTTTTAGCGTAAGAATAGCGTTCGTAGGGAGATTTACCTTTAAATGCGTTACATAAATATATTGAATGTGTGTTAGAATCACAAAAAGCGCATCTATCTTTAGAATGAGTATTTTCCGTACCAAGTAGCGTTTTTGTATAATAAGGCGAGGCGTTATTTTTATAAAACTGTTTATTATTTTTAAATCTATTTTTAGATTGTAGCGAATAAAGCGAATTACATTGACTTTCAAGGAAATTATAAATTTCTTGATATTTGGGCATTTCATTAGACCTAGAATTAGCTAGTTCAAAGCGCGAAAGTAGTACCTCAGGCAATTTATCTAGTAAAATGTTGGCGAGCGGAAAACACCATTGATCAGTGTCGTAATTTAGAGTTTTTAAAGCCTCAATGTTTTCTGAAAAAACATCAAGCAACGTGCGCAGCGTTTCTGGATTGTCGTCTTTGAGAGCGGGAAAATTATACACGGAGCGCCAATAAGTTTGAGCCGATAAGCGGGGGTTATGATAGCGTTTTAGAAGCGTATTGTAAGCGATTATATAATTAGCGTCGGTTATTTGTAAATGTTTAACTACGTTTAAAGGCGGTCCTTTTAGGTAGGACAGTAACAAATTAAATTTAGCGTTTGTAGGAATACTAGGATTATTGTGTACAGAACTATTGTACATATCTAGAAAGGTTGGAAACTTAGTGATGTCGCCATGAAATTCGACAATGCGCAGTCTTGGCATTAAAGAGGCCATAAAGCGGTCTGGATCAGAAGAATTTGAAATTTGCGTTAAGTTTTGAGGTTGAGGAGCTTCAATTTTCACCTCAAATAGTTGTTTTTGAATTCTTTTAATATCATAGAAGCTGTCGTCAAACTCAGTAAGGCGTTCATTTTCTTCTTCCAGTCTCTCCGGACTTGCCGAATAAGCCTCTATTATTTGATTTTGATAAATAAAAAATGTTTCTTTCATCTCATCAAGGTCGATAAGTCGAACCTGTAAACACGGTTTTTTTGTATCATCCGTTAGGCATGCATTAGCTAAGTTATGAAGAGTATTAATGCGATTATGTTGCACATTACGGAGTGCTTCTAACTTCTTAAGTTGCGTGCTCATTGTAATGTTTTTAAAAAACTCCGTTAAAACAGGTGAACGATTAGTTTCCGAAATTTTTAATATTTAAAAATTAAAAGCGTTTAAAAAGAAAAGAGAATAGGCGATAAAAAATGTAAACAAGTCTCATTTACCTCTTAATATCTTTGTGTTGGAAACTTTTCCTACGTGCATTCGACGCCAAGCCAAAAAGAGGTAGGAAATGCGCGAAAACAATGCGCGTTCGGTACTTTTTTACTTGTTATTTTTACTGCGAGCACAGCAAAAAGAGCAAGGTCAGCGTATTTATTAAAAATTTTATTTTTAACAAAATGCGATTTAGACTTTAATTTTTCCCGGGGTCCTGTTATCCGGCTCGAACCTGGACCAAATGGTGAGGTCAGGCCTTCTGTAGAAAATAAAATATACCGAAGGACCACTCGAGATAGCTCGAGAAAAACGTGGGGGAGTTAAGAGGGACTGTATCTTTCCACAGGGCTCCAACAGGAAAAAAAGAGCCTAAAAACTTAAATACTAAAAAAAACGTAGCAATGAAAAATTCTCAAGAAACGACTTACCATTAGATGTCTTTTGTAGCTACTTGGCTGGCCAGCCCGATTATACGCGAAGTACCAGACTCTCCATTGTTCTATAGTTCAAAATGTTCCAAACACTAATATCTAATAAACTAAAGCGTAAAATTAATAGTTTCCACAATTTTAATATAAAATAATAGCGGTGCGGTGACTTTAGTTGCACGTGGCGCGTGGTTGAGTTGTTCGCTCAGACAATCGGCGTTTTCGTCTGCTAGGCCGAATTTAGCCGCTTATCTCAAATCCTTCATTGCTGGAAGAAGCGCGCGAAGTTTAAATTTAAAATATGGAAAGATATAGCGTAAAGTAAATCAAAATAATATTCTAAAAACGCTTGTAAGCGTAGAAAATGTAACCCAAAAATATTTAATAAAACTAAGAGAGATAGCTTCTCTAATTTTAAGTGAAAATTAGAGAATATAATTATTTACAAAAATAAAAACAAGTTGGGAAACTTGTTCAGGTAGACTTTCCCATTTATGAACCAATGTGTATGGGATTCCGAACTTTGGGGTGTTTAAAGTCGCTAATTAAAATACTTAATATGAAGATCCAAACTGGTGGACTCTCAAGTTTATAATACAATATCTCTCAAATTTAGTAGTTAACGTTTTTTAGGGTTTTATCAATAGTTAGACTAGAACAAGAGCACAAAAAACCGTAGGGCGCATAGAAACAACTGTTTAGTAAATAAAAATGATTTCAAGGTGAAATTCGCTACCCCAAAACACGTACAGTGATTTCAATTTTTTCCCAATGATTCCTATTATTTTCAAGTGCTTCACATTGATTTTCTGGTGATTCACAGCTATTTCCTTGCGATTCCTTAAACGTTCAATCCTTAAATTAATAAAAAATATTATTACTCTAAGGTTCAATCATTACAACCCTTAAATGCTTTTAAGGCCAACCAAAATAAATATTTCAAATGCGCTCCACATTTTGATTTCAGTTGGTTAAAAGACATGTTTAGTTTGTATCCGTATTATTTTCTAGTTTTTGGTACAGTTTTTCGCCAAATTTTTTATTAAAGCAGTTTTATAGGAAGCATAAATAGATAAAACGCATTCTTAAAAATGTCCCAGTCAAAGAACCCAATTAATTGTTTATTTAAACAAAAAATAAATAAGTAACGTTGTGTTTGATCTCATAAATGGGGTGATTTTTTTTAATAGGACTTGCAAGCCTGCAGAAGATCCCCATCGACGTGTTTTTACGTTTTGTCCACGTATTTTGTCCTGAGGCCAAGCGCACATCCAGATGAGGATTCGGGGCCCGGCCCCCCCCCCATGCCTAAGATTTTTTTTAGCTATTTTCCATTTATTTTCAAAAAATTTCAAATATCTACAGGGATATTTAAAATATTGAGCAAAAACTGTTATTATTACATATTTATTTGTTAAAACTTTGTTAAAACTTTGGAAATCCATATAGATAAAAAAAAACAGACTTTGAGTTTTTATTTCGATGTATCATCTGTTTAGGCTAAGTGAGAGAGACATACATTATCATTGTTTTTTATAACCGTTGAAGGAGCTTCTAAAAAAAGTAAAGTATAATATTCGCCTTCATATGCTAAGTTTTGCCATACGATTATTCTATAAAAACAAAATTACCAAACTGTCATTAAACAAATTTCAGTTGGCAGCTAAATAAGTGTCAAGATGATGTGTATATAGAAATTCCTGAAACGAGTATACAAACCGCGTGCGTTTTTATGAAGTCTAACAAAGACAATTCTAACGTTTTAGTTCGCGCTATTTTTGATGGCGGCAGCTAACTAACTTTTATAAAACAGTGCATTTCTCGTGAACTAGACTTGTCTATAGTAGGAACACACAATCTTCCTATTTGTTCCTTTGGACAAACAACCGAAAGTAAAATTATGTAACAAAGCAGAAGTTCGATTAAAAAGTAGATTTAACGGCGAAATTACTACGATTTATGCGATTGAAGCACCGGCGATTTGTTTTGACAATATCAAAACTCCATCTGAAAGTGACGTGTTAATTAAAGACTTTTCCGAGACGCATGACTTGGCTGATTTTGCAATTGACAGTTTAGATAGAAGTAGCATTTCATTGCTTATCGGTGCGGACAATTACTGGTGGGTTGTTGAAAATGATACTTTTAAATTATCGGAAAAACTGAACGCGATTAACACGAAATTTGGTTAGACTATTCACGGTATCGCCAGTTTAACGAAAATTCATACAGTCTAGTAAATTTTATCGTAACGAACGCGCTTCATGCTCAGGTTATCGAAAAACGATAAACGGATCGACTCAAATTTTACCGGCGCTTTGCTTCGAGTTAAAAACTTAACGAGAAAATTGTGCAAAATGCAAAAATTGACCGAATATGATAACGTGTTACGCGAATTTATGAACTTAAAAATCGCAGAAATTGTTACTGAGGACAATGTTAAAATCAAGTCAAGTCAAGTGCGCGTGGTTTTCGACGCAAGTGGTCCGCAGCCGGTATGCCATCTTTAAACGAATTACTTTGTACGGGTGACAACTTAGTGCCAGACCTACTGAAAATTTTGCTCAATTTTCGAGTTGGTAGTGTGGCGATGATAGCGGATATTGAGAAAGCATTTCTACAAGGGTCATTGAACGAACAAGACCGAGATCGATTCTTATGGTTCGAAGATCCTATTAAAGAAGAAGTCAAATCCATAAATGAGTTACCAGATATGAGTATTTTCAGAATGTGTAGAGTAACCTTTGGTGTTACTACCAGTCCATTTTTATTAGCAGTTGTAATGAGAAAACATCTTTTAAACCAAAGTGAGAAAGAAGTTGCACGACGTCTGCTAGAATCATTTTATGTTCATGACGTGTGTTTAGCGTTAACAACAAGGGCTGACAGTATACAACAAAGCTTTAGAAATAATGGGAGAAGCTCATATGAATTTAGGAAGGTGGAGTACGAATGATTTAATACTTACAAAAAGATTTATTGAAGATAAAACCAAGTCCAAGATAACTGAATCTAAAAAAGTTTTGGAAATAAATTGAACTACAGATCAGCTGAATGTCAATTTATCACCTGTTTTTAAAGAATCATGGAACGAACCAACTAAAAGAATAGTGATACAATCAGTAGCAAAAGTGTTTGACCCTATGGGGATAGTAGGACCAGTTTTAGTAAAAATGAAAATTTTAATACAAAAAATTTGGAAACTGAACTTGAAATCGGATGAACTTATACCGAACGAATTAAAAAATGAATGGTTGAATTGGATGAAGAATTTAAATACTTTGACAGAGTTTTGTATAACAAGATGTGTAGTTGAACAAGATACCGATAAGATAGAATTGCATATTTCTTCCGACGCAAGCCCACAAGCGTATGGTGCAGTAGCTTACGTAAAAAATACATCAAAACAAAGTTGTCGATTTTTGATGTCTAAAAATAGAGTAGCTCCAATAAAACAAATTCTGACACTACCAAAGTTAGAACTTACAGCAGCATTATGTGCAGCAAGATTGCAATTCTATATCAGAGAAAATGTTAAATTAAACATCAATAAAGTTTTTTTATGGACCGATTCAAAGATAACTTTATACTGGATAAATGGAAAAATATTGAAGTATATATATATATATATATATATATATATATATATATATATATTTGCCCTGGAAAGGAGAATCCATCAGATTTGCTAACGAGAGGTTTGACGTCACTTAAATTGTTAAGAGAATCAAGATTATGGGTTTGTGGACCACCATGGTTAATTGTAAACGAATGTAATTGGCCTCAAGAGGAAAAAGAGAAAAAACAAGAATTTAAAAAAGATCTCGTGTGCCCTGTAGAAGCAAAAGAGATGACGGAAGTAAAAATATTGAAGCCAATCTTTGTTTGCCCGCGGTTAGAAAAACGATAACTGCAATGGACTGTAAATATTTTAATTAAATGAAGCGCGAACAAACATAAATATATTGATATGAAATTACGAAATAATCAAACGTCCATAGGTTAATTGTTGTGCCACACAACGGCAATCAGAAACAAAGGCACTCACCAGTTTGCAGCCAATTTATCCACTTTCAAGGGGCCCCTTTCTGTTTCTAATGATGTCACCACGTAGCTGAAGGGCTGAAGTTTCTAGTTCTATACTTCAGTACACAAAAATCGAGCACTTTCAGGTGTAGATATTTGAAATAGTTGGAGAACGAAATTAACACGCCATTTTCTCTAGGCGATTGACAAGGATCTCCCCGGTCGTTGGTGCGCATGTCCAAATGCGCGAAATGCACTCTGTCCTTCATCCAACTGTGTGGTTTTAAAAATATATAAACAACCGCGAAATTTAGCGGGAGCTAACAAGTCTTGAAAATAGAAGACTACGAAGATTTGGAAAAAGTATTGCGCATCACCGCAAGATTATGAAGAGCTATAGACTATTGTGACAAAAGCAGAGCTAGAATTCAAGGTAGAATAACTTTTAAAGAAATTTAGAGATCAAAATTGTACTGGACAAAAGTTGTTCAACAAGAATATTTTAAAGACGAGATAATTTGTCTAACTAAGAAAAAACAGATCTGTAGATCGTCACATATTTTGAAACTGAATCCATTTTTGGATGAACATGGAGTATTGAGGTTGGGTGAAAGATTACAAGAATCTAATTTGACATTTAACAAAAAACATCCAATTATTTTACCAAAAAAATCTGACTTTATAAAGAAAATAATATGGAAAGCTCACAGAGATTTAATGCATAGTGGAGTCAATAGTACTTTAACATGTGTGAGAACAAAATATTGGATAATTCAAAGAAGACAGCAAATCAAAAAAGTTCTAAGTCGATGCATTGACTGCAAAAAGCTGAAAGGAAAATGTGGTATGGAACAGTTTGCTCCTTTATCATTGGACAGAGTAAATATAGCCAACCCTTTTAAAGTATCAGGGATTGATTTTGCTGGACCACTTTATATTACTGATAGAAATAGCAAAAAGCAAAAAGTTTATATTATGCTTTTTACTTGTGCCGTAATAAGAGCCATCCATTTGGAATTAGTAGAAAGTTTAACAACTGAAAGTTGTATAATGCGTTTGATGAGATTTATTGCCAGAAGAGGTGTACCTTCTTCAAGTTATTCAGATAATGCAAAAACGTTTAAAAGATCAGCTACAGAAATAGAGGAATTAGAAAAGATTTTAGAAAACGAATTAATTCAAGACCTAGCTCGAAAGATTTGATTGGAAGTTTAGTGCAGAAAGAGCTTCATGGTGGGGTGGATTTTGGGAAAGGCTAGTCCGATCCGACAAAAATTGTCTTAAGTTAACCCTTGGAAAGAATATATTTAATTTTGTTGAATTGTAAACTGTATTGACCGAAGTTGAAGCAACAATCAATTCCAGACCATTGACGTATGTTGCTGAAGACCCTGATAATTTGTTTATTTTAACACCGTCTAAATTTTTATTGTGTGAAGCAGATATTGGCTTTAGTATAAATTTAAAAGATTCCGAAATACGCCATAACGAAATATTACAATTATGGAAAGGAAGATATAGTATTTTACAGAAATTCTGGAAAATATGGCAAAACAAGTATTTACTTCAGTTAAGATCTCCTCTAACTATGAATAAACCATTGACAAATGTTATCAGAGAAGGTGATTTGTTTTGTTATAGAGTTGCACAATTTTCGCCCGGGGGAGGATGTTGTAAATGGCTGAACAGCCCTTAAGATTACTGTTATGACCGCTCAAGTCTATTCAATCAATAATTAACGTTTTAGTAATTTTGTCAAGTTTTGTTATCGAATTTATTAATTCAATTTTCGTTCATTAAAACCATTTTAAAATACGACTCGGGTACTTTATTTGATCGTCAAAAGAGTCTTTTTGAACAGGCCTTGGCCTTTTAAAAAATATAATTAGAATTTGATACCTAAAATACAGGGTGTAATTTAAATGAGTAACCAATCTTTAAGAAATGGTGCGGAAGGTCCAAAGTAGACAAAAAGTTAAAATAACTTTTGGCCAAGTTATAGCATTTGTTAAGTTTGGAGAGTAGGGAAAAACGATGAATTTTTAAAATGACTATTTGAACAACGTTAAATAAATTTAATACTATTTAAAAATATTCTAATGCTTTTTTTCCAAGAAAATATAAATAGGTTAAGGATACAATGTGGCCAAATAATATTTGGAATAGGTATAAATTTATCAGTTCTTTTGAGAACTAATATTTTAGTTTACACAAAAAAAATTAAACTAGATTTTTATATATGTCTAAAGGCCCCTTAATAAAAACATAAAATACTAATATTGCCACTACATTTTATAGATTTTTTAAAGTTTGTTAAAAAAACAGATTTTTGATAATAATTTTAAGTATTTCTATTTATTTTAAAATAATTTTACCATTTAATTATTACCCCTATTATCATTTTTCAAAAAATCTCGATTTTTTGTTGTAATTTTTAAGGAAGTTAAAGTTAAGTTAAAGTTAAAGGAAGTTAATAACAAAAATTAAAATAAAAGCTGTTAAGTTTGGCACCCTTTATCCAAAAAACAAAGTTTGATGCAAAATGTAATAAGAAAAAAATCCTTATTTTGATTTTTTTACCACATATTAAAGTTTGCTAAGTAAGTAACTTTATGTTAAAGTTTGTACCTTATGGTAAGAATTTCTAGATATTTGAAAGTATCAAATTGGTCTGAAAAAAAAATAATTTATAAAAATTAGCGCTTTTTGAATATACCGGGTGGGTAAAAAAACTATAGCACCGATTTTACCAAAGCAAACAGCTTGCAGGGAATTGATCGAACATTTGTACAAAATTATATTTTTGTCCACCATCTTAAAATCCAAGATAGCAGCCAGAATCAAACATGATCCTTGAAAGACGCTCGTTTTTTCTTGTGTTACGGAAATTCTTGATATTTTTTGTTTGTAGAAAAGCTCTATCTTTGCTACGCACAACGAGATATGAATAGTTTAAATCGATTTAGGTCTCTAAAAATTAATTTGCTTTGGCTATATTGTTTTACAGGTTAACGATTGCCTTCTATATCCTGTCTGCATTAATTTCCTATAGGTTAACGATTGCCTTCTATATCCTGTCTGCATTAATTTCCTCATAAATAAATTTTTGCCGAACCGATTTTAATAAAGTATAAAGCGGCATGGAACAGATTGATTGCTTTTAAAAGATCACAATCAAAATTTTTCTTCATTGTAAAATCCAAGACGGCGGACACAAAATACTAAATTTCACACCTCAGACCTATCAAAAACCGCTATTAAAAATATTTTGATGTTGTTCCTACGATAGTCAATGAAAAGCTGATGAACACCAATAAACGATAAATTTTTTGTACTCACCACGTTTATGTAGATCTTCTGTCCTAATTATTTTTCACTCGGAAAAATTGTGGAGGGAAAGGTAAAAGGAAAAATTGTTGAGTGAATACTGGTGTCGCTTGCTTATTTGTAAACCAAAAAGGACCACTCTTTATTCGATGCAGAAAAGACGTTTTTCTTTCACCATAAAATTTTATGAAACCGCCTAATATGTTTTTCACCTTATCCGAAGGTGGCCAAAACCCGAGTCTTTTATGAAAAGAAAAATAAATTCGCAGCTGAACAAATACAATGTTGTCAAACTGATTTTCGTTATTTTCCTGGAATATTTTAATTTAAGAAAGGGCGAGAACATACCCCCAACCCTGAAAAATAGTTTTTCAGTCACATTAGACAAAAAAACAGAAACTAACATTAACTTATCTACCTGTAAACCCGCCAGGTTTCCCGTAACCTTAATAACCAAAACCTATAAAAATAAAATTATTTTGAGAAACAAAAAAATAATAATAATAATAATAAATTATAAAAATAGAGAAAAAAAATTAACTAAATCAACTTATTGAAGCGGACAAAACCCGCAAAACAACAGAAAAAAAAAACTACTGTGTTGGCAGAGGGCACAAATTTACTACAGGCCTAGTAAAAGTGCCTTTGCTTGTTTTTAGCGTAACATTGCGCACAACGCCGTCACTGCCTGGATGAACTTTTGTTATTATAGCCAATGGCCAATGTAATGGTGGAGCGTTATCCGTACTACTACCGTACCTTCCGTTACATTAGTAATAGGTTCATTCCACTTTTTTCAAATTTGTAAACTACTCAAGTACTCTAAACGCCATCTACTCCAAAAATCTTGTACCATCCGATCCACTAGTTGGAACTGATCCAATCTATTAAGTGGCACATTCCCTACCGGAAACCCACGTAATGGCGATAAGGTTAAAAAATGAGCGGGCGTTAAAGTCTCTGGCGCACTTGGATCTGCTGATAACAGACACAAAGGCCTTGAGTTCAACAGTGCCTCAACTTCCGTCAACCAAGTGGAAAACTCCTCAAAGGTTAGCAACTGATCTCCGATAACCCGATAGAGATGATTTTTCACCGATTTGACGTTGCTTTCCCAAAGAAGTCCTTGTTCCGGTGCTGCTGGGCTATTAAAATGCCACTCTATACCGTGCACTCCGAGCTCAGTTTCAAATGCGCTAATATATTCTGGAGAGCACACTTTAACTCGCCTAGGACTGATTTGGCTCCTACAAAATTCCGTCCTTGATCCGAATAAAATGCCCTAACTGGCCCTCGACGAGATATAAACCGCTTGAATGCTTGCAAAAAACAGTCTGTAGATAGCGAGCTAACCAACTCCAAATGCAGCGCCTTAACAAACATACACACAAACAGACTTATATAACCCTTATAGACGGGAGCATTTTTTCCTTTCCCCATACAAATTCTAACTGGACCGAAATAATCTACGCTACTGTTCGTAAAAGCTTTAACTTCTTGTACTCTTGGAAGGGATAAGTTTCGCATCAAAGGTGTTAAATGTTTTGGGTTTAATCGAAAGCAGCGATTACATTTGTGTATTTTACTTCGAATCAAATTTCTACCCCCCAAAATCCAATATTTTTGACGTAACAGTGCCTCCAGTAAGTAGGCCCCCATGCGTATTTTAATAATATGATGAAACTCCGTTTTTCCGTAAAAATGTCCTTCGCAGGCAAAATAAGTGGATATTTTTGGAAAAATCTAGGTTGGAGTTACCAATTCTACCCCCAACCCTCAACAATCCATCCTGCAAAAAAGGATTAAGTCTTTTAAATGCCGTTTTACATTTGCCTCCCGAGTTTAACTGATTAATGTCACTTTTAAAATGCTTGGCTTGGATTAATTTTATAAGCGTTAGCTCCGCCTGTTGTGACTCACTGACTAAAACAATGCCCTGCCTTCTAGGTAATACCTTTAAAAACCGCAAAATAAAAACCGTTGTTCTAACCCTTTTGGAAAAAGAAGAGATTCGCTCCATTAACTCAAAAAATGCATTAGAACTTTCCTCAATTTTAACCGTAAAAACCTCTGATTTCTCTCGATCAACCGAAAAGTTTCCCCCGATATTCAGGGGTCCCTTTAACCATAAAGCATTCGAAACTAATTGAGAAGGGCGAAGTCCGCGCGATAAAACATCAGCTGGGTTTTGAATACCCTCTACGTGATTCCAAATTGCATTTTTTACATTTTCCTTTATTTGTAAAATCCGATTCGTCACGAAAATATCTTTTAAAAAAGGAGTGTTTAACCAGCTAATAACCGTCGATGAATCTGAAAATGCAAATATCTTTGAAATTAAAACACGATCTCGATAATTTTCTACAACTTCTTTTAGCAGCTTTGATAGTAAATGACAGGCCAGCAGTTCTATTCTGGGAATAGTTATAGTTTTAGTCGGACTAACCTTAGATTTCGCACAAACTAGCTGGATATTTATATCTTTTTTCCGAAAGAAAACCCCGTTTTTAGCTAAACTACTGAACCGTAACCGATTAAACTGGCATCCGCAAAAGCAATAATAATCACTGGCTGCTTTTCATTTGCACTCAAATGTCTTGGAACTTGAAATTCTCCGAGTTCAGTCCATTCGGACCGCGCTAATTGCCATTTTTTCTTAATATTTCTTGGGGGTTCTTCGTCCCACCCTAATTTTAATAGCCAAAGTTCCTTAATCAATGCTTTTAACCACAAAATGAATGGTGCCAAAAGTCCAATAGGATCGAAACATTGAGCAACCGGACAATATGGCACGTTTTGTACATTTTGGCTCTGGAATTCTAACCTTAAAGCCAAAAGTGTCATTTTCCATTGAATACCTAGAATTTTTGTGTCGGTCTTAAAAACAACGAGACCGTTGTTTTTAAGAAAAAAGGCTTTCAGAGACCTGAAAGCCTTTTTTCAACTGGTATTTTTTCTAGAACTGAAACCGAATTAGATGACCATTTAACTAAATCGAACCCGCCTGATTTAAATAAACTAACTGACTCTTGAAATAACCGAACAGCTTGATCTTCCGAGTCAATACTGCAACAAAAATCATCCAGATCTCGTAATACCTATTTACCCGCCATAGGAAATTTATCGCCCTCTTCCTTGACCAGCTGTTTAACCGTCCGTAGCGCCAAGTAAGGTGAAGATTTTAACCCAAACGCAACCACCCGCATCTCATAAGTTTGGATTTCGTTTTCTGGATTAAACCGCCATAATAATTTTTGAAATTGCCAATGCTCAGGAACTATTTTTATTTGTAAATACATCTTTTTAATATCCGAAGTCAATGCAATTTGAAACAACCGAAAATGTAAAAGCAACGAAACAATATTCGCTTGTAATTTTGGGCCGCAGTATAAAATATCATTTAGCGAAACGTGATTATCACAAGGAGCGCTTGCGTCCAGTACTACCCTCACAGGGGTACTAGAGCTACCAATTTTAATCACTGGGTGATGTGCCATATATTATGACAAATCCTGATCCCCGCTTGTAGCTAGCGCCATATGCCCATTATCCAAGAGCGTTTGCATAACTTTATTGTATTCGACACGCAAATTTTGATCCTTTATTAACGGTCTTTCTAAAGATAATAACCGTGATTTTGCATTAATGTGTGAATCGCCCAAACTCTCCGGAGAAACTCTAAAAGGAAGCGCTACCGTGAAACGTCCGTCTTTGTCCCTACTGTATGTTGACTTAAAAATGTCATCACATTCTTTCTCTTCTGGAATTAATAAAGGTCGATTTGGCACCTGTTCGACTTCCCAAAACTTATTTAAAAGTTGTTCAATTGATTGTTCCTCTCGTAAAGAAAAATAAACCGAGGGAGATGTCGTTCTTGATAAAACCGGAACCTGACCCATGACGACATATCCAAAATCCGTTTCAACCGCTACTGGAGAACCCGTTGTTCCCGTGATCCGATCTTTGCCCAAAATAATGCCAAAAAGTTCTACTCCGATTATTCCGTGTATTTCTCCCGGTTTGTCACACTCGTTATCCGCCAAATAAATGTTATCCAACTCCGGAATCGCGCCCACATCCACGCGTGGCTTTGGTAAATTTTCCGTAATTTTTTCTACTAAAAGCGCATCAATAGTTTATTTTTTATTTGAGTTGTACCGCGCAGCAATCGACAGCGTAGTCATCCCTCTTACGCTTTGTTTATTCCCGCCTAAACCGTTTAAAGATGAAAAATTTGAAATATTTAATCCCAATTTTTTGCAACAATTTAGAGTTAATAAATTTGTCTGACTCCCTGAATCCAAAATAAATCTAGCGGTACTATTCGGCATGCAACCATTTACCACCGAAACGACCACCGTAGACAATAAAGTTGTATAATTAAAGGCTCTTTTCTCCGCACTCGAAGC
This sequence comes from Aspidapion aeneum, assembly GCA_963576565.1. Classification (NCBI taxonomy): domain Eukaryota; kingdom Metazoa; phylum Arthropoda; class Insecta; order Coleoptera; family Brentidae; genus Aspidapion; species Aspidapion aeneum. The sequence goes on from OY755038.1 coordinate 145,597,486, forward strand.
GCAAAGATGGGATTCAAAATTTTCTTGCGCACTATTTCCCGAAAAATTACCCTCTCTTGAAATTTCTGATACTGTATTTCCACGTGACTGATCCGATTCTTGTGGGGTTTTAGCAAAGTGGAGTAACACGTGATGTTTTTTGGAACATATGGTGCATGCTCGTTCTGATGGACAATTTCGTATTCCATGAGATGAAGATAGGCACAAAAAACACCAATTATTCTCTCTCACCATACCTTTTAAAAGCCGTAAGTTGTTTGAATTTATCGCATCCCCTATATAATGTCCAGACTTTTTACAAAATGAACACATATTTGTTTTATTTTTATTTTCTCCAACGAAAAAACTTTTAACCGCTGATTTTCCACCCTTACTACTAGATGGCTTGTTCATATGGAGAATACGCGTCTGCCCCTTAATAAACTCAATTAAATCCCCATAAGTCGGAATATCTTTGCCTCGTTGATCAATCTCAAAGGACCGTACCGTGTCGCTATCCAGCTTAGATAAAGCAACATAAATTAAAATAAAATCCGTTAAATCCGGTAAATTTATATTTTTTAGTGCCGCCACTGATGTATCAAAGCGTTCTAAAAATGTAGTTAAATTTCTTTCCGATTCCGTATTAAAGGTTTTAAAATCCATGATTTGTTGCAGGTAGGTATTAGCTAAAATCTGTTTGTTTTCATATTTATCACATAGTGCTTGATAAATAATATTATAGTTATTGGGCACAATCGCGATACCTGCTTATACCCCCTGAGCAGATCCCCTTAAACACCCAATCAATAAATGGATCCGATCCAAATCCGTCAAATTAGGATTAGTATGCACCAAACTCTTATATAACGCGTGAAAGGTCTCCCACTGCCGAATCTCCCCATTAAACTCCGGTAAATGAAGATCTGGTATTTGTAATGATCTACGCAAAGTCGGAGCTCCACTTGGGTTAGTGTTCGCACGGGAAGAACCATCACTATTTGTAGTAACTTGAGTAGGTACCTTTATTTTTTCCGCCGCGGTCTGGATATAACAACAAAGTTCATTAATAGATTCCAAAACCTTATAATTTGGCGTGTAATTCTCGTCTATTTCAAACTGAACCTCATTGATTTCATCCAAGATTGAGTAAATGTTAGTTTTTGTTTCCTCAAAACTTGCATGCAAAGTTCTAAATTTAGTTTTTAAGTTTTCTGTGGATAAGTCTCTGGACACATCATAAAGTTTTTGCAAAATGCTAAACAAAGACTCTTTTTTCGCCGTAAGAGTCTTTAGCTGACGTTCCGACGCGGATGCTAGCCATTTTGTAAAATTATTACTAAAGCCTCCCGCAAATGTAACCCAATTAACCCGCAATTAATTAGAATTACTTTTCTAAAAAAATATTATGGTGAAAATTTTCCTCAAAACCTCGTATTTTTAGATAGTTTGACAACGCTGTATTTTTCCGCTGTCCAAAACTGCATAAATACAAAAAAAGATCAACCCGGTAACCGCTTTTTTGTCCTTTATAAACCTGCTAAAATAAAGAGATAAGAAATTTCATTCGAAAATACCTATGTGTAGGTATTTCTATAAAATTAAATTAAATATACCGCGTAAACAAGACAAAATACTCTGCCAATATATGGGCCCCTAAGCTCACACTAGGTACTATAGTTATAGTGTACGTGTGAGCTAATATAACTAAAAACTGAAATATATTTTATTTAACTCCAGAATAAATTATCTTTTGTTTGGTACCACACAAGCCATGTTTTGACTTAAACTCAAATTTTTGAAATCTACCCCCACCCTTAAAAAAAACAAAAAACTAAAATGTATTTTGTTAAACTCCGGACTCAATTACCTTTCGTTTGATATCACACACGCCATATTTTCACTTAAACTCTAATTTTTAAAATATACCCCCACCCTTTTTTTTAAATAAATTAAAATGTATTTTGTTTAACTGCAGACTCAATTACCTTTCGTTTGATATCACACACGCCATATTTTCACATAAACTCTAATTTTTGAAATCTACCCCCACCCTTTTATTTGGTTTCTGTTCGGTGGATTTTGTTCATTTTTAAATGGGACCATCTCGACCCAAGACCCAGCCTAGGTACCAAATTTCATTAAAATCGGCCAAGCGGTTTTTGAGTTATGCGCGTTGGTCGTTACAGACATACAGACAGACAGACAGACAGACAGACAGACAGACAGACGGCGCAACAAAAAAGTTTCAAAATCATCTGAAACGCAAAGATATATAAAAAATTTTGAAATCGGAGCAACTTTTTTTTTCTCGAAAAAATTAGGATCACCATAGCTCACACTACTATAGTATAGTATATGTGTGAGCTAAAAATTTTATCACGCTGATTATCCTGGCTCGCAAGGCCAATGTTCTTACGATAGTCAATGAAAAGCTGATGAACACCAATAAACGATAAATTTTTTGTACTCACCACGTTTATGTAGATATTCTGTCCTAATTATTTTTCAATCGGAAAAATTGGGAATATAGGAGGGAAAGGTAAAAGGAACTGCCACTTTGGCCCTTCCCCCTCAAAATCCTGGATCCGCTATTGCAAGGTACTCCTAAATTATTGCAGTGAGAAATTAAAATAACACTTGCTATAACAATTATTATTTAAAGAACCACTAAACCGATTTTATAGATTTTGTAGAAGACGTTCAGTATTAATTAATTTATGAGGATATGAATGTATACAGAATTGATCAGGATTAATTTTTCGGGAACCACTAAATCGATTTTAATGATTCCTAACTAGTTAAAATTAATGTTTTTATTGATTCGTAACTAGTTGCATGAGGGTGACGAAAACAGAGCGTTTTTAAGAATTACAAAAAAAAATCGGAATGCAAGAATAAATAAGTCTCTTTGATAAAGGCAAGATTGAAGGAAGACGAAAGAGACAATATCATTAGAACGATGGGATCTCCAGTACCCCTCACAATATCTGAGGTCAAAAACGTGTGCAAAACCTTAAAAAGCGGTAAATCTGCCGGACCCGGAAATATCCCAGCTGAACTTATTAAATATGGCACTGAAGAATTGTTTTGTAGATTACGGAATCTTTTCCAAAGATATTTAAATGGAGCTGTAGTACCAACTGAGTGGAAAACGTCATATATATATCCACAATACACAAAAAAGGAAGGAAAGATATATGTGACAATTATAGAGGTATATCTGTAACTAGTACGCTAAGCAGAATATATGGCAAAATAATAAGAAATAAAGTGGAGAGCGAATATAAAGATATGGAGGCAGAAGAACAAGCTGGTTTCAGGGCGGGTAGAGCGACTTCAGATCATCTCTTTTGTATAACCCAAGTTATTGAAAAGAAAATGGCATACGGACAAGAGCTCCATCTGCTTTACGTAGATTTGCAGAAGGCATATGATAGTATACCACTAAATCTACTTTGGAAAGCGTTGGAAAAGACAAACATAAGCGTACAACTAATTAAGGCCATCAAAGAGTTATACCGCAATAGTAAGGCAAAAGTTAAAATAAAAGCAAAACTAACCAAAGGCTTTCAAGTAAATAAAGGTCTTAAACAAGGTTGCTGTATCTCGCCTACGCTCTTCAAGATATATTTGGAACAGGTCCTTAAAGTCTGGAAGAGAAAATGCCAAAACATGGGAATTCCGTTGAATGAAACCACCTTGTATACTTTATGTTTCGCCGATGATCAGATAGTGGTGGCTCAGGATTATGACGACCTCGAATATATGACACGAAAACTAATAGACGAGTACAATAAGTGGGGACTAGAGGTTAATATCAATAAGACAGAGTATATGTGTATTGGTGGAACGAAACAGGATCTAATCTTAAATACTGGGCAGCGAATTCAGTCCTGTGATGAGTATAAATACTTGGGTCTAAAAATTACAGCTGACGGAACACTAGACAAAGCTATAAAAGATAGAAACGTACAAGGAAGAAAAGCAATAACTTTATTAAATGGAATAATTTGGGACCAAAGTATATCAAAACATAACAAAAAGCTTATATATAACACCATTGTAAAAAGTATTATTACATACGGCTCAGAAGTATGGCCAATCAAAGATAGAACAGAAAAAATGCTTTCCGCTACGAAGATGGACTATTGGAGAAGAGCAGCAGGGAAATCAAAAAGAGAAAGAGTTACCAATCAAAGAATAAGAGAAATTATGACAGTGGGTGAACGTACTCTAGTGGATGATATAAGAACAAAACAACTGGTGTGGTACGGACATGTACAAAGAATGGATGATGGAAGACTACCTAAACAAATATTACAATGGAAACCAACTGGCCGAAGAAAACGAGGAAGACCAAGGAGAAGCTGGAGAGAAGGAATAGATAGTGAAATAAGAATAAGAGGCCTAGATGATGAATTATGGGCAAACAGAAACGAGTGGAGATTGGGTATCGGAAGACGTAGAACGTTGTGAAACCGATAAATATATATATAAGATTGATTCTGTCAACCACCTTAGATTTTGTAATTTAAAAAAATCTTTTGGCTCGAAAGCCTAATCAATTTTGTGCAAAGTTGGATCTGTTCCATTAACGATAACATTGGTGGTATAGTTCAAAAATTATGACAAAAAACATTTTCTCCATGTTTTTTACCCGGCAGATAATATGAGTACCGGGTTTAATTACAGTTTCTTTTCATTTTGATTAGTTATACAAACACTATCTATAATACTTCAAAAACTTTTTGAAGGCTAATTTTTAACTAGTTTTGGATTAAATCGGGCGGGGCACACCAAACGGCAAAAATTTGGATACGCAGTAAAAAATTACTAAAAGATGCTCTGCCGACCAAGCAAACAATTTCCAGGACATCTATTTGAGTTTCCCGCAATTCCTGATGTGTTTTTGTCGCGCAAGTCGTAGGTAAAGTTTTTCCATTTAAAAAATGCGCTGGCACATCAAAAAGGGAAGTCTTAAGATTTGGAATCACGCAAAATGAACGTAACTAAGTTAGTTCCCAAATACGTTCCTTTTCCGTCCCAGAATTCACAAATATTTTGTTTAGTTTTTAAAAAAGTTTACAAGTGTGTTCTGTCTACTTTCCAAAATTTAAAGTAATCTACTTAGTTTTTAAGAAAAGTTTTACGCAAAATGGGCTTATCTTAAGTTAGTTTACAAATGTGTTTCGTCTTTGTGCAAAAACAAAAAAATTTTTAACAAGTTTTTGGAAAAACTTTCTCTAAGAAATGTTTTTGTTAATTTTTTGATCTATTTATAATATATAATATAAAATTCTATAAATAATAAAATATTTTTGATATCTAGCGGATTTTTTCGTTAAAAAATGCTTGAAAATAAAATAATTTCATTTTAAAAACATTGAAACTGTTTCTATTCCCCATGGAGTGGTATACTGACCGATAAAGTGAAAACCAGACAGGTGTTTCTTTTCACCCCGACTGCCAGGTGAATAGAAACAGGGCATATTTTTGAAAAAAATAATAATCAGCGACCTAAAAGATGATTTTTTAAAACCTAGGATGAAAATTGTATATATTAAATGACCTTAAACTCTTCATAAATTGGAAAATGCGCCATATTCAATCAGCCATTTTCATGTTTTTAAATTTTAGTCAAAAATTGTATTGAGCTACTTTAAGCGCCGCGATGTTTCAAGTTTAAGTCAAATCAGTATATAAATAACAAAGTGCGCCATTATGGATCCGTCATTTGATTTTTTTTTTAGTTAGAAAGCATAATCAGTGACCTGAAACACCGCAAAGTTCCGAGTTTGAAGCATATCGATTTATAAATTGGAAAATCCGGCATTTTGGATCCGCCATTTTCATGTATTTAAATTTAAGTAAAAAATTGAAGGTAGTGAGTTACCTTAAACGCCGCGATGTTTTAAGTTTGAGGCAAATCGGTTTATAAATGAAAGTGCGCCATTGTGGAACCGCCATTTTGATTTTTTTAAAGTTTATATTATAAATCATAATCAGGGAACTAAAACACCCCAAAGTTCCGAATTTAATGCATATTGGTTCACAAATAAAAAAATCCGTCATTTTGGATCCGCCATTTTGATTTTTTTTAAATTTTTAGTTAAAAATAATAATCAGCGACCTAAAAGATCTCAAAGTTCCGAGTTTGATAGAAATCGGTTCATAAATGGGAAAATCCGCCATTTTGGATCCACCATTTTGATTTTTTTTAGGTTTAAGTGAGAAATCATAATTAGCGACCTGAAACAGCCAAAAGTTTCGAATTTGATGCATATTGGTTTATAAATAGGAAAATGATTTTGGATCCGCCATTTTGATTTTTTTTAGGTTTAAGCTAGAAATCATAAACAGTGAAACACCGCAAAGTTCCGAATTTGATGCATATCGGTTTATAAATTGGAAAATCTGGCATTTTGGATCCGCCATTTTCATGTTTTTAAATTTGAGTAAAAAATTAAAGGTAGTGAGTTACCTTAAGCGCCGCGATGTTTAAAGTTTAAGGCAAATCGGTTTATAAATGAAAGTGCGCCATTGTGGAACCGCCATTTTGATTTGTTTAAAGTTTATGTTATAAATCATAATCAGGGACCTAAAACACCCCAAAGTTCCGAATTTAATGCATATTGGTACATAAATAAGAAAGTCCGTCATTTTGGATCCGTGATTTTGATTTTTTTTAATTTAAGTTAAAATTAATCTCAAAGTTCCGAGTTTGATGCAAATCGGTTCATAAATGGGGAAATCCGCCATTTTGGATCCACCATTTTGATTTCTTTTAGGTTTAAGTTATAAATTATAATTAGCGACCTAAAACATTCAAGGTTCCGAGTTTGATGCATATCGGCTTATAAATGAAAAAATCCACCATTTTCGATACGCCATTTTGATTTTTTTTAAGTTTAAAATTGAAATCATAATAAGCGACATGAAACACCCCAAAGTTCCGAGTTTGATTCATATCTGTTCATAAAGGGGAAAATCCGCCATTTTGATTTTTTTCTAAGTTTAAGTTAGAAATCATAATCAGCGACCTGAAACACCCCAAAGTTCCGAGTTTGATTCATATCTGTTCATAAAGGAAAAAATCCGCCATTTTGTATCCGACATTTTGATTTTTTTAAAGGTTATGTTATAAATCATAATCAGGGACCTAAAACACCCCAAAGTTCCGAATTTAATGCATATTGGTTCATAAATAAGAAAGTCCGTCATTTTTGATCCGCCATTTTGATTGTTTTTAGTTTAAGTTAAAAATAATAATCAGCGACCTGAAAGATCGCAAAGTTCCGCGTTTGATGCAAATCGGTTCATCAATGGGAAAATCCGACATTTTGATTTTTTTTTAAGTTTAAGTTAGAAATCATAATCAGCGTCCTGAAACACTCCAAAGTTCCGATTTTGATGCATATTGGTTCATAAATGGGAAAATCCGCCATTTTTGCCGCCATTTTGTTTTTTTTTTCTTTAAGTTAAAAATAATAATCAGCGACCTGAAAGATCGCAAAGTTCTGAATTTGATGCATATCGGTTCATAAATGGGAAAATCCGCCATTTTAAATCCGCCATTTTGATTTTTTTTTTAAGTATAAATTAGATATCATAATCAGCGTCCTGAAACACCCCAAAGTTCCGAGTTTGATGCATATCGGGTTATAAATGGGAAAATTCGCCATTTTATTTATTTTTCTAATTTAAAAAAATGTTGAATTGTATACTAACCACCAAATACCTATAAAGTCAAGCTAACAAAAAATCTCGCGGCGAATTGTCCCCGCGGCAAATCGGCCGGCTGCGCATTGTCCCCGCGGCGAATCGGGCCGCGGCGTATCGGCCCGCGGCGAATCGGCCCCCATCGAATTGTCCCATTCCCTAAGCACTGACAGGCCCAAAAATGTTTCTACTCACCCTATTTTACGGTAGGTAGTAAGACGATCGAAGGCGAGGCCTAGCTGTAACACAAACTGGATGGTTACGGCTTTTTTGAAGACATTTTTCGGGGTTAGAGCGTGTATGTCAATTTAAATTGCTAATTCTTTTGGAAAAAATGTGCAACACTAGTGCGCTACTAGTGCAATTTTTTGTATTCTTTTGACCCACTGAGAAGCCCAGCGTTGCACCCAGTGCACATTTTTCGCCTCGGGCTCTCCAAGCTCGTGTTGCACTCATGCACTGCACTGGGGCAATTTTTTGACAGCACCAAAACAGAGTAGCGTACTGACTTTCTCAAAAGAATTCGCTATGTGTTAGTTGAGTTATTTTAGATTAGGTTAGTTTACGTCAACTTTGTTCAAAAAGAGGGTAGATAGAACAATTTTTAAAAAAATCAAAAATTTTCAAAATTAAAAAAAAAATTAATTTTAAATCATTTTTAAATTTCTTTTTTTCAAATTTCCATAAAAAAAATTAAAATTTTCAAATATTTTAAAATTCTAAAAATTTATTGGGTAACACTATAGGTAATTTCTAAAATATCGAAGAACTTGAATTACAGCCGTGTAAAACTTACCGCATCAGGTTCGGGTCTTGTTGGCTTAAGCTTCAATCCGATACTGCCTCTGCCTCTTTCCGCAAAATTCATTGCTAATTGAAGCGTTTTTTTTTCCAAAAGCAGACCATGTCAAAGGTTTTCATTTTCGTTAAAAATAGATGCACTAGATGTGGCGACATCCAGCAAAGGCATTTTCGGTAAAAATCTAAATTTATGACATGACATTAATTTTGATCGCGACCTAAATGACTGGTCGCGATTTCTATTGATGTAGGGTATCCATAAAGTTTGAAATTACACAATTTTTGAAGAAACTACACACTTTGAAAAAAGGCCTGTAAAGTTGCCTTTTTTTTAGTTTGAAAATCCATTTCCTAGCAATATCTCATATTAATAAACTTTTACAATCGCCAAGATATTTCAATTTAAATTTTCTACAGAAAAAGTTGGTATCATGATTTTCATTTTAAATAACCCCTATACAAATGAAAATAGCAAATATAGACAGTATGTAGTATTGCATTTCATTTTAAAAAAGACAAAACTTTAGCCTATATTTTATTTTAAGGACAACTGAATAAAACATTTTTTTTTAGTTTACCCTATTAATACCCTATTTATTCCCTACAAGCCTTTTTTTCAAGGGTGCAGTTTTACCAAGAATTGGGGATTTCAGACTTGAAGGAAATGTTTAGTTTTTAACCAATTTGACAAAAAAATTATTTTAATGCAAACTTTTATTAGGAACTAATAAACTGTGGTTTTCTTTAACGGTAGACAACGAGACGTAACTATCCTTCAGTATGTAAAATACATATCTAAATAATCTGCCAATTTATGGGCACCAACTTTCTTGGCTTATGTCTGGTAGATTTTATTAATTTTTAATTGGTCCATTCAAAACCAAAACGTAATTTAGAAACAAGCGCAGATTTGAGAGGCGGTAACTTGAAGAAAATATATGGACTTAATAAATATTGCGCTAACCGCAAAATTATCCCCCCCTTAGAAAAATAAATATATAAATAGTGTTTCCGTCGACCATTACCCCCCCCCCCCTAAATTCTGGCCCAGATCCGCGCTTGCTTGGAATTTTTATTTTTGACACGATCACCATAGCTGACACTACTATTAATTAGAGACCCTGTATGTATGACATATTACTATTAATAGTTGTACTATATGATTGTGTAAGCTAAAATTTGTTTAAATTTAGCCCTATCCCTATCAAGTGCTATAGCGCAGTTCAACAACTTTTAAATAAGTGTCTCACCTGCGGCTAAAAAACGGGTCAAAATTTAAAAAAAAAATATATATATATATATGTATGGAATATTAATCTCACTTCAGATTACAAAACATTGAATCGAAGAATCGACCCCCGAAGTCTTATTGGCTGCATAAAAGAACCCAAACCCCACCAAAATAAGAAACAATGTTAAAATCCATTTTTATGTCTTTGTAAAGTGCATGAGTAAAATAATAGAGTCACTTGCTTTAAATTATATTACAACTTTTCCGTTTGTCAACCGCTTCGAATTTTACGATAGTGCAGGTACGTTAGAATATGCTTTTTTTATTTTAGATTTTGTACACCAGCTATCCAATGTCCAATTTTAGACAAAGGATTTGAAGATCCAGCAGGTGTACCGATTTCAGCCCTAATATTTGGTGGCCGAAGGCCAGAAGGTGTTCCTTTAGTGTACGAAGCTAAAAACTGGAAACATGGAGTATTCATTGGTGCTGCTATGAGATCTGAAGCCACCGCTGCTGCTGAATTTAAGGTTAGTACATTAAACACTAAGAAAATTTATAGCCAACCTAATTCTAAAATTTCACATCTAAAATTCAGTATTTTGCTCAACTTTATCCTACCTCAATGTTAAAAACAACTACAACTTTCTTGAGTGTAATCCTGCTCTACTGTTACAAATCCTAGTAACTATGATTTAGTTAACTTTTTACGGCGTGTTGTTAACCCAATTTTTTGCTTCCAGCTTTTTGCAATAAAAACACTTATGGGCAAATTTTCTAAATTTTTGGTAATTTAAAAAAACGAGACGAGTAACTAGGTATTAGAAAATGTAATATTTAGTAACCTGATTACTAAAATTTTAGCCGTTAAAAATTAAGTAACTGTAATGAATAATTTCGTTATTATCTTAAAAGCAAATAAACTACTAATGACTCGTTAAGGTATAGCATAAAACAAAAATAATTTAAAAATTGATGATTTCGCGAGGCCTGTCTTTGTGCTTCAGATACTGTGCCTGAATCTCTTGAGTCAACATTTGTTGGTAAGTATTTCCAAATTATTTGTTTTTAATGAACAAAGGACAAATAACTTATAATTTTTGTATGCAGTCCCATTCTTTGGGACTTTGGAGGTTCCGATGGTATTTTTACCTCAAACGTTGGTTTCAAGAAGTCACATTCTAAAAATATTTCGTCGCACATTTTCGTTTTATAATAATATAAATAATAATTTGTTACAACCCTAGAGTAAGAATATTTTTCTTACTCTAAGGTTAGAACCTATGCAGAACTGTACTACTATGATGCAAATCCTTTTTTTTCCTGCTGTATGTACATTCAGTGAAAAACTTAACAATCTATTAAGACAAGGAGGCAGAAGAAAATGTTTATTTTTAGTTTTTGGTCCAGAGATTTTCAGACCTTTTTAACATTTCCATTTCGATATTTTTGCTAATGTTTTCCAGATTTTTCCTGAGAATATCAACACTTTTCCAGATATTTTTATATTTTCAGACTTTTTAGGACATTTTCAGTTTTTTCCAGAAATGTTCGGAGTTCAAGAGAACATTTCCAGACTTTTGCAGATATTTCTAGACTTTTTATAAACATTTTCAGACCTTTCCTGAAGATTTTCTGAATTTTCCAGTAAATTTCCACATTTTTCATAAAAGACAGATTTTATAAAAGAGGAGAAACATAGATAACTTTTCCAGGAAAAGTTAAAAGAATTCTTGTCAGATATCACTGACAAGAACTCTGCACAAAAAATGGTGGTAGCCAACAACTTAAAACTTACCCTAAATAGCACAGGAAATGCAATGGTTAAATTGAAACCATATCAAGAAGAAAAAAAGATTTCAGATGTGAGATATGTTCCAAACCTCTCAGTTAATTTATTTTATTATCTATTAACTCACTGGTAAAGAAAAGGTTGGTCAGTAATATTTGACGCTGATGGTTACAAAATTCTAAGCCAAAAGAAAATCATTGTCAAAGGAAAACCTGAGGCTACAGCAAAAAGTTTTGATGGGCTATACAAACTTAATACATCACCAGAAAGTGTGAATATTGCTGAGTCTTTAACTTTGACTTCTCAAATGCTCTGGCATAAGATTAGGCATTAGGTGATTATTTCTTACAAAAATCCTGAAACACCTGACCACTGCGAAAGCTGTATAAAGGGGAAACACGCAAGAAACCATTTCCCAAGAATCCGAAGAAAGCTGTTGCCAAAATATAAACTAGACTAATATATTCTGATCTAGTTGGACCCATGGAAGCTGAATCATAATATAGCGGTTCAAAGTATATATTTACGCTAATTGATGACAATTCAAGAAAAGCATTTTGTAATTTTTTAGAGTCCAGTGCCGAATTAGAAACTCAATCCGAATGACAAAAGGTTTTGAGAAGCGACAATGGAGGCGAATACTGCAATGAGTGCATAGAAAAGTTCTTAAATTAAAAAGGGATAGAACAATAGTTAACTGTACCACATTGTCTTAAACAAAACGTTGTGGCTGAAGGTTACAACAGTACGATTTTTGAAAAATTTCGTTCGCTTTACTCAACTAACAGTGACAAGCACATTTGGGCAGAAGTGGGAAACACGGCAGTATAACTGAATAATCGTTCTCCAACAAAAAAGCTACAAGGGTTAACTCCAGAAGAAAAATGAACTGGAACCAAAGTTGACATAAGTCATCTACGCTCATGTTCTCAAGAGCAAAAGAAGAGAAGTCGATCCAAAAAGTGAAGAAAACATATTTGTAGGATATTCTGAAACATCTGTTGGATATAGATTGCTAGATCCAATCACTAAAAAAGTTCAAATAGCACGAGACGTGATTTTTCTTGAAACTGAAATGACAAAACTTTCATAAAATTTCCAAAACATATTATTTCCTTCCGAACAGAGAGAGATAGAACTGCCGATAGTAACTATTTCTGATTTTGTAGACCCACAGACAACTGCAAGTACTACCAATCCAGAAGTCGATCCAGTTTCAAGTCCTAGTATAAGTAACAATAGTATTAATAACACGAGTGGATGTAGTGAAAATAAATCAAATAAAAGGGATTTTAAGAGATCTGACACGTTTTCTCGCGCCCAACTGTTTTAAAAAGTTTTAAAACAGTGACGCACCGTTTGACGTCATTGGTTTGATAAGTTTGTGCCTAACTTCGCTCACCCCGTCAGGGGTCCGATTCCCGACCACACAAAATGTGAGTGTTCTATTATGGAGTAGGTGGTAGACGCTTTTACTCATTGGGCGTCGACCGGTGATATAGCTAAGTGGTATCACCACGTTCCGCTACTGCGCTGGCAGTCCGGTTCCAACAATGAGTAACAGATAGCATGATGGCGCCTCCAGGATCAAAATATTCCGGAGGTAAAATACCCGACCACTCGGATCTCCGGGCGTCGGGTGATCCTGGGGGTCCTTCATGCAAAGATATTAAAAGAAGACCAAAAAATCAACTCAGAATTGATTTTAGCAATATAAGAGGATTAAGTACCAACATGAATTCAGTTCACCAACATCTTGAAGAACAAAGACCTGACATCCTTGTTCTCACTGAAACTAAAATCAGTTCTGCAACACCTATTGTGAGCTATCTATAACCCGGCTATGACCTACACCACCGATTTCGACATAATTTTGGGATCTGTGTGTACATTAAAAATGACCTTTTATGTCATCGAGAGGAGAAGCTAGAACCAGCGAACCTCGATATCATATGGCTAAAATTCACCTCAAAGTCATCGACCAAGTTCATCTGCTGCCTCTACCGGCCGCCAAGTAACACCGAGTACCAAAACTTTTTCACGACATTATCCGAAAACTGTGATAGTATACAGTCTAACTATCCACATGCGGAAATTGTTTTTTTAGGCGATTTCAACGTCCACAATATACCCTGGCTAAAACACCACAATAAAACAGATAATGAAGGCAAGGAAGCAGAAGCTTTTGCCATAAGTTGTGGTCTAACGCAGCTTGTCGATGAACCTACCCGTATCTCAGAAAGGGGTGAATTTGCAGCGCTTTTAGACTTGTTCCTAACTACAAATCCTGACTCGTACACAATTCAAGTAGATCCCCCACTTGGTTCATCCGATCATAAACTTATAATAACAAAGTGCGAAATGCTCATACCACCAAGCCAACAATCACTTCCTCTTAAAATGTGGCACTATAAATCGGCAAAATGGAATGACCTTAAACAGTTTTACCTGGATTTTCCATGGCAAGAGGTTTGCTTTAAAACAGCTGATCCCACTATTTGCTGTAATGAAATAACAAAAGTAATCTTATCTGGCATGGATGCATATATCCCACATACAATAAAACGCAGAGCAAATGCAAAACCTTGGTTCAACGGCCAGTGTCAAACGGCTGTACAAAAAAAACGCAGAGCATATAACCTTTGGAAACGACAACAAACCGCTCAAAACCACACAGAATTTGTAGAAGCCAAAAATAGTTGCAAAATTACTATTGACGCCGCCAAAGAAACATACAGTCAAAGAATAAAAAACAGGTTGCTGAATTGTCTAAGTAGTTCTAGGTCCTTTTGGTCGCTTGCAAAAGCTGTTGGATCAAACTTCACCAAGTCATCCATACCACCACTTACAGATAAAAATACTCACTTAGCCACAACATCAGAAGAAAAAGCCAATATGCTGGCCAAAATCTTTTCCTACAACTCAAACCTAACAGTGCCAAATGGAAAAACTCCACCGTTCATTGGAAGGGTTTCCCACAGTATGCCCTTTTGTCACAGAGAAATACGAAAATCCCTTAAAAAGTTGGATACAAACAAAGCAATGGGTCCAGATGGCATTCTCGCGATAGTACTCAAACATTGTGCTAACGAACTCACCCCAACTTTCGCTAAATTATTCAATTTATCTTACAGGCAAGGAGTATATCCATCATCATGGAAGTCTGCCGCAGTACAACCTATTCCAAAGAAAGGAAAAAAGACAGATCCGTTAAACTATAGACCAATTGCTCTACTTCCGGTGATATCAAAAGTAATGGAAAGAGTTGTGAACAATCACCTAACCAAGTACTTGGAAAAGTACAAACTTCTCAACGACAAGCAATACGGAATTCGAAAATATAGGTCAACTGGCGATTTACTTACATACGTCACTCATTTATGGCAAAAAGCGATTGAGTTACGGGGCGAAACAAGAACAATTGCCTTAGATATATCAAAAGCATTCGATAAAGTCTGGCATGAAAATCTGCTCAACAAGCTTAAAGCAATGTCGCCGAAACTTTGCACTTGGTTTGAAAGTTACCTTAAGGATAGATCCATTTATGTTGCACTGGATGGCCGGAACTCCAACTGAAATGAACCAAATAAATGCTGGTGTGCCACAGGGAGCAATCCTTTCGCCAACACTTTTTCTTATTTACATAAATCACCTCATAGATAAAACAGTAAATCCACTTTATTGCTTTGCAGATGATGGCAATGTAGTCTCCTCAGTCATACCACCCACTCAGTGTCTATCCGCACGTGAATTCCATCATCTTAGACTAACTCAAATATCGCAGATAAATAACGACCTGGAGATAATAGAGGACTGGGGCAACAAAAACCTTGTACAGTTCAACGCGCAGAAAACCCAAGCAGCCCTGTTTTCAAAAAAGACCAGCACCGGTGAGCCAAACATCATGCTATCTGGAAGTGCTGTCACATTGCAGAGCCAGTTGAACATCTTAGGAGTCACTGCAGAGACCAACATGTCTTGGCACACTCACGTGGCAGATATAGCTAAAAGGGCGTCCCAAAAGTGGGGTGCTATTTCGTACAAGACATCTGTATACACCAAGCCAACTGCTGACACTCTACAAAGCCCAGATTTGACCAACTATGGAGTACTGCTCACATATATGGAGTGCGGCACCCAAACATACCTTAATGCTTTTGAACACCGTGCAAAAACGAGCTATCAAGCTGATCAATGACCCCGCACTTACCCGTAGTTTGGATAGTGTCGAACATCGAAGAACTGTGGACGATCTATCTCTCTTCTACAGGTATTATCACGGAAAATGCTCTGAAGAGTTGGCACGTATCATCCCCCCGGGAGTAGCACCTACTAGGCGAACACGTCAAACAGATGGTAACCATCAATTTACTGTCAAAATAGAGGCACCAAGAACCTCATTATATCAGAATTCATATCTCTGGAGAACAGCATCGCTGTGGAATAAACTCCCTGCGACAGTTTTCCCTGCAGGTTACAACCTGAACCGTTTCAAAACCAACACACACCAACATTTCCGCGCACTGGCCGCTTCTCGAGCGTGATAGGGATCTCCTTGCGAGTGCGCTTAACCGTAAAAAAAAAATGGAGCGGAAACAATCTTATGTCGGGTGTCCGCGTATTATCTCAGCGGATTTTTCTTTCCTTGGGCTCTGATTGGTTGATTAAAAAATTTGAACCAATCAAAGCGTGAGAAAAAACATCTGCGCGAATAACAGGCTTAATGGACAGCCAGCTTTATCCTATACCTAATTATTAGGGACTTATTAGGGACTTTTGCAATAACTGTGCCGGGCACTATTCTGACTGTTTCGCATTATAAGAACAGCTGTCTTCTTTCAAAATTAGGCCTTTGTGTATTATAAGAGCCGGAATTAATAGTGCCGCCATTATTAATGGAAAATAAACGACTGGATTAATAAATTCGACTTTGGTATGTCAATTTTGAAAGAAGAACTGTCAGTTTTAAATGGAAAACTATCAGAATAGTGCCCGGCACTATTACTGCCTGGCCTTATTGCAATAAGTCCCTGTTAACACGGATCACCTAACAAATTTTGGGTTGCGTCGTACTGAATTTTCGAAAAAAAATTTTTTTTACGTTGCGATTTTTTTTGTGATTTAGGGCAGTCCATAAATTACATAGCGGGTATAGGGGTGGAGTTATACAAAGTTTGATAAGGTGTTAAACTTTGTTACATAACATTTGTTTGCCTACATAAAAATAAAGTAATCTCAGCTCCAATGTGTGCAGTTTTTTAGGGGTCAGGAGTATTCGCCGATTCACTTTTACTTCTTTTCAATTTTGTTTGTTTGGCGTCCTAAGCTAAATTATGTCCAGATACCACTATCTTCCTCAAAAAATAAGAAAAATCGTTTAAAAAACAATTAAAAGAACTTAAAAAACTTTGCTTTGTCAAAAAAAAGAAAATTTTTTAACAATTATTTAAAAAATTGTTTTACCGATAAATATTTTCTATTCAGAATAAAATTTCAAACTAAAACCACGGCGGCGGCTCTTCCCGGTTGGGAAATGGGTCAGCGGCAAGTTGGTTCGGCGGCGATATGGGATCGGCGAAATTTTCTTATTTGCATTTATTTCTATCGTGCAGAGGCAAAAAAGATTCCTGCAAAAATTAAGTTTTGACATATAATCTTTTAGTACGACATTTTTTTTCCTTCTAGATTATAAAAATAAGCAGGGTGTAAACGGTATGATAGAGGATGCCAAAATAAGAAAAAACCTCATATAACATGGAGGTGCTGTTTTTAAAATGTAGGATTATTAATGTTTGAGGAGTAAGGGAGAAAATTTAAAAAAAAATAAAATTCGGCAATGCGAAATGATTATCTCATTATGATAAGAAAATGCGATTTTTTTTGATGAAATGGCAAGTTAAGGAGATAGTCAAAATTATCTCCTAAAGTGATAAAATTATTTAAAAAAATTTAAATATTTTGTTTGTGCTAATATAAACTTAAAAATATTAATGATATGATGTGCCTAGAGACCTGTTTCTAATAACATAAAACAGCAAAAGTTTATAACCAAAAAAAATTGTGTGTGCTTAAGACCACACGGCAGAAGTGTAAACTTCAACAAGGCGAAATTAATAATACTGGCCTTCATCTGCATCATCATATCGCTCGCTTAATGTTCCTTTCACAGTTAGTCGACTCGAGCCGACTTCACCCGAATGAGCGTTCAATAGCCGAGCCTGCTAAACGCGGCTAAAGAAGTTTACACTTCAAAAAGTTTATGACTCATACCATTTACACTCTGTAAATTAATGCAAACAAAAAACGAGAATTTAAAAACTTTAAAAAACTAGGTAACATTGGTATTTTTTGCAAGTACATTTTTTTTTGTTTGCAGAGTAGATTTATATTGTTACGAAGAAAAAAAAAGTTGTTTTTACGTAACTAAACGAAAGGACAAATTAGCAGACACAGGTGAAGTTGGGAAAATTTACACAATTTTTAGCTTCTAGGTCGTGACCACCTCGAAGAACAAGTTTACGATAAAGTCGTGCTCTTTTCTCGGTGTTAATGCGAATGCTTTAAACAGAAAAAGCTTTTGTTCTACTGGGTCGACCCAATAGAACAAATTTCAAAAATTTTAGAAGTGATCTCTTCTATAGGAGCTCAAGAAAACGGATTGTGTGATTTCAGTAGAACGTTCCTATGGGAAAGATTTCAAGAACAGACGTCTAGAACGCAAGATTTTTTTTTGTGAAAGCACCATAAAACTTGTATAAACTGATGCTTAATAATTCATTAAAATACGAGACAATATCCTCAAGAACATGCGATTTTGCTCTGTTTTTCTTAGCATAAAATCGTAACATGTTTCCCCCAAGGTTTCCTAAAACTTTTTGTTGTAAACCGTATTATTCGTTTTTTGTTTCCTGCTTTTGAGAATTAAAAAACAAATTTTTTTTTCTTAAATCCTAATTTTTTGGAAAAACTAAATACTTGCTCATATTTTTTCTTATTTTCCAAAAAATTGTAATACATCATTTTATTAAAAAATTTAACAGCTTTTAAAAAATGTAGGCAGTATATACAGGGTGGTCCTGGTTGTGAAGATATATAATAAATAAGACGCTTATTTTTGTACAAATCTCGTATATATCAGTAAATCGCCTCTGCGCCACAGAATATGTGTAAAAAATTTGGTAAAGATGTACAATTACTTGGAAATCATCAATTTTTGCCTGGTCTATAACAGATGGGACTTAAAACCATCCACTAAGCTTTGCAAGGGTGTCATATAGACTAAGCAGTATTATGATAAGTCTCTTCGGTGTATGAATTCTTGAAAAAAAAATTATAATACATCATTTTATGAAAAAATTTAACAGCTTTTAAAAAATGTAGGCAGTATATACAGGGTGGTCCCGGTTGTGAAGAAATATAATAAATAAGACTCTTATATTTGTACGAATCTCGTATATATCAGTAAATCGCCTCTACGCCACAGAATATGTGGAAAAATTTTGGTAAAGATGTACAAATATGTGGAAATCCTAAATTTTTGCCTGGTCTATAACAGATGAGACATAAAACCATCCACCAAGCTTTGCAAGGGTGTCATATAGACTAAGCAGTATTGTGATAAGTCTCTTTGGTGTATGAATTCTTGAAATGGGTGAGAATCACGATACACTAAGACACGGTATGTCAGCAACGCGAAAAAAAAACGCATTTTTTGCCGCGCATTGGGTCATGTAGATCACAAAATAGCAAAATTGGCATGCAAGCATGTTTATTGTTGCTTCCGTGATCGGCGATAAGTGTCCAAGGAAAGTACATAATAACTGGACATTTGGATTAAATGTACGCTTGAGTATCCTTAAGAAGCATGATAATTTCGCTATTTTGTCATCTATCTGACGTCACGGAGAGTGAAACGTAACAATCAAGCGTCATGCCCGTTATATATGGATGCTCGCTGACATAGCGTGTATTAGTGTATCGTGGTGAGAATAAAAATTCACATATCTCACAGTCAGACCAATAGAGTGAGATCGCATGCGCAGTTCAAGTTCCGACCGATTTTGAGGAAATACTTCTTCTCACCCACTCAAGTATTCATCAGTAAGAAAAAACTAACTATGAATACCTAATATCGTCACCCTAATTCTGACACGTCGTAACCCAACTCAACAAAATTTTACAGGAATAAGAAAAGTTAGAAGTATATCAAAACATAACAAAAAGTTTATATATAACACCATTGTAAAAAGTATTATTACATACGGCTCAGAAGTATGGCCAATCAAGGATAGAACAGAAAAAATGCTTTCCGCTACGGAGATGGACTATTGGAGAAGGGCAGCAGGGAAATCAATAAGAGAAAGAGTTACAAATCAAAGAATAAGTGAAATTATGACAGTGGGTGAACGTACTTTAGTGGATGATATAAGAACAAAACAACTGGTGTGGTACGGACATGTACAAAGAATGAATGATGAAAGACTACCTAAACAAATACTACAATGGAAACCAACTAGCTGAAGAAAACGAGGACGGCCAAGGAGAAGCTGGAGAGAAGGAATAGACAGTGAAATAAAAATAAGAGGCCTAGATGATGAGAATTATGGGCAAACAGAGACGAGTGGAGTTTGGGTATCGCAAGACGTAGAACGTTGTGAAACCGATAAATATATACATATATATATATATATATATATATATATATATATATATATATATATATATATATATATATATATATATATATAGAAGAGTTAGAATATTGAGTTCTATACCCTACGGGTAGACCCGGCATGGGCCTAAATTGCCATTATATGAAGCTTTTATCGCAACTGACCAAATACAAGTAAGAATTTAATGAGCAAGACAGGAATGAAAACAGAATTTCGGTTTGGTAAGTCCGGACACATTCAACATCGCAAAAATATTCTATTGGCTTGTCTTGGATAAAAAAGTGCAGTGGCGGCGCAAAATAAGCATTTTTTTATCAACAAATTTCTGTTTGAATAATGAATAATTCATGAATACTTACTTGTGTATACTGTGTTTACAAAATTCTCTTCAGTAAAAAAAAGAGTAAAAAGAATTTGTTAGCATGCTAAGTGCACTGGATGTATTAAAATTATTGTTTTCATCTTAGAGCTTTACAAATGTTGTACCTTCCAGGTAAAATATTTTCTTTCTTTGAACAAGGGTCTTCAACTCTTCTATTCTTGGGTGGACTACAAGTTATGCTCGAGTCAGATGAAATTTCGGAACTAAAAATTTCAATTCGGAATGGGACAACTGGGCGCCGTGCCAACTCGGCGCCGCCAACAGGGCGCAGGCCGGGCATAAGGGGCGCCAAGCCAACTCAGCGCCGGACTATTTGTTTTTCGATAAAATGTGCAGATAAAAAACATGGGCGCACCAAGGGGGGGGGGGCGGGGCCCGGGCCCCCCCCATGCCTTAGATTTTTAATATATTTTCTAGATATTTGATGATAAAACATGAAAAATACCGTAAAATTTGACAGCAGGAGGCTCCGCCCCCCCCCCAACCCCAAGCAGTGGCGTAGTTGCGAAAAGACATGATGACCTTTGTTTTTTTTTTTTTTTTTTTGGTCGCAGGATTTTTGAGGGCGCCCTTTGTACCTGGCGGCCTCCCCCACACATGATGACCTTTTTTTTTTGGTGGCAAGTTTTTTGAGGGCGCGCTTTGTAGCTGTCGGGCCCCCCCCAAGACACATTCCTGGGTGCGCCACTGTAAAAAACAAAATAAATATGTTATTTATACAAAAATTTCAAAATCTATTAAGTCGAGGGTAGAAATTTGGTAGGTGTAGTGTTCTGGTAACCTGGTAAAAATACCATTTACGTTTTTTATTTCAAGAATGGCGGATCCAAAATAGTGGATTTCTTTATTTTTAAACCGATTTGTCTCAACCTTAAAAGTTTGCAGTGTTTGAGATCACGTAATACAGTTTCATCCTCAAACTTAAAAAAATTAAAATGGCGGATCCAAAATGGCGGATTTTCTTATTTATGCACCAATATTTATCAAATATAGAACTTGGCAGTGTTTCAAGTCGCTGAATATGATTTTTGACTCAAACTCAAAATGGCGGATTTCTTTATTTTTAAACCGATTTGTATCAAACGTGAAAGTTTGCAGTGCTTGAAAGCACTTAATTTCAAATGACGGATGGAAAATGGCGGATTTTTTTATTTATGCACCGATATGTATCAAATATCAAACTCATAAATAATCTAAAATGGCAGATCCAAAATGGTGGACTTTAACTGATTATCATTTTTGAATTAAACTCGTAAAAAATCAAAATGGCGAATCCAACATGACATACTTTTTTATTTACTAACCGTTTTGTCTTAAGCTTAAAATATTACATTTCTTTCTTTAAACTTGAGTCATATTTTGTATTAAGCTATAAAAGTCTGCCATTTGCAAGTGTGAGTCACCAATTGTATTAAGTGACCTTAAGCACTGCAAACTTTCAAGTTTGAGACATTTGAGACAAATCCGTTGAAAAATAAAGAAACCCACCATTTGGGATCTGCCATTTTGAATTTTTTATGAGTTTGAGTCAAAAGTACTATATTTGATACATATCGGTGCATAAATAAGAAAATCCGCAATTTTAATTTTTTTAAGTTTGAGTATAAAACTGTATTAAGTGATCTCAAGCACAGCAAACTTTCAAGTTTGAGACAAATTCGTGTTAAAATAAAGAAATCCACCATTTTGGATCCGCCATTTTGAATTTTTTATGAGTTTGAGTCAAAAATTATAATCAGCGACTTCCAATTCGATACATAACGATGCATAAATAAGAAAGTCCGCCATTTTGGATCCGCCATTTTAATTTTTTTAAGTTTGAGGGTAAAACTGTATTAAGTGATCCCAAACACTTCAAACTTTCAAGTTTGAGACAAATCGGTTTAAAAATAAAGAAATCCGCCATTTTGGATTCGCCATTCTTGTAATCAAAAACGTAAAGTTTATGTTATCAGGTTACCAGAACTCTAGACCTACCAAAATTTCAACACTCGACTTAATGGATTTAACTCTAACAAAACCAAATTTCAAGAATATTACGTAAAGGATTTTTAAAGATGTTTTTGCATAAATAATAATATAACTATTTTGTTTTTCATCTGCACATTTTATCAAGAAAAAATATTTTACTCGGGCGCCCAGTTGGCCCGGCGTCCAGTTGGCCCGGCGTCCAGTTGGCCTGGCGCCCAGGTGGCCTGCCGCCCAGTTGGCCCACCTCCCAGTGGGTGGCACCGAGTTGGCGGCGCCCAGTTGTCCTAGACTGCAACACATTTGGGTACAAATTATTATTAAAAAATAATCTTATAAGTGCGGGGAAGTGACACTTTCTGAATCAAAATGTGTGAGGGTAAAATCGCACGGTCGCAGAAAGAACTATCTATCGTGACGCTACTGAACTTTCTCGTGTTGTTTTTTCATCGATTTTTTTTCTTCTTTTGCACAAAAAACAATTTCGCACCATGTTTGAAGTCAAATAGTTACTTCTAAACTTGTTTTTAAACGTTTTTAACATTTCTTTTTGTAATATTTCCGCACGAAATTCAAAAAAAATCATTTCCGTACTCAGACAACATTGTCATCAGTTTTTTCTGTATAAAACGACAAACAGGTTGAATCACTCAAAATACGGCAGGTGGATTAAAAGTAGCCAGCTGCTTTTCTGTCGCACTTATGCCGTCAGTGTGAAAGAGATAAAAGTACCCATATATTATCTAGGGTATTATTAGCATGCAAAATCAGCCTATCTTTGTCCGTTTCACATGTTCAATAATGTCTATCTCTGTTTTTATTGTAAAAGAAATACCCGCCCCTAGAAACCAAATTGGATAGGGCCAATAAAAAATGCCTAATCTTTCCGCCTTTAAGGCCCTTTCAGGGCCTTATACAACTCAATCAGTTAGAAGCAAATTACATAGGGTAAGCATTATGCGACTTATTAGATATCGCGGGAATGACCGTTTTATTAAATTTTTTTGGTTGCGAGGATTTAGCAGCATATAGCTATGCATAACTACTAACTTTTGACGCAAAAATATGAATTTTTATTTTTTATGGGTTACGACGTATCAGAATTAGGGTATCGATATGTAGGTGTCCACTACACACGGAAAATACAAGGGCAACAAATCTTTTTACCTGATTATCCACGAATTTTAATTTTAATTTTTATTTCAGGGGCTCTAAAATTTACGTTTGATAATAGGTAATATAATATTCTGTTTCAAACATAAATGACGTCGCACAAATAACATGGGCGTAGGGCTTCGGTAAGATGCTTTAAGCATAAACTAATAAAATAGACAAACAATCCAAAATTTCCCCATTTACCGATATCTCATACCAGATGGCCATACACGACGGTGTAAATATTTATTGAGAATTGCCTCCTCCGAAAGAGTCGGCGGTGTTGCCATACCAAAGACAATTATACCGATCTACTTTACAATCGTCCTACTAACTTTCCCCGCTTATAGATTCCTTTTTCAAGACGTGGACATTTAGTGACTTCGCGTAAACAACCCGGAGCGCTTGGCAATTCTTTCGCTCTTTTAAATGAGGTGCATTAAAGAGAGAGAGCCTCTCAGGCGCGCGGCCCCGTGGGTTTGCTCGAACTCTATTATGAATGAGGTATTTAGAATTTGGTAGGTATACGGCTTAATTTAATCAAATATTAGATAGTTTAAGTTGTGCTACGTATTTTTACGTAAGCATGAGATTTGACAGTTACGCAAGCGCACTTCGTCACACCATCGTCAAGGTCACGTTAGGAGCTTACGTATTTACGTTAGCTTACGGCAGTCTGCGTGCACCGTAACGTTACCAAAGAATAGAATTGGTTGATTGACCGATCGAAAAATGAGGCCTAGACGATAATTTCCGCTTCCAGTACAAACGATTCTTTGCAAATATATTCCTAATGTAGTTGAAAAGACAAAAAACAAAATTGTAACATCAAAAAAATACAGTGCCGAATTCCATATTCTCTGCTATTAGTAGACTTGTTATGGTAACGTAAAACCATTCAACTTAAACACAAATTTGGAACAAAACGTAGAGCGTTTAACGTTCATTTTTACGTAAAAATACGTAGCACAACTTAAACTATCTATTATTCCTTTTCGAGCGACTGCCTATGTATTATATGCTTAGGCCAGAAACTAGTTAAATTCTACTTAGTGCAGGCGCTGTAGGTAGTTGAGTATGCAAAATAAGAGGAGCGCATTTTGACAGTGGGTCAAGGATCTGGATGTTGCCAAGCCAGGTTGTGGTCCAATTTTTTTTATTCACCCTCCTCTTATAGTCGTGTTCGAATTTCTGAAAATGTAACTATGTTGATGCCCTAAAGCCGCAATGACAGAGAAATGATTCAAAAATATTAAAAACCTAAGCTAAAAATAAAATTATATTAGTTTTTTAAATTTTAGCTGCAAAAACCCCTATACCTTCTTCTTCTAGCTTCTTAGTGAAAAATATGTAATTGTCTTTATTGTAGACAATAAAATTTCCTTTTCAACGATATACAAGTCAGTGGGGTACGAACAGAGACAAATTCTCTAGCTGCGTCCGTTTATTGAGGTAATGCAAAAAAATTAAAAAAATAATTATTAAAAATTGTGTCCTACAGTCGGTTGTAGAGAATAACATTTCCTTTTAAACGATGTGTAACAGGGCAGCATTAGTTTTATTTATAACAATTTAGGGCCCTCCGTAAATTGAAATTGAAAAATCACTAAACTTACCAATTGTTTTATCCAATTTTCTCAAAAACTTAGCTTTTTAGGAAAAAACTTATTCCACACTTTATTGTAGAAAATGAAATTCCCTTTTTAATAGTATATAAGTTAGAGCAATCAGATTAACAGCATACTCTCCAGCGGCGTCCGTTTTTTGAGAAAATGTGAAAAAATTAAAAAATCACATGTTTGTCACAAGTTCTGCCCGATTATCTTAAAAACCAAGCCCTCTATCAAAAATTGTGCCCTATAGTCGATCATAGACAATAAAAATTCCTTTTAAACGCCGTACCACAAGGTAAGGTTTATCTTCACAATAAAACTTCACAGATGTTCGTAATTAAAACCAATTTTTACAAATCACCAAACAAATTAATTTTGTTACAGGTTTTATCCAAGTTTCTTAGAAACTAAGCTCAATAAAAAAAAGTGTTTTAAACTTTATTGTAGAAAATAAAATTATCTTCGTAAATGGGGGTCATTTACAAAATAAACAAATAAAAACATTTTTGGAACATGTTTCACCCGATTCTCCAAAAAACCAAGCTCTTTATCAAAAAATGTCTCATACTTGATTGTAGAAAAAAAATTCCTTTTCAACGATGTATAACAAGGTAAGAAAAGTTTAATTTTTAAAACTTTGGGGACGTCCGTAAATTAAATTATTGTTTAAAAATCACCAAACAAATTAATTTTGATTCGATTTTTTTTAAGATTCTTAAAATTTGAATCAGTGGCGGTAGTAGGCCATCCCTCCTCACATATCTAACCGTACCTACAAAATTATGGCGCAAGATGTGGAGAAAAGGTGAGTAGTAGGATCACCTTTGCTGCTAGCCGTACCTAGAATCTTTTTTTGGGGGGGTTTCATCTTTTTTTTGTGGAGGAGGGATGAAAGGAAAGGTGGGAAGGTACAAGGGGTGCAAAGACTATCAATGCAGAAGGCGGGTATAGTGTGGTGCTTCATTTGTTAATTTTTAAAAATTTATTTTATTTACAAATGCCTCTAAAGTTTTAAAAATGAAATTAATCTTACCAAGTTATATATCATTTAAAAGGAAATTTTATTTTCTACAAATCAGCTGTCAAGCATATTTCCTATAAAAAGCTTAGTTTTTTTGGAAAATCGGGTGAAACATGTGACAAAAATGCTTTTATTTTTTTTTGTTTTATATGACCCTTATATCTATACGAACGTCGCTGGAGAGTTTGTCATTAACCAAATCGCACTGACTTATATATCGGTAAAATGGGAATTTTATTTTCTTCAATAAAGTGAAACATATTTTTTTCAATTGGGCTTAGTTTTTAAGGAAATTGGATAAAACCTGTAAAAAAAATTAATTTATTTGGTGATTTGTAAAAATTGATTTTATTTACGGACGCCTGTGAAGTTTTAATTTAAAGCTAAATCTTACTTTGTGACACAGCAGTTGAAAGAAAATTTTATTGTCTACAATCTACTATATAACATGATTTTTGACAGAAGGCTTAGTTTTTAGGATAATCGGGTAAAACATGTGAAAAACATGTGGTTTTTTAATTTTTTAAACATTTTCTCAACAAATGGACGTTAAAAAGATAATTTTATTTTCTACAATAAAGTGTAAAATATTTTTTTTTCCCAAAAAGCTTAGTTTAGTGATTTTTCAAAATTGATGTAATTTACGGACGACCCTAAATTGTTATAGATAAAAGTAATCTTATTTTCTTATACATCGTTTTGAAGGAAATTTCTTTGTCTACAATTGACTATAGGACACAATTTTTGATAGATAGCTTAGTTTTCAAGAAAATCGGTTAAATCATGTGATAAACATGTTTCTTTTTTTCATATTTTTATATCGTCTCAATTAACGGACGCCGCTGAAGACTTTGTCATTGGTCTTACCTCACTGTGTAATAGACCGTTAAAAAGCAAATTTTATTGTCTATAATAAAGGTAATTACATATTTTCCCTAAGAAGCTTAGTTTTCAGAAAATTTGAAGAAAACCTCAAAATCTCAGGTTTTTGGGGGTCGGGGGGGTTTTTGCATCTAACATTTTACAAACTAATAAAATTTTATACTTAGGTTTGATTTTACACATTTTTGATTAATTTCTCTGTCATTGTGGCTTTAAGGCGTCAACTTAGTTAAATTTTCAGAAATTCGAACACGGCTATAAGAGAAGGAGGGATAAAAAAAATTGGACCAAAACCTGGCTTGGAAACATCCAGATCGTTAATCTGCGACCTTTGTCAGCTAGAATCCATTGTCAAACTGCGGTCGTCATATTTTGCATACTCAACTACCTACAGCGCCTGCACTAACTCGTTTGTTTCGGCTTAGGCGTTTACGTTTTGGACATATAAATAATTGTCTATATATATATATATATATACCGGGTGGGCCAAAAAAAACCGGACAATACAAGAATAAACGAGCATCTTTGAAGGGTGCAATTTAATTTCGACCGCCATCTTGGATTTTGATATGGCGGACCGAAAAAGATATTTAGATAAAATATAATATAATTCTCTGCCAAGTGCAGTTTGTCCCATTAAAATCGATGATATAGTTCAAAAGTTATATTGAAAAAAATATTGTCCGGTTTTTTTTTGGCGCACCCGGTATATATAGACTAATAATTTCTAAAATACAATAAATAGTCAAAAATATCTTTGATTTCCATAATATATGCCCAAGAAGAAAGGGGAAAAAAGACGTTGGATGGTTTTTAGATCGAGTGGCGCACTTTTTACACCGTAGCGACTACTTAAGTGTTTAATTAATAAAAAATTTTAACTGTCAGAAAACTGTCATCAGCATTAATGTAATTTGATCAAAATCTGATCAACTCGTGAGTGTCGAACACTATTTTACCTGAAACTTATGAAAATCGGTTTAGTGGTTAGGAGCTATCGTGTGACGGAGAGGCATACGCACACACACAGGCAGACATCACGACGATATTGGTAAGATAGGTCAAAATACACCCAAATAACAAATTTTCAGCGTTATCTCAAACAAAATATTTTCGTCGAAAATAATACCTTCACTACCCATTGCTGCGCGAGCTAGGAAGGTAAAGAAATATTTTCAGGGGACCCAAATTTAACCGCAAACCAAAAAATCGCTTTTCAATTTTGGCCAAATAGTTTAAAAAATGGTTTTGAATTTAAGCAGCCCAAAATCTTTAAAGTTGCCCAACCACTATAAGACTTGGATATTTTTTTATAAAAACTAAAAAATATTGAACTTTAGACGCTTTCTTGCTATCACCAAATATATTTTAAAAAATTACACTCTTTTAAAGCTGGTCTATAATAGTAAAATAAAGATTTTTGCAACCTAGTAAAATGTTGTTGGAAAAAAATCTATATCGCCCTATATTTGATATATATATATATGATGAAAGTAAAGGATTGCAAAATGATAATTAATTATCCGCTTGTAAAATGATCTTTAGAATATTTTTAGAAAAGTTGACCGTTTTCGAGTTATTAGCAAAAAACCGTCAAAAAGCACGTTTAAGGGGGGCGGGGGAACACCTCCCTGCCAGTGTTGAGGGGGTGGTTTCCTTTCTTAAAATGTTCGAACGAGTCTTATGTCTATCCATAACAAGTGTATTGCTTTTACCAGAAACGAGTATAATATAGTTTACATTAATTAGGTGATCCGTGTTAAAAGCGTCTAGAGCGACACAAACATTTGAGCGAACGTTTATTTGAGCATAGAGAACTAAATATAATGTAGGATACAAAAAAGCGCAAAGTAATTTGTTTGTTAATTATTTTTATAAGAAGTACTTCATATGCAATATTTTTTTCCTACCACTACACATGAAAATGATGGATTTCACACCATTTTACCATCCTCAGAAAACGTTAGATTTCACCTATGGACAAAAATTTTTCTGCACATGAAAAAGTACTTTTCGCACAAAATTTACAAAGGTCAAAAGAAATAATTAGTTAACAGCAAAATTTAAAGTACTCATAAAAAAAACAAAGATAAAATTTAATCAGCCAATAAGGTCTTGAATAAACCACTCTATACAATAACTGGCGATGAATGATAGACAGACAACTCGATAGAAAGTAACTTTCTTACACTCGCGTGTTGTTTCACTCGGCTAGCGCCTCGTTCACAACATTCACGGTCATGTGAAATGTGTCACTCTCTTTTTTATCTCTTGTTATGTAATAGACTATTTTTTTTGTAACCTTACCATATGAATAATAAAGTTACTCATTTCTGACCTTACTAACTAGAAGCCACAAAAAGGGTCCTATTAAAAAAAAAATAATGAAACTGGGCCTCCTTTCAAGGGCCTCTCCAAATTATGTTTTGTTGTTTAGGGATAAAAACACAAGAGATAAAAGTGTCACTGTTTATCCCTGGGATCAAAAGTGATAAATCAGGGATAAAAAATTAAAATCAGGGATGAAAAGTGATAGGTCAGGAAAGACAAACCAGGTTTATAACACACGTAAATTTAAACTGCGCATTTAAAATATTTTAGAAAAGTGATTCTTATTTGATTAAACAATCGTTTAACCCTATTTTTTATGCACCCACGCTTTTACCTTAGTCTGTTAAAAGTCTCGTTTGTATACTTAAAATTTTCTAGTTTTTTATACAGCTAATGATTTCAGTAAAACCGTTTAACTTAAAACTGTTTACCTATTTTTGAGTTTGATGTTTGGCTCCACTCCACTTACCTGTTCCAACTTAATTTCTAAAATCCTAAATTAAAATCAGCGACGTTATATACCCCAAAGTTCTAAATTTGATACAGATATCGGTTGACAAATGAATTTTGTTTTAAATTAGTTTAAAAATTGTATTGAGTGATCTTAAGCACCACAAAGTAGCAAGTTTGAATCAAATCAATTAATAAATACTTATAAAAAATTTTGCAGCAGTCATGTTCATTTTTGTAAGTTTCAGTTTCCGTATTTAATACATATTGGTTGATAAATGGGAACTCCGTCATTTGTTTTTTTTTAAGATTGATGAAAATAAATTGAGTAGGTGGATTTACTCCGACAATTCTCTCACTCATAAAAATGTCTAGACTAGAGTTTTTCCAAACGTTTTCCGAGTTTTCTGAACATTTCACGAGTTTCTATGGAAATTTTTCGAGTTTTTTTCCGAGTGTTTTCGAACAATTCCTGAGTTTTCCGAAAAAAATTTCAAAGTTTATTCCAATATTTCTGAGTTTTTGGGGTCATTTTTCAATTTCAATTTTAATCAATTCAATTCAATTTCAATATATTTATTTGCCACATTTTTTACATGGAAATGAGTTTTATACATCATAGCCTTAAGTAAGTAAATATATCATGAAATATACATTGCAATGGTTTCTTTGTACCTACATAAATGTAATTAAGCCCATTTACCGGAATTCAACAAAGTTAAAAAAATAACAAAAATAATAATAATTGTGACAAACTTGATGGATTCAGGAAAAAATTTTTTCTTGGTTTAGTGTTGTTTTTAAGACTAAAAAAAGTTTAAAAAAATTAAATAAATAAAAGTAGAAATAAATAAATGCAAAGTAGTTATACTACCACAATGAAAAAAAAAATAAATAATATATAAAAGTAAAAAAAAGTAATGAAATATTCTTGAAGACCAGTTTCTAGTTAAGTATCTATTTATTAATTAAAATTTTGGATAATTTTGAAGTAACCAAGTGCATATTTATTTTTTTAAATAATTTTTTTTGACATTGTGTTTGAGTTCAGATGGTAGCAGGTTAAAGTGTTCTTTTCCAATATATGTATAGCAGCTTTGACCAATTGTTTTTTGTTTTCTTGGTAGTCTATTTTCCACAACAAATCTTGTGTCAGGAATATGTGGGATCTCTGGAAACAGTAGATTATTTTGACCTAGATAGAGAACAGAATATTTATAATAGAGTTAGTTGTCTTAAACTGAGTTTGTGCCTTTGTACAAATTTTGAGTTTTTCTAAACATTACACAAGTTTTCTTTGAGCATTTGCTGAGTTTTTCGAACATTTTCAGTTTTCCAAAAATTTTCCTAGTTTTTCTGAACACTTTCCCAGATTTCCGAAAATGGTCCTAGTTTTTCGAACATTTCTAAAGTTTTTCTGAACTTTTCTCGAGTTTTTTAAACATTTTCCGTGTTTTTCCGAACATTTCCCCAGTTCTCCAAAAATTTTCCTAGTTTTTCTGAACATTTTCCGAGATTTCCGAAAAATGTCCTAGGTTTTCCGAGCATTTCCCGAGGTTTTTTGAACCTTTTCCAAGTTTTCTGAAAATTCTTTGAGTTTTTCGAAAATTTATCGAGTTTTTTTGAACTTTTACAAAGTTTTTATAAACTTTTCTCGACTTTTTTAAACATTTTCTGTGTTTTTCCGAACATTTCCCCAGTTTTCCAAAAAGTTTCCTTGTTTTTCTGATCATTTTCCGAGATTTCCGAAAGTTTTCCTAGTTTTTCCGATTATTTGCCGAGGTTTTTCGAATATTTGTAAAGTTTTCTGAAAATTGTCCAAGGTTTTTTGAAGATTTTCCGAGTTTTTCGAAAATTTCTCGAGTTTTTTCGAACATTTGTAAAGTTTTTTTAAAACTTTTCTCGAGTTTTTTTAACATTTTCCAAGTTTTTGCGAATATTTCGCAAGTTTTATGAAAATTTCCCAAACATTTTCCGGGGTTTTCCTGACATTTCCCATGTTTTCCGAAAATTTCTTGTTTTTCCAAAAAATTCCTGAGTTGTCCGAAAATTTTTAGCAACAGGTTTAAGGACTGTACATGTGTTTCTGGCCTTAACTCTTGGAAGTCAGAAAATATATCTACTTTTTCTTACCTACATATCTATGGCCTCCACTGGGCAAGACGTGTCTACCCCTGACGAAGGTTGCATGTATACTGAAAGCATAAACTAATAATATAATAGACGCTCAGCTTTCATTAGGCCAATAGCATACTCTTTAATTCACGCACTGAGGACCTTTGAAATCAGCCGGTGACGACCGGTGAGGGCGCTGATGTCGCTATTCGTTTGGTAATAGCAGTTAACCACATGAACTCCAATGCTCGCTCTGTCTTTTTTTTCTTATGCAATAATTTACATAGGAAAAAAGAGAGAGGAAGCGTTTTTGCCTCTGTGATTACTCCATAGTGCAGTGTTGCCGATATTTTATTTAATTCAAAATCATTTGGAAAAATCTTTTAGTCACTCCTTTCAGTATACATGCAACCTTCTGTAGGGGTGGACGCGTCTTGCCCAGTGTAGGCATAGATATGTAGGTAAGAAAAAGTAGATATATTTTCTGACTTCCAAGAGTTAAGGCCAGAGGCAAATGTACAGTCCTTACACTTTAAAATTTTTCGGACAACTCAGAATTTTTTTGGGAAAACTCAAGAAATTTTCGGAAATGTCAGGAAAAACTCGGAAAATGTTTGGAAAAACTTGGAAAATTTTCAAAAAACTCGAGAAATGTTAGAAAAAACTCGGGAAATTTTCGGAAAATGTTTAGAAAACCTCGGACAATTTTCAAAAAACTTTAGAAATGTTTGAAAAACCTCGCGAAATGCTCGGAAAAACTGGGAAAATTTTCGGAAATCCTGGAAAACTGGGGAAATGGTCAGAAAAACACGGAAAATGTTCAAGAAAACTCGAGAAATGTACAGAAAAACATACATTGGAAAAGAACTATTTAACCTGCTACCATCTGAACTGAACAAAAGGTCAAAAAAATCTTTTAAAAAACAAATAAGCACTTGGTTACTTCAAAATTATCCAAAATTAAATTAAATAAATAAATAGATACCTAACTAACTAGAAACTGATCTTCAAGAATATTTCATAACTTTTTTTTAGTTTTATATATTATTTGTTTTTTTTTTTTCATTGTAGTAGTATAACTATTTTAGTTATTTTTACATTTATTTGTCTGAATTTTTTAAGCTTTTTATTTAGCCAAATATTAAATTCAAAAATACGTAAAACACTTTTAAGTTAAACGGTTCAACTGAAATCATCAGCTGTATAAAAAACTAAAAAATTTTAAGTACACTAACGTGACTTTTAACAGACTAAGGTAAAAGCGTGGGGTGTATAAAAATAGTGTTAATAAACGATTGTTTAATCAAATAAGAATGACTTGTCTAAAATATCAAATGCGCTCAAAACCAGGTTTGTAATTCCTTACCTGTCACTTTTCATCCCTGATTTTAATTTTTTATCCCTGATCTATCCCTTTTCATCCCAGGGATAAACAGTGACACTTTTATCTTTTATGTTTTTATCCCTAAACAACGAAAAAGGATTGGGACTGACCCTTGAAAGGAGGCGCAGTTTCATTCTTTTTTTGTAATAAGTGGACCCTTTTTGTGGTTTCTAGTTAGTAAGGTCTGGAACGAGTAACCTTATTATTCATATGGTAAGGTTAAAAACGAAATAGTCTATTACATATGAACAAGAGAAGAGAGTGACAAATTTCACACGAGCGTGAATGTTGAGAATGAGGCGCCAGCCGAGTGAAACAACAGGCGAGTGTAAGAAAGTTACTTTCTATCGAGTTGTGTACGCTATCTTTCCTACGAACACTGATGAGCTATACTCATTTTTGTAAAAACGGTTCTTCAATTTTGCACAAATCAAATGAAACTGCTTTTCCGCACATGTGTGGAAAGATACTTTGCAACACATGTGCAAAAAGTATTTTTCAAAAAATTTCTGCCCATGGGTGAAACCTAACGTTTTCTGAGGATGAAAATGGTGTGAAACCCATGATTTTCATGTGTGGTCGTGGGAAAAATATATTGCATATGAAATACCTCTTATAAAAATAATTAACAAACAAAAGTTTAATTTGATACCTTTGCGCTTTTTTTTCTCTTACATTCTATTTAGTTCTCTTTGCTCAAATAACCGTTCGCCCGCCTTTCTTTTTGTGTGTTCTTTCTGTCTAGAAATTAACAGTGTCGGAGTAGCAAAGGGACTACCGGGTGTGCCAAATTCGATGTAGTCGAAATTTATAAAAACTTATGTAAATATGAAGACATACGAGGGGATTATGAAAAGTCTGACTTTATGAAGGTGGCCTACAACTTTTTTATTTACAAATTTTTTTATTTTGGTGTAATTTACCTTATTAAATGCAAACTTTTTAAAATCCCGTCGGTCCTAAAAAACCACGAGGTGAATCAAATAATAGAATCTTTAATAAATATCCAAGGTGTTTTTAGTATAAATTTATTTTATTTATTAAGTAATAATAAATGGATCCATGACGGATAAGATACCTTCCTAGACTAGCCAATTAGCACACAATAAGTAAACTCCACCCTATTATGCCAGCCCTAAAAAGTATTTTCTAAATTTATCGGAAATGAAAGTTACGAAGTTGTTGGTTCTACCGTTGTTTGATGGATCTCCATCAAACAACGGTTCTACTTAACATCTTTTAGTGATTTTTTACTGCGTATCCAAATTTTTTAAAAGGCCCGCGCGCCGCTGTTTTGTGTACCCTGCCCGATTTAACCCAAAACTAGTTAAAAATTAGTCTTGAAAAAGTTTTTGGAGTATTATAGGGTGTGTCTGTATAACTAATCAAAAAAAAAACTGTAATTTAACCCGGTACTCATATCTGCCGGGTGGACCAAAAAAACCCGGTCAAAATGTTTTTGTTATAACTATACTAACCAATTGATTAGGCTTTCAAGCAGAAAGATTTGATATTATAAATTCTAAGATGGCTGAGAGAATCAATCTTGCCCGTTTCAAAGAGGCTTTTTAATTCTTATATTTCGGATTTTTGGAACTCTTAAAAACGCTCTGTTTTCGCCACCCTCATGCAACTAGTTACGAATCATTAAAATCCGTTTAGTGGATCTCGAAACATTAATTTTAAAACGGTTTAGTGGTTCCCGAAATATTATTCCTTAATTCTGTATCCATTCTTCCATTAATACTGAATGAATTCTATAAAATCTCTAGAATCGGTTCAGTGGTTCTTTAAATTAGAATTGTTATAGCAACTGTTATTTCAATTTCTGTCTGCAATAATTTCGTTATAAACTCACTGAATCGATTTCAATGAAAAAAAAAGAAGAATTATGGTGATACCCGATTGCTCTTTGATCAAAACTATTAAAATTGAACAAAAGTCAAATTTGTCCTTCTATGAAGGATCGCTTCTTTGTATGTTGCGAAGATTTATTTTTTTATGATTAACTTGTGCGTGGTGGACCTAGGATCTTTTAAATAAATTCAAAAAAAGGTCGAAAAATTTCTCTCAACATAAGAAAAAACTACCCTTTATGGAGGGTCAAATTCGAATTGGTAAGCCATATTATATTTAGAGATGGCTGAAAATTTAAATACGGATCTTTAATGAACTTGATCTTTGCCATGATGCTTTTTATTTAATTGTCGGTTTACTAGTAATGAATTTATGAGGAAATAAATGCACATAGAAATGGCAAGGCAATCGCATATTCTGTAAAATTTTTCTATAGTTCTAAAAAAATTCAAAACATTTTCGGAATATAAAAATAAACGAACCTTTTTAAAAAGTAAAGTTTTTATGTCCGCCATTTTTGATTTTACAATGACGGCAAATTTTGTTTGTGATCTTTTAAAAGCAATCAATCGTTAACCTGTATGTAAAAGAATATAGTTAAAGCAAAAATTAATTTTTAGGGGCCTAAACCGATTTAAACGATTCATATCTCGTTGTGCGTAGCAAAGATAGAGCTTTTCGACAAACAAAAATATATATCTAAAATTTCCGTAACAGAAGAATAAACGAGCCTCTTTCAAGGTCAAGTTTGATTCTGTCTGCCATCTGGGATTTTAAGATGGTGGACAAAAATATACTTTTACACAATTGTCCGATCAATTCCCTGCAAACTACTGCTTGCTTTGGTAAAATCTATAGTTGGAAAGCATAACGATAAACATTTTGTCCGGTTTTTTGCCCACCCGGTATGACACAATAAATATAAAATATACATAGATGGCATATTTTTTTTCTTTTGCCCTTATTATCGAAGAAATAACAGTTATTTCTTCGATGCCCTTATATCAGGGTGTAATAATAGCAAACTAATAGGCGCTAGAAAAGATCAAACTAAGGATTTTTTTCTTATTATATTTTGCATCAAACCTCTTTGTTTTTTAGAAAAAGGGTGCCAAACTTAACAGCTTTTATTTTATATTTTTTACTCCCTTGTAATAAACAATGAGAAATGCTGGCCAGTTGGCTCGATCAAGGCCATATTACACACACACACACACACACACACACACACACACACATTTTATATTTTATTATAACTTCCTGAAAAATTAATTTATTATAACTTCCTGAAAAATTACAACAAAATCGATATTTTTTGAAATTTTGCATGACAATAGGGGTAATAATTAAATGGCAAAATTATTTAAAAATAAATAGAAATACTCTTATTACCAAAAATCTCTTTTTTTCTTTAACAAATTTTAAAAACTCTTTAATATGTAGTGCTACTACAGTAAATATCGGTTATAACGACATTGAACGGACCGCTTAATTTCGGTCGTTAAAACCAAGCTTTGTAATAGAAAAAAAAAGTAAAAAGTACTAAATATTGATTGTTAAAAACTAAAATTATACTTATTTTTAAAATTTATAAAATGTAAAGAAGAAAATCTTCGATTTTGAATCCGCCAATCCAACTTATAAATTGAATTTCATCTGCCCATTCGCGTATGCAAGGAAAGGGGATAATGGGGGTAATTATCCCCTCCCAAGATTCGTAAAAAGTGAGAATTTTTCCACAAAAACGCCCCCAGTTTTTTTTGCCCCCAGCGCAAAAAACTTTTTTTATTATTACTGAAATTATACCTATTTTAGTAGTATTTGTTTAAAATGAGGTCCTTAGCCTGAATTCATGGATCAAAAATGCAAATTGTTTTGCCTGCGGCGCGCAAGTAATCTCTAGTTATGTAAAAAATTTACATAAACTGCATAAAATTTTGTTTGTGGGACCTTAACACATATTAATAATTGCTATTATTTATTAAGTATGTGTGGCTGGACTGAATTGCCTCTCGCAAGATCAGGCCTCTATCAGCATCGTAGCTAGCCTCAGTTTTCAGGGGGGCCGTGGCGTAGATCTATTTTTTCATAGATATTTTTATAGTAGAGGGGGGAAAGCCCCCCGTGCCTCCTAGCTACAGCAATGTCCTACTCTCTACTAATAAAAAATACAGAAACAATATACCTAATATGTGTATCACATAAAACATGGGCCACAGCCTCGCTTAAACACTAGGCTAGCTTAAGGGCCTAAATAAGGGGGAAGTAGTTAGTAGGGTTAAATATCTCCACCTTGCCCCAAAAAATTAGTTCATTGTGGATATATTATATTACAATGATTTTTTATATATTCTGAATTCTTGGGCTAGCTACGTCGATGGAGATTAGATAAAATGTATTTCTTTATGGACTGACCCCTTGATTTATTTGTAGTTTTTTACATTTTTGTATTTATTTGTTTTTGGGTTTAAATATTTTTTATTAATAAAATTAATCATGCAAATTCCATGGAAAAAATTCTAACTATATGGATACAATCTCAAAAACTAAAAGCCAAAAGTGACAGATAAAATTTAATTTGACAGTTGGATTATTTATATTTTTTTAAATAAAAAAGCAATTTACAATCAATTGTTTTTTTTTTAATAAAAAAGTTATAGACCCCCTCTTAAAATGTAGACTACTTAGCTTATAAAGGGCTATTAAAATGAGGTTTTTACTTTTTTCTATATCCCCTAGAAATACCTAAACCCCCCAAAAAGATCGATATTGATATCCATACAGGATGTATTAAAACGCAAAGGAAGCGAAATATATACAGTATGTCACCCTAAGTTGGAATCATATGAAAAACTTTTTTATTATTAATTTTAGGAAAAAAAGTTATTCTTCAAAAAAAATCCTGCATTATCTAAAATTTAGAATACAGTCATCAAATATTAAATTTTTTCAGTGGTATACGAGGTTTGTCAAAAAATATGAGTTTTACTCAAGAGTAAATAATAATAATAATAATATAA
This sequence comes from Aspidapion aeneum, assembly GCA_963576565.1. NCBI lineage: Eukaryota > Metazoa > Arthropoda > Insecta > Coleoptera > Brentidae > Aspidapion > Aspidapion aeneum. The sequence goes on from OY755038.1 coordinate 145,635,861, forward strand.
ATAATAAATAAATTTATTTCCAATTCAATTCAACAATTATTCTGTACAAAAATAAAGAAGTATATTTAATTTAAAGTTAAAGTAATTGAAATAGAAATAAATCAATAATCCACAAAAGTGTGCACTTGTCCGTGGTATTTTTATAGAATTTATTTCTATGTCAACCATGGCGACCTTCAGAAAATTGACTAAAACTATTATATTACCCCATTCCGAATACCAAAAATAAACATATGCCGCTTGTTTATGTTTGGTGTTATAAATTACAATCTTAACCAAAACTACGTTACACTTATTTCATATACTAAACTAAAACTAAAAACTATAAATGGATCAATTAATACTTAATTGTTTTTTATGTCAATTAGAGAACGTATGTAGTGTCTGTCTGTTTGGTTTACAAAAATTTTTAGTTTCTTTTTAAACAGAAATTCTCTTTTTGTGTTTCTAATTTCCTCGGGAATGATGTTGTATAATCTTGGTGCCAAAAATATATGACATCTTTGTCCAAGAGTTTTTCGCGCTTTTGGAATTTTTAAAAGATTTCTGGAAACACCTCTAGTTATACGTATAGAGTTTGTTTGGATGCTATTTATTAAAAGTTTTTTTTGATAAGTTACTGTAGCTATAAAATATTTTTGTCTTATGTCCTGTAGTTGTGTTTCTTTATATAGTAAATTTGATGGATACCGATAAGGTTTTTGATACATTATTTTAATTATTTGTTTTTGCAATATTTCCAATTTTTTTTATATACTTATTTAGAGCACCTCCCCATCCTAGTATTCCATATGTTAGTCGTGACTCCACTAATGCATAATAGAAGGTTTTTAATTGTTTGATTTCAAAAATTTTTGAGAAAAGCTTAAATTTAAATAAAAATTGTCTTAGGCCGCTAATTACATTTTTTATATGAGATTCCCACTTTAAATGATTGTCAATTGTAACGCCAAGATACTTTATTTCTTTTGTGGATTTAATATTTATATTTTCATTTATTTGAAGAAAGTCATATCTCGGTAATTTTTTCTTGTTACAACTAAAAGGTATAAAAAATGTTTTGTCACAATTAACTGTTAGGAGCCTATGTCCAAACCAATCGAATATTCTTTTAAGGTCCTGTTCTGCATTTTTTTTGACGATTTCCCATGTTTTTCCTTTGTACACTACAACCGTGTCGTCACAAAAACTTTTTATGTTGCCATTTGTATTATCAATTAATAAATCGTTTAGGTAAATTGAAAAGAGAACAGGACCCAAAACAGTTCCCTGGGGAACACCAAATTTAAGAAACCGAAGTTCGCTTTCTGCCTCACCTACTTTTACTATTTGTGGTCTATTTTTTAAATAGCTCTTTATTAAAATCAAGCTATCCTCGTCAAATCCAATATCCTCCAAGACATTCACCAGCTGCACATGACAGACTGTGTCAAATGCCTTGGCTAGATCCAAGAATACACCCAAACAGACTTCGTTTCCATCTAGAGTTGAGTAAATGTCCGATGTTAAGCTTGCTATCGCATCTTGGGTAGATCTTTTTGGGCGAAAGCCATACTGTTTTTCCGAAATTATTTTGTATCGTTCTGTGTAATTTGTTAACTGATTTTTAAATATTTTTTCTACAATTTTTGCTATGTTGGAGATTAGCGATATAGGGCGATAATTTGGTAGTTTGTCTTTTTCTTTATTTTTGTAAAGGGGTCGTAAATCGCCATTTTTAATATATTTGGAAAACTTCTGTCCGTAATTATTTTGTTGGTTAGATCAGTTAACGGTTTTGAAATTTCTTTGCAGATATTTTTAAGAATTTCAGCTGTAATTTGATCTTGTCCAGGAGCTTTGCATAATTTCAAAGAGTTTATCACATGAGTGATTTCTGTTTTATTAGTTTGTTTAAATTTAAATTTTGTTAAAACTTTTTTTCTTTCTGGGATATTAGTTACGGGCTTTGGTATCTTAGCTGCGAGCTTTGGACCTATGTTAGTAAAATAGTTGTTAAACGCGTTTGCTATCTGTTTTTGTTCTGTGATTATAACACCATCTAACTCTATATTTTCTATTTCTTGAGAACCACGTTTTTTATTTTGTATTTCGTTAACAGTGTTCCATAGGTGTTTCGGATTGTTTTGGTTTTCGTTAATTTTTGTTTTAAAGTATTTTATTTTTGAATTTTTTATTAAGTTATGTAATTTGTTTCTATGATTCTGAAATTCAATTTTTTTGTTTATATTTTGCTTGTCATGTAGATATATCCTATATAATTTATCTCTAATATGAATCGATTTTACAAGTGCCGGGGTAATCCATGGTTTTTTGTTGTTGTCTCGTTGTTTGAGGATAAGGGTGGTTGTATTTTTTTCTATAAGCTGCTTTAAATTTGCTATAAATTCTTCTGTGCATGCGTTTATATGCATATTCTGTTGAAAAAGTAGCCTCCAGTTGTGATTTTTGACGTCTAATTTTAGTTTTTCGTAATTAATAAATTTTTTTGTAAAATTGTGCTTTGTGGATTGGTTTTTCTGTTCTATTAACTCAATATTAAAATTTAAAATAGTCATATAGTGATCCGTTATACTACTTTTTAGGATACATGATTTAATTGACTCTTTTTGAAAGCTGTAATTTTTATGTTTAAAAAAAATGTGATCTAAACATGTGCCCGACTCTTCCCTGGTTATTTTATTAATTAAGGATGTAAAATTATGCTCAGAAAGTAGATTTAAATACTGAAATACTTGAGTAATTTTTTTGTTATCTTTATTTTCCAGTAAATTTATGTTTAAGTCTCCCAAAATAATATAATAATCTGCATTTTTTAATAAATCGTGCTCTAAATATGTTTGAAAGCATTCTAGAAAAGTATCAATGCAGGTTTCATGCGTTCTATATATTGAGGATATAACTAATTGTTTTTGTCAATCTTTATTTTTGTTTGCAATATTTTTATATCTCCAATATTTTCAATGGTATTTTCAAACAAAAGATGCTCTTCAATGTAAATTATAACCCCATCGTTTTTGTTGATACTTCCCCCATTATATGCAACATCATAACCCGGAATTCTAAAAAAATCTAAGGACGTTTGCCTGAAAGTTTCTGTTAAAACTATTATGTTTGGTCTTTTTTTAAATTGATTAATGTAAAGACAGAAAGAGTCAAAATTTTTTGAGATACTTCTTATATTTTGATGTATAATAGAAAAGCCATATTTTTGATTCTGATTTTCACAAAAGGATTCATATTTTAAAAGACTTTCGGCAACGTAAGTGTCAAATGTTTCGAAATTGACGTCACGTATGTATTGATCCATTTTCCGTTTATATAACCTATTAAAAAAGTTAATTAAGAAAGATGTACAACTAAGCTATGTATAAGAATGCTCTGTTTATGCTTTTCTATAATGTAAACTAAGCAAAAAAGAACCTCTGCTATAATAGCAACTTTTTTATAACAAATAAATTTTATTAAGAAATGTATAAATAATTAACATATAAAAATAATTAAAAAATAATACTAATAGGAAACAATAAACTAAGTGAAAAAAAAATCAAATTTTTATTAGTTCTTCCTTCTTCGTTTGACTATTTTTTTCGGCGTTTTTTCTTTAGTTTTCGTTACAGAATCTTTTTTCACCACCTTCTCCTCTTCTGGCTCAGTTTCTTCACCTTCTTCACGAGACTCGTACTCTCCCTCTAATTCTTCAATCTGCTCAGTCTCAGTTTGCTCTTCAAATATTTGTTGGGAGTTTTCGTCGAGATCCTTTACTGAATATGGTTTACTATTCAGCACAAGCTTGTTCCTTTTTATATAAACTTTGATAGGTTTACTTTTCGCAGCGTTTAAATATTTTCTTAATTTTTTGTGAATTTCTTGTTCTTCCTTGGAAAGATCGTGATTAATAAAAATATTTTTTCCTGCCAGTCTTGGGCAGCTTTTTAAAATCTCTGATTTTTTGAGGTAGGATGTTAACTCAAGTTTAAGAAGGGGGGTACTTTTTTGTTCCCCTTGGGGTTTAATAAAAAAGGCGTTATTTACTTGTTGAAGCGGTATTTGTATCTCGAGAATGTTTTCCAGGTGTGCTAGGTTTTCCTTTACTGACTTCTCAGTGTCCAGCCCTCCAATCACTAAGTTATTCTTTCGTAGTTGGCTTTTGATTACCTTGATTTCTTCCTTCAGGATTGAATTTTCGGACTGCAGGTACTCAATTTTCTGTTTTTCTTTGTCTATGTCTCTTTGTATTGTGTCGATTTTGTTTTCCAGGCTTGCAAGACGAGTTTCTACTCCACTTATCTTGTCAAAAATATCTTGTAACGTTGGTTGGCTTCCCATTTTTATTTTTGAACATGGAATCACGACTGCAATTTATATGTACTTAATATTTAAAATAATATAGTAAATAAAGCGTACTATCTGTTGATTTTCACTGCTCGCGGTATCTGCGATCCCTACTCCCGTCGCCGCGCGCCGTTCGCCTGCTATAAATAGTGTGTGAGAGTACTTACAGTTTGTCCTTATTTATTTCGTTTTATATTTAGCGTTCTCTTTTTGCACAATATTAATTTAATAACAAATTTTAATTAATTACTATGTTATCAATGAACTTTTCCACAATTTTTTTCTTTTAAACTATTTTACTAGATTTCGATTACACCTTTTCACTCTTTGTTGTATTTATTTTGGTCTATTTTCAGGTTTTTTTTTTTACTAAAACATATATATGAGAAAGGTATGCTTGTTTTTCAAACAAGGTCGTCAATACGTATAAACCTACCTTTAAATTTGCAAAATAAATGAATATGCACTTATTACGCGTTTTAATTTCAAAATTATTAGAAAACATCGAAAAACTAAAACTAATCACAAAATCATTCATTCAAAATACAAAGAGTAGTAAAAAATAAAATAATCTGAAGTTTTAAACGTAATTTTTAATTCTGATCAACTTTTTTAGTAACATTTTTCGATATTGTCAAATTTAAAGGTACTTTAATCTTGAGCAAAACTCATATTTTTTGACAAACCTCGTATACCATTAAAAAAATTTGATATTTGATGATTGTATTATAGGGTTTAGATCAAAGAAATTCAAGGAACCCTAGAAGACGCATCCCCATTATTTAATACGCAAATTCATTCATCATGCATGAAATCTTAGAAAATTTCGCCGAATCCTCGCAGGAAGAGGTATAAAAGAGAAATCGATGAAAAACCATGGGCGTGCAGATTTTGTTGAAAATAAAATAAATATATTATAGACATTTTCCTATAAAATGTTTGCACCCAAAATTATAAAATTTAAATAAGTGTAAAATATTACCGGTACAGCTTTGACAGCCATTCTATTTTTACAGAATTAATTTTTTTATCGATTTATAATATTAGAAATCAATAACTTATTTACAGCTGGTAATATCCGTAGTTTTGATTTTTATTATTTTTCCCTAAAGATAAGAAATCTACTTTATATTATTTTTTTCTGGATATAGAAAAGTGTTACTTTAATCCCTAAAATTTAAAACACAGGTAAAAGTGTTTCTTTTTCTTTCAAATTGTCAAAGGTGTTTTTTTAGCTTTTTACTCTTTCACCTTGGTAATACATTGCTCTTAGTAAATTTTTTATAGTAAGTAGATTTGTTCTGTTAAAAAAAGTCAAAAACTCCGAATTATATACTCAGACCTTGAGATATTTATCAAAATTTTTGCATCAGGATTTAAAGAGTCTATTTGATGCCCTAGTGTACAGGGTGCATTTTCGACACTTTTGGGTGTTTTCGGTTTCTATGTTTATAATATTGATATGCGATGTTTACCATCATTATTCTCTTCAAATTAAAGCACACTAAGGTGTAGTCGTTTTTTCTTCAATCTTCTCTAGAAGTTCCCGAAACCACCCAAATGATAAAAATGGGACAGCCTATATTTATAATATAGATTTTTTGTTATATTTTATCAGCAAAACTCTTGCCTCGAAATAAAAAGCACTCATTGGTTTATTTTACCAAAATCCATTCATTAGTTTATTAAACTCTAGCAATTAGTTTTTTTAGAAAATATTTGGTATTAGTCTGTGTTTTTTTACATTTGCAAATGTTAAAAAATATGACTTATTCAGTTTTATCAACAAAATACTTTTGATTTCCATAAAAAAATCTATTTAATTTTTATTTACCAAATAAAATAAAAATGAAAAAATATTATTTATAATTAAGTGATTATTATACAGGGTGTCCCATAACTTAGGCGCCGTAGTGCAGCAGGTGATAGAGGAGGTTATTTCCAAGAAAAAAGTTTATATAACATGGGGTCAACATTCATCTGTTTTTAAGATATAGGATTTTTAAAGAGGAGTAGTTGAAAACCGGTTATACAAAAAAAAATCTGTGACAGCCAGCTGAATACTCAGCTAATTGTGATTAAAAAATGTGGTACTCCTTTTTTGATAATATTACAAGTGGAGGAGGTACGGGCTGTCAAAATAACCTCGAAAATGTATAAAAAATAATATTTTTTTTTAAATTAATTTTTGCTTTCTCTTTTAAAAAATATCAATAATATTTTATTATTATGTCTCGCTAGAGACTTGTTTTTATTAACAAAAAATATTTAAAAAACATTGCATTTAATATGGCATTCATAAAAGTTCATACCAAAAAAATAGTATTTTCTAAAAAAATTGACTGACTAACTTTTTTCAAATTAATTTTTTTAAATTAATTTCAATTTACTGCTTTTGTTCTAATACAAGACTACCCAATGTCATATTTTTACTGCGTTTTTTTAAAGTTATTATCACAAAAGTTAAAAAAATTGCACAACAAGTTTTTGATCAGACATGACCTCCTCTATCACTTGTTGGCCTATGGCCCCTAAGTTATGGGACACCCTATATATACAAACATTATTAAATTTGGCAAATATAAGAATTAAGAACAATATTTTAATCCATTTGACTCAAGGCTCTCTTTTAATTAATCACCAGGGACTATGCAGTAAGTAAGTGAAAAGGAAGTTAAAACTCTTTTTTTTCTGTGTAAAAGTAGGTACTACCTTTTTTCTTCTTATAGTTATATTTGTTAATTCTAACTACTTTTTTACATCATTATATGATGATCGAACATCAAAAACAACCAGTGATAATATATTATGTATACTTTATAATAAAAAGAGATAGTTGAATATTTAACTACCAACCACTAGTAGTAAGTATTCTTAATTTGAACTAGTCTTTAACACCTGACCTTGGGCAAGGCATTTCGTACAAGATAGTGCCTACTAGGTGCTAAACGAACATACTGAGGATCAACGTGGTCAGAACAAAGAATGCCCATTTTGACAGAATTTTCTCCTGATTAAGGCCAATAATCTCCCTCCAAAGCTCTCTCTTGTTTGGATCAGTGGGGAATCTAGTAAACTCATAAATTTGAATATTTTTAAAATGTTTAATAACTGTACAGTAGCATGACATAACATTACAGAGTGAAAATGGTTGTTTACATAAGAAATATATTTTTTTATATATTATTGCCAGAATAAATTCAAAAACTTTTCCAAAAAACCCAAACACTAGAGGTGGGAAAATAAGGGAGTTTGCAACAATAAATAATGTTTCTTAAAACATCTTTGTAAAATAAATCACTAATATTTTGTAAAAAAAGTTATAAACCACACCACTGTCTTACCAAATCGTAAACAATATGACGGTTTCTGGAAGAGATTCAAACTTACCGGTGAAATGATAAATCCAGCCACTTCTCTTCACTTTTGTCACACTTCTTAGACATTTTTAAAGTTATTTAATAAAAAAAATCTTAATTTTGTGATCAATATTGCAAAAAAAACAACGAAAACGCACGTTTATTCGGATAACCTCTCAAAGGCAACAATAAATGATGCAAGGGTGACGTTTGGTCTTCATGGTTGCCGCTATTAATTTTTTTTCTGAAAAATAGCGAACAAAAATCAGTTTTTTGCATTTTACGCATCGTAGGGCAAAATTTAATGTATGAGAAATATTACCCATAGAATTCCCTACAATCGGTCTCCATAGTCTATAGGTCTACAACCACACGTTTAGAAGAAAATTTGAAAAAATTATGTTTTTTGCAATTTATGCAAAAACGGTAAGTCATAAAAAAAAACTTTATTGACATAAAATGATCACAATTCTCTACAATGCGACAATGACAATTTACAGCTCTACAACCATATGTGTTGAAGACAGAGGGTGCCGAAAATGCCCATTATATACTTTTTTTCGTTTTACGCAAAAACCATAAGTCATAGCGCTGTGACTCACATAGGTGAATTGTAGAGAATGGCGTCCTGGAGATTTCTTGTCTATAATGTGTTTTTCTAGGACCTACCGTTTTTACATAAAATAAAATAATAATTTTTGCAAATTTGGCGCCCTATATGTTCTACACGTAGTTGTAAACCTGTGACCCAAAAGGAAAGAATGTAGAAAATTGTGTCCTTTAACATTTTATGTTTATAAAGTTTCTTTCTACGACTAAAAAAAACACAATTTTTGACAACTTAGCTGCCATCTACCTTCTAAACATGTCGTTGTAGACCTATAGACTATGGAGATTGATTGTGAAGACTCGTATGGGTAATATTTCTCTCAAATAAAATTCTTCTCTACGACTTACCGTTTTTGTGTAAAATGCAAAAAACTGATTTTTGTCAATTTTGGTGCTCTCTATCTTCTATACATGTAAGTCTAGAGCTATAACCTTTAAGAAAAATTGTAAAGGAATTTTTGAAGTGTAAACTTCTTTAGGCGCGTTTAGTAGTTTTTGTGGGTACTGAATTGAACTGAGCCGTCAGACTCGGCTATGTAACGCTCATTCGGGTGAAGTCGGCTCGAGTCGACTAACTGTGAGAGGAACATTCAGCGAGCAATATGATGATGCAGATGAAGGCCAGTATTATTAATTTTGCCTTGTTAAAGTTTACACTTCTGCCATGTGGTCTTAAGCACACACAATTTTTTTTGTCAACAAAGGTTTTCTCTGCGACGTTCCATTTTCAAATCAAAACACTTTTTGAGTTTTCCAGAGTTGCCCAGGAGAGGGTTGTAGACTAATTTATATATATATATATATATATATTATATAAAGAAAAGGTTTTTTTAACTTTCGTGATCAAAACATTTAACTTAAATTTATTTGGACTAAAAGCAAGAGTTTTATACCGAAAACATTTGTAGTGAGAACAATAATTAATAGTTAAAAGTGCAGTTTAGTCATCTGGTTTTAATAACTTTTTAAATACCACCTAGGAAGACAAAACTAATAAACTATTTATGAACTCTAACCTCACACCAAAGAAATTTAATTAAACTTATTTTCAGTTGAACGTTTTTCACACTTAAATGGAGTCCCGTTTTTTTCAGAAAATCGAAAACCAAATCAATATTTTAAACTGCGCATTCGCTACCGTACTTTTTCTTCTCACATAAAATATCTCCCTCTCAGCTGTGGTCGAGCATGTGTGAAGTTAGTAAGAGGAAGATAATTTTATGTGATCAGAAAAAGAGAGGTGCGCATGTGCAGTTTAAAAAAATGGTTTGCATTACAGGATATCGCCGCTAGTTATTTTGTGTTCCTGCAAAAAACAAGCTCAAGTTGGTTGACTGCACAAAAATTGCAATTTTGTGCTAATCGTTGTACGTTCTATAAAAATCGACAATCAACAATCTTCGAAAAAAACCAACTTTAGCTGATTATTTCTAATTTATACTTTCCTTTTAATTCAAAATAGATAAGGATTTAAACCGCCACATAGATCTATAACAACAGGGACTTAAAAGCAAATGTTTTATGATTTTTGTTAAGTTTAGGTACCTATGTAAACAAAAATTTACCGATTGATTATTGGATAACATATTCTAACTTAAAAAAAAACTTTTTTTCAAACATTTGTATACATATGTGCAAATAGGTACACAGACAGACATGCATACATACATATCTAGAGGTTATACTTACAACCTAGAATTAAATTGTATAGAAAAACGTTATTAATGATAAGATCTCAAAAAAAAAATCAATGAAAACAATCCTTTTCTCACATAGGATGGTAAACATATTTATTAGTTACCATTTTACTTATGTACCTACATCAAAATTACAAGTTATAAAAGTACTGGCAACATTGTTGCGAATTTGAAAGAAATCCCCAGTATAATACTTTTTGTGTCTGATGAAGTTTAGGATTTCTATACGGGGTCTACCTTTAGTTGAATGTTTTTGGTTTAGATTTAGATAATGCAGAACTTTTTATGAAAAATAACTTTTTTTTCTAAAATTATAAATAAAAAAGTTTTCCATATGATTCCAACTTAGGAGGACATACTGTATATATACATTTATATATGTATAAGTCGAAAACGTAAACGCCTAAGCATATTAAATAGGCAGTAGCTAGAAAAGGAATAATATTTGATTAAATTACGCGGTATACCAACCAAATTCTAAATACCTTATTCATAATGATCGAGTTCGACCAAACACACCGGGGCTCCCGAGAGGCTCTCTCTCTTTAATGCACCACATTCAAAAGAGCGGAAGAATTGCCAAGCGCCCCGGGTTGTCTACGCGAACTCACTAACTGTCCACCTATTGAAAAATCAATCTGGGGAAAGTAGGAGAATTGTAAAGTAGATAGGTATAATTGTCTTTGGTATGGCAACACCGCCGACTCATTCAGGCGAGACAATTAGCAATTAATATTTACACCGTCGCGTATAGCCATCTGGTATGAGATTTCGGTAACAGGGGCCATTTTTGGATCAGGCGTCTTTGTATTAGTTTATGCTGAAAGCCACAGAACACCAAAGGGAAGAAATGCAAACTACGTGTTAAACAAATTGTGAAAGGCTTTCGCGGCCATCGTCCAATGGTGGGTGTGCTTTCGGGCTGTTCGGCCGTCGTCGTTGGAAATTCGTTCTCGACGTTTCGCCATCTCGAGTGGATGACATCTTCAGGAGATGTTTACTGTTTGTCGGCTTCTCGAAGACCAGTCTTTGTCGGCTTCTCGAAGACTGGTCTTCGAGAAGCCGACAAACAGTAAACATCTCCTGAAGATGTCATCCACTCGAGATGGCGAAACGTCGAGAACGAATTTCCAACGACGACGGCCGAACAGCCCGAAAGCACACCCACCATACGTGTTAAACCGTTGGTAACACGAGAATAACCTTAACACGGTCCAGAAAGAGAAGACTATAGCTCTCTGTCTAGATCAAACATGTCGGGACACAGCTGATTTTTGTCAAAATAAATCAGCTGATATCACAGAACACCAGCTGGGCTGATATTTGTTAAAATAAATCTGCTGGTCAGTGAAAATCAGCTATTGATGGGAAAAACGTTTGTTTTTGTTAAAATGTATTTTTTCAGAACCATCCCATTTAAATCATGGCATACTTTTTCCATTAAATTTGTGGACAATAATTTTTTTACAAAATTTATGGAAAATACCAAAACTTTATATGAAATGGTTCTGAAAAAATACATTTTAAACAAAAACAAACTTTTTTTACCATCATCAGCTGATATTCAATGAACAGTATTATATTAATAATTAAAAATTAATTAATAAACATATTATAGTACTTACCAGCTTTTTTACTGCTAAAGATACATTTATATGAACTGTGATATTGTTATTTCAGTGTTGAGCAGATAGTAAACTAAAACACTTTCCGTGATAGACACAGTTTATTGAACTTAAACACTTTTCCGGATAGACAGTTCGCTCAACTAAAACCCTTCTCAGGACAGATCCTGCGCCGAGGGGCTGATCAATGCGCTTCGGACTAATAAAAATCAGTAAAAATTAGGTCCTGGCAGGACCTTTGGTTTGGTATTATTCGTTAGTCATTTTTGTCTTTTTTTTTTTGTCACTTTATACCTAAATAAGACCAAGAAGGACTTACAGGACCAACAAAAATATGGATTATGTAAAGAACTGTACACAATTTTTGCTATTGATCAGCCTTTCTCCCTGCAATGAATTGCAAGACAAGCAGTGATAGAACCACCATACAGCAAGACCTTCTGCAGGGCAGAAGTGCTCCCACCAACTAAACCTTTTTAATTTCGTTGAAATCATTTTTTACTTATCACTGTGTGTGTGTGATCACTCCAGCCCTTCGGGCTTTCTATGGAGCATACGCTCTCTGCCACTGTTTATTTACATATTGAAATAAGTTTTTATAAAATACACATTATACAGGGTGTTTCATAATTCAATAACATAATTTTAGTGTTGAATTCCTTAAGTGGTTTCAAGGCAAAATTTTTATATAAACTAAACCCCTTGTTTTAAAGTTTCTTTTATTTAGTTTTTTATAGCTCTTGTACTTTTCGAGATATTTAGTTCAAATTTGGCATATTAAGCAATAGTCACTACACTTTTAGACATGCCAAATAATAGTAAACATGTACAGAGTGGCCCTTTTTCAGGGGTCATGTCGCCTTTTCCCCCAGAATTTTTTTGTTTTAAGCCACTGGTAGGGCGAAGTAGGGATTTTAAAACAAGAAATAAAATCTTTGTTTCAATTGACAAACTTTTTTGTTTTTCTGAAATTTTTTTGCATCTTTAACCATTTTAGAGAAAATCGCTGTTGCACCAAAGGCTGCTATCATAAAATAAAAAATGCTCCAGTATGGTATGGCGAGTATATCAAAATAAACAAATTAATTAAAACCTATTTGACATGCCTTAACTTGTAGTGCCTATAGTAAATATACGAGCCAAATTTGAGCTAAATATCACAAAAACTGTAAAAGCTATATAAAAAAAGTAAATTTAAACACCCTGTATCTCTACTACTAAGTGTTTGTAAACCTTTGTTTATATAAACTTTTTGTCTTGAAATCACTCTAGGAAATTATCTTTAAAAATATTTTATTGAATTTTACAACACCCTATATAACCCATTTTGGCTTACATGCATTACGAATAATGTTTCAATATTGCACTAGTGCTATAATACAAATCCTATTTATTTTTTTGTTGTAGTCTGCAGTTTTTTGTAGCGGTTGACAAAAATATGCCTGTTTCCCCCATTAAAAAACAAGCACATTGAATATAATGCAAGGCTAAATCCTCTCCCCCTTGAGCATTACATATTTCAAGAATGTAGTCAAACTCATTAGGTAATATAGGCACACTATATCCTCAAATGTTAAATACAATACAATTAGGAGCTTTCATTGGAGCAATATGAACTCACTATTATATGTAATAAAAATAAGACAGAAATGGGCCACTTGTATATACAGTTTGACTTATTGTATCTGATCCTCAGCACAGAAATCAAAAAATATGTTTTTACACAATACACAAGTCAAATTTTATGAATTTATATGATTTTGTGGATGTCTTGATATTGTATAGTATTAAATTTTACACAATTGGGCTTTATGTTTTGTGTAAAAATATATTTTTTGATTTCGGTTCCGAGGGTCGGATACCATTAGTCAAACTGTAGATAAGATTACTTAACAAAGTAATGTGAACTTTCTATTTTATGCCTAATTTACCCATAACATAATGCGCAATGGAAAGATTTAGTGTTTATACTTTATGTCTACAATACTAAGGAAATGGAAACAGAGATATTAAAATTAAGCAATGAGTTTGTTCATTGTGCATTAAGTTTTTGGGTAAACCAGGCCTTACTTAATATAAGTTATGTGAATAATGACCTGTTCTAGTTTAAAGATTTCTGAAGTTTTGACATGTAATAGAATTTGCAGACAAAATAACAACTACCTTTTTCAGATAGAACAGTCACACCCCCCACCATATTCAAAAGTTTAAAAAATATATATTTTTTTTACATGTGTCAACAAGTGAAAAAAAACATTTATTGACATTAAAATTGACATGTAAAAAAATTATTTAGTTGTTTTCTTTTTTCACAAGCTATAAAATATTGTTTGTGAATAGAATCCTCTTTTGGGGGACCAACAAAAATTTTTATGTTAGAAAGAAAACCTGTCTAAAATAATTAAATAAAAATAAATAAAACAAAAAAAAAACTTTGTAAAATTTTTATTTTAAAAGATTTTACAGTAAAAATTGCGAATAATAAATAATTACTACTATCACTACCAGAAGAAATTATTATTATTTTTTGACTTCACCAAACCAAACTTTCCACTAAGATTGTTAAAAAATTTAGATTTATTAAAATAAAACTAAGTGAAACTTTATAAAACACCTTAAAAAACATGACTGCTGAAGCTCCAATTGACACCTGTTCAAAAAACATAGCATTACTACCCTGAATACAAATTTAGCTTTGAGATTACATTATCCGTTAATTATGTAGAATAAAATATTATTTTACAGCTTATGCAGTGGCGCACCCAGGAATATGTCTGGGGGGGGGGCGAGGCTTCATGATGTTGTATTTCATGCTATTTTTTGTGTTTATTCATGAAATATGTGGAAAATATATAAAAAAATCTTAGGTTTGGGGCCCCCCCTGGCTGCGCACATGGCTTACTGCATTACAGATTTCTTGACATTAGCCCAAGATTTACATGGCATTATTGGCAAAACAGTACAAATTACAGGTTAGCTATTACCACTTGGTTAGTACTATCTGAGGGGAACACAAAGCTGCCTTTGCAAAATTAAAAAACAGTGTTTGTTTTACATAAAAATAAAACAAATTTTCATTCATTTCCAAACAAAGCATGCAACTTGTTTGTTTTGTCTCTCTTTAAGTAACATCTTCTGAGTGAGAGAGAGGACACAAAAGTTGCATGCATGGAAAAGTTGCACAGTCCGAACAGGGTATTAGGCAATAAAAAATGCTATTTATAAAATTCAAGGATACTGTTTCAGTTCCATATTGACACATCTCTTTCTCCTCAGAAAAGAACAGGTATGTGCCACAGTAAAGTTGAGTTTATAGTTGGGGCTGTAAAGCTGGTTTGTCACTATGAAAGTTTCTCTAAAATGCATGCAACCATCTCATTCCAAGTGCCATCATCGGATATAGCGACATGGGTTTGATGCAGTCAGAACAGGGCTTAAGTCAAACTTATTAAGCAGGGAGGCATGAATTTTAAAGCTATATAGCAAG
Organism: Aspidapion aeneum; assembly: GCA_963576565.1. Lineage (NCBI taxonomy): Eukaryota > Metazoa > Arthropoda > Insecta > Coleoptera > Brentidae > Aspidapion > Aspidapion aeneum. The sequence goes on from OY755038.1 coordinate 145,650,973, forward strand.
ACCAATAACAAACAAAGCCATATTGCCATAAAGTAAGCAGTAAGATGCAACAAAAAATGTATTATCCTACAAACATGGGTCTACACAGTGGCATATATGTCAGGGGCAGCCCCCCCAAAAGCTAAGTTTTTTCTAATATTTTCCACATATTTCATGAATACAAACATAAAATATGGCCTCATGGGGTACCCCCCCTTCCCTACCTATATTTTACAGATCAAAATTTTAATGACCTTTTTATACTTTTTGATATTGCAGCGTATTGTTTTAGGTTAAAACAAACCCTAACTAATAAATCACAGCTGCTACCACTCCCAAACAGTTACCTATCTATCTATCACTTAGGTACAGATCAGGTTTACACTAAAAACCAACTACTATCCCCTTGGATTACCTTCTACCACCAAAAAACAAACTACTACCAACTTTTGCTACCTTCTACCAGTAACTACTTTCACCTTCCCCTAGCTTCTACCAGCAAAAAACCAACTACTACCAAGTTCCCCTAGCTTCTACCACCAAAAAACCAAATACTACAATCATAATCAAAGGAGGTAGTAGTTGGTTTTTTAGTGGTAGAAAATAAGCGTTGGTAGAAGTTGGTTTTTTGGTGGCAGAGACTAGGAGAAGATGGCAGTAGTTGGTTTTTTAGGGGTAGAAGCTCAGCGAAGATAGTAGTAGTTTGTTTTTTGGGGTTAGAAGTAGGGGAAGGTGGTAGTAGTTGTTTTTTTGGGGATAGAAGCCACAGAAGGTGGTAGTAGTTGGTTTTTTGGTGGTAGAAACCAAGCGAAGGTGGTTTTTGGCATAAAACTGTGTCGCAGCTGAGTGATAGATCACTGTAACTCTTCAGAAGTAGTAACAGCTTAGACTTATAAGTTAGAACCTATTTGTTTTTATCATAAACAAGGCGGCCTTACTTAAAATAGAAATTTCCATTGTTCATAGTGGAAAGTATGAAGTAAGCCTAAATAAATGAACTTACCCCTTACCTTACTTTAACGAACAATAAATCCACCTTAAAACTCACTGGTATGGGGTCGTTGAATTGACTGCTTTTTATATGCTGCACAGATTAGGTTAAATAAAATTTGATATGCTGCTCCTTGTTTTTTATACTGCTGCTGCTTCTTTTTTACACTGCTACTGCTTGTTAGACTCACAAAATATGCCGATCTAGTACACAATGATTTGATTTTAGTTTTTTTATCAAAAATCAGATTGAGGGGAACACCCGACAAAAATCACATTCACCACAGAATAAATTCAGGTGTGTCGCGTGTCTCTCTTTCTGTCTGTTCTGGTGGGCTCTCTCTCTTTCCCACAACAGCAGTCAAACCACAGAACAGGATGACACTGTCAAACGTCATTATGTTTAGTTCCAATTTAGTCCCTTGTCCAGATCGCAGGCGCTGTTCGCGCTGTTATATTCCGTATGTCATTTTCACGGGGGTGCTGAAAGCAGTGATTGAAAGATTTTTCCAAATGATTTTGTATTAAATGAAATATCGGCAAAACTGCACTATGGAGGCAGAAACGCTTCCTCTCTCTTTTTTCCTATGTAAATTATTGCATAAGAAAAAAAAGACAGAGCTGGCATTCCAGTTCATGTGGTAACCTGGTATTACCAAACGAATAGGGAAAACAGCGCCCTCACCGGTCGTCACCGGCTGCGTTCAAAGGTGCCGAGTGCGTGAATTTTAGAGTATGCTATTACCCTAATGTAAATTGACTGTCTACTCTATTATACTCGTTTCTGCTTTAAGACTCGGTATTTGCATACATACTAAAGGTCACTTATTTTAAAAATGCTTTACTATTAGCAACCTTAAAGGTCTACATATACAGCGTGTGTGTTCCAAAATGATTTGGCATATTGGCTTGTTTTTAATATCACAACGTTGTGAAATTGCAAACTTTGGATGGAAATTTCAAAGCTCCTGAAGCCCATCCGAAGAGTTGTCCCATTTAAACGTTGTATGGAAGGATCTTCTTTATAACATACGTCTAAAGCATTCCACCGAAACCCAACCCCCATGTAATTTGTGCGACGTCATTTTATGCTGTGAATAGGTGGAAAAAAAGTGCTAAGCGCTGGTACTTCATTTATTCAGAGAGGATTAAAAAATGACGAATTTTTATTTTGATTTTTATATCACGGGCACTAAAATTTACGTTTGATAATAGGTAATATAATATTCTGTGTCAAACTGACGTCGCACAAATAACATGGGCGTTGGACTTTGATGGAATACTTTAAGGCTTACGTATGTTATAGACGAGATTCTCTCATACACCGTTTAATTGGAACAAATCTTCTGATGGGTTCCAGGAACTTTGGAATTTCCATCCAAAGTTTGCAATTTGACAATGTTTTCCTTATGAAAATAAACAAATATGCCAAGACAATTCGGCAATTTTTTTAATTTGGCAATTTGCAAAAATAGAATTAGTTACCTAAACACTGGGTATAATAAGTTGTTAAATAAAAATAAATTGTTAAAATGTAATGATTTGTAAACCCCGGTAGTTACATACAAAATAAAGGCCACACACATTTGAAAAATGTTTCACTTTTAGCAACGTTAAATGTAGACCTTTATATAATTTGTGCTGGTCTAACAATTTACCATCAACAATTTACCAAAAAAACTATCGTCGAAATTATTTGACATATTGGCTTGTTTATAATCATATTGTGAAATTGCAAACTTTAGATGGAAATTCCAAAGTTCCTGGAGACCATCGGAAGATTGGTCCCATTTAAACGTTGTCTGGGAGGATCTCCTCTATAACATACGCGAGTTTAAAAGCATTCCATCGAAACCCAACGCCCGCTCGTGTAATTTGTGCGACGTTATTTTCGCTTCGCGAATGCGTTGTTTGTACGCCCGTCGTAATTTTGTGCTTTGGTAACTTTTAAGACGAGGACCAATCAAAACATAAAGAAAAAGCATTATACGAACAGGACCATGAAATAGTAGGGACTTATTGCAATAAAGCCAGGCAGTAAGTGTGCCGTGCACTATTCTGACAGTTTCGCATTATAAGAGCATAGCTTCTTTCAAAATTATACCTGTTTGTATTATAAGAGCCGAAATTAATACTGCCGCCATTATTAATGGAAAATATTATAAATTCACCTTTGGTATGTCCATTTTGAAAGATCAAATTTCAGTTTTCATTGGATTAATGTCAGATTATTACTGCCTGGTTTTATAATTCCCTAATTGCTCTTAACTTGCTGTCAGAATAGTGCACGATACTATTGCTCCTTGGCTTTATTGCAATAAGACCATATTAAGAACTAAAATAGGGATAAAGCAAAACCATACGTGTATAGACGATCCCAACATTTTTGTTAGTTTTCAGCGAAACACATACACATTGTCATAGGTTTTCCTATGCAGTACTAATTAAACCTTAATACAATCTTTATTTTAGGGGAAGGCAGTTATGCATGACCCATTTGCAATGAGGCCATTTTTCGGGTACAATTTTGGTCATTATTTGAAACATTGGTTGACCATGGAAAGTAAGTCAAAAAACTTACCCAAAATATTCCACGTAAATTGGTTTAGAAAAGGAGCAGATGGAAAATTTCTATGGCCGGGATTTGGTGATAATTGCAGAGTTATCGACTGGATTTTAAGAAGACTGGATAATGAGCCCATTTACGAAGACACTCCAATCGGGTATATTCCCAAACGGGATTCTATAAACTTAAAAGGATTAGAAAAAGAAAACGTAAATATGTCTGAACTTTTTAAAATTGAGAAAGATTTTTGGCATAAAGAACTTGATGCAATAGAAAAGTATTTTAAAGAACAGGTAGGTAGTGATTTACCACAAGAAATGTTAAATCAATTATCTAGTATAAAAAAGCAATTCGAAAGCTTCAAAAGCAAACAACGCTAATCAAGAACTATATTACTTTAAAGTGATTTAATTCTTGCAAAAAAATTGTAGTACTGAATTATTTCTACCGTGAACATTGTTGTCTGCAAAATAATTCAAAATTTTATTTACTTACAATTATTTCGGTAAATTCTTCTAAAAACAGTTATTATATGTTCCACGTTGATCCATCCATATGACCAAAATATTTTAAATATTACAAATAAGTCTATATTGTACAAGACTGATAAATAAATAAAATTATTTTTAAAACCAATTTTAGTTTATTAATATATCCACACACAACTTACAGTATCGGACAAAATTACAGCAAGTCTTTACAACATACCCAAATCTGATCGCCTACCAACTATCAATAAAGCGTTGCATTAGAAAAGACAGCAGCCAGAGTAACATAGTTTTTGGAAATTTATTAAAAATTTAATTTTGAACAAAAATAATGCTTAACAACCAGAACCATTATGTCTTCTCAATTTTTTATTTTTATTTAAAATAAGTTATTTGGGTTAAAAAGACATCACTAACAAATTTTGCGATGCTGCCTATCTGTCTGTCTGGGACAGGATAACTCCCAAACCATTGAGTAAATAACCCATATAGAGGAGCCACCGGCGAGCTTTTCCATATTGAGGGGCAGATGGCGCTGAAATAAATGCGTCTGGTACGCAATATTCAGGGACTGCTGGTACGATTTAGTTACATGCGCGAGTTCCGAGGCTCATGCGTATTATACAAATGCCATTAGATCATAGTAGTTGTCTCTGAATATTGCATACCAGACGAATTTATTTCAGCGCCATCGGTCCCTCAATATGGTAAAGCTCGCCGGTTGCTCCTCTATATGGGTTATTTACTCAATACCCAAACCAATAAACCGATTTTAACCAAAACTAACACAAAAATTGTGGGCTATAAGTTGATAAGCCCATTATTTTTAAAGTCACTATATCACGAAGTTCCTTCTAAAGGTACCGACATAGATTTTTACGTTTCAAAAAACCTCGTATACAATTGGTTACCCATTGGCTTTGGGGCAAAACTTTTTAAAAAATGGTAACAAAATTGTATTTTCAACAACATGACTTGTCACTGACTTGTGTTTGTTTACTATGTCATATAGTTCGGAGCCTAAGACCGAAATTTAGGGGTTTGTCTGCATTTTCGCGTACCGTGGCGAAATTTGGCAGAGACGTAGCAGACACCTAGAAATGCCATTTTAGAAGTGGTGCTCCGAAGGAACCCAGTGCAGGGCCAAGATACAGGGGCGTACTTGAGGTGGGACAAGAAAATTTGATAAATTAAATATAAAACTAGTTTCGCATACAATTTTTATTTGTTTTACTTTATAGCTAATAAATTCAAAAAATTTACAAAAATTAAAGGTTGGAAATAAGGTTTTTTTTGAGGGGGAGAGGGAGAAAAAGTTAAGAGGCTGAATTGTTAAAATCTTATTTCGTCTAAAGTGGTCGTGGGGGTATTGATTCCTAGGGAATTTAGTATTCTAAACCAAAATAAATATCAATTGAGTCAATTCGTCAAACTGTAAAGTAAAAGTGGAATCAAATTTCTAGAATTTTAAATTTTTAACATAATCTGCGAATTCTTGGCTACCAAAGCATACACTTTTAATAAAATTACATAATTGCATCCTATTTGAAATTGGTTGTCAGAAGTGACAATTAAATAAATATTTGAGAAATAATGATAATGCACGGTATGTAAAAAATATTTTTATACAATTAAAATTACTCTATTTGATTAATAACTTTTTACTTAAAAAGAAAAAGTCATAAGACAGCTTTTATTTATATATAAATTTTTTATGGATTGCTGGGCTGTATACTATGTGTATCTTTTAAAAATTATTTTTTAACTATAACTCACCCACGCATAGTTTAGTTTTGTTCTTGTTCCACCAATTTAGTTAATTTAATTGATGAGAGTTAATTATCGTCCTTAAGGTTAGATCCAGGTCTAGAGGTTAATAGGTTTAGGACTGAGCGTATTCAAAAGATTTTTGATTGATTGATTGAATTTTGCTGACGTTTCGACTATATTTTTAGTCTTCTTCAGAGCTACAAACAAAAAATAGTTATTATTAAACATGATAACTACTTAAAAATGAGATTAAAACTTTGTTCTTTCTTTTTTGGTATAAAAGTTGATTTTTTTTTAATAGGTACCAGAAACCAGAAGAAAAAAAAACTCTAAATACTGATTTTTCTCTTTACATAAGTAGAATAAGGGATTTAAAACGAATATATATATATATATATATATATATATATATATATATATATATATTAGGGTATATATATATATATATATATATATATATATATATATATATATATATATACCCTAAACAAAAATTAAACAAAAACAGATTTAAAAAAAATTTCAACAAAAAAGATATAATGATAAATTTAGAATTTAATTTAAATACCCTGTATGTTTTAAAGTCTCTAACTAAGAGCTACATAGGTGATTAACAGTTTAAATTTCTTTTTCTAATTTTATTCGTACTGGAAACAACGGTTTACGTATTTAAAAAAAAAATATATTGACAAAAGAAACACCCTGTATTTTCTTACAATTACAAAGCTAAGTAAAACAATGTACATCATGTAAAGAAGGCGTTCTTCTAGTTGTAACTGGTAGTTAAATTAAGAAGGTATCTTAAACTGCATAACCGGTATAACCAAAACTTTGAGACTACTACTTTTTACATGATTTTTTTAATATCACCTTCTCTCTTTCAGCATATTACAAAATTACAGTAACCTAAATTTTTGGGCCATAGCCTATAATAATCCGACAAATTGAGCCAATTTTCGTTGCAAAATTCTTATTAACGTAGTAGCTACAATAAATAATGTTAAAAAACAGTACATGGTTTTCTCGTATATTTTTACACCATATCTAAAATGTTTATTTTAATAGATATCAAAATATGATAAATACAAAAGTTTCATATTTTTTTACGAAGTTTAAGAATTTTTAAGTCGGAATGTCAAAAAAAAATTCTAAATGTCAAAATTTGACAGGTCGATGGTTTTTTTAAAGGGAACACCCTGTATATTATTTTAGATATTTATAGACCTTTTATCCCTGATTTTAAAAATATATTTCATTGTATTATTTTATTAATTAGGTGATTCTGCGCAGTAATGTGTGGCGCCGCAAGTCAGTAAAAACAAAAAATTATGCAATTTTTGTGAAAGTAAAAATATTTATTAAACTTTATGCAAAGTCATTTGAAATACCTCTATCGATTTCGTAAAATTTTGCTTGATTCTGCCCTTCAAAAGTTATCCAAATTCATATAAAATCTTTCTGGTATAATTTCAACCCTACCGACACAGAAAAGCCGCGGCTCTTTTCGGGTCCGACCAAAGTATTTGTGGGCTCCGCCGCACAATGGGTTATATGGCGGAGCTAGCACGACATTAGCCCGTATATGTTTTTTAAATTATGATAACCAAACCCACCCAAATGTATTGCAGATAGTCCAGTTAATAAAAAAAATGCAACTGATAAAAAAGTCTGAATGTATTTCTCTGTAACAGAGCCCCAAAGTTGAAAAATATTTTGGGAGAAAAATGTATGTATTTTTACAGTATTTTTAAATAAAAAAAATGACAATACAAACAGCAATTTTTGGGTATATGGGTATAAAGTGGGCATAAGCAGTAACTGCACTTTTAAAAACTACTAGTAATTTCCTAATTCCAAAACTCTTTTTACGGTTAAAATTTTTTGAAATATATTACGTTTATTTTCGTCTCTATTTTTCTTTGTAAAGCCTGCAGAAACAAGCTTAGCAAGGCTTAGTAAAATCTCCACCAGAATATTAGAGAGAGGGGTCTATTTGACTAAAAAAACAAAAAATTTGCTGCCCTCGCTGCCCCTGTTTTTTGGGGGTAGCCCTAAACACTGCCATGTACTTGGTCTTTATACAATCAGTGTATTAGCCAAATGGAATAAATTCGACAGCGGATTGAATTTAGATTATTCTGAAAAATCCAAAAGTACTTCGACTAAGATTTTTAACGAGCAATATTTATGTTCGAAATTTTTTTGTACAGACCCCTTACAAAGGGATCTACTCGCATAAAACTTTTTTTTTCAAATTAGATAACCCCACTTGTGGCATCTTGCTCGAAAGCTTATCAAAAAAGAAAAACGATAACCTACTTTTTTTTTTAAACCTGTCAAATATTAAAAAAGCTAACCTTTACTTTTTTGCCATTTTTTGACAATAAAAAATATCCTTTTAAGTAAAATTTATAATTTATTTAAATAACTTAAGTAAAAAGTCCAACATCCAACTTCTTTTGCAACTGGTAGACCCAACTTGTGAAAACTTGTTCGAAAGCTTATTAAATAAGAAAAAATATGGTGCGTGATCCTAAACTCCGAAAACCCCTCCACTATCCTTAAAGGTGGAGAGTTTCCAACTTTAGAGCTTTATAATATTGTATTGTCGCTGTAACTATAAGTCCATACCAAATTTGATGTTGATCGGATATGTACAAGTTGGTCAAAATTGACTTACAAGAGGGACAAGGGCTGCGTCAATTTCACAATTTTAAAAATATAATTAAAAATTCATGATCCCTATCCCCAAAAGTCCCTAGATACCAATGTTGAACAAAATCGGACATACTTAGATGGTCCCCTTCCACCCTCTTCAAAGGGGTAAGGGGTTGCCAACTTTAAAGCATCATAATATTGTATTGTATTGGCACTTTAACTTATAATAACTATAAGTCCACAACAATACAAGATGGTCAAAATTGTCCAAGGGGGAGGGGGGCGTTACTTCCACCATTTTAAAAATCTAATTAAAAATTCTTGATCCCCATCCCCAAAAGTACCTGCATACCAATTTTAAACGATATCGGACATACTTAGATAGTAGCCCCCTCCAGCATTTTCAAAGGAGGGAGAGCTGTGCACTTCATTATATCAGTATATTGTATTGCCATCGGAACTTTAAGTGTGTACCAAATTTGAAGTTGATCCGATGTCTAGAAGTGGGTTACCGAACCGAACCGATGTCACCACGTAGCTGAAGGGCTGAAGTTTCTAGTTCTATGCTTCAGTACACAAAAATCGAGCACTTTCAGGTGTAGATATTTGAAATAGTTGGAGAACGAAATTAACACGCCATTTTCTCGAGGCGGTCGACAAGGATCTCACTTGTTGTTGGTGCGCATGTCCAAATACGTGAAATGCGCTTTGTCCTTCATACAATTGTGTGATTTTAAAAATATATATAAACAACCGCGAAATTTAGCGGGAGCTAACAGTTCATCTCTCATAAACACACCTCTAAAATGTTTAATTTTTAACAGCTTTGTATACTTTTTTAGGTCAATATTTGTAAGAGCTCGCTGTGGTAGTGAAATCGGTAAAGTTTTCTTGAAAAACTTTAGGTTTTTGTTTTTTGACATCCACCTTTGTGTAAAAAAAGACCCATTCCTAGTTTGTATGTTTTGAGAAATAATCCTTTACCCATAGCAATGGACTCCATACTTTGGTTATGTCGTTGAGCCTCTTGCAATTGTTGATTTGCAGATTTAGCAGCATTAATGGCTTTCACTATTCCTGCGGTGCCGCTCCCTAAAGCACCAAGGGCAGAGAGAGTCGCCATGATTGGTATTAGAGGCAAAAAACCACCCTTTTTTGGTAGTTTTATTATTCGTGCAGGTCGTACTTTTCCTTTGTTTTTTTCCGCTGTCTTGAGAGCAACTTTAACTGCAGTTTCAAAGTCTTGTGGTTTTCGTTGTTTTAATCTATCCTTTATCTTTTTTGTTGCTTGACTGAAACTCAATGTTTTGATTTTTTTCTTTACAATTCGTGCTCTCTTTCTTTTAAAAGTTGATGTTTTTCTACTTTTTGTGGGTTTTCTTGATTTTCTCGTTTTACACATTTTTTAAGAATGATGTTACTACCTTGAAAGTTTACACAAGAATGAAAGCAACTGATATGTGTGTTTGAAGGTGTTTAAGATTTATATAATTTTTGGTTTTTTAATGTTGCTATGCATATTGTCATTTTCTTCACCATCAATGCTTAGTCTCCGCTTTAGTGACTTCTGCTCCAATGGTCCTTCACTCAAAACAGCAGTTGTGTCGGTTTTTGGTAATTTAAAGGGAACATCAACCGAATCGCTTAACTTTCTCTTTCTTTTGATTCTTAACAATGTTGGTTCTTTATGTAAAGGAGGTGAATTAGTTTCCATAGCTTCTGTTTCAGGTTCATCTTTTTTTACTTTTTTTAACCGTGGTTTTCTTGGTTTAGATGATGACGATTTTCTCGTTGTTTGTGATGGATTTTTAATTTGACCCTCTAGAGTTTCAAGAGAGCCTAAATAATTTTTTGTCATCTTTATCCCACGTTGAATCATATTTAGGCACTGACGCACTGCCTTTAAACGTGGCACTTGATCACTTTTTGATACATTATTTACCATACCCATCCCTAGTTTTAGCTTGGTACCCATAGCAGCAGCCACACCAGAAGCAGTCAGTTTTTCATACAAGCCTGAATCCGTTGCTCGCATCCGTTCTAAAGCTTTTCTCATTAAAACTTTATCTGCCTCATGACGGTCGATCAACTCCATATTAGTTGAATAGGAAATGTCATGATTTTTGCATGCCCTATCAAGCTGCTTAATACCTTTATCCCCTCTGGCTAAACGTTTCTCTAGCTTAGTCCCAGGTCCACAATAAGAAAACCCTGGGATATGCATTTCAAAGGGCAGATTATTTATAGCACTGTTTAATAACCCTTGCCCTTTAACGTTTGAACTAACATAGTACTTCATAGTGTTTCACTTAAGACTAAATAAAAAGCAGAGTCTTTACTTTTTTATACATTACCAGTTCAACAGTGTTAAGTTGACATAATATTTCTATAGAAAATGAAAAAGATTGTGAAACAAAAAGTGCGTTTAGAAGTTAAAAACCATGAAATTAATGCAAGTACTACATCAAGACATGGTTTCCTGTTTCCATCATCTATTAGATGTCTTATCGTGGGCCCATCAAACTGTGGAAAAACCAACCTTACATTCAAACGGTTTAAAGTTTAAAATGTGTATGTGTATTCAAAAAGTCTATACTAGCCAAAGTATTTATATTAAAAGAATCTATTAAAACCCATTAAAGAAATAGGGTACTATGCTTACAACAGTGGCGAAAATATAATTCCTCCATCAGAAGCAAATCCGTTTTCCATTTTTATATTTGATGACGTAGCCTGCGATAAACAAGATGTGATGCGTGACTACTTTAGTATGGGTCGACATAATAATATTGACAGTTTCTATCTCTCTCAAACATATGCAAAAATACCTAAACATTTAATAAGAGACAATGCCAACGTTTTAACTTTATTCAAACAAGATTTACTAAATGTAAAACATATATACACCAACCATATTGGCACTGATATGACATTTGATAAATTTCAAAAGATGTGTGCATACTGCTGGAAAAAACCGTATGATTTTTGACAATTTTTAAAGATTGTGATATTGATAAGGGAAGATATCGGTATCGTTTTGATAACATTATATATCTTTAGATTCAAATACTTCTTAGTGTTAATAGTTATAACACACCTGTAGAGATAACATAGATAAAAATGTTAGAAGAAAACATAAAAATGGTTAGTGGTGAAAAAAACTTAAAGAAAAAATTAATTACTAAAAGAAAAATAATACGTGAGAAATTAAATTTGTTAAAACAGGGTCAGATTTCACAGGCTAACCTATTTCAACCCATTACAAAACACTTGGAAAATATTGAATCTAGTTTAACCGATAAAAAGCCTCCGAAACTGGTCAATATACCTTCATTATCACCCAGATTGACAACTCCTCAAAAAATCAAGCAGGAAAACGAAAAACAACAACAAGAAAAACAGAAAGAACTTGAAGATCTGCAAACTTCATCGCTTTTTCATAAGAATTTTGATAATAACAGTGTAGAAGAAGATGAAATTCAGATGCATGAACCAAGTGTTTACATGCAAGACTTATTCCACTCAACTCCTCGAAATCCAAATCCTACAACACCGACAACCGAAGAGAGAGCTAAACGAAAATTAATTTTTTCTTTAAGTGCTAAAAAACTAAATAAGCCCACCACAAGCGGTTACTTTTTGAGAAAAGCAGTGTTAAAAGATGCAGCAGAGAACTTTACACAGAATAAGGCCAGAAAGCAAGAAGAGTTTGAAAACGGACGACTTAGAGACTTGATGAATAAATCCGAGAATGATTACTACAGTCAGTTTCATCCTTCACTTGCAAGCTATATTAAAGAATTTTTAGATGATCCATCCACCGTGCCTTCTGACCCACAAAATTATTTTTCCAAGTTTCGTGTACGGCGAGATGATATTGACAATTTTTATATTGGTGATTCGAAAATTGAATTTGATGGAGCTGATTTAATTATAAAAGGTAAACGCTATAAAGGTACACACGGTTTGTACAAATTACTCTTTCGAAAAAATATGCCTACAAAGTATACCCAAGATGATGCAGACGCCTTTAGAGACATCATTGAACATACCTATGCAAACAGAGAACATCATAAGGCCTCTGGAGATGTGATCACCGATAGCTACTCAACCAAATTTAAGAAACTGTTTAGTGACATATATAAAGGTGGAAATCTAGAGGAGTAGATGGAGTACTCCGATAGTCCTATAGAGTACGTGTACTGGGATAATCCCAATGAACTTGTAGAATGGTTACGTTTACTATTAGCATCTCAGACAGCTGGCAACACAGGTCACACAAACGAAATCTATGCTATAGTTGAGGAGTTTCAAGAAGCTAATATTATTGAGAAGAGAGATGGTTAATAATTTTATTACAGATGTTAAACGAGAAGTAGTTAGTGAAATACACAAACCGGCTAGAATTAATTTTTTACGGCGTAGAGTGATTGTGAAATCACTAAATGATCTATTTCAAGCAGATCTTGTGGAGATGATACCGTACGCAAACGAAAACAAAGGTTTTAAATACATTTTAGTGGTTATTAATTGTTTCTCAAAATATGTTTGGGCCTTTCCATTAAAAACAATAACTGGGGAAGAAGTGTCGAAAGCGATGGAAAAAGTGTTTAAGGAACAGGTGCCACTTCATCTTCAAACCGATCATGGGAAAGAGTTTTACAATTCGACTATGGCAAAACTGTTGAAAAGATACAATGTCAAACACTATAGTTCATTTAGTGAAAAAAAGGCTCAAATTGTTAAGAGGGTAAACCGAACCCTTAAAAACCTAATGTGGAAGGAATTTAACTATCAAGGATCGAATTTATAACAATCGGAAACATCGAACTATAGAGATGAAACCCTCAGAAGTGCGAAAAAGACATGAAAAACTACTGCTCGAAACGGTTTATAACCATATAAAGATGACATTTAAACCAAAATACAAGGTTGGTGACTATGTTCGCATTTCAAAAATACGAGGTGTGTTTGATAAAAAATATGTGCCGAATTGGTCCACTGAAATTTTTACAGTTAAGAAAATTCAGCTCACCAACCCAGTAACATACCTATTGGAGGATGCTAGCAAAAATGAAATTAAGGGAGGATTCTATGAGCTTCAGCTACAAAAAGTAAAATATCCTGATATATATTTAGTAGAAAAAATTTTAAAACGTGCCAAAAATAAGGTGTTTGTAAAGTGGTTAGGATTTGATAACAAACATAATAGCTGGATAGATAAAAGTAATGTTGCTTAGTACTAAATAAAGAAAAACATATAAAACTTTGGTGTATTTTATTTACTAATTTTCTTAAAATATAATTACATTTAGAATACATATTTAATGGGAACAACCATCCTCTAATTATAGCAGTTACTAAATAACTAAAATGAGCCACCCATTGATGATATTCTAAAATTTGTTGGGTTATTATACAGCTTTGAAGCACCATTTAACTGTTTCTTCCCATTTCGAATATTAGTTGACTCTTCCATTTGCTCCTCTTCATAAATTCTCCCCTCTTCGGGTTTAATATGTTTTTTACGCATCTCTTCAAAAAACTCTGGAGAGAGATGTGTTTGATACTTTAATAAGTATTCCTAGTCGATGCGCCATTCATTTTCTCTTATAAAATTTTCAGACATCCGTTGATAACGACAAAGAAAAGGCCAATAGAGTTCGCTTTTAAACATATGCATAAAAGCTTCGCTTAAATTTTGATATCTAGACACATTGGGCCAATGCATCTTATTAATATAGGTCGCCATAAACATATCAGATAATCTTTGTTTGCGACAATGGTCGACATGGTCACAAAACCATCCAATAAAGTCCTCTGTAATAACTGGTGACGCAGAGATCTCATCCCACACTTTATTAATACTATTATTTTCAACCATCTTTAAAAGCGTTCTTTCTGAAAGTAAGAGTTATAAAACTTATAAAGCCCTCTATTTATAGGTTGAAGTAAAAGTAACCTTTGACCTTTGATACTTCTCTTTAACCTCGATAGCCTTGTTGAATATATTTCTTAACTTCTTCGTTTTTCTTCTGTTCACAAGAGCTGTATTTTGTTACAATCCAATCAGCAGGTCGATGTGGATTTCCTTTGGTACAATAGATGCAACGGGGTTTTTTTATTCTTGGTTGAATCCATTCATAGGTTGGTAACATTGCATTTGGTTGACCTAAAAAAAACACCAAGTTTTGATGATCTACACTGTTCAACGGTTGACTATAAAATAACCAACGCAGTAAGTTCAAGCGTTTTAGCATATATGAAATAATCCTTTATCTACATCTATAGTTTTAGATAAATCAGTTTTTCTGTGTCTGTCATAGCGATAGGTTGTGCGTGTGAAATGAGAAAATGTTCCCAACCACCATCAATTTATCATAATTTTCGCTGTGATAAATGTGGAAGAGTAGACATAGTTAAAATAAGCACAGGCAACAAAATTGCTTCATATTTGTGTGATATTTGTAGAAATACAAGTCCAGGAAAAAACCAAGGAAATATTTTCCGAAATACAACAACGAGACGTGGTAAATTAAAATTTAGAACACAGTAAGATTTTTCAATATACTTTCAATTTAATTATTGGTCAACTAAAATTGACTTTGAACTAGAAGAGCTTTTAGAAGAGAAAAGTTATGAAAATATTTATAAATGGTTAGCAGAATGGATATATTTTGGGTTTGATTCATGCAGATACATCATTGAGGAAAAACTACCAACATTATACCCATTATTACCTACAATATGGAAACGTAAATTAACAGAGGCAGCGCTGGAATATACGAAAATATATCCAAACTATAACGCGAAAAAACATCTTCAATCAATTATTTTTAAATTTGATGGTCGAGATGAGTGTGGTTTATATGATATATATGAATAAAAATATATAATTAAAACATACTTTGAGTTTTTTATTTTAGAATTATTTACTTTGAGACATCCTGTACAGCATAAGTAACCAGCTGTATTAAATAAAACAGGAACGTGTGTGGGTCATAAGGTTATAAACAATGCATAAACAATGATAAGAGATACACAGACAATCCCGATTAATTTTAACAAATATTTTTAGAAATTATTTTATTTTTTAACCAACAATTACCTAAGGCCTTTTTCACATTAAGACTTACCTAGACCAGGCTAAGCTAGTGAAGTAGCTATCTTACTAAAAAAAAACATCCCATATTACCTACTCTCGCATTGGCACCTAACTCATTGACCAATAGGGCCTTTCAACAGCCTCTGGTTGTTACGTCATTGCTCACAACTTCTTACACACTTCTTTTAGTCCCAAGGTTATACCAAGTTCACTTCTTCAGCAACAGACAGACAGACATACAGACAGACAGAACTGGATGGCATGTTACCAATTGCATTAGAACCTCCACAACTGTACTACTTACCTCTGTGTGTGTTGATTTTGCGGTTCCATTTTCTCTATTACTTAGTCGTCATAAATCAGCAGTCAGGACTTACAAGGGTTATGTCTGCTTTTTTGTGTGTACTAGCGTTCGCGCTATTCATTTAGAGGTTACTTCAGATTTGAGCTTTGAGGCTGTTTTAGGCGCTTTTCGTCGTTTCATTGCTCGTAGAGGCAAGTGCCTCTATCTAACGAGTGACCAAGGTAACAACCTACGGGGCGCAAGCAATTAGCTGATTGAGCTTGCAAAACAAGCTTCGGAAAAACTTCAGATAACTTGGCGTTTTAATGTACCTGGTAGTCCCCATATGAATGGGCTAGCAGAAGCTGCTGTGAAGTCGTTTAAGAGTCATTTTTATAAGGTTATTGGCGATCAGATTCTTTCCTATGAGGAATTCTGTACGCTGACCACTCAGATTGAAGCGGTCCTTAATAGTAGACCCCTGAGTCCCATTTCGACTGATGCAAATGATTTGCAGCCGCTCACACCGGGGCATTTTCTCAATCTCGAACCTCTTAGTAGCCCAATACCTGAAGTTCACCTTAGCAATTTAAATCAAAACCGTCTTAATAGATGGCAACTTATTCAGCGACTCCAGAGTGATTTCTGGAAGAGATGGTCGCAGGAATACATCCATTTGTTACAAGAGCGTCACAAATGGACCGAGCCGTCTCCCGGCGTAAAAGAAGGGGATTTAGTGTTAATTAAAAACGAACAAAAACCTCCTCTTCATTGGGATCTGGGACGGATAACTAAAGTACATCCCGGACAGGACAACGTGGTTCGTGCAGTAACTCTGAAAACTTCACAAGGAGTTTATCAGCGACCTGTTGTAAAAATAAGCTCTTTACCCGAAAATTAATGCATTTTGCAAATATCTAGTTTTAAGGTTAATTTTCCTTTTCGGAAAATACTAGAATTTTCTTTTTTTTTTGTTTTTTTACTTGAGTTAGAAAACATTCGTTATGGCGGGGTGAATGTTTGGGAATTATTGTTATTTCAAAATTTATTAAAATTAGTCTTTCTTTTTATATATAGATTTTTTTTCTCTACTTTATTCTTGGCAATTTGGGACTACGATAAAGCAGACAGTTTTTTGTTGAACTCCTGCATATATCAGTATAGCGGGTTTGTTTCATTCTGAAATCTTACGCGATAAGATAATATGTCTTACTCAGTGCACAGGTGGAAAAGAAATGGAGCGAGTTTACGGTGAAGTTAGACTCACCTGTTTACCGGAGAAAAGACATTATTTTCTATTAACAGACACTTGCAAATAAATAGCCGTGATATACACACGTTTGGTAAAAGCCGGTATATAGTGCCTAATTTCTCGGGCGATTTCCCGAAACTGGAAAACTTAAGAACTTCTTCGCACCCTAGTGACACAATGAATGCGGAAATAGGGATACCCCGGGCCACAACAACGAAGTTAGCAGGTGAGCTCCATAATTGTATTTTTTATCTGTGCACTACGCAATTGTTTTGAGACCAGACGATTTTCCTTAATCCTATAAAAACTACACTGAGCGCTGAAGAACTCAGAATAGAAGAACGGCAGAACAGCATAAGCCGATGGCAGCTCCAGTGGGATGCCACAGTGAAGGGTAGGTGGACGCATAGTCTTATACCAAAGATCAACGTTTGGCTGAACCGGAGTCACGGCGAGGTTAACTACTATCTAACACAGATACTATCAGGTCACGGCTGCTTTCGGGCTTATCTTTTATCTTCACCGCTTTAAGCACGATGATTCTCCGGAGTGCTCATCCTGCCCTGGAACCACTGAAGATGCAGAACACGTTTTCTTCAAGTGCCCGCGTTTTAGCCCACAGCGCGACGAACTGGAGACAATCCTGACCCACACAATTCTACCAGAGGCATTAGTAGGAGCAATGTTGTCATCGAAGACTGCTTGGGACGCAACCAACACTTTTGCCACGAAAGTCCTAACAGAACTGCGTTCCATAGGTACCAGAAAGAAGAGCACTAGCTAGATCCTCCACCATGAAGTAATGCCTAACGGCAGTTTCCGTGGGGATCACAGGTTAGAGGAAAGCGGAGGTTTTAGTCGGTATTAATAACTTGAGTCCGACATATCCAGACGAAACACTAAGTCTGTTGAATACGTAAATGTATTTCCTTCGCTATAGGAAAACAAACACACAGACATACAGACATACAGACAAACAGACATACATACATACAGACATACAGACATACAGACATACCGACATACAGACATACAGACATACAGACATACAGACATACAGACATACAGACATACAGACATACAGACATACAGACATACAGACATACAGACATACAGACATACAGACATACAGACATACAGACATACAGACATACAGACATACAGACATACAGACATACAGACATACAGACATACAGACATACAGACATACAGACATACAGACATACAGACATACAGACATACAGACATACAGACATACAGACATACAGACATACAGACATACAGACATACAGACATACAGACATACAGACATACAGACATACAGACATACAGACATACAGACATACAGACATACAGACATACAGACATACAGACATACAGACATACAGACATACAGACATACAGACATACAGACATACAGACATACAGACATACAGACATACAGACATACAGACATACAGACATACAGACATACAGACATACAGACATACAGACATACAGACATACAGACATACAGACATACAGACATACAGACATACAGACATACAGACATACAGACATACAGACATACAGACATACAGACATACAGACATACAGACATACAGACATACAGACATACAGACATACAGACATACAGACATACAGACATACAGACATACAGACATACAGACATACAGACATACAGACATACAGACATACAGACATACAGACATACAGACATACAGACATACAGACATACAGACATACAGACATACAGACATACAGAGATACAGACATACAGAGATACAGACATACAGACATACAGACATACAGACATACAGACATACAGACATACAGACATACAGACATACAGACATACAGACATACAGACATACAGACATACAGACATACAGACATACAGACATACAGACATACAGACATACAGACATACAGACATACAAACATACAGACATACAGACATACAGACATACAGACATACAGACATACAGACATACAGACATACAGACATACAGACATACAGACATACAGACATACAGACATACAGACATACAGACATACAGACATACAGACATACAGACATACAGACATACAGACATACAGACATACAGACATACAGACATACAGACATACAGACATACAGACATACAGACATACAGACATACAGACATACAGACATACAGACATACAGACATACAGACATACAGACATACAGACATACAGACATACAGACATACAGACATACAGACATACAGACATACAGACATACAGACATACAGACATACAGACATACAGACATACAGACATACAGACATACAGACATACAGACATACAGACATACAGACATACAGACATACAGACATACAGACATACAGACATACAGACATACAGACATACAGACATACAGACATACAGACATACAGACATACAGACATACAGACATACAGACATACAGACATACAGACATACAGACATACAGACATACAGACATACAGACATACAGACATACAGACATACAGACATACAGACATACAGACATACAGACATACAGACATACAGACATACAGACATACAGACATACAGACATACAGACATACAGACATACAGACATACAGACATACAGACATACAGACATACAGACATACAGACATACAGACATACAGACATACAGACATACAGACATACAGACATACAGACATACAGACATACAGACATACAGACATACAGACATACAGACATACAGACATACAGACATACAGACATACAGACATACAGACATACAGACATACAGACATACAGACATACAGACATACAGACATACAGACATACAGACATACAGACATACAGACATACAGACATACAGACATACAGACATACAGACATACAGACTTACAGACATACAGACATACAGACATACAGACATACAGACATACAGACATACAGACATACAGACATACAGACATACAGACATACAGACATACAGACATACAGACATACAGACATACAGACATACAGACATACAGACATACAGACATACAGACATACAGACATACAGACATACAGACATACAGACATACAGACATACAGACATACAGACATACAGACATACAGACATACAGACATACAGACATACAGACATACAGACATACAGACATACAGACATACAGACATACAGACATACAGACATACAGACCTACAGACATACAGACATACAGACATACAGACATACAGACATACAGACATACAGACATACAGACATACAGACATACAGACATACAGACATACAGACATACAGACATACAGACATACAGACATACAGACATACAGACATACAGACATACAGACATACAGACATACAGACATACAGACATACAGACATACAGACATACAGACATACAGACATACAGACATACAGACATACAGACATACAGACATACAGACATACAGACATACAGACATACAGACATACAGACATACAGACATACAGACATACAGACATACAGACATACAGACATACAGACATACAGACATACAGACATACAGACATACAGACATACATAAATGAAATGTTTAAAAACACGTGTTTGAGGCGCTCCAGTAAGGTGAGAAACTACTTAAAATTTTCAAAAATATCAAAATAAAGAAAATCTGTCAAACAGGTTTCACATGCGATGTGAGGTCCTTACGTTATGAGGTCCATAAACGATGTGAGGTCCTTACGTTGTGAGGTCCATAAACGATGTGAGGTCCTTAGTGACGTCACCTCGAAACCTGAAAATGTCGCGTCGTTGCGCGGTCCCCTAAAACAAATGGCTAAAATAAGGACGATAGGGATATATTTCCCAGACAGACCGATATTTTATGTATGATGTGTGGATTTTTTGCGAAACGAGGCCCTTACAGGGTAAAAATTTGGACAGCGCGTCGGTGCGTGGACTGCCTGAATTAGTAGCTACTCTACAAAAATAAAAATCAAATTTAAATTTATTGGATAAAAAAAAATGACTTTTTTGAAATTATCTTTTTAGTTTATGAGATAGCAACTTTGTCCTAAAAAGACACAAAGCTTTTTGATCCCGCACATCCATTACAAAATATTTTTGAGCTTTATTCGTTGCTAAGATATAGTCAATTCAAATTTTTATTTTTAAATATTAGTGAAGCGCATGGGGTGAGAGGGGATACGATGTATTTTCGTAGTGAATAGTCATCATAGATTTAGAAAATATACCTTGACATCAATCATCATTTCGCAGCAGGCCGAACGCGTTTTTTATGCCCTATGCCGCTCCACTAAATGGTTCGAAAGATAATATCTTAACAAAAATATTTCATGTAAAAAAAGCGAAAGAAAGCCAAGTACATGAAAACTTAATTCCGTAAAAAGAATTGTGATTAAATTTAAGCCAAGTTCTCCAATACAAATTTCAAACTGAAAGGTTCTTACTGGTTTGGAAATGCTTTGTTAAACTCTGCTCTGGCAAACAAAAAAAGTTTGTAAAAACATGGAAGATGCCGTTATTTTGGATTTATGACGTTCTAAAGGCCCTCCTACTCAAATTTAAGGCAAACAACCGGCGACTTTAAATTAAGTAATCTATCACCAATCCACCGAGGGTAGTCTTAAACTTGATCAGTCATGAATTTTAATAAGTTTTTTATATTAAAGAAATAACAATATCTTTTTTAGTTCTTGAGATATAAAGCTTATTAAAACGACAGTTAAATTGTTGTTCTATTGGAAACAAATCATAACCCACACAATTCTTCTATAAAGTTGATGTGGAAAATATTAAAAGAAAAAGTTTGTGAAAATACATGGAAAAAATCGCAATCGTGGATTTATGACCTCACGCAGGCGCCCCAGCGACGACCATTAAGTAGGCACTTTTTTTTCAGAGAGGATTGATGAATTACCTCATTCGAATGTGTATTAAAAAAAAACCTGTTTAGATATTTTTAACACACGTCAATTAAATTAATAAAATATTGTTACGGGTTCACAACGACAAATTAAAACTCGCAATTGTTGAAAATGATACGTCAATTTATTTCGACAAATTATGTACAAAAACACGCACTTAAACTTACTAATAACTTGCTAACAATTCACTACTTTAATACGCCTATTAACTTCGCGTTAACATCTAGCGATCACTACCATTAGTTATCTCTCACTGCCCGATGCACGACGTCCGGCCCTATATATAACGTGCTGCCTACTATTCGAGAATTTTCCATCCTTGTTCGATTCGGAATTATTCCAACCTTTTCCGGACCGGGCCGTTCGCATACCAGTTTGTCACAGATAACGCAACTAAAACCTAGATTAAGAATACAACCATAAAATACGTCAACCTAATACTACACTAAACCTAAATAAATTCTAACTATAAAATTTAAATAACTTAAATTTGTAACAATATTTTTTTTTCTTATGTGGTACTTCATTTAATAAAATGTTAAACAATTATTTCTTCATTTTGGACTTTTGGTTTTTTGGAAAAAACACCTAAATCATTTTAGACATTTTTATTAACGTATCTTAGAAAACTGATTTCGTTGTTTTTTTTATTTGTAAGCTTTCAAATGAGGTAACACCGGTAAAAATAATAAAAAAATAATTTTCTATTATGTCAAAAAAAATTTTATTCTTTTTTTTATAAGCTTTTGAATGAGATACCAGAAGTGAGGTCATTCGCTCGAAATAAGTTGTATGTGAAAAGACCCCTTTCTGGGGGTCCAACCAAAAAACATCGAAACACTCATGTTTTCTTCTCTAAAACTTTTTTGAAAGCGCGCTAGCTCAATCAAGTATTTGTTTATTTGAGTTAAGATAGTTCACAACTACGGCGAAGACGATCTTATAGTTTATGCTGTTTTAAAAATTGGGAGGTGGACCGAACGAATTCGTTTCCTTTTGCTTTGCAAATGCGATGTTTCAAACCTCTCGAAAAGAATTACTTAAAAGGGTGTTGATTATATCGCTGCCTTGCTTTGAAAGTGGCATAATTGGAAATGATAATTTTCAGGAAACGCTTTTTAAAAATAATGGCAAAGGCAAATATTTATTATTTTTGTTGCTTTAATTGAATCAATCAATAACCTACCCATGCTTGAAATAGACAATAAGGAAAATTTTCTGGTAAAAATATATACAAGTTAGTTTTTACAGAAAATGCAAAAACGCATTTTTTTTAGTTGTACCACTATCAAAGCAAAGCAGAGATTTGAAAAATCTGAGGGCACGGCAGTGCCTCGCCAAGTTCGCGCGCCGTAACCATCTTTTCTTGAAACAATTCAGCCGATATTTGGCCTACCTAAAACTCTACTTCGGAATGAGCTACGAATCTCAAACTTTGCACAGTCGTAGATCTCTATGGAGTTAACAACCCCTCCAAGTTTGGAATTCCATAAAGTAGTAAAGTAGTTACGAAATATCAAAAAACGTCGAAATTGCAACTCACTCACTCACTCATGTATAGATCATCAATATTCTACTCTACTTCCAGACATGCTACAAAGCTGAAATTTGGCAGACTGTTAGAAATTATGACCAAACCCCTGTAAAAAATCAAAAAACCCCAAAATTTTAATTTACTCCCCTCCCCTATACATTTAAAGTTATGTAAAAGTAGCATCACCCACTTCCAGAAATGCTAGAATTGAGCTTTGGCATACTGATAGGAACTATGATAAAACTATAGGAAAAAATCAAAATACCCCAAAATTTTAATTTTACTTAAAACTATACATTTAAAGTTATGTAAAAGTAGCATTGCCCACTTCCAGAAATGCTAGAGAGTTGAGCTTTGGCAGACTGATAGGAACTATGATAAAACTATAGGAAAAAATTAAAACACCCCAAAATTCTAATTTACTTCCCTCCCCTATAAATGTAAAGTTAAGTAAAAGTAACATTGCCTACTTCCAGACATGCTAGAGAGCTGATCTTTGGAAGACCGATAGTAACTATGATAAAGTTATAGAAAAAAATTAAAACACCCCAAAATTCTAATTTACTTCCTTCCCCTAAAAATTTAAAGTTATGTAAAAGTAACACTGCCCACTTCCAGAAACGCTAGAGAGCTGAACTTTTTAAGACTAAAAGACAATATGATAAAACTATATGAAAAAATTTAAAAACATCAACATTTTAACTTACTTCCCTCTCCTATAAATGTAAATTTATATAAAACTAACATTGCCCACTTCCAGAAACGCTATAGAGCCGAGCATTGGAATGCTGATAAAAATTATGATAAAACTATGGGAAAAAATTTAAAAAGTCCAATATTTTAATTTACTCTTCTCCCTATAGATGTAAAGTTATGTAAAAGTAATATTACCCACTTCCAGAAACGCTAGAGAGCTGAGCATTGGAAGACTAATAGGAACTATGACAAAACTATAGGACAAAATTTAAAAACACGACCATTTTAATTTATTTCCGTCCCCTATACATGTAAAGTTATGTAAAAGTAACATTCTGCACTTTCAGAAACACTAGAGGTCTGAGCTTTGGAAAGCTGATAGGAATTACGATAAAACCATGGAAAAAAATTAGAAAACCTCAAAAATTTAAGTAAGGTATTGCAAAAGTTTTGAACAATATTCCGCATATTTTACTACTTTAAAAATTAAGTATTATCCAATTCCTTTAAAAAAGAAGTGAAATCATAACAAAAACATTCCATGTAAAAAAAGCCAAGTACGTGAAAATGGCATACCGTAAAAAGAATTGAGATAAAAGTAAAGCCAAGTTCTCCAATACAAATTTCAAAATATAAGGTTCTTACTAGTTTGGAAATATTTTTCTAAACTTGGCTATTACGGCTGTAAATGACTCTTCGGCACAGTGCTAAATTGAACATAAAGAAGTTTGGCTGTAATAGCAAAGTTTAAAAAACATTTCCAAACTAGGAAGAACCTTTTATTTTGAAATTTGTATTGGAGAACATGGCTTATATTTTATCTCAATTCTTTTTACGGAATGCCATTTTTGCGTACTTGGCTTTTTTACATGAAATGTTTTTGTTATGATAAATTTTATTTCTTTTTTTCAAAGTATTAAAAAAGGATTGCTTTAACTCCATATTAACAGTGGCGCACCCAGGAATATGTCTTGGGGGGGGGGTCCGAAGCCTCATAATGTCGTAATTTATCCTATTTTATCTTTTTATTTATGAAATATGTGGCAAATATCTAAAAAAATCTTAGGTTTGGGGGGCCCGGGCCCCAGCACCCCCACCCCCCCCACCCTGGGTGCGCCCATGGTATTAAGGATTTTTTTCTCGAGAAGTTGGGAACACTGTATTCGGAAAGCAAAAGGAAACGAATTCGTTTAATCGTGCTTCCTGTAACGAAAACGAGGAAGAATTGTTTTTAACTTAACATTTTTGGTTAGTGGATACAGGGTGTTATCGAATAAGATGCTAATATTGAAAGATGCTTCTTGGGTTTTGAGAAACTGTCCTTAAATTACGTAACGCATTAGAGGGGGGGAAGCGGGTCAGACGTCGCGTTATGCAGCGTTACAGGGGGGTGACAGGTTGTTATGTGACCCGTTACGTAACATACTTTACCTACAACCAAAACTAATATTTTTGGTAAAAAATTTTTTTAATATACAAGATGGCTTTTCTAAATATAAACAAACCTAAATGCTGTTTAACAAAACAGCGCGTTATAAAATCAATAGTTTCAAACACATTTTTAAAATATCTACTTCCGACCTAGGGGACATTTTAAAAACGTACGTAAAAAAAATCCAATGTCCAAAAAAGTCCCTGGAACGTCTTTCGAACGTTTTTGTGGGCCTTATTTACATTTTTAAAACGTCCCCACAGAACTTTTTTAAGACGTGTTATGAACGATTTTCGGACGTTTTCCAAAATGTTTCGAAGACGTCTAGAAATCGTACTAGGGATGTTTTAAAAATGTACCTGGAACATTTTAAAACGTTCCGGGGACGTTTTAATTTCGTTCCGGGGATGTATTAAAAACTTCCCGACCGTTTTTGAGGGTCTTTATTACGTTTGTAAAACGTCCCTACAGAAGGTTTTAAAAACTTTTAAGAATGTTTTTCGGACGCTTGGTTGGTTGATTTTTTATGCAAACAAAAGTTTCGGACTTCCATTGTCTTTATATATTTTAAACACAACGTTTCCATGAGTAAGTATCTCTAAACGTTTTCAAGTGTAAAACTGGTTAGAGATACTTACTAACGGAAACGTCGTGTTTAAAATAAATAAAGACCATGAAAGTCCGAAATTTTTGTTTGCATAGAAAATCAACCAACCATACGTCCGAAAACATTCTTAAAATGTTTTAAAACATTCTGTAGGGACGTTTTACAAATGTAATAAAGACCTTCAAAAACGCTCCACGGACCTTTTTCGGGTATTGAAGTCCTCAAACGTAGGTTTTTAAAAGGTCCGCTAGGTACAGAATAGACGTTTTGAAAACATCTCCGAAATTTTTTTAAAACGTCATCGGAACATTTTTAATACGTTCCCAGAACGATATTAAAACGTCCCCGGAGCGTTTTTAGATTGTCCCAGGTACATTTTTTAGACGTCTCCGATACATTCTGGCAAACGTCCGAAAAACGTCTTAAAAATGTTTTGTGGAGATGTTTTAAGAAGACCCACAAAACCGTTCGAAAGACGTTCCAGTGATGTTTTTGGACATTGAGATTCCTGTACGTTCGTTTTTAAAATGTCCCCTAGGTCGGAAGTAGACATTTTAAAAATGAAACTATTAATTTTAAAACGCGATGTTTTGTTAGAGAGCATTTAAGTTTGTTTATATTTAGAAAAGCCATCATGTATATTAAAAAAAATTACCAAAAATATTAATTTGGTTGTAGGTAAAGGATGTTACGTAACGCGACACAGAATACCCCCCACACAAAATACACTCCTATAACCGCGGACACTCTAATAACAGGACGCGGATAATTTTTTTTCGTAAAAAAATTCTAAAACCTCCCTTAACCGGACGCGAACCTCTCACAACTGGCGGAGAGTTGCACGACATAGCCGTAAATATTATGTAGTATATTGGCAACAACGCGCTCTGCAGCCGGGGAATTACTTCTTGCCGTTTTAATGCGGGGACTAAATATTTCTGTCGTATATTACATTAACATATTTTATTTAAGGTGGATTTATTTAAGGTGGATTTAATTTCTTGTATATACATTCCATCAAGGTAGAATAAAGGGGAGCCACTCGCATATTTGTATACAACACCCAGGAACGCCAGTCGGCTTTCGCCCGAACATCTCTGGTAAATAGCAGACGATATGGTAAATCGCTTGGGTAACTAACACCCGTGATCGCAAAAATGTTCGTTAAAAATCAGTCTGGATTTCAGAGCCACAATCTTTCTTAAGAAAGAATTCGTAAATTTCTAACATACATATATTTTTTTAAAACATACTCTCCTGACCTCTTTCCCGGGATCCTAGAGAATGTGAAACCTTGTCGTTGTCAATCGATCGCCAACGTAACCGAATCGTGTCAATGTAGAATAGGGCTTCATTGACACGGTTACGGCAGCGTTCGTGCTACAACCGAATCGCAATCATGGACGTCGTTTACAAATATGCGAGCCGCTCAAAGCATTTGTATAATGCAACAAAAAGTGGGACCCCTAGGCGTGGCTTAGAGTCGTACCAATATGTCTGCTTAACAGGGCTGCACTCAATACATTTGTTTATATTTCTTTTTAATACAACATGTGAGCTTCTTCTCTTCAAGGGATATGGAGAAGGGTAACACTTAAGTTTGTGAAAAATTGATGTTTATTGATTTAGGGATGAAAATTATGTATTTATGATAAGATTTATTTTTTTACTTTTAATAAAAAATGATGTTTATAAAAATACCAATAATATTAACTCACTCATAGTCACTTTCCTAATCAAAATGTGCCGTATAAAATTTTATTTTGCCGCGGTAATATTTGGTTTTGAAAAGTAACAGCGATTTATATCATTGTAAATCATTATAAAATCGATAGTCCATAGGCCATAGCTTATTTCGTGGGCTTTTTGATGAAGATTTTACAACACTTGTTTGAGTTGATTACTAATGGTCCCACTAACACTGCCTGATCTGGTAACAGACCCAAAATTATCTTAATCAAAAAGTAAGGTTAGGTGTCAATTTTTTTTAATTCTGAA
The DNA here is from genome assembly GCA_963576565.1 of Aspidapion aeneum. Taxonomy (NCBI): domain Eukaryota; kingdom Metazoa; phylum Arthropoda; class Insecta; order Coleoptera; family Brentidae; genus Aspidapion; species Aspidapion aeneum. The sequence goes on from OY755038.1 coordinate 145,679,252, forward strand.
CGATTTGGCACGCACATCAAAATTCATGTATTTATTTTTGGCTGTCAAAAATATTTATATATGGGTAAAATGTGTTTTTAGATTATGCCTTATATCTTCTAAACTATTGCACCTGCAGAACTATGATTTAATAAATTAGTAGCTCATACACCCACCATGTTTTGTGATTTACAATAAAAAAAGCTTAATTGACTCTGCGCTGTCAGCGAATTTGCACCAACCGGTTGCGATTGACTACTTCTTAATTTTATATACATTGCCCCAGGTTCCTAGGGGCCGTAAGGGGCTAATATCTTATTTTGACCCACCGCACATAGTATGCAATCCTCTTATTTAGTGAGATCTAGTTGTGCAGATGCAGTAGCGTGAAAAATAAATGGGATAGTCAAAAATATATTGTACCCCTGACATACCCTAGGGGCCAATAAGATAATTTTTTATGATAGGTAATGGATCAATACCCGAAGTCCGATATAAATTGCCACAAAAATTAGTTTTTTTTTATTTAATTTGATAAAATTGCTTGAACTTTAAAATGTATAACTTCTATGTAGTTCTCTAAATATTAAAATGTTTATATTTTGTGATATGTGCCGGACCCAATAAAATATCTTGAATGAGTGATTTTATAATTTTGCGGTGGGTTCAACATAAGATATTGACTCCTTACAGCCCCTAGGATCCGGGGGAAAGTATAAAGTATACAAAATTACCGTTTGGTGCAAAGCTGACAAAGGCCAGAGGATAAGTTAAATAACCTTTTTTTAATTTAAATTTAAAAAAATGCCTCTACCTAGGGAGCCTCGATTTTTCTTATATGGCAAACCTGTGGGCAATTGTATGGCCTACCAATTTGATAAGACATAGTTGTGAGGTACAATAGTTTAGAAGATGTAAGGCATAATCTAAAAACACATTTTGCCCCCTTGCGCGCCCTAGGGGCAAAATATATACATTTTTTTGACAGTCAAAAAGCTAGTGCATGAAGGCAAATGTGCCTGCCAAATTTTATTACTATAGCTTAAACCGTTTAGAAATGAAAAAATATTTTGACACTCTAACCTTGCTTTTTGACTAAGACAATTTTGGGTGGAATTATTAGTATTCGATTAAAACTGGTGTTGTAAAATCTTCATCAAAACGCCCTTGGCCAAATTTTGACGGTAGGGCCTGGACTACGATGCGGTTATTAAAAAGCAGTGTGCAGCACAGTGGAAATAATTTTCTCTTGATTGTATGACATCAAACTGTCCTAGGTAAAAGTGCTATTTTCGATAGTTGTTAAATAAACTCTTATTATGCAGATAATATAAAATTTTTGACAGACATCAATATGAGAGGGTTATTAAGAAAACTGAATGTATAAAGTCACTGGGATGTTCTGTCAAAACTTTCTTCACAAAAATGCTTGGAACAAAGCACACTATATTTTGTAGGCTGCCAGCTTCCCCTGCTTACGAACTTCAACCATGCTTCACGACGAGATACATTTTTAGGAAATCTGAAAAAGTCAAATAAATAACATTCATTTATCTATTATTTTTTATAGAGGTATCGAAATTCGATATCTAAATACAAAAGTTTTATGTTTTTGTTTCAATTATAAAGTATTTTAATCGCGATTTTTTTACTAGCAAAAGTGGAATGTTTATCCTGAGACGCCGCCGCGTTCTTACGCGCTCAGACACGCGAATAGGGGCCGATTCTGATCCGCCAGCCTTGTGTTTCTTGGTTGGGTACCTTTGGAGCAGTGGTTCCCAAATCAGGGGGCGCCGACCAATATTATTGGCGCGGGAGTCCTGATGTAAATTATTTGTTCTAATAACATATGTTTTATTGTAGTAAAAATACAGTTTGTGTTTCTATAATCGTGGAAAGGACGGCGCAACCAATTCGTTAATTCAAAAAGGGGGGCCAGGGCCAAAGAAAAAAGTTTGGCTGTAGAGTAGGGTAGAATGTGTACCGGCTGTAAGCTTTAGGTATGCTAGAGAATTATTTTTCAAAATTTTTGTTCCATTAAAAACACAAGTACGGTTCTGTTTATTGTTTATACTCACCTATGAAATGTTATTCCTTTTGATATATTTTGATCTACACTGCTTCTCCTACCATAACTACGTAAAGCACAAAACACAATGTTTGTTTTCAAAAAAACTAGCAAAAATGCCACACGAATCTTTAAGAAAACACAATTTAAATGAAAATAAGGCTCGTACGATCCGATTGATCGCGATGACAGAAGTGTCTAACCAATATGGCCGAAGGGGGTACATGTAAGTTACGTCATGTCAGCTCCTCTCATTGAGTTATATAACGCCCTAAAAGGGCGTTAGAGACGGAAAGACAAGGCATTTTTTATTGACCCTATCCAATTTGGTTCCTATGGTCGGGTATTTCTTTTACAATAAAAACAGAGATAGACATTATTGAACATGTGAAACGGACAAAGATAGGGTGATTTTGCATGCTAATAATACCCTAGATAATATAAGGGTACTTTTATCTCTTTCACACTGACGGCATAAGTGCGACAGAAAAGCAGCTAGCTACCTTTAATCCACCTGCCGTATTTTGAGTGATTCTACCTGTTAGTCCGTGTATACAGGGAAAACTGATAGACAATGTTGTCTAAGTACGGAAATGATTTTTTTTGAATTTTGTGCGGGAATATTACAAAAAGAAATCTTAAAACGTTTAAAAACAAGTTTAGAAGTAACTATTTGAGTTTAAACATGGTCCAAAATTGTTTTTTGTGCAATAGAAGAAAAAAAATCCATAAAAAAACAACATTTCATGGGTAAGTCGTCTTGACAGATAGTTTTTCCTAAAACACGAGAAAGTTCAGTAGCGTCACAATAGATAATTTTTTCTGCGACCGTGCGATTTTACCCTCACACATTTTGATTCAGAAAGTGTCACTTCCCCGCACTTTTTTTTGCATTGCATGAAAATTAACAAAAAGTATTTGATTTTCTTAAAAATGATTTCTTTTTAAATTCTTACATACCGATTTTTATCCAGTTGTTTTTGTTTTTTCGAACCAAACTTTTGACATGTCACGGTCCAGTTTCATACATCTTGATGAATTGTTACACACACTGATCTGTGTTTTTATAAATTTCGATAAATTTAATGTTTTTTGCGGACTTTACAGTAATTTTAAGTTAAATTTTGGTCTTTCATCGCGAAAGTATATATTTATTATTATATGACCACCGCGACCGGTCTACAGGCCGGTATCATATGTTTATGTCCTTCTAATGTCATTTGACTATCATGCTGTCTTACTTAATAAGGTCACTTAGTTTAATTAATAATTTTGTCCTACATAATATAAAAGAAGAATAGAAACCAACAAAAAATTTGTGACACTTCGATTACCCATTTTCTTTGATTGCGATGGATTAGGGTGACCAGATTACGGTTTATTAGGGTGCCCAGAGTGCGCAAAAAAAGATTTTGAAAAATTTCCCTAAAAAAATTGAAGACCAAACACTCACTCGCCACTCAATGTTTATGGTCGCATACACTAATCCTAACTCGATTTCCGACGATTATGGACAATGGTTACCCCCTGGACATAAACCTAACAACTTTTACTATATTTATTAACAATAGGTAGGTTAGGTTTGGTTAGGTTGGGTAAGGTTGGGTAAGGTTGGGTTAGGTTGGGTTAGGTTGGGTTAGGTTGGGTTAGGTTGGGTTAGGTTGGGTTAGGTTGGGTTAGGTTGGGTTAGGTTGGGTTAGGTTGGGTTAGGTTGGGTTAGGTTGGGTTAGGTTGGGTTAGGTTGGGTTAGGTTGGGTTAGGTTGGGTTAGGTTGGGTTAGGTTGGGTTAGGTTGGGTTAGGTTGGGTTAGGTTGGGTTAGGTTGGGTTAGGTTGGGTTAGGTTGGGTTAGGTTGGGTTAGGTTGGGTTAGGTTGGGTTAGGTTGGGTTAGGTTGGGTTAGGTTGGGTTAGGTTGGGTTAGGTTGGGTTAGGTTGGGTTAGGTTGGGTTAGGTTGGGTTAGGTTGGGTTAGGTTGGGTTAGGTTGGGTTAGGTTGGGTTAGGTTGGGTTAGGTTGGGTTAGGTTGGGTTAGGTTGGGTTAGGTTGGGTTAGGTTGGGTTAGGTTGGGTTAGGTTGGGTTAGGTTGAGTTAGGTTGGGTTAGGTTGGGTTAGGTTGGGCTGGGTTGGGTTAGGTTGGGTTGGGTTAGGTTGGGTTAGGTTGGGTTAGGTTGGGTTAGGTTGGGTTAGGTTGGGTTAGGTTGGGTTAGGTTGGGTTAGGTTGGGTTAGGTTGGGTTAGGTTGGGTTGGGTTAGGTTGGGTTAGGTTGGGTTAGGTTGGGTTAGGTTGGGTTAGGTTGGGTTAGGTTGGGTTAGGTTGGGTTAGGTTGGGTTAGGTTGGGTTAGGTTGGGTTAGGTTGGGTTAGGTTGGGTTAGGTTGGGTTAGGTTGGGTTAGGTTGGGTTAGGTTGGGTTAGGTTGGGTTAGGTTGGGTTAGGTTGGGTTAGGTTGGGTTAGGTTGGGTTAGGTTGGGTTAGGTTGGGTTAGGTTGGGTTAGGTTGGGTTAGGTTGGGTTGGGTTGGGTTAGGTTGGGTTAGGTTGGGTTAGGCTGGGTTAGGTTGGGTTAGGTTGGGTTAGGTTGGGTTAGGTTGGGTTAGGTTGGGTTAGGTTGGGTTAGGTTGGGTTAGGTTGGGTTAGGTTGGGTTAGGTTGGGTTAGGTTGGGTTAGGTTGGGTTAGGTTGGGTTAGGTTGGGTTAGGTTGGGTTAGGTTGGGTTAGGTTGGGTTAGGTTGGGTTAGGTTGGGTTAGGTTGGGTTAGGTTGGGTTAGGTTGGGTTAGGTTGGGTTAGGTTGGGTTAGGTTGGGTTAGGTTGGGTTAGGTTGGGTTAGGTTATGCTAGGTTGGGTTAGGTTGGGTTAGGTTGGGTTAGGTTGGGTTAGGTTGGGTTAGGTTGGGTTAGGTTGGGTTAGGTTGGGTTAGGTTGGGTTAGGTTGGGTTAGGTTGGGTTAGGTTGGGTTAGGTTGGGTTAGGTTGGGTTAGGTTGGGTTAGGTTGGGTTAGGTTGGGTTAGGTTGGGTTAGGTTGGGTTAGGTTGGGTTAGGTTGGGTTAGGTTGGGTTAGGTTGGGTTAGGTTGGGTTAGGTTGGGTTAGGTTGGGTTAGGTTGGGTTAGGTTGGGTTAGGTTGGGTTAGGTTGGGTTAGGTTGGGTTAGGTTGGGTTAGGTTGGGTTAGGTTGGGTTAGGTTGGTTCAGTTTGAGTATGTTCGGTTAGGTTCCACTAGGATTGTTTAGGTTAGGTTTAGCTATATTCGGTTAGGTTCGGTTCAGTTTAAGCAAATCGAACCGAACCAAACCGAACCGTTAGATTCGGTTTGATTTGGTTCATTTCGATACGGATGGGTTCAGTTTGCTTTTGTTCAGTTAGACCTTCGATAAATTTTAAAAAAGTAAATAATTATTAATGTTTAGTGTTTTAAAGAATAAAAATTGATATAATGTTCAATTAAACTAATTTTTATTTGTAAAAATGTAGGAATCATAATTTTCTTGATTTTGTTTTGAATTTCATGCTTTTTTAAAATATGTGCATTTTCATAAAAGGACCAAAAAAACTGACCCGATTTGGATCAGTGACCTTAGTTATTTCAAGTTTTTGTTGACAGCTGATAGACGTCAGGGACCGTTTTGTTTCAGTTTGAAATGAGAAAATGCTTCTTTTGTAGCAATTTGTATGGGTTTTAATGGGGTTTTAAGAATGTGTCAATTTCAATTTTTTTAACAAAATCAACGATAGTCCGCAATTTTTTTTTTAGAAATCGCTATAAAATGGTCTAAAATTATCATTTTTCAAAAAACTTCGTAGTTTTAAGAAAGGTGGTAAAACGTACCAGACCCCTGAAATGTGTTGCAGTCTAGGACAACTAGACGCCGCCAACTCGGCGCCACCAACTGGGCGGCAGGCCAACTGGGCGCCGGGCCAACTTGACGCCGAGCCAACTGGGCGCCGGACTAAAATATTTTTTCTTGATAAAATGTGCAGATGAAAAACAACCTTAAAAAAATTAAAGTGGCAGATCCAAAATGGCGGACTTTCTTATTTATGCATCGATATGTATCGAATATGGAACTTGGCGGTGTTTCAAGTCGCAGAACACTACACCTACCAAATTTCAACACTCGACTTAATAGATGTTGAAAGTTTTGTATAAATAACATATTTATTTTGTTTTTATCTGCACATTTTATCGAAAAAAAAATAGTCCGGCGCTGAGTTGGCCCGGCGCCCATTAGGCCCGGCGTGGCGCCCTGTTGGCGGCGCCGAGTTGGCCCGGCGCCCGGTTGTCCCATTTCGAATTGAAATTTTTAGTTCCGAAATTTCATCTGACTCGAGCATAACTTGTAGTCCACCCAAGAAAAGAAGAGTTGAAGAAGACCCTTGTTCAAAGAAAGAAAATATTTTACCTGGAAGGTACAACATTTGTAAAGTTCTAAGATGAAAACAATAATTTTAATACATCCACTGCACTTAGCATGCTTAGAAATTCTTTTTACTCTTTTTTTTTACTGAAGAGAATTTTGTAAACACACACAAGTAAGTATTCATGAATTATTTATTATTCAAACAGAAAATTGTTGATAAAAAAATTCTAGTGGAATTCAAAATTTTTATTTTGCGCCGCCACTGCCCTTTTTTATCCAAGACAAGCAAATAGAATATTTTTGCGATGTTGCATGTTTCCGGACTCACCAAACCGAAATTCTATTTTCATCCCTATTTTGCTCATTAAATTCTTACTTGTATTTGGTCAATTGCGATAAAAGCTTGATATAATGGCAATTTTGGCCCATGCCGGGTCTACCCGTAGGGTATAGAAGTCAATGGCTCCTCTTTATTCTCGATGATACATTCGGATTTATTTTATTTAACAGCTTTATACTTACAGGAGGTACACAGTACATATAGTACCACGTTTATCATTGTTGCATGTTGTAAATCGACAAAATGTTAGTTACTACCTACCTACTTTCTTTTACTTTGAACGTATCAAATGCAGTAGTGGGTGTGGTCATTTCAAAGGTAAAGCAAAACAATAACATAAAGGTAGAATAGCGGCGCAAGGCAAATTGAGTGTCACGACCTAATATAGGTTTACTTTGTTTCTAAAAAAAGCAGCAAATATACCGAGTGGGTCAAAAAACCCGGACAATTTTTTTTCAATATAACCTAACTATACCATCGATGTTAATCTTTAAAAAGAAATCAATTTTAACCACGATATTTTTTATTTGAATAAAATCGGTTCAGTAGTAATAAATTTATGAATAAAAAGCAGACATGATTGCCAAGGCAATCGCATAATATGCAAAACAATGGTTGAAACAAAAATATTTTTCTTGGAATCACTGAACCGATTTTGTTGATTCATACCTTGTTGCGCATGGCAAAAATGCAGCATTTTTACTAATTTAAACAAGTAATTAAACCATGTTCGCAACACAAGAATAAACGAGCATCTTTGAAGGGTACATTTTAATTTCATCCGCCATCTTAGACTTTAAAACGGCGAACAAAAAATATATTTAGTCAGAACTCTGGTTAATTCTCTGCCAAGTGCAGTTTGTCCCATTAAAATCGATTGTAGAGTTTAAAAGTTAAGGCTGACAAAAATTATATTTTTGTTGATTTTCTTTCACAGAAAAGCACTCAAAGAAGAAATCGCCTGTCGAAAAAAGTGCACAGGGAAAAAAGCGCACAGAGGACACTCAAAATTTCGAATAAATTGAAAAAAAAACCTCATCAAAGTATTACAATATTAAACGTGATGTGGCGAAAATGGTACATTTTCAAAGCCATCAAATTTATTTACTTCGGAGAGCTTCTTTATAAAGCAACGTTGACATCTTTCCAAAAAATCTTCAATATTTTTTTTCAGCGATTTCCGCATTTTTTGTGCCTGCGTGAAAAATTGATAAGTTTTTATATTATAAAGACCCCGCATACGTAGGTTGGATCAAATTAAATCAAATTTTTTATTTTATGTCCCGGTGTAAATATTACTTACGACCTTAAAAAAAAACTTACTCCAGGCCTACGACCTACCAATTATACTAGTCTAATAGCCTATTTATGTTCTTAAGATAATTATGAACCTAGAAGTGACGTGAATCATAAGAAGTTTTACACAAGATTTATTTAAAGTTTCCAAAAATTTTCAAAAGTATTGAAATAGTTCACAAATAATAAAATATCTTCAAGTTTTAAATATTTTGATAATTTTTAAAGTTATATGAATTTCGATAAAAAAATTTCAGATATTTTCAAAATTCCAAAAAAATTTCAGATATTTTCAAAATTCCAAAAAAATTTCAAATATTTTCAAAATTTTACAAAAATTTCAAAAATTCGGGTGAACTTAGGAGCTAAAGTGCAGCAGGTGATAGAAGAGGTTATTTCTGATAAAAAAGTATATATAACATTGGGGTCGATTAACACTCATCTATTTTTTAGATATAGGATTTTTAAAGTTGAAGGAGTGGGGGAAAAAGTTTTAAAAAAAAGAAATTTGTCACAATCAAATGAGTGCTTAGCTATAATTGTGATCCAAAAATGTGTTATTTCCTTTTTCGATAAAATTGCGTTTGTTAATGAGATATAAGCTGACAAAATAACTTCCACAAATTTATAAAAATCTTTTTAAAAAATTAATTTTGCCTCCGTAGAGACTTATTTTTATTAACAAAAAATATCAAAAAAACCTTGCATTTATTATGATATTATACAAGTTTTTTCAAAAAAAATTGTTTCTCCTGAAAAAAATTGACCGCAAAATTTCTCCACTTATTGCTCTTGTTCTAATACACGACTTTTAAAAAAGTTATCAAAAATGTGTAAACATCGTCAAATTTGATGCTCTGTATCTCGAAAAAGTTACCACATGGCCCCTAAAATATACAGTAGGTATGTACCATTCTAAATCTAAAGACTAACATTAATTTCACTGTGATTTTTTTAAACTTTTCTTTGATTTCCATGTGCGCTGTTTTACTAGGTGCGCTTTTTTCTCTAGGTAGGCGCTTTACTACGCGTGCGCTTTTTTCTGTGTAGCGTTTTTCCTATGCGAATATTTCCTTTTCGCTTTTTTTCTGTGTTTTAATTTACGGTCACCCTTTCTTCACTATTACCCCCCCCCCCCCAGACTTTTTTTCAAGAATCGCTCTTGACCGACATTTAAAAAAAAATCGAGTTTTTATTCCGCAGTTACCGTGTTCTTATACGTACCTACAATTTAGTACAAAATGTTTTCTGTTGTTAAAAATAAGTCTTTTAATAAACATACTCATATCATGTTATTGATATTTTTTAAGAGAGTAATTAAGCGATTTCTTACACATATTTTAAGGAAATTTGTTTTTGGTCTGTACCTCAATATGAAATTTATAAAAGTTTAAACCAAAAAAACCAGTTTTCCGAAAAATTTGACCGCACAATTCTTTTTAAATCAATTTTAATTCTTGTTCTAGTACACAAATGCGTCAAATTTTATATTTTTACTGCCATTTTATGTAAAGTTATAACCAAAAAATATTTTTTTTTAATTTCCACTTTAATGCTCTGTATCAGAGGGGTGCATACAACGTAGGCGTTTGTATGAACGTTCTATCAGAATTGACCACATCAATGACCTATTGCTCGATGGACAATTACACTATGGAACACCCTTTAAAGTCTGGATCTTTGCATTTCGGTTCTTCAACATTTTGTCATACACTCTGTTCGTACAACAGTCGGGCGATTTTTACAAAATTTGTTAAGGAGACTGTGTTTCTTTCTTCTATTAGTCCCATTTTAAGGATATATGTATATTAAAATCCACCGGCCAACTACATACATCAAAACTCCCATAATAGCAAAATATTAATTGTGTGATGGAGTTTAAGATGTCACACATTTTGACGTATTTGCGGAACGTTAGTATTTATATTTTTTTCATAATATGTTCAGTCGTGTGAGCTTTGTTGCCTATGAACTGGCAAATATTGTTTAGTTATTCTTTTTCTTTTTACTTTGTCAAGCACATGAGAAAGGCGCCATTACCGTCAGTAACAATAATAACTAATACTTGTTTTTCTACGAGCGTGCGGAAAATTTTACTTTTCGGCTAGCGTCTTACTTTTTTGCATGCTTATCAAAATGACATGGGCGTTGGGCTTCGGTGGAATGCTTTTAGATTCACGTATGTTATAGAGGAGATCCTCTCATACCACATACTAAAGTTTGCAATTTGACAGTGTTAAAGTGTGTAAAGGCAATATTTCAAATCATTTTGAGGATATTTTGTTTTGGAGAATTGTTTAACCAACACCAATGAATACACAACTCTATAAGAAATGCAGCATAATTAAGGCCACTCGAGCCCCTAGCATAAAGCAGCGGGTAGATGGATCTGTTGTTACTTCGGCTAGTACGTAGAGCAGCGGGTAGATGGATCTGCTGTTACTTCGGCTAGTACGTAGAGCAGCGGAGAGAGGGTGCTATTTTTAAAGATTTTTGGCGGCCTCTCTGTGCGAAATCTGAGAACTAAAATGGGGGGCGACTGCTCGATCGGGACGTAGGCGCCATCTCTCTGCGAAAGAACTAACTCGTGCTGTGGCCTGGGTGAGTAAAGTTTTTTATATAAATGGGGTCTTTTCATAAAAAAAATATTTTTATGTCTTTATCGTATCATTTGTAACACCGATTAAGCAATAATAATTTGTAATTATATCGTCATTGCTTTCTTTAAAGCTCTTACCTATGTGTTCAAATGGAAATTTTACAGGTAGGAAAATAAGTAAGTAAGTAAATTTTATTCAGTAAAAAGAAAAAATAGATACATTGCTTAAAGTTAGATATACAGTATACTGAATCAATGTGCAATAGTATTTATTTACACTAATTAATGTTTAGCTTAATATTTAATTATGGTTGTAAAATCTCTATAGGAATATTTTAAAATATATAGCTTAGTTACAATAGTAGGGTAGGCCGTGAATATTTATTGGAAATTATAATAATCAACAATTTTTCATTCTTATGATGATTTTACGATGGATTCAAAAGGTGAGTAGTTAGTTCTAAATCTTTTACACTAAGCAGAAGAGATCATGAACATTATAAGAAAAGTACTCTGGCTCATCTCAATTGGTGGAAAATATACCTGACAGAAAACCAAAAAGTGAGTTATATTACACACTAGAGTTGGCGGGAGACCAAACAAGCTCCCGTTACGACATCGACAGTGTATTTTCTTTTAAATCTGTGTAGTATAGTCCTTGCCATGGGCAGTTAAACTTTTGTGACATTTCCAACCTCCTTATTTATCATAGGCATACTGACAGCAACAAAAAAAATTTTGAACAATGGTATGTCTTTGAGTTGTTTTTATCCGTGCATTTTATTTGTTATCCTACAGTCAGCATCTTTTTATCCAGAGTCAATGAGGGTTTTACCTTTAATTTTATACCAACATGACATGTTTACTTGTTAATATATTTCTGGTTAGGAAATATGTTTATTTCATGTCAAACTTAAAAAAGTGTAACTGCGAATGGCAAGGACTATAGACAGTGGAATAATATTCATTCGACTTGATATGACAGGAGGAGCAAGAACTGGGAGGAGATAAACAGAAGAATTTGCTTCTATTTGCTTCTCTTTCTAAGCAGGCTTCCCCATGGGCTTTTTCCTATGTGGTATATTTTTTAAAACTTGTAATTTAAAGTAATTACCTTTCGGTGTTGTATAGTCAATGCTTTCGAACCGATGTTTTTTTAACTTTGAACCATTGAACCAGCTAAATTAATGTTTTTTAATCTACACACAATGACTACATATTATGTATCTGCTACATGTCATTCAGGGCATTCATCTATCTTTTTTAAACTAATAAGTGTTTACAAAATTGTGTTTCAAACATTTAATTATGTGTTTTTCAAAATAAAGTTTCGAAAACAAATATGACCTATTTATTATTAGGGATTTTTTGGGACTTTTAAAATAGCGGGTATTCTAGTCGATATTATCGTTAATTTCACTAATCTTAAAGATGACATTTGGATAGTTGGTTTAAAAATAAAGACCCTGCCATCTGTCACTTCAATGTGATTTAAAATTGACAAAATATTTTTATTTACTTACTTTTTGCAACGTAAAGTTATAAAACACCCGCAAAAACATTGCAAACATGTCAACAAATAGCCAGACTTTCTAATCTATCAATTTTAAGTTTAAGTTAAAGCACAGATTATGAACAGATGGCAAAATTGACGCCTCACAAACAAACCATTTTTGTGAACTCTGATGATGATTTTTAAAAAATGGTTATTTTAACTAAATAGCACTAGATCCTTTTTTGCCAATTCCAGATTTTATACCAATATTTTTCAAATTGTTTTTCAAACTGATTTAAACTTTGTGGCCAATTAAAATGCGTTGGGTGACATTTTGTGACACTGTGAATAGAACAACAACACTGTGCCAATTTGTGACACAAAAAAACCACTGAGTAATTAAACAAATATCTGGAAGCAGAACTGTATTTTTCAGCTAGGTAAAACATTGATATGCCCGGCAACTTTTATAAGTGGAGAAGGGGGGGGTTCAGAAATAAGAAAATTTTAAGCGCCACCGTGTGTTAATATCAATGTTTTACAAAGAAGATCTTATTTAAAATACAGTTCAACCCAAACGTTGTAGCCAAACAATGAAACTCTACTTACTTCCGAGGCTTCCAGAGTATTTGTGTAATTAAAAACCCAAAAAAAAAATTGGCTAATAAACAAAATAAGATTTCAAAAGAATCCTAAATGAATCAAAATGACACAAATAGAAAGTACTTTATAGGTAGATGCACATTTCCAACAGGTCACAATGATTGTTAAAAAAAAACATACTTCCAAAATCATTCTGTCATTGGAGAGGTCCGAACCAAATATCTGCTGTCATCATTCTACGTTGGGTAGAATGAAACAGACAGCAACCCAGTCCGAGATCTACCCCATGAGGCAAAACAATGTAAGGAAACCGCTAAAAAATATAACCTCATCTCTCTTTTGTCTCTGCAAAGTTGGTGATTGGGTTGTACAAATAATACAAAAATTTAGTTCATCTTGTTTATTGCAGTAAAACTACTAAAAAAAGTACTGGAAACGTGTAATATGTTTTTTTTTAAAAGAAAGAAAGGAAACAAGTTCGGGCCAAAATAGCAAGGCACTCAAAATTTCACAGGAGAAATTGTCTTAAATAAATGAAATGAAGGAAAACAAGTCAATTTAGTAAATATGCCGCAAAATTGTGGTTATGACGTCATACCGGTACCTTGCGTTTACAAGAAATTATATATAAACTGCAAAAATTATATTAAAAAATTTTAATGGAAAGATTAAATTTAAATGTTGCTTGATCCTACCTTGGTCCTTTGATTTAATTATTGTGGGTGTTTTGTTTGGTAAACCTGGAAGTGCTGTTGGGTTTTGACATTCTTACCTGTTACTTCGGGTCTCGTTCTGCCCGCGCCTCCCCTGCTGATTATCTAGCACATGACGCTAGGGCAGCACATGGTCGTGAAAAATGTTGGATCCTTGCCCGAGCGTAAAACCCTGTGGAAAATGAAATGTTTTAGTTTCCTGGAATTCGTCTATTTTGCACGAAGTTCCCCTACACCGAGTAATTTAAATCAAGAACCCCATGTCGACTCAATAAAATAAAGTAGATTTAAACAGATGAACTAAAATAATTCTAACGTACCTTTCCCAGGGTTACAGTGCTACACCCGGCTTCACACCAGCGTCCAGCATAACTGTCCCGTCGATGGAATGGACAGGGCTGTAGACAAAGGAGAAAAACAATATGTAGTTTTTATCCAAAACGTGGTTTTAAAAAAAATTAAAAACTCCAAAAATTCCCCACGTCCTTTGTCGAAAAAGTACATTTCACACGAAAAACAACTACAATTTGGGAGGCAAATATTGTCTTGAAGAATTCAAAAAAAAAATAATAAAAAAAATCGAACTTACCGCTCTTATTTCCCGTAGAAATGGCGTAGGCCGCCTTTTAATCCCTCTCAAAGGGTGTGAGCGTCACTTTAGATTCGCCTAAACACGACGGCTCACAATTATACCGTCTTTGGTATAATCTGCATCTACTGCAGTGCCATTAAGTGCCAATAACCACAAAAACAATGGCGACACCAATAGACGGCCACCAGCCCAGCCAAAATTCTTTAGGAAAGAGACAAGGCACTCCGTCGAGAACACAAAAAAAATGAAGCCGCCGGAAACCGTTCGTAGATCTGGTGGGGACAGTAAACACAGTACCAACCAAATTTTCCCGGTTAAATTCAAATAAGGATGCAAACCTATTTATAAAAAAAAACGCTCTCACCGAAAAAACACTAACTCCGGTTTGCGAAACTGGATGAAAAAACCCGCAGTTTTCAAACTAACTAATGAGGAAATACATTAATACTTTCGTACCGGTCTACAGGGGCAGCATCGACCAAGGGGATATTGAAAATACGTAAAACGCACCTTGAAATGTTGTCGGATCTATTTCCACGGTTGAAATTTTTATAACAAGGACGTCGAGACACCCTCCATACATAGACCGAACATTTGCCTACCGGACCCCCGCCAACATAGCAAGTAGGAGGAATATAACCAGCAGGACTATAAGAAGCTCAGCATTGAAACCATCAACTGTAAAATCAATTACTGGAGATCAGAGCATGCAGCAAACCCAGGAATATTCGAACGTTCAACCAATTCCTATATGGGTAAAGCTATACTAAGTGTAGAATTTAGTTGTATTTTAGTTACAGTTTTAGTCAAAAGTTTCCTTTGCTCTTTATAAATGTTTTCTCTAAGATTCATATGGTTTGACGCCATTTTTGTAAAACATTTCTACATTAATAAAGTTGTTTCTGAACCTGAACCTAAAAATACACATTGAACTACTGCTTAAACTCGGCACAAGAGTGCTCAGATGTTAAGTTTGTCCATCACTAGCTAGCCCTACACAACCCTTCAATCCGACTGAGTTAGTTATTAACTTTATTTAACTATGATTATATATAAATTTATATAATATAAAAATACGATTTTGTTTATTCTTTTAGTCCTGGTTTTTATTCCTCGTTTATCTCCCATTTACAAAAGTGCATAACTCGTATTTATTTTATCTTCTCCTTATCAAATTAATAAAGATATCAAAGTGGGCCAAGATCCTCGGTTGTTCCTGGTCGACCCGTGGACCCAAATATGTTTTCGTGCTATCAAAACTAGCTAATCCGTGAAGGATATGAGGTTCGGATTGTTCCAATATCTTCACTGAAACCATTTGTGATGCGGCAACGCGGCCATTCCCCAGCAGAACAGCTGTTTATTTTCATGAACGTCAAAGAAAATTACAAAATTTTACAGATAAACAAAACAATCAAAAGTTTTAATGTGATTTTTCCCGAAACCTGTGATCCTAAATTCCAATTACGATGTCCAGATAATACGGTGTGCGCAATGTCCACAGTAATTCGATGGAATGTCTCCTTTATAAGGTAACTTTTTGGACACTATATAACCTACCTCTATAAAATACCCTTAATTTGTGTACAGAAAGACGAGTCGAAGAGCCTTGATTATTTACCTAAATAAACAAATAATTAACGTTGCCTTAAACGTAAAAATGACACGTTACATAATCCCCCCCAACTTCAAGACGATTAACCTAAAAAGGTTAATCGGAGAGGTCCGCTGCCGGCTTAAGGTCTTTGGCATGCCAACTCCCTGGCAGTACTTTACCCGATGGTTCCTGAAGCTCAAATATCCATGGAGAAATTTTATTCCTAATCACATAAGGACCAACGAATTTCGGTGCTGACCCACAACAAAGTTGGGTACCCTTGTACGCAAATTATACTGAACTACGTTTATCTCTACCGCCACCTCTAGCCTTCTCTTAACATCCGCATAGAGCTTCCGGAAACCTTCGTTCTTACTTTCAGCTGCAGTTTGTACACCATTCTCTTCAGATAACAAAACTGGGTTGGAGTAATCTTTTCCTGACAGACACATATTCCTACCAAAATTAACAAAGAAACAAGACATCCTGGTTGTCTCATGGGTTGCAGTACGAATCGCGCAGGCAAGTTTATGTATTTGTTCGTCCCACTTCCTGTGGTTTTCTTTCACATAACAACATAACATGGTTTTTAACGTACGATTCGTCCTTTCTGTTGGATTCGCTCTGGGGTGATAATACGGATTATACTGAATTTTAACCTGATAACTCTCAGCAAAACGCTTAAACTCGTTACTTTTGTACTGAGGGCCATTATCACAAAGTATCAAACGGGGTACTCCGAAGACCATAAATACTTGCTCCTCAAGATGCTTGACAACAGCTTGAGTAGGGGCTGTTCGCATTGGAAAAACTAAGGAAAACTTACTCAAATAGTCCGTAACGACGAGAATCCAGCAATTACCCTTTGTCGAACGAGGTAGACGTCCACATAAATCTGTTGAAATAATTTCCCAAGGACGAGTTGGTTTTGGGTGAGATATCATCTGATCAGATACACCTTGTGTATCTCCTTTATGAGCTGCACAGACAAAGCATCTCTTTACAAAAGTCCTGGCGCATTTTTGGCCAATAATATTTTTCTGCCAGTCTGTGGAAAGTTTTATACACACCCATATGTCCTGCGGTAGGAGGATCGTGAGCTTCTCCAATAATTCTACGCCTATGATCTTTGGGGACTACCTCTTTCCAATATTCGTTAGATGGTGAAAGTTGAGGGTATTCTTGTTTGACATATTTATACAACTTATTATCAGTGTATCTCCAATTCATAAATTTTAACGGTGATTCTACGACCCTCTTTACCATCTTTTGGTACCATCGATCTTTAATTGTTGTTGAAACGTCTCTGGGCTGCGAAATTGTATCAATCATAGGTACTGCGCGAGACAACATGTCCGGGACAACTAAATCTTTCCCTTTCCGATGGATTACTTCAAAGTCATATTGCTGCAGTTTTACAGACCAACGAGCAAGTCTTCCACTGGGCTCTTTCAAGCTATGAAGCCTTTTTAAACTAAAATGATCTGTTATGACCTTAAATGAGATCCCCTCAATATATGGCCGGAGCTTCTCTATCGCCCAAACCAATGCCAAACATTCTCGCTCGGTGGTCGTGTAAACACGTTCTTGCTTAGTCAAAGATCGACTCAAATAGCATATGACTGTCTCCTTCAGGATAAAGTTGCGTTAAACATGCTCCTATTCCATATCGTGAGGCGTCTGTTTGAATGACAAATTCCTTGGTATAATCTGGACATGTAAGAATCGGTGCAGTCACTAAAAGTTCCTTAATCTTAATAAATGCTTTTTCGCAGTCTGGAGTCCAATCGAACTTTTGATTTTTCTTAGTTAGAGCTGTAATTGGAGCTATTATCGCTGAAAAATTCTCTATGAAACGTCTATACCAGGAAATTGTACCTACAACTCTACGAACTTCTCTGACAATTCTTGGCCTCTGGAGCTCTAACATGGCTCTAATTTTATTAGGGTCAACTCGGATGCCTCGACGGTCCACTACGAATCCTAAATAAGTCATTTCTGGCCTACATAGTTGGCATTTTTCCCAACTTACCGTTATCTTTGCATTCTGCAATTTTCGTAGGAATTCCTTAAGAATTCTAAGATGTTCAGAAAAGCTCTGTGTGACAATTACGAGGTCATCGAGATATACGTACACGTAGGGGTCTAAATCGTTTCCTATGATGCTATCTATGAGTCTCTGCCAAGTTGCAGGTGCATTATGAAGATCAAAAGGTAAACGCTTAAATTGGAAGAGACCTCGTCGACAGATGAATGCTGTTAGTGGCTTCGATGATTCTTCCATTGGTACTTGCCAATAATAATAATATCTAAAGTTGACAAGTATTTAGCATCTTTCAACTTGTCAAGAGTCTCGGATACGAGTGGTAAAGGATAACTATCACGCGCCGTCACTGAGTTCAATTTGCGGTAGTCTACGCAGAAACGATATTTCTTTGTGTTTTTTTGTACCATTACCACTGGTGAAGCCCATGAACTACTACTACGTTCTATTACATCCATTTTCAGCATTTCGTCGATCTCGTCATCAATAAGTTTTTGAATGACCGGTGAGACCTTATAAGAACGTTGTCTTATCGGTGCTGCATCTGTTGTAATCTTATGATCTACTCTGTCTGTACATCCCAGTGAGTCACCCATAATAGTCTTATATTTAACGACCAATTCCTCTAGTCGTTCTGATTCATAAGGCGTAAGAGTTGTTTGTTGGTCTTATATTTCTAACGAACAAATCACATTTTTATTATCGGCAAAATGCCACTTATTAGTACTTAAGTTCGGTACTGTACCCATCGAAATCCAAAAATCTAATCCCAAAATCAAAGTATGTGGCAACTCAGGAACGACGACGACCTCTATTAACCTAAATTTATCTTGAACTCGCATAGGAAGCTGCACTGTCCCAATACTACTTGTGCTTTGACCATTTGCCACAATACAACTTGTCTTCTTTGTCGTATCAAGTGAAAAACCAAACCTCTCGATGATTGACCAACCATGATTCCCTAAAAAGGTACGTGAAGCCCCGGAATCCAACAAACCTAATAACTTATTTCCGAGCACATCCACTTCTAAATAAGGTCTCTCATCTTTACGAGCATGACTTATCACATAATCTAAAACGTTTCCCTGACGATTACAATTACGACATTCTCTTACTGTTACCCCTGCTCGTCCACACGAATAACACTGCTTACCTCTAGGTAATGCGCACCCGACCGCCATGTGCCCTGTTTGGTTGCATCTATAACATACCACGTCCCTATTCGCCCTACCAGATCCAACACCCTGTGGTGGTTGTACATCCCTGTCACTTACGCTAGACTGACCACTAGGTGGTTGTTGTCTCTCTCTATCAGCTCTAGCAGAGAAACTGCCTGCTGGCTGCTGCCTATTTCTGTCGAATCTATTAGCAGGATGATTTAAATTCTGTTGGTTCGATGACCCGGCACCTGATATTTGAATTGCATCAACCCCTGTTGGGAAATCGTCAATATCGCTCTCTACGTCAACGTAGGCCAAGTCAGGTTCAATAGATTGGTTTCTTCTAGGAGTAAAATTCTCCTCCTCTAACCCATATCTCTGGTCTATTCTACGACACAAATCTTTTAAATGTGATAGGCTATTGACCTCAGTAGCAATCAACCCTTTCTTATAGATGTCCGCTATATTTCTGAAGACGATAGCTAATTTTGCCTCTTTGGAAACAGGACAGCCAAGTCTTTGGAAGTATGTGTTCATGACTGCAATGTAGGTCCCTATAGACTCTCCAGGGCCTTGTTTACGTTTTTGAATCTCCTTCAATAGCTTCTCGCCATATGAAGAAGGAAGATATTCTGCCATGAACCTCTGTTCCAGCTGTTCCCATGTATGGACTTCTCTTCGAACATCTTTATAAAAAGTATAGGCTGACTTTTCAAAAAGATCAATGCCTGAGTTCAGTAACACCTTTTTGCTAACTCCTCTAGCCTGACTCAACTCGTCCACTCTCTCGAAAAATGCGGTGATGGAGATTGTACCCCTCTCGCCTGTAAACTTTAAGTTCCACTTATGCGGAGATACAGGTGCAACGTGATATGAGGTACCAGGATCACTTGACATTGGTACTGGCGACGAACTTGAAAATGGTCGTGACTGAGCAATCGGTGCTATGCTACTCTGGAGGGCAGCTAAACTCAAAGGAACGGTGGACGGTTGTTGATAATGAAATGCTGATGTACCATCATTCTGAATTAGCATTGGGGGTGGTGCCTGTATTGGTGCTTGAGTTGGGTTCGTTAGCACTTGCATTTGCACTGGAGCAATGACCGAATGGTTCGTAGGCTGTTGAGCTGTTCTTTGTGTGCTCGAGTGCTGTGGTTGCGGGAGTTGAGACTGGCTGGGAATGTTGCCAACATTTGTCGAGTGATCTGAGCTTCGACTCGTTTTTTATGTTTCAGATGCTTCATCATCATCTGAGGTAACGCCAACTCTTAGTAAATCTGTTGCTTGGCTTTGCAACCTCCCAATCAAACTCAAGGTTTCCGCAACCAGTATGCCTTTCGTTTGGCTTTCTTCAAAGTTAGACGGATTCATGTTATTTATCCTGGCTAACACGTGTTCCAACCTTACAGTGATTTTCCTAAACTCTCCCCCTTTACTCGTACCAGAGAACTTCTCTACCAGCGGTACCAGACTATCTAGCTTCTTCATGCAGCTAAAAGCATCTTGGCCAAATTTAAAGGGATACGGAGGGTATCTCATACTTGCATCAGTCTTTTCTCTTTGTTTGACCAGCATAAGCTGTTGTTTCATCTCTTCCACCGATCCAATAGCTATGCCTCTCCATGTTAACTCATAGATTAATTCGTCCTTGACTAAGTACCTTATGTCAGACAACCGACTCAAAGAAATAGCCATGGTGCCTTTTATATTAAAAATTTAAACTTTAAAACTCTTAAATATACCTCCCAATTATAAAACTAAACCACGCAATAACAAACACAAAGTTCACTTTAAACTCACTAGTGAAAATCACTATAAATTTTCTCACAAATGTAGAAAATATAAAACTTAAATACGGGCAGACGCGAACAAAACCGAAAAACACCGGAGCAGTAAGAAAATAAAATTTATTTGCATTTAAAAATGTAATCATAATTTATGTTAAGTATTTGTACAACCAACTATGAGGTCCAACCTTGCAGAGAGAAATAACTACTTAAATCCTAAATTAGAATTAACAAGTAGCCATAAAAAAAGTTTAAAAAATAAAAGAGAGACAAGAGCTTTGGCAGTGTTTAGGTCTTATGTTCCACTCCTGCGTGAGTAAAACCAAAAAAAAATAATTGCGCTTATCCTAGCTGAACTGGATTAAAATAGCAGAGTTAAGTGATGTTTGTTGACCTCAGCAACCGAATAGATAAATTTATCCCTAAATGGAACGTACAACAGACTACCTATAACAAAAAAATCCCAAAGCTGTTGTACACAGTTAACGCTAGGGTATACTCCTGCTATTGCAGAACGGCTCCACTAATAAACTCCTCAAAAAAAAAACCCAAATCGCCGTATACAATGATTTTTCTCGAAAGAATAAATCAAAACCCACTTTAACCTGCTTACCTATCCTGAGGTTACACGAACCATGCATTGCTTAAGGTAACATCATCCCTTAATATATTAGTGAACGCAATAAACATCGGAACAGATGTTCATGTTATAGAAATCGTAAAATATGCTCAATAAAAAAAAATCCGCTCGCTAAACTTGCGTCGAATTAGCCTAGTAAGGATGTTGTGTGTAATTTAAAAAAAAAATTCAAAAATTTAACGATGATATAAAAAAATTTATTCAAATAATGTCTTGGTAGGACTCCAACTATCTAATAATCGTTAAAATGAAATTCCCAAAATTTTAACTAAATTGATGCAAACCATGGTCAAGAAGACCCTAGGACCGTACCGGATGGTGTCCAAAAAAATTAAAAAAAAAATTTTTTGGTGTCGACCACAGTAGCCCAATAATCAAAAAAACTTAATTAGTGGCTCACTAAAATTTTCAAAATATTACTCTACCCTGGTTTGGAGTAGGGAGAAAAAAAATTAAAACAAATGATGATAGGTTGTTAAAACGCGAGGGTTCGAAATGAAATTATATTTTAATTAAAAAAAAAAAATATATTTAAATAAACTGGTAAAATAATTGTAGGGCAAGGTACTACCATGCACCAAAAAAAAATTTCCAACAAGAAAATCAAGTTTACCTTTTTAAAAAAGTATTTAAAAAAAATATTTAAAAAAATACTTTCAAAAAAAATTAAAAATGTTTAAGTGGGGTTGCAGCTCCTATTAACGATTTTAAAGGAATTAAAATAAAATTAGCACTAGAAAAATCTTAATAGAGTTATGTCATGCAACAGTTTTTGTTCTTTTCCTTTAAATAAACAGTTGTAGATTTCCTTTCCTCTCCCAAAACTGTGTGAATGTGAAAAGTGAATGAGCTAGAAAAATTAATTTACTATACAAAAAAAAATATTGAAAATTAAATTTACTTAAGAATCATAAAGTACAAAAAATCGTCATTGCAAAAAAACCCATCAGTTTAGGAAAAGTAAAAAAAATATTTATGTTCGAAAAAAACAAACGATGTTAGTATATTTGTTTAAAATTATTACTTAAGGAAATAAGCAACGTTAGTACTTATTTACTGTACCACTATAATGTGAAGAACCTAAGTTTTAAACTTTGCACTCAACGCCGTAAAGAATTATCTTGTGTGCACTTTCAGAAAAACAACTATGAAAACAATTTCAAGGTTCACCTATAAGAACGTTGTAAAACTAAATCTGCCTACTCAAGTGTCTTTACACACAACATCTAATCACAAAAAATTTTTACTGCTTAATGCATTCTCAGATCCTTATTCCCGGTATTCACGAGATATAAAATTAAGTTGTGCCCTATCCACAACTATTAGTCAAAGCAAAATTACCAAATGTCCAAGGGCTAATGAGACCCTATCACCTACAAATGATATTTTGAATGAAACAGTTGGGAATAATCCTGCGTAAAAACCAGACAACAAAAATCAAGAAGCCAACTATGAACTATTACATTAATTTTAAAAAAGCATAATAACCTCCCGGCCCCAAATAAACTTTTGTTATATCAACAAAACTCGGCCTAAAACCAAAAAACTTTTTATTAGACATTTCCCCTATTCCCTAAGTATAATGTCAATAAAACCCAAAAACTTGTGATTTCCATTCCAATCCCGCCTGGACCCTATATATATTTTAAACGGTCAAACGCCCACAGGCGAAACAATATCTTATTTCAAAGAAAGGGTGATGATATTTTGAAGCACCCTGTGTAAAAATTTGCTTCATTATTTGAGGACACCAGTATGAAATTATTTTAAAATTAAAAAAAAAAATGAAATGAAAAAAAATTATTTTCCAATTGTCCACAACTTCCAAGTCTTCATCCCTAAATAGGTACTTTCTTAGTCTAACACCATCCATCGTTATCCAACATAACGCTTTAATTTCAGAGGCAACAAAACGAAGATGAAGTGAAAAAGCTAAGCAAGTAAGTTGGAAGTTGAGTTACAATGGGCGCAGATGACAGGCCCCTTTAGGTCCACGCCACAGTCGTGAAATGCAAACTATCAAAAAAACTGAAGACTAGCATATCTGCCGTCAAACAATGGCATGAAATAAAAATAATTCCATATCATACCAGTATCCTCAAAAACAAAACGTTTTTTATTATAAGACCCAAACACCTAACCAATAAATCTTGTTATTTAAAACTATGGAAGTAAAACAATAAATTATTCCTGCCTGATCAATTAAGACAAAAAAAAGTTCACCTTTTGTAACTCAAGAAATTCCTGTTTGGTCCCCAAAAAAAAATTAAATAACCTATCTGGTCACCCCTTAAAACTACGACCACTATACAAACCGTTTTGACCAAAACAAGAATTCGAGAAGTTTTGTATAAAATTATCTGAAAAAAAAGTAAAATTTTGAAATATTTTTACCAATTACCACCGCCTAGCATTTATATCTAGTTGAAAGTCTCTCTTAAATTCACTGACCAATTTTACGGCCTCAAAATGACATTACTTAAAAAAATTACTGAACTATATAGCTATATCTGTCTCAGTTAAACATTTCTTTTGTGGTGTTATATCTAGTTGGGCTTCAAATTCATTTTCTCTGTATTCAATCCGGAGCAGGCAAAACTTCTCAAGGCTCAAACATAAATGTTTGCTCTCCATTGGCCATGACCAAGCTATGACCTGAACGCAGAAAAAAAATACAGAAAAAAATAATTGTGAACCAGAAAAACTTTAATTGATAGAAATGCCCGTAGGTCATTTAAAAAAAAATGCACTCCAAAGCCCAACGCTGTATTTTCTACCAAAAAAAATTTGACCAGTCACAAAAACACAACTAGACAACTAAACTGGCAACCAAAGACCTAAAAAAACTGCCCTTCAAAAAAAATACCCCAAAAAAAATGTGCTGCTCTAGGAATTTTAGCCTTGTGTTTCCTAACGTCCCGAGCTGACACTAAATAGTAGTAGTACCCTCCTCTGACCCGATGTAACTGAGTGACGTAAGATCTTAATTGTCATCAACAGTTAAGCTATATTTACTTTAAAACAACTCAGCCAAGAAAAATTTGTGTGAAACCCTGTAAAAATATTCCATTTTTCAAGTGGTGATATCCCACAAAAAATTAATATCACCAAAAAAAAATAACTTGTTGACCTAAATAAACTGACTGCACTAAAAAATAATCGGTGAAACAATTTCTATCTTATTACAAGCAGGAAATAATAACCTATAAATAAACCTGCAAAAAAAAATTGTTAGAAAAAACACACTACCTATGTCATATATTTAAAACATAAAAAGACCATGTCTGGAGGTCCATCCACCTATAAATTAACAAAAATTGAAGTAAATTTACATTACTGTGTTTCTTTTTCTTGAAAAAGATTAAAACTAAAACGTGTTTTTCCTACAAAAAACTTTAAAGAATTAAGAACATGATTTGGACGCTGTTGAATAAAAACTCCCATGTTTTTTATCCACTTATTCTTCCTTAATAAATATAAATTAATCTTTTATTTTCCAAGAAAAACTTGTGAAGATAAGTTAATAAAAAACTATGAGAACTACTAAAATAACAAAACGAATTCCAAATCAACGCTTAAATATTACCAAAAAAATGTTTAAATAATGTTATCAAAACCAATGATGATGAAAAATCTTGTTTTTTATTAAAAAAGTGATTAGGTGTCAAAAACACCGACAGCCACTTAAAGTCTTTAACCTGGCTTTGGCTGTAACACAAAAAAAAAATTCTAAAAAAATTTTTTTTTTAATAATTCAAAATAATGTTTTCCTTTTTTTTCCAAATTCAAAGAAAAACAAAAAAAATTACATCAGATGTTAAAAAACTAGCCAAAAACTCACGTAGGGCGTTATTTGTGGCCAATTAAAATGCGTTGGGTGACATTTTGTGACACTGTGAATAGAACAACAACACTGTGCCAATTTGTGACACAAAAAAACCACTGAGTAATTAAACAACTATCTGGAAGCAGAACTGTATTTTTCAGCTAGGTAAAACATTGATATGCCCGATAACTTTTATACAGTGGAGAAGGGGGGGTTCAGAAATAAGAAAATTTTAAGCGCCACAGTGTTTTAATATCAATATTTTACAAAGAAGATCTTATTTAAAATACAGTTCAACCCAAACGTTGTAGCCAAACAATGAAACTCTACTTACTTCCGAGGCTTCCAGAGTATTTGTGTAATTAAAAACCCAAAAAAAAATTGACTAATAAACAAAATAAGATTTCAAAAGATTCCTAAATGAATCAAAATGACACAAATAGAAAGTACTTTATAGGTAGATGCACATTTCCAACAGGTCACAGTGTGCCTACATTTGAGTCAGTAGTGTGAGACTCCATTATATAAATGATTGTTAAAAAAAACATACTTCCAAAATCATTCTGTCATAGGAGAGGTCCGAACCAAATATCTGCTGTCATCATTCTACGTTGGGTAGAATGAGACAGACAGCAACCCAGTCCGAGATCTACCCCATGAGGCAATACAATGTAAGGAAACCGCTAAAAAATATAACCTCATCTCTCTTTTGTCTCTGCAAAGTTGGTCAAATAATACAAAAATTTAGTTCATCTTGTTTATTGCAGTAAAACTACTGAAAAAAGTACTGGAAACATGTAATATGTTTTTTTTTTAAAGAAAGAAAGGAAACAAGTTCGGGCCAAAATAGCAAGGCACTCCAAATTTCACAGGAGAAATTGTCTTAAATAAATGAAATGAAGGAAAACAAATCAATTTAGTAAATATGCCGCAAAATTGTGGTTATGACGTCATACCTTTACCTTGCGTTTACAAGAAATTATATATAGACTGTAAAAATTATATTAAAAAATTTTAATGGAAAGATTATATTTAAATGTTGCTTGATCCTACCTTGGTCCTTTGATTTAATTATTGTGGGTGTTTTGTTTGGTAAACCTGGAAGTGCTGTTGGGTTTTGACATTCTTCCCTGCTACTTCAGGTCTCGTTCTGCCCGCCCCTCCCCTGCTGATTATCTAGCACATGACGCTAGGGCAGCACATGGTCGTGAAAAATGTTGGATCCTTGCCCGAGCGTAAAACCCTGTGGAAAATGAAATGTTTCAGTTTCCTGGAATTCGTCTATTTTGCACGAAGTTCCCCTACACCGAGTAATTTAAATCAAGAACCCCATGTCGACTCAATAAAATAAAGTAGATTTAAACAGATGAACTAAAATAATCCTAACGTACCTTTCCCAGGGTTACAGTGCTACACCCGGCTTCACACCAGCGTCCAGCACAACTGTCCCGTCGATGGAATGGACAGGGCTGTAGACAAAGGAGAAAAACAATATATAGTTTTTATCCAAAACGTGGTTTTAAAAAAAAATAAAAAACTCCAAAAATTCCCCACGTCCTTTGTCGAAAAAGTACATTTCACACGAAAAACACTACTACACTACAATTTGGGAGGGAAATATTGTCTTGAAGAATTAAAAAAAAATAATAAAAAAAATCGAACTTACCGCTCTTATTTCCCGTAGAAATGGCGTAGGCCGCCTTTTAATCCCTCTCAAAGGGTGTGAGCGTCACTTTAGATTCGCCTAAACACGACGGCTCACAATTATAATGTCTTTGGTATAATCTGCATCTACTGCAGTGCCATTAAGTGCCAATAACCACAAAAACAATGGCGACACCAATAGACGGCCACCAGCCCAGCCAAAATTCTTTAGGAAAGAGACAAGGCATTCCGTCGAGAACACAAAAAAAATGAAGCCGCCGGAAACCGTTCGTAGATCTGGTGGGGACAGTAAACACAGTACCAACCAAATTTTCCCGGTTAAATTCAAATAAAGATGCAAACCTATTTATAAAAAAAAACGCTCTCACCGAAAAATCACTAACTCCGGTTTGCGAAACTGGATGAAAAAACCCGCAGTTTTCAAACTAACCAATGAGGAAATACATTAATACTTTCGTACCGGTCTACAGGGGCAGCATCGACCAAGGGGATATTGAAAATACGTAAAACGCACCTTGAAATGTTGTCGGATCTATTTCCACGGTTGAAATTTTTATAACAAGGACGTCGAGACACCCTCCATACATAGACCGAACATTTGCCTACCGGACCCCCGCCAACATAGCAAGTAGGAGGAAAATAACCAGCAGGACTATAAGAAGCTCAGCATTGAAACCATCAACTGTAAAATCAATTACTGGAGATCAGAGCATGCAGCAAACCCAGGAATATTCGAACGTTCAACCAATTCCTATATGGGTAAAGCTATACTAAGTGTAGAATTTAGTTGTATTTTAGTTACAGTTTTAGTCAAAAGTTTCCTTTGCTCTTTATAAATGTTTTCTCTAAGATTCATATGGTTTGACGCCATTTTTGTAAAACATTTCTACATTAATAAAGTTGTTTCTGAACCTGAACCTAAAAATACACATTGAACTACTGCTTAAACTCGGCACAAGAGTGCTCAGATGTTAAGTTTGTCCATCACTAGCTAGCCCTACACAACCCTTCAATCCGACTGAGTTAGTTATTAACTTTATTTAACTATGATTATATATAAATTTATATAATATAAAAATACGATTTTGTTTATTCTTTTAGTCCTGGTTTTTATTCCTCGTTTATCTCCCATTTACAAAAGTGCATAACTCGTATTTATTTTATCTTCTCCTTATCAAATTAATAAAGATATCAAAGTGGGCCAAGATCCTCGGTTGTTCCTGGTCGACCCGTGGACCCAAATATGTTTTCGTGCTATCAAAACTAGCTAATCCGTGAAGGATATGAGGTTCGGATTGTCCCAATATCCTCGAAAATAAACATAAGCGAATGAAATGTTCATCTAAATGTTTCCTTCCTGTTACTGAAACCATTTGTGATGCGGCAATGCCGCCATTCCCCAGCAGAACAGCTGTTTATTTTCATGAACGTCAAAGAAAATTACAAAATTTTACAGATAAACAAAACAATCAAAAGTTTTAATGTGATTTTTCCCGAAACCTGTGATCCTAAATTCCAATTACGATGTCCAGATAATAAGGTGTGCGCAATGTCCACAGTAATTCGATGGAATGTCTCCTTTATAAGGTAACTTTTTGGACACTATATAACCTCCAAACCTAGCTCTATAAAATACCCTTAATTTGTGTACAGAAAGACGAGTCGAAGAGCCTTGATTATTTACCTAAATAAACAAATATGTAACGTTGCCTTAAACGTAAAAATGACACGTTACAACTTCAAACTAATTACAATTCGTTTTTCGGGCTAAATAACATTGGATATGTTTTTTAAATTAATTATGATTTAAGCTGTTGTTCCTTAAGTCAACATTTTTAAATTGCGTAACGCAGAAATTTTGTAACGCATTTTAAAGAAAAAAAAATTAAAAGCATTGAGACCAAGAGTGTAACGCAAGGGTACACCCCTTGAGGGTTACGTAATCTAAGAATAGTGCCTTAAAACTACATACCTTTTTACCGAATTATTTTGCAAACTGGGGCGGTATCTATTATAATGGATAGCTCTCTAGATAAACATTGCTTGATATTTATCGCAAAAATTAATAATATTTTGTAATAATTTTTATTTGTTCAGAATGACTTACAAGCTTTTTAGTTTCATAAGAACACCTGTAATTTATCACGATGAATATGATGATTATTTTAAACTATTAAGTAATAACAATAAATATATTAATTAAAGGTAAATAAAATAAATATATTGTTTTAAGTAAAACGATTTTATTAAAAAAGTGCCCTAAAAATAAAAAATAATTTAACAGGTTTCTTTTTACTACAGTTTAGTTTTAACAATCGCGATGGCGCGATTATTAAAGAACCCCACCAAATCTAGATGTATACTCGCAACCATTTATATCGGCCTTAAAAATATGTATTTAAAAAAATGTTTTTATATTTTTTACTTTTTAGTCTTAATTAAACAGAAACCGTCGAACCTCTGTAACTCGAACCTCTATAACTCGAACCTCTCTATAACTTAAACCTTTTAAGTGGTCCCTGCACTTTTTATATGTAACTCGAATTTCTATAACTCGAACTCTCCATAACTCGAACTGTTTTAGTTGTCCCTTTAAGTTCGAGTTATAGAGGTTCGACTGTATTTATAATAAATCATAAATCTAAAAACCGCATGTTCGTATCTGTTTCGATTTCAAAGTTCAAAATTTATTCCCTTTAGACTCTTTACCAACCGATTTTTTTTCCTAAAATTGTTTTGTTACCAGATTAAAGATTTGATTCAAAAGTAATGAATTTACCCCCTTTACAACCCTTACTCACGTCTACCCACGTTATTTGTTAATAAATTTTTTTTGTCACCAGATCAAATTATACACGTGAAAACCGCATATTCTTATCTGTTTTGGTTCCAAAGTTATGAATTTACCTCCTTTAGAGCCCTAACCCACCCCCTTCGTTTTTTTTCCATATAATAATATTGTCTCCACATCAAATCATAAATCTGAAAACCGCATGTTCCTATCTGTTTTGGTTCCAAAGTTATGAATTTATCCCCTTGACACCCCGCATAGCCTACCGCACCAAATTTTTTTTATATATTATTATATTAAGTACTCTGCCAATCTATGGGTACCTAAGCTCACACTAGGTACTATAGTTATAGTGTAGGTGTGAGCTAATATAACTAAAAACTGAAATATATTTTATTCAACTCCAGACTCAATTACCTTTCGTTTGATACCACACAAGCCATGTTTTGACTTAAACTCTAATTCTTAAAATCTACCCTCACCCTTTTTTTAAATACTAAAATGTATTTTGTTTAACTCCAGACTCATTTATATATGATATCACACACGCCATATTTTCACTTAAACTCTAATTTTTGACATCTACCCCCATCCTTTTTTTTAAATAAGTTAAAATTCATTTTGTTTAACTCCAGACTTAATTACCTTTTGTTTGACATCACACACGCCATATTTTCACACAAACTCTCATTTTTGAAATCTACCCCCACCCTTTTATTTGGCTTGCGTTCTGTGGATTTCGTTCATTTTTAAATGGGACCACTACGGCCCAAGACCCAGCCTAGGTACCAAATTTCATTTAAATCGGACAAGCGGTTTTTGAGTTATGCGGGTTGGTCGTTACAGACAGACAGACAGACAGACGGCGAGACAAAAAAGTTTCAAAATCATCTGAAACGCAAAGATATATAAAAATTTTTGAAATCGGAGCAACTTTTTTTTTTCTCAAAAAAATTAGGATCACCATAGCTCACACTACTATACTATAGTAGTAGTGTGAGCTAAAATGAATCGCAATATTTGATAGACAGTCAGACATGCTTTGTGAAGTTAAATAAAATCGTTTAATAAAAACAAACTAACAAGATATTCGTATCATCATTACCACGCCCCCAAACTTGTTTCTTGTTTGTTTTAGATATGTTTGCAAAAAATTAGAAATGGTTTTTGACAATATTTAACAAAGTAAGTCTTACTAAAATTAAATTACTTTGCACTTGCAAATTGTGCAAAGACCCTTCGAAACAGGAAACGGCTTAACGTTCAATGAAGCACTTGAAGAACAGGTTTTTCTGAGAGTTTGAAGGTAGACTCCGATATGGCTTATGAACACACGATTTTGCGTGTAGAAAAATAAGAGCCATTACATAAAATCTTATAGCAGAATTTGCAGGAATGACCTTGACCTTGTCTTTGGCCCTAATAGATTTATAAAAAAACTTCCCTATAACCTTTGATTTGTTTGGTGATCCGTGCTCTAACCAGGTTGGTTCTAAAGCAATCAGGATGAAGTGTGAATATTTTAATTGTCCAAACACTCGGTACAATTCAAAAGTGGCTTTTTTTTCATTTCCTACTTCCTTGTTGCAAAAATGGAACTATAATTACGGCAACGTTAGTTTAATGTTAGGAAGTGAAGGGGGTAGACATTATACATAGGCGCAAACCAGGGAGGGGGACCCCGGGGCCCGGGCCCCCCCGTGCCTTAGATTTTTTTAATATTTTCTACATATTTCATGATAAAACAGAAAAAATAGCTTCAAATTTGACATAATGAGGACTCGCCCCCCCCCAAGCAGCGGCGTAGTTCGTCCCGTCCCGCGAAAAGCAACAAGACCTTTTTTTTGGTCGCAAGATTTTTGAGGGGCGTCCTGTTGAGCTGTCGGACCGCTCCAACACACGATTATTGCCCTTTTTTTTTTTGGTTGCACGATTTTTGCGAGGCGACCGTTTTAGCTGTCGGCCCCCGAGAGGTCTCGGGCCCCCCCCAAGACACATTCCTGGGTGCGCCACTGAATATATTTGTGACCAACATTTTTTGCCTGAGTATATTTTACACAGCAACCGTTGAAAATGTTTATCGAAAACCGCAGTGCCAATTAACTGGGCGGTCACAGTAAGCGGTGGTAAGTCTGTATATTAGATGTATACCTATAAAATAATACAAAATTTAGTTGATAAGTACAGGGTGTCACAAATTCAATGCATTTGGGGGGTTTCAGGTATTTTTAAGGGAAATTGAAAAACTGACCCCCACTTGCGAGTATCTGCGGTCCGCGGTCATTACCTATGACCAAGGGAGGGGCCATTGGTTACCCTAAGGGTGAAAATTTATCTTGCTGTCATTTTCTGCCCAAACAAATTGCTTAGGTGGGTCATAGGTCCCATGGTTCGATGTCCTAAAAAAGCTTAAAGTGGGGAGGTATATTAGTTCAGGCCCTACGGGGTCGGGTACTGCGTTTAATGATAGAAGCAACACACTTGGTATGGATAGACATAAGACTCGTCCGAACATTTTACGAAAGGGAACTACCCCCCCACCCCTGGTAGGGGGGTGGTTCCCCCCCTTAAACGTGCTTTTTAATAGTTTATTGCTAATAACTCAAAAACAGTCAACTTTTTCAAAATTCTTCTAGAAATCATTTTTCAAGCGGATACAATTTCCTTTACAACGATGTACCTTAGTGCCCTCTGACGAAAGTGGTGCGCATTCCATTGGCGTACGAAAAAAGGGAAAAATCTTTAAAATATTTTTTTAATCTATTTTTTGTGGTATTTTTTACCTTTAACACTATTTTTTTTTTCAAAAAAATATTTTTGGTTAAAAGCCCATTACATACTTATTAAGCTAGACATATAAGTGTGTTGCTTCTCTCATTGAACGTAGTGTGTGTATTAATACTGTTCCAACATTTAAGTGTATACCGAATTTGACCATTTGTCTATGCTAGAGCTACCGCTGCCTTGAGGGGGAAGTGATATACATCGTTGGAAAGGAAATTTCTTCAGCTTTGAAAATAAGTTTTAAAACCAGACATGTGGGACAGTAAAATTTAAGAAAATTAAAAAAAACAAGTTTTTTCCATACCTCTCATATATTTAAATGCCTATAAAACGTGTGCCACTAATGTAAGGGGGGCGTGTTATACATCGTTAGAGGCAGTGGCGTATATACGGGAGGGCCTGGGGTGCCCGGGCCCCCCCCCCCCGAAGAAGAAGATTTTTTTGGATATTTGCCTCACATTTCATGAATGCAAACATAAAATAGCATAAAATACAGCCTCATGAGGTCTCGCCCCCCCCCCCAAAACCGTCTTGGGCCCACCCCGAAACTTTTTTCTATATACGCCACTGGTTAGAGGGGACTTTTCATTAGCCTTAATAATTGTTACTTGGCTGTTTTTTGCCAAGTGAAAAGTTTGCAAATAATTGGGAAAATACTGTAAGAGAGCACTTTTGTGGGGGGTGAGAGGGGGCATGCCCCTTTACCCCCACTTTAAAGATAATTTATAAGAAAAAGTCAGTTTTAAGTTATTGCCAAAAATAATTTTTTACTCACTGTCATTTTTATTTACTCAGTTACAAAAATGAATGTTCAAAATTTTAGTTTGATTTAAGAATTTCTACAAACACATTTATTTTTATCTAAAGAGGTCTATTTAAAAAAGATATGTCAAGCTTAATAAGTATTTAACTGTATACAATGGGCTTTCAAGCAAAAATATTTTCTTGAAAAAAACATAGTGCTAAGGATAAAAAATACCACAAAGCGTATCTGCTACCGACTTGTATTAACTCGCAGCGAAACGCAACTAAAAATGGCGATGGCCCGTTCTGGTAGTGGGACTATAGCTGCGCCCTCTATAGTATTATTTTTTTTAAATGTTTAAAAAACAAAACATTTATAAGCTTCATATATCTTAAATTCAACTTTAGAAATGAGATCTAGGAAAAACATTATAAAAATAACCATATCTATATCGATGGTATTATTTTTAATGTTAGTAAAATTATGTTTTTTTAAATGCTGGTTTCTTAACGTTATTAAGAAATATATTTTTGGTAATGCTTTTACATGAAATTTTCGTTAGGATTTTCTACATGTTTTTTAATGTCAAAAGTTGACTTAATTTTAACGCAAATTTGTGCTAGAAAAAAAAATTTTTTTTTCAACATTTATTTAACGGTTTTTACGATTTTGTGGTTAGTGGGAGGGGGGAGGGGTAAGGACACTCATCGTAGAGTAAGCTCTATAGGAAGCGAACAGTGGCGTGTCGTATAGGGGGCGTATAATAATCAGGAGTCAAATAAATTACAAACCTTTTTTTTAAATAATAACACTATTAATTCTATTTTTTTCTCAAAGGACGCCAGGGGCGCCAAGCGCAGAGGGGCGGGGGGGGAGGCGTTCGTTCAAATTTATTTGACTCCCATACCTATATTTGCGCCCCTTAATGTCTTCGACCCCCCGCCCTTTTATCCACGACACGCTACTGGAAGCGAAGCCTGGTTTTCTATATTTTGGTTATTATTTTTGGCATGTTTTCGGTTTCGCATTGGCGGCTCGTTTTTACTATAAAGATGTTGTTTTTTCACAGAATAACGATGGGTACCCAAACTATAATTATTTATGTATTCAGAAATAAAAAGTTTCAATAAGAACTCTTGAAACTGTATAATTATTAAATAATAAATAGATCTTTAGACTGCATAAAACTACTATCTTGGGTTCAGCAGTTCTAAAAAAAATGCTTTTGTTTCGACCATTGTTTTGCATAATATACGATTGCCTTGCCAATTATGTCTGCATATATTTCCTTATAAATTCATTACCACTGAACCGATTTTAATGAAATTAAAAAAAAATCTAGTGGAAATAGATTGCTCTTTAAAGATCATGATCAAAGTTTATCGCTATCTTAAAATTTAAAATGGCGGACACAATCATACTTGATTCTTAAAAATGGCGTGTTTCTTCTTATTTTTCGAAAATGTTTTAGTTTTTGTTTTAATTTATAGAAAAGCACTACTTTTGCCA
Organism: Aspidapion aeneum; assembly: GCA_963576565.1. Taxonomy (NCBI): domain Eukaryota; kingdom Metazoa; phylum Arthropoda; class Insecta; order Coleoptera; family Brentidae; genus Aspidapion; species Aspidapion aeneum. The sequence goes on from OY755038.1 coordinate 145,713,832, forward strand.
CACACAACAAAGTACAAATTAGTAAAATCGGTTGGGTGGTTCTCAAAAAATATTTTTTTGTTTCAACCATTGTTTTATAGATTATATACCTAGAATGTTTGTTGCAAATATCGCTTCTTCTATCGTCAGTTTCATAAGGGCGTAAAACGTTTTTGGATCCTTAAAAATTTAGGAAATAGCCTTAACGCCTTTCTGCCTTAACACCGTCGATATGAAAAATACTCTGCCAATTTATGGGCACTTAAGCTCACACTGGGTACTGTAGTTATAGTGTACGTGTGAGCTAATATTACTAAAAACTGAAATATATTGTATTCTATTCCAGACTCAATTACATTTCGTTTGATACCACACAAGCCATGTTTTGACTGAAAATAAACTAAAATGTATAACTCCAGACTCAATTACCTTTCGTTTGATATCACACACGCCATATTTTTACATAAACTCTAATTTTTGAAATCTTCCCCCACCCTTTTATGTGGCTTTTGTTTGATGGATTTTGTTCATTTTTAAACGGGACCATCTCGATCGAAAACCCAGCCTAGGTACCAAATTTCATTAAAATCGGGCAGGCGGTTTTTAAGTTATGCGCGTTGGTCGTTACAGACAGACATACAGACAGACAGACAGACATACATACAGACAGACAGACAGACAGACAGACAGACGGCGCAACAAAAAAGTTTCAAAATCATCTGAAACGCAAAGATATATAAAAATTTTTGAAATCGGAGCAACTTTTTTTTTCTCGAAAAAATTAGCACCATAGCTCACACTACTATAGGTAGTATAGTATATGTGTGAGCTAATAACGAAATTCGCTATTACCGGGTGGGCCAAAAAAACCGGACAATTTTTTTTTCATTATAAAAATAGCGCTTTTCTATAAATTAAAGAAAAACTAAAACGTTCTCGGAAAATAAGAATAAACACGCCATTTTGAAGAATCAAGTATGATTCTGTCCACCATCTTAAATTTTAAGATGGCGATAAACTTTGATCATGATCTTTAAAAAGAAATCAATCCTAACCAAGATGTTTTTTATTTTATTAAAATCGGTGCAGTAGTAATGAATTTATAAGAAAATAAATGCAGACATGATTGGCAAGGCAATCGTATAATATGCAAAACAATGGTTGAAACAAAAATATATTTTTTAGAACCACTAAACCGATTTTGCTGAGTCGTACCTTGTTGTACCTACGTGGCAAGAATGCAGCTTTCTTACTAATTAAAAAAAATAATGAAAACATGTTCGCAACACAAGAATAAACGAGCATCTTTGAAGGGTACAATTTCATTTCGTCCTCCATCTTGGATTTTGCGATGGCAGACAAAAAAATATATTTAGTCAAAACTATACGAGTCGTTAAATACCGAGATGAATTCCAAGACGTGCGCAAGCGTTGATCTGTCACTTCTGCCAACCAATCAACTGAGAGATATTTCAGTATGGTTTTATACAGCAAAACTTTAATAATTCCCAGTTCTGTTTGATGAAAATTCGTCGTTTTGTTGCTGTGAAAATGTCGGTGACGTGCAAGTTGTGTGACAAATTATTTAGTGACCAATTTAATTTGAATAAAGACTGTCATCGGGGTTCTACTGTATGTTTATGCTACGATAAACATTTTTTAAGATTTAGCGCATTTAAATTTGTCAATACTCCCATGGCAAAACAAAATAAACGTGAAATGCATATAGAAGAAATACTGCATATACCTCAAAAAATATTAATCGCAGCACATAGATATTGTATATTTTTGAAATCAAAAAGAAAAGACGAATCTTAAAATGCAAAAATATACAGGGTGCTCCTTCTCAAAAAATTGATTTCATTGTCACACCCTGTACAGGTTGTCCCAAATTCGTTGTTTTTTTATGGTGTCGGGTATTTCTAGGGGAGATAGAAAAAAACTGAGCCCCCTTTGCGACGCTCAAATTTTAAGAGAAGCCTAAAGGTGAAAACCACATTTAGATATAGCAAGCCGTTTTTAAGCTACGGAGTGTTTTTGTCTGCATTTTGTTTTTGTGTAAATAGCTTTCTTATAGATCTTTTCTTGAAGAATTGATGTACATGGTTTTTATTTATCTCTTTTGATTTTAAGATATTGCATAAAGTTGCTATTTTTCTTACAGAATAACTCTTTTTATTCGATTTTTCAGCTTAAAATTTCCTTTAAAATGATGTACCACACTCAATATTTTAATTTTTAATTTTTTTTATTGTTTTCTTTATTTTTATTTTTTAATCACCTCTTTATTATTTTTTTGTTTTTATAATTTTATAATATTAAAATATTTTAAACCCATTAAGCAAACTAAAATATGTAGTAAAAATAAAAAAAATACAAAAATATAAAGAAATAAAGAGATCCTCCCATAAAGAAAAATTAATTTTATGTGATATCTCAAAAACTAAACGTGACAAATGAAATTTAATTTAACAGTTGAATTCCTCTTAAAAAAGTGTCTTAAGAATGTTTTCACAGAAATAAAAAATATTAATAAATAAACAAGTTATAGACCCCTTCCCAAAATGCAGACTTTTTAAAAACACCCCGTAGTTTAAAAACGGCTTGCTATATCAAAATGCCATTTTCACCTTTAATTTTGAAATTTGAGTGTCGCAAAGGAGGATCAGGTTTTTTTTAGCCCCTCTAGAAATACCCGAAACCCCCGAAAAACATCCAATTTGGGACACCCTGTACATGGTGACGGATAGAAAAAAATTATGTTGGCTTTTAAAGTTGTCATAATTAACCAAAAAAATCTACAATTTATTATAGCCCTTTATTTTCAATGATAAAGTGGCTGAGTGCTCCGGTTATAAGAAACCACCCGGTACCTACATAAAATTATACCTAAAAATTAGAATTGACCATTATTTTATACCTTGAATTTTTTATTATACGTTAAGCTCTTCGATCTCGCGCCAATCCCGGTATTCGCGCCAATAATTTAAATTAGACATTTTGACGTTAATTTTGGCGCATGCTCCTTTGATGGAATTCATCTCGGTATTTAACGACTCGTAAAACTATGATCCATTCTCTGCCAGGTGCAGTTTGTCTAATTAAAATCGATAGTGTAGTTCAATAGTTATCATGGAAAAAAAAATGTCCTGTTTTTTTGGCCCGCCCGGTATGCTCCTTTTAGTATGCGACATTTCTCAAATTTTCATAAAAATCCAAAAAATGTATAAAACTATGACCTTTTAAAAATTTAAAATTTTCAGTTTTTTTTCTGTTAATTTGCAACTGCCTCCGCTCTGGGTTTATATCACGGATACGGATCACCCAAATATTATAAAACAGAAAATGAAATTGACCTGGGTGGGTAAGTATTTATTAATCAGTCTACCTACTTTAATACGCGTTTTGCTTGACCTTCGACCGGCCGAATTCGCGTTGACGACAGCCGATGTTAACACCCAAGGACACACCATTCAATTTTTGTTTTGCACGCGCGCCTATAGTCTTTGGTGGAACACTCGATCTGGCTTACCTACTTCTTTCTAAATTAAATTCGAATAGATATGTACATGATCTTCACATTATAACAAGGGCGCGTGTCTCACCCACAACACCAGATATATATATATATATATATATATATATATATATATATATATATATATATATATATATATATAATGTATGCCTTTATTTTTTACATAAAAAAAAGTGAGACAAAAGTTTTAAGCTCCGCGCGGGTGAAACGATTTACTTAAAAACCTCGTTTTCTGTTCGACTCTTGTTTCACCCCAACGATTATAAGTGTGTTTATAATCGTTGGTTTCGCCCAGCCTTATCCGCCGCGCCGGTGAAATTAATTCCCAAAAACTCACGTTACGCCCGCCGGCTAAATCTAAAGCGCCTTCGCCAATCGATACCACTAGTTCTGTACCCACAGTCTAGTTTCCTACAATAGTAGTAAATTTCTTCTGTTATGGTCGATTTAATCAACCCAAAATTAAAATCATTTCGTTTCGTAATATGAGCCACATCTGTGCAGACCGCTATAACTAAAATAATCAATATAGGGAAGGCTCGGGTGGCCTTAATATAGCTGCATTTCTTATAGTTGTGTATTCATTGCCAACACACACTGTATATGTAGGACCTTAAATGTTGCTAATAGTAAAGCATTGTTCAAATAAGTGACCTTTATTATGTATGTAAATACCAGTAAGGACACTCATCGTAAAGGCAAGCCTTATAAGCTTGCTTGACGATGAGTGACCTTAAATACCAGGGGTCACGGGTAAGGACACTCATCTTTAAGGCAAAAGCTTTAAGATGAGGGACCTTAGACAATTTATTTTTATTTTACAATTTATCATACTCAGTGTTAAGGTAACTATTTCTATTCCTGCAAATTGGCAAAGCAAAAAAACTGCCGAAATGCCTTGACATATTTGTTTATTTTTATTATGAAAACATTGTCAAATTGCAAACTTTGAATGGAAATTCCATAGTTCCTGGTACCCATCAGAAGATTTGTCCCATTTAAACATTGTATGAGAGGATCTCATCCATAACATACGTAAGTTTTAAAGCAGTCCGCCGAATCGAAGCGCCTATGTTATTTGTGCGACGTTGTTTTAATGCTTTGTTATCCGCATGGCAATGATAATATTTATATTTTACCATTAACATTATTTAGAACAAAAAAAATATATTTTTTTAAATCTATATCTTGCAATTTTTTGCTAAAAACAAACAAGTGATTTACAACATAACAAATAACATATATTCTCTAAATAAAACCCACTAAGCACAAAATCGGAAAAACGGAAAAACGTCAAATAAATGTTGAAAAAAAACGAGCACAAATTTGTGTTCAAATTAAGTCAACTTTTAAAATTAAAAAAACGTGTTGAAAATTTAATGTAAAAGCATTAGGAGAAATATATTTACTAATAACGTTAAGAAACAAACATTTAAAAAACCAAATAATAATAATGCCATCAATATGTGGATATTTTTATAATGTTTTTCCGAATCTCATTTCTAACGTTGAATTCAAGATACATGAAGCTAGTAAAAGTTTGGTTTTGTTAAATATTAAAAAAAAATTAACAAAAATAATACTATAGCCACAAAGAAAGAAACGTAACTTACTTTGTGCTACAACCTGCCTTAGTTCCACTACCAGAACCGGCTATTTTTAGTTGCGCTTCGCTGTGGGTTGATACGAGCCGGTAATAGACACGCTTTTGGTTAAATAATTTGCCTTTCGTAAAAACAAACCGGGCAAATTAAAAGCACAATCATTAATAATAAAAGTGAATTTGGGTCAGAATATACTCCACTTTTGTGGGAAAGATGGAATAGTTCAAGAACAACAAATAGGTATGCAGTGATTTAATCACAAAATAAGGTAAGAAAAGTAAACTAAAGAAAAAAATGGTTTCCTCTGGAATATCGCATACCTACGTTATAGGTAATCAGAGAGGGAATGCGACAATTCGCCGCGGCCGATAAGTCGCCGGACCTTAACTCGCCACTGCCGTGGTTCTAGTTTACGGCGGCGCACGGTGGAATGGCTCTGTGTTACATGTTGGACATTGGGTACAAAATTATAATCATTTTCCTGTGATAAAAATTATAGTTGCATTTGTAAATAGTTGCTTTATTTCGTTTTATGAAAGTTTTTTGAAAATTTTTGTCCGTACAACTATTATACAGGATAAAAGTCAAGAGTGCCTAAATTGACAAAATTTAAGAAACATTTATACTATATTATAAATTATGTAACACAAAACTTTAAAGGCTTTTTATAATTTTTTTTTAATACGGTATTAGCGTATTATATTTGCTATATATTTTCATACTGATTATTATATTATTGGTGAGTTTGCACCTATATAAAGAATAGAATGTTTTTTTAAGATTTTTTTTTATAAATGGTCCTATAAAAAATCGCCCAGGAACGCCCGCAAAACTATTTATAAAATCTAATAAAGGAATATGTCTAATATCATAGTCTAAAAAAATTGCCTGCCCCTAGCTGCCACCTTTTAAGAAAATATCGATTTAATTTGGTGTATACTTTAAAAATCAAGAATTTTGTGGGAAATTACTACAAATCAATACGAAAAATTGATAATAATTAAGTTGACTTCAATTGTTTTTATTTTTTGTTTTTTAAATTCCGTTTAATGCATTTTACTTTAATGCGTTAAGGGTCAAACTTGCTAGATAGAAGGGTGGGGAGGGGGTAGGGTGTTAACATACACTTAATAATTTCATTGCTTAACTATAAACTCTATTCCCTAAAAAAATATTAACAAAAAATCTACTAGGCCATGGATCACCCATGGTACACCCATGTTTTCCTTTTTGTTTGTGTGTTAAATTAGAACGTAAAAGAATAGTTTAAAATTATGGATTTAGAAAATTTAACAAATTACCAGTTTACAAAATTTTGAGTAAAAATAATATTATTTTTTGTGATCCTAAAAAAGCTATAGAATGCTTACGTAAGTACAAAACAAATTATATAGTAAATGGAATGCTTCTTCTAGAACATCGTCAAAATTTTTGCAACAAAATGGCCCCTATGGTTCAGTCAACGATTTTTCCTAAATAAAAGAACTGAAGAGCAATATTCTGCATATTTGGAAGATCCATTGCCTTCTATTTTACGATCATTTTTAAGTTTATCTGACCATCAGAAAAGAAGGAAAACAGAGTACTCCACAGAATACTCGCAGGCCCATATCAAATTTGTAGCAAAATAACCTAATATTAAAATTGAATATTTATGAAATGTCAGTGGTGACATTAAATTTGTAGGGTGTGGCTTTCCAAAATGACTATAATTATAAAAATTGGACAAAATGTTTTTAAGAAATGAGCATTTGTCAAAGACTTAATTTTGGTGACCACCCTATATAATAAATTATTAATTTAAAAAAAAATCTAATAAAATCTAAAGCTCCTCCTTTCCAAAAAATTTAATACGAAAAAATTAGGTGATATTTAAGTAAAGATATGGGCATTTAAAAAATAATATGTTTTTGTAAAACACACTATAATTTTGGACCGCCCTATACATGGTTTAAGTAATGCAAACCAACTAATTTTTTCAAATATATGGCGTCACTCTTTATACAATATTACGGTGTATAAAAGTCATTCCTAAGTTTTCCATTTTAAAAGGACCAAGTAAAAAACCTCATGTCCAACCGTTCCCATAAGCCCGTTCCACTGTGCGGCGGTGAATTGTCTTAGACCCCAATGGAGTTCTGTTTGCTCTGCGTTACCAAAGTAGAAAAAATTTATTTACGTTACTTAAGTTATCTTTGGAAATATTTGAAAACATTTTAGCAGTTTTAATTTTTTTCCAATGTTAGAAAAGCATTTCCTTTTCAGTTAGAAAAACAGTATTTCTTTAACGTTCAAAATTAAAAAAAAAACATTCTATTTTCAATGTTTGAAAAAAATATGATTATTTTTCTAACGTCATAAAAAATGAGCGTCTTTTTCACTATGAATATTAGGTACAGGGTCATCAGTTATATTTGCTTGGCCTTTATTAGGGATTAATGTAGGTGATAAGAAAAACACAAATACAAAAGTTGCATACTTTTCTCCATATTATGTCAGAACTGTCAGATGTCATTCCTCATGTCAAATTTTAACAGCAACTTTCCTAAGTAAAAGGGAACAGCCTGTACATTTTCTGTCAGAAAGAATGACGTATCTTCCCTGATTTTAAAAACATATAGTTTTAGAAGTAGACGGAACCTTGGGCCAATTGGATTATGATTAGTGCACTTCAACCGTAGTTTAAAACTAATATAAATTGGTAAAAATTTTTTTATAAGTACAAAACAAATTATATAGTAAATGGAATGCTTCTTCTAGAACATCGTCAAAATTTTTGCAACAAAATGGCCCCTATGGTTAAGTCAACGATTTTTCCTAAATAAAAGAAATGAAGAGCAATATTCTGCATATTTGGAAGATCCATTGCCTTCTATTTTACGATCATTTTTAAGTTTATCTGACCATCAGAAAAGAAGGAAAACAGAGTACTCCACAGAATACTCGCAGGCCCATATCAAATTTGTAGCAAAATAACCTAATATTAAAATTGAATATTTATGAAATGTCAGTGGTGACATTAAATTTGTAGGGTGTGGCTTTCCAAAATGACTATAATTATAAAAATTGGACAAAATGTTTTTAAGAAATGAGCATTTGTCAAAGACTTAATTTTGGTGACCACCCTATATAATAAATTATTAATTTAAAAAAAAATCTAATAAAATCTAAAGCTCCTCCTTTCCAAAAAATTTAATACGAAAAAATTAGGTGATATTTAAGTAAAGATATGGGCATTTAAAAAATAATATGTTTTTGTAAAACACACTATAATTTTGGACCGCCCTATACATGGTTTAAGTAATGCAAACCAACTAATTTTTTCAAATATATGGCGTCACTCTTTATACAATATTACGGTGTATAAAAGTCATTCCTAAGTTTTCCATCTTAAAAGGACCAAGTAAAAAACCTCATGTCCAACCGTTCCCATAAGCCCGTTCCACTGTGCGGCGGTGAATTGTCTTAGACCCCAATGGAGTTCTGTTTGCTCTGCGTTACCAAAGTAGAAAAAATTTATTTACGTTACTTAAGTTATCTTTGGAAATATTTGAAAACATTTTAGCAGTTTTAATTTTTTTCCAATGTTAGAAAAGCATTTCCTTTTCAGTTAGAAAAACAGTATTTCTTTAACGTTCAAAATTAAAAAAAAAACATTCTATTTTCAATGTTTGAAAAAAATATGATTATTTTTCTAACGTCATAAAAAATGAGCGTCTTTTTCACTATGAATATTAGGTACAGGGTCATCAGTTATATTTGCTTGGCCTTTATTAGGGATTAATGTAGGTGATAAGAAAAACACAAATACAAAAGTTGCATACTTTTCTCCATATTATGTCAGAACTGTCAGATGTCATTCCTCATGTCAAATTTTAACAGCAACTTTCCTAAGTAAAAGGGAACAGCCTGTACATTTTCTGTCAGAAAGAATGACGTATCTTCCCTGATTTTAAAAACATATAGTTTTAGAAGTAGACGGAACCTTGGGCCAATTGGATTATGATTAGTGCAGTTCAACCGTAGTTTAAAACTAATATAATTTGGTAAAAATTTTTTTATAAGTCACAAGCTTTTATAAAATGCACTAAAAATTAAAAAATAATTTTGTAACATTCTAATATTATCATAATAATAAAAGTGATGGCCGACTGATGGAAATTTTGACGATGTTAGCACGATAAGATATCCGTATCAATTAAATATCACTATTTGCAAGAATCAATCTAGCAGAAAAATGCAGAGGTACCAAACCCACCCAACCCGACCCAAGATACCCCAGCATTTCTTTGACATAGGTATGGCAATGGCATAGCATTGCGGCACATCAAACATATCTTTGATGACCTGCTATGTTGAATATTCTTTAAGTGTTTAGATCACAAATTTAGATTAACTTATGCTTTGATTTGCGGCTATCGCTTTTATTATTATGATAATATTAGAATGTTACAAAATTATTTTTTAATTTTTAGTGCATTTTATAAAAGCTTGTGACTTAAAAAAAAATTTTACCAATTTATTTTCTACTTTTTAGTCTCAGCTATCTACTCTATTAAATGAAAATATTTGTTCAATAACAGAACAGAAGAGTTTATTCTAGATTATAATGAAATCGCTGATCGTGAGTTGTTTGGAAACTCATTTTTCGTTCGTAATGGGGGAAAGAGAGGGTGGGGGTAAAGGTAGAAATATATTTTTTGTTTGGGCTGTATTGCCATCGGACCTTTATGCATATACCAAATTTTATAAAAGTCATTTGAAGTGAAGTGTGTCTAAAACGCATTTTTTATGGAAGGGGGTGGGGGGTAGGGTGGGAGAACAATTTTTCATTATTGTTGTATTGTTATCGAACCACTATATGTATACCAAATTTCATCTAAAGTGGATAATGGGAAGGGTGTCAAAAACGCATTTTCTATGGAAGGGGGTGGGAGAGGGGTGGGACCACTATGTGAATACCAAATTTCATCCAAATCGGATAATGGGAAGTGTGTCAAAAACTCATTTTTCTATAAAAGGGGGTGGGGGTAGGGGTGGGAGGATATTTTTTTCTTAATATTGTATTGTCATCGGATCACTATATGTATAAATTTCATCCAAATCGGATAAAGGGAAGTATGTCAAAAACAAATTTTTCTATGGAACGGGGTGGGGGTAGAGGTGGGAGGATATTTTTTCTTATTGTTGTATTATCATCGGACCACTATGTGTATACCAAATTTTATCCAAATCGGACAACGGGAAGTATGCCAAAAACACATTTTTCTATAGAAGGGGTGGGGGTAGGGGTGGGAGGATATTTTTTTCTCAGTGTTGTATTGTCATGGGACCACTATGTGTGTACCAAATTTTATCCAAATCGGATAATGGGAAGTGTGTCAAAAACGCTTCACAAGATTTGATAGATAGTTAGTTAGATAGTTAGTTAGATAGTTAGTTAGATAGTTAGTTAGATAGTTAGTTAGATAGTTAGTTAGATAGTTAGTTAGATAGTTTGTTAGATAGTTAGTTAGATAGTTAGTTAGATAGTTAGTTAGATAGTTAGTTAGATAGTTAGTTAGATAGTTAGATAGTTTGATAGTTAGACAGAACATCTGAAGCTAAATAAAAGCTTGTAATAATAATGAACCTATATATTTTTGAAATCAGTGTGAAGATATCTTTAGTTTTGACAAATAATATATAGGGTGTTACCTTTATCTTAAGAAACTTGCTGTCAAAATTTAACATAAGGAATGACATCTGTGAGTACTGACATAGTCCAAAAGATAATATAGAATAAAATATGCAACTTTTGTATTTGAAGTTTTTTTCTTTCATTTTTTCTATATTAACCCCTGAAAAATGCCAAGCAAATATAATCTATGACCATGTACGTTAAAACTAACATCCAAACTAACGTAATGTTTTTCAATACTTTGAACGAAAATTTGTTCAAACACAATTATTTAAAAAAAATATGAACAGAACCGAACCGAACCAAAACAACTTATACTATAGTGGTTTCTTCCTAACATATTAAAAAGAAAAACACTTTCCTGACTTCCATCCCGTGATACCAGAATGTGTAAAACCAAACCGGACCAAAGCAAAACAAAATCTTAAATTAGCTCCCCTGTCCTTCTTTTTGAAAGTCGTAATTTGTGTTTTCCTAATCAATTGATCGCAAACGTATTCTAACGGGTCCAGATATCCCCTGACCTTTTTCTCCAAAAAATGTCCCCAAGTCATAGGCTAGGATACGTTGCCGCTCAATTGACAAAGGATTCTAACCGATTTCAACCCCCAAAATAATTGCCAAGTTTTAAAACTTTTGGATATTTTGCAACCTCAAGTGTATACAAGGTGACAATTTAAAAAGGATCCACCTGGATTTTCTCGAAAATTATCAGGCAATTAAAAAATCGCCGAAACAGGTCGATTTTTTTTGCAAGGGGGACACTTTTTGGTATTTTTGTAGCACGAACCCCATTTAAGCGGTATACTTTACCCCTATATTTTGAATAGGGAAAATGGGTCTAGAGATACCTTGTTTTGAAGGCTTTTTGAATGTCCTCACAACCGTGTAAAAATTTCAAAAATCTTTCCATTAGTTTTTGAGATAATTGCCTTCAAACTTTCAAATTTAACATAAAATAAAAATTTAATTAGAATTTTATATTTTTCGGATTTAATTTTTATTTTATGATTCCATGTTAAATTTGGAAATTTGAAAGCCAATATCACAAAAACTAATTGATGGATTTTCGAAATTTGCACGGTTGTAAAGATTATCAAGAGAGCTTCAAACAAGGTATCACTAAATCCGCTCTCCCCATTCAAAATATAGGGCTAAAGCATACCCCTCGATGGGGGTTCGTGCTACAAAAATTTCAAGATAGCCAAAATCTGTCCCCCTTGCAAACAAAATCGAAGTGTTTCGGCATTTTTTTAATTTCCTGATAATTTTCGAGAAAATCTAGGTGGATCCTTTTTAATTTGTCACCTTGTATAATGACTGGCCTATTTAAGAAAACAACTTTAACGCCGCAGCAAATTTGCTACAAAGTCTTTGACGTTCCGCCAGGACCTAGTTTGCATCATTTCTTTATTTTTCTCTAAGAATTTCATTATATCAACTTTTGGAGGAACCTTTTTTAAGGCAATAAAACCTTTTAATTGATTAATTGTCAGCTCTTTTTCAAACTTTTTCCACGGCTGCCTTTTTGTAAGCTTTCTCTTATTTTTTTTTGGTGATCGTTTTTTACTAGTAGTAGGGTTTTCGGCGTATCTCGTCATTTTTTTTGTAGATTTTTCTGGTTTAATATCAGTGTCTTCAGTCTCTATCTCTTCCTCGCTTTCCATATTTTCTAATTCAGTTATGGTGCCATCAACCAAAATCTCCTCAAGGTTTTTACCCTTCATGTTCCCAATTTTTCCACGTTGGAGGTTGACTAATACTTTACTTAGCTTCGCCAACTGAATTGTCTCATCTTGCAATCTCCAATCAATTTTTTCCTTTGACTTACTTAAATTAAAATTTATTACATAGAACGTAAATACTAACACTCCGACAGGTGCTAATTTTCATAATGCATAGCATATTAAATAATACGTGTGGTAACGAGGTTTGCCATTTCTCAAAAGCAGTACTATACATACATATTTTATGTACTATACTATACATATTCTAATATTAGATACACTAATTTATTTCTACGTGAGCGTGCGGTAAAGTGTATGCGGTAATAGTAAAGGACATTTTACTACACGCCTGTAGATGAAAATATGACAAAAAATGTTTTCTATGGTATGAATGGTGTCATGACGTAACTGCAGAACTAAAAAAATAACTATTTACACTGAAGTATACAATACCCTTGAGCAATTTGATTATTACTATCATCACTTTATCTGTAAAAGGCTACGCAAATATAAAAATGTATAATGGTACAATTTGTTAAACCTAGCAGCACCATGAAAGCATCAGCGTTAATCTGTAGGCATATTTTTACATTGGCTCTTATGAAAAGATTCCCATACTTAGTCCACCGAACTTTCAAGATACGCCATTCCTTATTTTAAATATAAATTTCCCGCCACGCACCGCACGCCGTCTCTTAGATTTTACATGGATTTGGCTCTGTTATGGCATTTGTTTATTTGTTCGTATTGTATAACTTTTTTTATTTTGTAATGATTTTTTTTAAATAAATAACACCAGTGTTAATATTTTTAAAATAAAATTGCACCACAAAAAATAATTTTTTGATGTTTTGTGTTACACATGTAGATAGATCTAAAAAATTTTCATTATTTCCAAAAAATAAAAATTATCATTCAACTGTCAACCCAACAAACATTTAAAGTTGTCACGACGAAACCCCAACTAGAAAGAATTTCTTAAAGGTAACCGCAACGTATTCCCGCTACGTCTCAGTATACCATACAGCGACGTGTTAATTCCCTAAGTGGGGAACCAATTTCTGGTTATGACTACTAGGCCAAGTGTTTAAAGTCACTGTAGTAACAACTACACTACTACGTCGCAGCCAGGTATCTACTACGTCCTAGAGGCTGTTTTTTTTTCGTAATGGCATAAAAGTAGCGATGTAGTTGCAAATAATATAATCGTTTCTTTTTGGTAGAATTATTATAATACAATATGGAACACAACAGTAAACAAACACGCTAAGTTTTTTAGTTTGGTTATGTCTGTAATATGTACTATGTAATCTAAAATTACGAGATTTAACGAGCAGAGGTCAAAATTCAACTGCGATGCAAATTTTTATGTGCAACATGCATTATTTTTATTGTCAAAAATAGGCACGCCTGCAAAATTTAGCCGTTTTTGTTGTGGTTTTTGAGGTTATGTTTTTATAATTGGCAGATAATCCGACCAAATGGTTTTTAATATGGGTATTTGGTAAACGATTTCCTAATTAAAAATTCAGAAGAAAGACTTTCCTATGTAAGACAAATTAACTTATGTGAAAATTGCATGCATTTTTCTCATCAAACAAGGAATTGTTCTTCTTCTTATAGCTGCAGAGGGTGTGGCCTTAAACACCACAGTTTACTGTGCCCCCACCCCCGTCAGAACAATATACGTGTTGAACAGGGTACAAATACTAGTACTCAGGAAAATCCACACTTTCATTCTGTTTCACAAGGTACTTCCTCAACCAATTGTCCCGCCACAACTATTCCCAATCAATCTACTTTTCTACTTTCAACAGTGGTAGCTGACATTTTGACAAATTACCAACCCGTGCGGATTTTGCTAGATTCAGCATCTGAAGCCAATTTCAATTCGGAAAAATGCCTTAATAGACTAGGTCTCCCCAGACAACTATTTTCAATTTCCATTCAAGGTCTAAAGGCATCTTCGACTACCAAAGGCAAAACTAATTGCATTATTCGACCGCAGGGAAGAATAGATCCTACCTTTCAGTTTGAAGCTTTAGTGTTGCCTCAATTATGTTCCAATATTCCCTTTGTTTCTATAGATTCCAGTCAATGGGATCATATTCGGAACATTAAACTTTCAGACCAAGCTTTCAACAAACCTAGGCCCATAGATATTTTACTCGGTTGTGAATTATTTCCTCAGATTTTAAGAAATGGAGTCATCCATGGTCAAAAAGGGCAAGCTAGCGCTTTTAACAGTGTTTTCGGTTACGTCTTGATTGGTAAGGTAGACGCTTCGACTCAATCCAAGCCAAGTACAGTCGTTAGCTGTTATACATCTTTAGAACCACCCTTAGAAGTTTGTTTAGAGAGATTTTGGGAAATAGAACAAGTCCCACAAAAAGTTCACAGCACCCTGAAGATATTCTATGTGAAAAAATCTTTTCGGACACAGTATCTCGTAACGAATCAGGCAGGTTCATAGTTTCATTACCTTTCGTTAACTCAGAGCCTACTTTAGGTGATACTTATCCTATTGCTGTAAAAAGGTTTAAATCGCTAGAATTCCGACTTCGTACAGACCCTGTGCATTATGAAGCATACAAAGACTTCATGAAGGAATACATATTATCAAATCACATGATTCCAGTCCCTACACCTAGTTTCAAAGAAATCTTAGACTGTTCATATTTCATTCCCTACCATAGTATTTTCAATATGGCAAAAATTAGCTACGTTTTTGATGCTTCACAAAAGGGTCCTAGGGGTTTATCTTTAAATGATACATTGTGCGCACTTCAATCTGATGTCCGCGGAATACTTCTGAAATTCCGATATCATGCTGTAGTGTTTACTGCAGATGTTGTTAAAATGTTTCGACAAATTCTTGTCACACCTGAGCACACACGATATCAGAATATCTTATGAAGATTCTCTGAAACCGATCCCATTCAAACCTACTCTCTCAGAACTGTTGTCTATGGTCTTAAATCATCACCTTACTTGGCTATAAATCTACAGGAATTGGCTAGATTAGAGTCTAAAAACTTTCCTAATGCTTCTAGAGTTCTGTTAAAAGACGTCTACGTCGATGACGTTTTAAGCGGCCACAATTCCGTAGTTTCGGCCATAGATCTACAGCAAGAACTCATTCCACTATTACGTCGTGGTGGTTTTCAGCTCAAAAAATGGGCAAGTAACAAACCAGAACTTATTTCATCATTTCCAGAGACGGACACACAAATGTCTATTTCTTTCGACAAAGCATAGCCTAATTTTGTCAAGGTGCTTGGTCTCCAATGGAATCCAGTGACAGATTCATTTACGTATCTTGTTATACCTGACGATAAGCCTTGCACTAAACGTGGAATCCTTTCTCAAATAATGAAAATATTTGATCCGTTAGGTTTCTGTTCTTTAGTGTCCTTACTGGCCAAGCATCTGATGCAAGATTTATGGAAGGAAAAGATAGAGTGGGACTCTCTTCCGCCCCTTCATATCATAAATACTTGGAATCAGTTTCGCATGGAGCTTCCCCAACTTTCTAATCTTCACTTACCTAGACGTCTTACAGTAGACAAACCCACTCGCATAGAATTACACGGATTTTCCGACACTTCAATGGTTGGTTATGCAGCCACAGTCTACCTTCGTATTGAAACATCTTCTGGCGAGCATTTCTTACTATGGCAAAATCTAAAGTTGCACCACTTAAAACGGTTAGTCTCCCAAGATTGGAACTCTTGGGCGCTACCCTATTGTGTGATCGTATCTCTTTCATTCAAGCAAGTTACACTGTTTGGTGTTTAATGAAATTTGGGCGTGGTCTGACTCACAAGTTGTCTTGCGCTCGTTATCTGATTCTCCCCATAAATGGGTTACATTCATCGCTAATCGTGTTTGCAAAATCCAAGAAACTTTACCCCCTCATGTATGGCACTATGTTCCGTCTGCTGAAAACCCAGCGGATTGTGCTTCTCGTGGACTTACACCTAACCAACTTGTTCACCATGACATGTGGTGGAAAGGTCCACCCTTTCTAAGCCTTCCACGAGAGGAATGGTATAATGGCTTTCATTGTCCAGATCTTTGCGACAGTGAGGATTTGGAAGAACGCAAGACATTTCTCACGGTCATGTCAGATCCACATGAGATCGATGTTCTCTTGAATAAACATTCTTCTCTCACGAAAATACAACGAATCATTTCCTACGCGCTTAGACCAATTTCGAAAATCTATTATCATTTCGTAACGGAAAGGAACTGCAGAATTCCATGATTGTTTTTGTCCGCCATGTCCAACGTACAGTATTTTCAGATCTTATTTCAAAATTTAAAACAAACAAGTTGCTTCCAAAACCCTTTCGTAAACTTTCATTATTCCTGGACCAACAAGTCTGTCTCCGAGTAGGCGGTCGCATTAAGCATGCTTCTGAACTTTCTTATTCTGCTAAGCATCCGTTGCTCTTTCCACGTTCACACCGGCTTACTACAATAATTATCGAATATACACATTCAAAATACTTTCATCCAGGCCTCAAAACCCTACATTATCTGCTAATGCAGCAATTTTGGGTGCTGTCTGCTCGATACGCTATCGAAAAGGTAGTTTCTCATTGTATCTTATGCTTTAGACTTCATCCAAAACCAGCTGTGCAATTTATGGGAGATTTACCTCCTCAAAGGATTTCCCAGTTAAAACCATTTTCCCATGTTGCCGTGGACTATTGCGGACCGTTTGATATCTTAATGTCAAGACACCGAGGTGCCAAACTCTATAAAGACTATATTCTTGTTTGCGTTTGTGCTGCAACCAAAGCCGTGCACTTAGAATTAACTTCCGATCTTTCAACAGATACGTTTCTTGCGGCCTTTAAAAGGTTTGTCTCCAGACGTGGAAGGGTATCACACGTTTATTCTGATAACGGTACCGCCTTTGTCGGCGCAGATAGGTTACTTCAAACCTACTCAAAGGAAGCATGTGAAAGCTTAAGCATTTCGTGGAACTTTTCTTGCCCTGAAAGTCCTCACTTAAACGTTTTAACACTTAACCCTACCCTCTTAGGGCTAATACAATGTGTATCACTAAGTTCAGATTCAGATTTTGTTAAATCTGGCACGGCAGCTCTTAGTCGGTGAGCAGGTCGTTGGTTCGGAGAGGGTTGCTCTTAAAACTTAATAAATTTACTGGCAAGAAAAGGGCGCCAGCTAAGTATCACTCTTAGCAAAGGAAATGGGGGTTGCAAACAAGTAAAACAGCTCTTTAAAAAAACTTGCATGTAATAAACTTTAGGAAAGTTGATACTCCAAGTAACTCCTACCTATTTATAAATTTCTGGCCAGTCCCTAGTTAATTATCAATAACTAAATTATGTAAAATCTCTTATTTGCTACACAGCAGTTATATCAATTTTTGGTTTTTAACCTGACATTTGAATCTTCAATGAATCAGGTTGATATAAAGGGTAGTTGCACGTACCTGGAGGCAGGTTTTAAATACCTGAGGATATCACAAAATCTCAGGCCACCACCAGCTTCGCCGATTGAGTTCTTTAGGTTAGGTCAGGGTGCTTATGCGGATTTTGTCAGGTTACAGCAGTAAGGACGAACACGATCCTTGTGAGGTTTTCTGAGTTCACCAGTTCATCTGGTAGTTTGGTAAAAATGCAGAGTGCCCAAAATGCAGGTGATGTGAGGGTTTTGAAGTAGCAGGTGTTCGCACAGTCCAACAAAAGGAGCCCCAAACTTGAAAGCCTAGAATACCAAAGGGAGGGGTGTCAGAAGAATAACTCTAATTCGGAAAATACGACCGACCCCGCCAAACCCATAACTCTACTAGTAGAAAGGCATAAAACTAACAAATTACGCTTACCTAGATGTTATTTGGCTAACCACACTCGCGGAAAATCAATTTTCTGATTTTCGTCTACCGCGCTTTTCTCAGGCAAAAAATGAAAAGGACGCTTATCACTTTCTGTCACTGTTGCCAAAATTATTTGTGGCACGGAGCAAACTACTCTCGACGGAGAAAATGCTTGGGCCTTTTATCCGGTAAACCCCAACATGAGGTGACCAGTAATCCGTTGTTATTGAATTTAATATCTATATCACCAACCTGCTGAAATCCTTAAAACAGTCTCTCTCCCTATCGACAAACATGGAACAACCTGTAAAACGTCTTGGAAAACTAAAATTACTGCACAAAAATAGTTTTTCCAATGTTTAAGAGTCTCTTAAATATAGTGAGCGCAAACAGTCCACTGTGCCCGTGCCGCTCTGTGACCGAATCTGCACTCGCTGTGCCGGTCCGTCGAGTTCCAACTCGAATCGAAATTGGCTAGCACAAATGTCAAACATCTTTGGAAAAATAAACAAAAATATTTCGTTACAGAGAGGTTATATTTTCCTGATTTTCCTGATCGAAAATGAATGTGAAAGTTTCGGAAGGTACTAAGAAATATCACCACCAGAACACGATTCTTGGATTCTCGCAAGAAAGCTAAAAAACAAAGGTAAGTCTTTCCTAAACCACTATGACGGGCTATAAATCTACCTTAGCCTTCGATGTTTTACTCCAAATAAGTTTGCTGAAAAATGCCTAAGATGTTCACAATAAAACTAGAAATGAACACCTCTTGTTTACAAAAACAAATATAAGACTCAAAAGAAGTGAACCGTTACACACCCCCTTTTCCTAGTAAAAAAAATATTTTATGTAGTAAAATATTTTTTACCTTAATATCTCAAAATCTAACAACTATAAACTACCTAACATTCTCTCTTGTTCACTCATCTATCACTATCTCTTGTGGTTGCGCAACCTCATTCATTCTCATTCAAACATACCCCTCGATTCACTCACTAAAATCCTCTAGGTTATCACCAGTGTAACGCTTTAAATCTTTGACATGGAATTTTCCAAGAATCTTATCACTTTCGTCTCTTAACTTATAAACTAATTTTCCTATCACCTTGTTTACTATGCATAACTTATACTTCGGAGCTAGCTTAGCAGAAAAATTATTAGCCTTATTCGATAACACAAAATTTCTTTTCCAAACTCGGTCATTAACATGATAAATATCCGGGTCTCGTTTCCGAATATTGTAGTGTCTCAGATTTTTCTTATAGGCATCATCTAAACTCTTTCGAACTTGAAGGTAGTTCTGGGGAATTTTATCCATTTCTTCGCAATACTCTCTACGACTTAAATCGTTAATACTAAATTCTTCCAGATCATCTATTCTACCATAGAAAGAACCATGCGAAGGCACATATCGTCCAAAGTTTAAGTAAGACGGAACAAAGCCTGTAGCTTCATGAACGGAAGTATTTAATGCAAACTCGATTTTAAAAAGCTCTTCATCCCAAACTCGATGATCCACACCCTTAATATAGGATCTTATCGCCGTTTCCAGAGTTCTATTGACTCTTTCCACTTGATTTACCTGTGGATGATAATTCGCATTATAGTGAAGTTTAATACCGTAACTGGCTATCATAGAGCGAAACTTCTGATCAATAAACTGGCAACCATTGTCCGTTGCCACTATTTGAGGAACTCCGAACAATAAAAATACTTGGTTTTCTACTATTTCAGTGACTTTTCTACCCACAGCTTTCGATAAAGGTCTCAAAATACAAAATTTGGAAAATACATCTGAAATACAAAGTATCCAACAGTTACCCTTCTTGGATCGCGGTAACGGACCCACAAGATCAATACTAAGATATTGCCAAGGAAATTCTAGTTTCTTTTGTTTTCCCATAAAACCAGGACGAGCCTGAGAACTCACTTTTTGGGCATTGCATATATGACAGTTTTTGACATACTTTCTCACATCCTGTAACATGCGTGGCCAGTAATACAGTTCCTTTACACGATTTAAAATTTTATAAATTCCCAAATGCGCAGCCATCGAGTCATCGTGGCACTCTTTAAACACCGCTAATCTCTGATTTCTAGGAACAACGAGCTTCCATTCAGGAAAATTCGTACGAACAACCAATTCAGAAGGCACATGCTTTAATAGTTTACCATCCTCCACAATAAAATCAGGATACTTTTCGGGGTTTTCCTCTACACTTGTGACCATTCTCAAATACCAAGGGTCTTGCAAAGCATCTGGTGGAATTACTTCGATTACACACACATCGGAACTTAATAAGTTTTCATCTGGAGGATCGACTGGAGCTCTAGATAATGCGTCTGGTACAACATTAAGAGCACCCTTTCTATGAAGTATCTCCATATCATATGAACTCAGTTTCATGGACAACCTAGCCAACCTACCAGTAGGATTCTTAAGATTTGAAAGCCACAACAACGAGGAATGGTCAGTTATCACCTTAAAGTGAACTCCATCAATATAACCCCTAAATTTCTCAACGGCAAACAAAATGGCGGCCAATTCTTTCTCAGTTGTGGTCATCTTACGTTCTGTAGCTGACAAAGAACGGGATCCAAATGCTATTACTACATCCTGACTGTCCACTTTTTGTGTTAGAACTGCACCGACTTCAACATCCGATGCATCACATTGTACAACAAACTCTTTAGAAAAATCTGGTGACACCAATACAGGAGCACTAACTAACGCCGCTTTTATCTTAGTAAAGGCTTGATCAGCTTCCTCATTCCACACGATTCTCTGAGATTTACGTTTACCCTTCAATAAGTTGTTGATTGGAGCTACCAAATTACTAAAATCTTTGACAAACCTTCTGTACCAGCTACAAAGTCCCATGAAACGCTTTATTTCAGTAGCTGTCCGGGGAACAGGAAATTCGACCATAGCTCTAATTTTATCAGAATCAGTTCTTAATCCCTGAGCGTCAACTACAAAGCCAAGATACTTAATTTGATCTCTCATAAAGTTACATTTTTTAAAGTTAATTGTTAAATTTGCAGCGGATAATTTTTCAAAGATTTTTTCAAGGATTCTTACGTGAAGTTCAAAAGTCGGTGTTACGCAGATGATATCATCGAGATAGACCATGACGTATGGCTCAAATTCTGGTCCCAAAACACTATCCATCAATTTCTGTTGAGTAGCTGTCGAGTTACAAAGCCCAAATGGCATCACCTGAAATTCAAAAAGACCTCTCCCAGGCACTACAAATGCAGTTTTCTCACAAGATTCAGGCGATAGAGGTATTTGCCAAAACGCAGACTTTAAATCTATACTACTTAAAAATCTTGCATTACTCAACCTACCAAGAACTTGATCTATCAGCGGTAAAGGATAAGCTGATTTCTTAGTTACAGCGTTCAATTTGCGACCGTCAAAACAAAACCTTGGAAAACCGTCTGACTTCTCGACTATCAAAACAGGGCTAGCCCAAGGGCTATTTGAAGGCCTAACTACTTTTTGTTCCAACATCTTATCCAATTCTTCATTTAGGATTTTTAACCTATATGGACTCATTACATGATGTCTCTGTTTAATCGGAGCTGCATCACCCGTATCAATTTCATGAATTTTTTTATTTGTTCTACCCAAAGTTGTAGAAGACAAAGTCTCGAATTTCTTTATCACTTTATCCAGACTCGCCAACTGTTCAGGACTCAATTCAGCTTTTGAACAGACATTCGAAACTTCAAACACCGTGCCGTTACTCAAGGCAAATGCCATTGAAATATCCGGGTTGTCACCAACAGCATAGCAATCCGTTCCGAAGTCCAACTTTAATGAAAACTGCCGTCCAAAATCTGACCCCAAAATTATACCATGTGATAAGCTAGGTACTACTAAAAATTTAATTAATTTTACAACACCTTCCAACTCGACAGGAGTCTCTACATATCCATCCACGACATGCAAGGAACCATCTGCGGTTCTGATATGTTTTTCACTTGCAGAAGGCAACACATTAGTTTCTAAAATATCTAAAATTATCCCTCCAGGTTTACCAATCACCGAATGGCTAGCGCCGCTGTCCAATAAAGCAACAAAAGGCCTGCCTAAAATATGTATCTGAACATACGGCCTAGTATCATTTGCTTGAGGAACAAAAGAAGGACAAATATCAGCAACAGGTTGTGTAGATGTAAAAAACTCACGAACCTTTTGCTTCCAATCCCGCCAATCTGCATTTAATAAAGAACTATAGGGCTTCTTATATGCACGAGTAGCAATGCCTATTGATTGCCTCTTGCACCGTTTTTTGATTTACACACTGGACAGTTGGGTTTAATTACACCCACACGACCACATCCAAAACAAGTAGGTTCACGCCTTGGAACTGTTTCAGGTCTCACATTACGAGGTGACTGCTGACGGTGCGAACTCTGATTTGCTGATCTTGAATTTTGCTGGGCTGAATTACTAACTGTAGCTCTCTTTCTACAAAAAGCAGCTTTATGTCCCTTAAGACCACAGACAAAACACGCTAATGAAGATGCCCCAGGTAAAGACTGGTAGGAAGAACGACCTTGCCCATGTCCCCGATTTTCCACCCTAGAAGCGTTGTGATTCGACGAATTACCGACCTTTGGATAATTAGGTCTATAAAAGGGAGCCCTAGACTCATTAGACCTAAATGCCGATGAAGCTGAGGTGGTGCCCAAGGCAGAACACTGATGAGCACAGGAACAGCCCGAACAAACTGGTTGACTAGTACTAGGAAAATGTTCATTTACCTCGGAGCTAAACGCATGAACATTGCCACCTCTCCTTCTCTCTTCAAAAGTTAGCATGGGATGATAACTGTCCAAAAGATTCTTGCGAATTACTTTTAACCTTTCTTGGGTACTAGGAGGTTCGCCCAAGGAATTAAATAAATTCTCCATAATAGAAATATAAATGACTACTGGCTCAGTAGGTAATTGCTTTCGAAGTTGAATTTTTATTTTTTGGTTTTCGTCAAAATCTCGAGGCAAAAAGTCTCTCCTCAAAGCCTTAACCAAAGAGTTCCAGTCTGTAAACCTTTGCATTCTTTTGTTGGATCTAAACCATTCCAACGCAGTACTGGTAAAAAGTTCAACCGCACCGGTATATAAATCTTCGAGGCTGCAACCCCTCGCTACTCGAAGTTCATCCACCCTCAGCAGAAAATCGATAACCTGGTTTTTATCCGTTTTTCCGTCAAAAGTAACTCCCCATTTAGAAATCAACTCAGCCCTAAAAGAACGCACAGTAGCTGCTTCAGCAGCATTATCCAAAAGTGAACCGTCGCGGGCTTCAGCCCCTGCCCCTATATATCGCTGATGCATATCATCAAAATCTTCCTGTAACACCGACAGAGAAATTAAAGAATCTGTCCTATATTGGACTTGTTCCTCTTCGACACCTTCGCCAGTGGTTGGTATACGACTAATTCTTCCCAAAATATGTCTAAACCGACTAGTAACTCGCCTATATACTTCCCTATTAACCCCGTCAAAATTGTGAACCTCTTCCTTAAGCAAAGCTGCACTAACATCAATAGCTGCCTTTTCACTAGCAAAATCAAAACCCTCCCCAGTATAGGTCTTACCTGCACTCTCCAAATCCATTTTAAAGCATCTTCGTAAATATCGCCTTCTAGTTGTGACGTCCGCCCTCTCTGCTGCACCTAAACCTCGCAAACCTAACTCATAATTGAGTTCCGCAACTCTTAAATGATTAGGATCTATATTAAAATCTTCGTAATGCATTTTTTTTTTGAAAATCCGAAACTGATCCAAATTTATTTAAATTCAAAAATTTTATCCAAATTTATTTATTTAATATTTAGAAAATAATAAAAAAATATTTTCTCCTTTATATCTTCACAAGTCTTAACATGTTTCGAAACTCAAACAAAATTGTTTAGAAAACTTAAAAAACTCGCGGCAGAACTTCTCTTTAATTAAAACAGAAATAAAAATTTTTACAAACAAATTCAATGCCCGAAGTAGTTGTAGTTTCCTAGATGATATATGTACAGGTTAGTATCTATTTTTATTATAACAAACGCCAAAAATTATTAAAATTATTATCACTTATTTTTTTTTCTTATTACTTATTTTCTCTCGAAACCTTCCAAAAAGGTAGGATGACCTCAGTTACACTAGCTTAAATAGCAGCGCTATGAAGCTATAAAAAAATTAAAATTTATTTTAAAGGTTCACACAAAAAATGTAAATACCTAGAAGAATAAAAAATTTTAATAGTGCAAAAAAGTTTACAAAAAAAATTTAAAAAAATTTCTTTCAGTTTCTGAAACCTTCAAAAATTTCCGGATGAACTACACCAGTCCAAATAGCAGCGCTACGAAGTTATAATAAAATTTTTAAAAATGAATGTAATTGTCCGCACAAACTAATTCAAGTACCAAGTTACAATAAAAATTTAAATAGTGCAAAAAAAATTTTTTTTTTTAAATTATTAAAAAAATTCTTCCTTTATTCAGTTTTTGGAAAACTTCAAAAAATTTTTGGATGAACTCAGTGACACCAGTCCACACAGCAGAGCTACAAAGTTATAATTAATTAAAAAAATGAATTTAAATGTCCGCGCAAAAAATGCAAGTACCAAGAAGAATAAAAAATTTAAATAGTGCAAAAAAATCTAAAAAAAATTATTAAAAATTTTTTTCTTTCATTTCATGAAATCTTCAAAAATTTCTGGATGAACTCAGTTATACTAGTTCAAATAGCTGAGCTACTAAGTTATCAGTATCCTTCTTTATAGATATAAAAAAATAATTTAACCGTTTGCACAAAAAAAACCACCCAAAAGGATAAAAGAAATTATTATCCTGCAAAAAAAAACAATAAAAAAGATTTTTTTTAGTTTAGGTGGTAAATAATGATAATAATTTAGATAATACAATTCAGGTATACACTTGTTTTCTTTTTATAGTTCAGCATAAATGTAAAAAAATTGAATGTTCTTATGAATGATTACTTTGCTTTAAAATAATATTTCTATAATGGTAACTAGTATGATTATTCGCACCCAATATACCGCTCTGTATAAATTTAACAAAAAAAAATAGTAATATATCTGTAACTATTCGATGCCCTAATATCAACCTTCAGATTCACCCTGTATAATGTGAGGACTTCCAAATTTACCAGCAAAGTTCACACGTTACTCTAAGTACAATTTAACACAAACACAATATAATTTAAAATGACATTAAAATGATTTTTCGCTGATAATATTTGGCTCACCCTGTATAACTTCCTTATCCCAAAATAATTTTTGTTTCTTTTTTATTTTGACTCACACTGTATTTTTACAAAAAAATAAGACTAATAATTTTTTTTTTTAATGGACAATGACTCGACCAGTATAACTTTATATAAATATTTACTCTCGGAAGGCGCTTACCTACTCTGTTTTAATTTAAAATCTTGCACAAAAAATTTAAAATATAAAAATTACATTACAATCCACAATTCACAACAAAAAACAGTTTAAAAAATTTATCTGTACCTATTTAATTTCCTTTCTTCTGTTTTATTTTATTTATTGAGTTTTACCTTCTTTGCTAACATAAAATGACAATTTATCTTTATTTATGACTCTTCACAACCATTTAACAAAAAAAAACACAAAACATAAATTTTTCATTATTTGCCTGAACTCTTATTATAATTTTTTGTTTCTACCCAAATTTAGTTTGGGGCTTACTTTATGCTAAGATATTTTATTTATTAATTACCTACCCAGATTTATTTTTTATTTGTTTTAAAAAAATTATGAACTCTAAGAGGAAGTACCTAACCCAAGCCCAAAGGAAAAATCAGAAAAAATCTTTAGTTAAAATGTACCAACAAAATGTTTACTTGTTTGCAGGAAGGGGAAAGGTAAAACGGGAACTTGCCAACCCGGAAAAAGAATCTAAAAAAACTCACCAAACCAACTATGCCTGTTTTTTCCAACAAAATGATTACTAATTTTTAATAATACTTATTTCAAAATACCCAAAAAAATGCCTCTACGTTGCGCGCCAAAATTGTGTAACACTTAACCCTACCCTCTATGTGTATCACTAAGTTCATATTCAGATTTTGTTAAATCTGGCACGGCAGCTCTTAGTCGGTGAGCAGGTCGTTGGTTCGGAGAGGGTTGCTCTTAAAACTTAATAAATTTACTGGCAAGAAAAGGGCGCCAGCTAAGTATCACTCTTAGCAAAGGAAATGGGGGTTGCAAACAAGTAAAACAGCTCTTTAAAAAAACTTGCATGTAATAAACTTTAGGAAAGTTGATACTCCAAGTAACTCCTACCTATTTATAAATTTCTGGCCAGTCCCTAGCTAATTATCAATAACTAAATTATGTAAAATCTCTTATTTGCCACACAGCAGTTATATCCATTTTTGGTTTTTAACCTGACATTTGAATCTTCAATGAATCAGTTTGATATAAAGGGTAGTTGCACGTACCTGGAGGCAGGTTTTAAATACCTGAGGATATCACAAAATCTCAGGCCACCACCAGCTTCGCCGATTGAGTTCTTTAGGTTAGGTCAGGGTGCTTATGCGGATTTTGTCAGGTTACAGCAGTAAGGACGAACACGATTCTTGTGAGGTTTTCTGAGTTCACCAGTTCATCTGGTAGTTTGGTAAAAATGCAGAGTGCCCAAAATGCAGGTGATGTGAGGGTTTTGAAGTAGCAGGTGTTCGCACAGTCCAACAAAAGGAGCCCCAAACTTGAAAGCCTAGAATACCAAAGGGAGGGGTGTCAGAAGAATAACTCTAATTCGGAAAATACGACCGACCCCGCCAAACCCATAACTCTACTAGTAGAAAGGCATAAAACTAACAAATTACGCTTACCTAGATGTTATTTGGCTAACCACACTCGCGGAAAATCAATTTTCTGATTTTCGTCTACCGCGCTTTTCTCAGGCAAAAAATGAAAAGGACGCTTGTCACTTTCTGTCACTGTTGCCAAAATTATTTGTGGCACGGAGCAAACTACTCTCGACGGAGAAAATGCTTGGGCCTTTTATCCGGTTAACCCCAACATGAGGTGACCAGTAATCCGTTGTTATTGAATTTAATATCTATATCACCAACCTGCTGAAATCCTTAAAACAGTCTCTCTCCCTATCGACAAACATGGAACAACCTGTAAAACGTCTTGGAAAACTAAAATTACTGCACAAAAATAGTTTTTCCAATGTTTAAGAGTCTCTTAAATATAGTGAGCGCAAACAGTCCACTGTGCCCGTGCCGCTCTGTGACCGAATCTGCACTCGCTGTGCCGGTCCGTCGAGTTCCAACTCGAATCGAAATTGGCTAGCACAAATGTCAAACATCTTTGGAAAAATAAACAAAAATATTTCGTTACAGAGAGGTTATATTTTCCTGATTTTCCTGATCGAAAATGAATGTGATACTTTCGGAAGCTACTAAGAAATATCACCACCAGAACACGATTCTTGGATTCTCGCAAGAAAGCTAAAAAACAAAGGTAAGTCTTTCCTAAACCACTATGACGGGCTATAAATCTACCTTAGCCTTCGATGTTTTACTCCAAATAAGTTTGCTGAAAAATGCCTAACACTTCACAATAAAACTAGAAATGAACACCTCTTGTTTACAAAAACAAATATAAGACTCAAAAGAAGTGAACCGTTACACGTTTTAGCCGAGGCTGGAGTAAAATCCACCAAGGCTCACCTCAAACGTGTTGTAGGCGAGCAGCGCCTAACATATGAGGAATTTACTACCTTCTTGTTTCAAGTTGAGGCTTTACTCAACAGTAGACCTCTCTATGCTCAAAGTCTAGATCCAAATGACCTCATTCCGCTGACACCAGGTCATTTTCTAACATTGGATCCTTTAAATTCTATACCAGAACCTGATCTTTCCGACCTCAAGCATAACACTTTAATCGTTTTCAAGCGAATAACTAGTAATTACTAGTATTTACCACTGCCGTTCAAGCGGCCTTGGTAAATACCACTCCTTGAAGAGTGACGTCATAAATGAGCCCTTTGGACGTCATCGTTTATTACCGGTAATTACCACACTTTTGAGGAAGGTTATTGCGTTTTCTAACCTCACAGTCATTTGTTTTGTTTCTTTTTCGGAAAAATGTTCTGTGAATTTTTGAAATGAGTGAAATTTATCATGTGTGCCTCAATTATGAAGAAAATTGTACAAAGTGATGGCCTCCTCTATATTGTCTTGCCAAAATTTTATTTTTATCAACCCTTGGCTTACTCATATTTACCCAATGTGGACTGATACACGAAATATCATAAAAAAAACAGTATCATTGTAGTCCTCTAACCACAGTTTATCATACTTATTTTTTTTTCCAAATTATGCCCTTTTCGAATCAAATACGCCAGTATTTCAGAGTCGGTCGAGAAGAACTTAAGTTCAATAATGGCAAGAAGATTATTATTCATCTAAACTAAAATCAACTAAACTTCTTTAAAAAATCGCAAAAAGCAACAACAAACAATAACCGGTTATAAAAAAAGCTATTCAAGCGGCGTTTCTGTGGTAATAGGCTAAGGGCCTTAACAGCTGATTTTTAATGTCAACCAAGGGATAACCAGAGGTAATTACTAGTTATTCGCTTGAAAACGGCTTTTGTCTCGCTGGCAGCTTGTCCAAAGACTTCAAGCTAACTTTTGAAAAAAGTGGCGTTTAGAATATTTAAACACACTTCAACAACGTGTTAAATGGACTGAGAAATACAATGATATAAAAGTCAACACTTTAGTCGTTATTAAGAACGAGCGAGAAGAAAGACCACCTATGCAGTGGTCGCTCAGACGTGTTGTAGCGCTACATCCAGGTGCTGATGGGCTTACTCGCGTCGTGACAGTAAAAACCGCTACTGGTACTTATCGAAGACCAGTGGTCAAGTTATGTGTCCTGCCCCTGCCGGAGGTAGTAGTAGTAGTGTGGGGTAGGCTCTAGGCCTGGCGACTAGGCACATGAAGCGCCCTTTTCTGCCGGAGGTAGAACACAAGTAAATTTGTCGAAATTTTGCTCAAAATTTTTTATTTTCTTTTCTTTATACAGGGTGTTCCAACTAAAAGGTAACAGACGTGTTTTTTGGTATTTTTTGTGTGAATTTGGAGAAACGCTCGGACACGTCGATTTTGTTTGCGAGGGGGACACCTTTTGGCTATCTTGAAATTTTTGTAGTACTCATCATCTTCGAGGGGTATACTTTACCCCTATATTTTGTATAGGCAAAGTGGGTCTAGTGATACCTTGTTTTGAAGACCTCTTGAATGTCTTTACAACCGTGTAAAAATTTCAAAAATCAAACAAGTTTCATGGCTAAATTTTATTTTAAATTCACGGGTACGAAATTTCACGTTTGTTTGTTAGTATTATTTGGCTTAAAAATTCCGTTGATTGACGCTCACTGTCTTGATGACGGGTAAAAATGCAAAATGCGTTGATCCGGCCTGAAAAGACAAAGAGCTGTCGTAGGTCACGGACTATAGTTGTTTTCTTTTATTTGCATTCGATCTTTTCATTGATCGATATTGTATAGCAGTGTTTTTGCCTGCTGTTGGTTTTTTGTTTCTCTCGTATCTCGGTAGATGGCGCCTCTTGCTATAGTTCGCTCACTAATTACATTTTATTAGAGACAAAACCGTCTGATTAACTTCGCAAGATTTGTCACATTGACCAGCAGTGTTCTGAGGAGTCCCATAAGGACGAAACGGTTAACTGTCAACACTTATTAGGTGTCCATTAGATCTTGGACCCCCGTGAGGTTAAGCTTTTGGGCTACCCACAGAAAAATATGAGAGAAACAAAAAACTCCTTTTTGCCCGATTAGCCATGAAACTTGTTTGATTTTTAAATTCACGGGTACGAAATTTCACGTTTGTTAGTAAAAAAAAAATGTTTTATTTAGTTTTATTTTAAAAACTATTGAAGCTAGAAAAAAAAAGGTTATATAAAAAAGATAGCTATTTTGATTCCTTATTCAAATCAGATTCAAGTGTTCCAATGCAATAATTAGTTTTTGAGTTATTTCCAAATAACTGGTAAAAATAGGGTTCTTTGAGGTATATTTAAAAATTATGCTTTTAATGAAAACCATATGAACTTTTTGGAAGTAACTTAAATTTGTTTAACATACCTAGTAGATCAGGTTTTGACTTATTGTCATTGTGATAAATCGTTTTTTTTTTAAATATGGCGTATTGAAATATGGCGAAAAAGCATATTTAAAAACAAATTATATCTCTTTTATTTTCTCTCCGATTTTAATAAAGCGAAGTTTATCTGAGTGCCTCACCAAGTTCGCGCGCCGTAACCATCTTTTCTTGAAACATTTCAGCCAATATTTGACCTACCTAAAACTCTACTTCGGAATGAGCTACGAATCTAAAATTTGCACAGTCGTAGATCTCCATGGATTTAACAACCCATCCAAGTTTCATGGAATTTCATAAAGTAGTAAAGTAGTTTCGAAATTTCAAAAAACGTAGAAATTGCCACTCACTGACTCACTCACTCACTCATGTATAGATCATCAATATTCTACTGTACTTCCAGACATGACAAAGCTGAAATTTGGCAGCCTGATAGAAATTATGACCAGACCCCTGGAAAAAATCAAAAAACCCCAAAATTTTAATTTACTCCCCTCCCCTATACATTTAAAGTTATGTAAAAGTAGCATCGCCCACTTCCAGAAATGCTAGAGAGTTGAGCTTTGGCTGACTGATAGGAACTATGATAAAACTATAGGAAAAAATCAAAAAACCCCAAAATTTTAATTTACTCCCCTCCTCTATACATTTAAAGTTATGTAAAAGTAGCATTGCCCACTTCCAGAAATGCTAGAGATTTGAGCTTTGGCAGACTGATAGGAACTATGATAGAATTATAGGTATATGTATGAAACACCCCAAAATTCTAATTTACTTCCCTCCCCTATAAATGTAAAGTTAAGTAAAAGTAACATTGCCTACTTCCAGACATGCTAGAGAGCTGAGCTTTGGAAGACCGATAGTAAGTATAATAAAATTATAGAAAAAAATTAAAACACCCCAAAATTCTAATTTACTTCCTTCCCCTATAAATGTAAAGTTATGTAAAAGTAACACTGCCCGCTTCCAGAAACGCTAGAGAGCTGAACTTTTTAAGACTGAAAGACAATATGATAAAACTATATGAAAAAATTTAAAAACACTAACATTTTAATTTACTTCCCTCTCCTATAAATGTAAATTTATATAAAACTAACATTGCCCACTTCCAGAAACGCTAGAGAGCTGAGCATTGGAATGCTGATAGAAATTATGATAAAACCATGGGAAAAAATAAAAAAGTCCAATATTTTCATTTACTCTCATCCCTTATAAATGTAAACTTATGTAAAATTAACATTACTCACTTCCAGAAACGCTAGAGAGCTGAGCCAAACTTCTTTATGTTCAATTTAGCAATGTGCCTAAGAGTCATTTACAGCCGTAATAGCCAAGTTTAAAAAAACATTTCCAAACTAGTTAGAAGATTTGATAGGTATTTTAAAATTACTTTTTAAGAAATGTATTTTTTTATTATTCGAAAGAAAAATCGAGTGAAACAAAAATGTTTTTATTTATTTAATTTTTTAAATGACCCCCATATACGGAGGTCGTTGGAGAGTTTGTCATTAATCAAACCCCACTGACTTACACATTGTTTAAAATGAAACTTTATTTCCTACAATAAAGTAAAAACACATTGAACAAAAAATTGAAAAAAACATATTTTTGTTTTTTATTTGTCAAACACACTGTGTTGGTGCAAGCAATGAATTTCCTATTTTTCATTTTCTTTTCCTTTTCTGCGCGTTTAAAATAATTTAAATTTTCGCGCTCTTACATATGCATATGGGTTTTCACGGCACCGCACACGTGCGAGGACAAGCAGCGCCGCGATGAGTGCGCAAACAACCACCGTCACAACAAGACACTAGAAAAATCACGTTCCCAAAAAAGTGAATTTTAAGATGAAAAACTGGACGTTTAAACGTTGACTGGAGCCGCAAGAGAGTCCGAGGTAGGTGCCTTTTCATATAAAACTCCATATGTATCGTAACTTTCCATTTACAATTGTCAATACCGACAATTATTTTTAAATGTGCTTGTAAAGCCAAACCGGCGACCTGTCGAAGGAAATTCCATTATTTTTCAGCACTTGCACGCACATTTAATGGTCCTTCTCTCCAAATTAATAGTTTTCCAAACTACCTAGACTCCTGTGGTTCAGCAATTTCCTACAAAAATTCCAATATTCTATAACACAAATGTCCATTCGTTTCGACAAATCCGAACCTAATTTTGTAAAAATATTGGGTCTCCAATGGAATCCTATCTCAGATTCGTTTACCTACTTGGTCGTACCAGAAGATAAACCATGCACCAAGCGAGGTATCTTATCTCAAATCATGAAAATTTTTGATCCCTTAGGTTTCTGTTCTCCCGTTTCTTTACTTGCTAAGCATCTCATGCAAGATCTGTGGAAGGAGAAGCTGGACTGGGATTCTCAGCCTCCTCCGCATATCGTAAATGTTTGGAATCAATTTCGAACCGAACTTCCAAATCTTTCAAATATTCATTTACCTAGACGCCTTTCCATTGATCAACCACGTAGCATTGAACTTCACGGCTTTTCAGACGCCTCTATGATAGGTTACGCGGCTACGGTCTATTTCAGAATGGAGTCAGTTTCCGGAGAAATCCATACCTTTCTTGTAGTGGCCAAATCTAAGGTCGCACCAGTGAAAACAGTCAGTCTTCCGCGACTGGAGCTTCTTGGTGCCACTTTACTTTGCGACCTAATTTCCTTTATTCAAAACACTTATTCAGATATTCTTAACTTCAACCAAATCTGTGCATGGTGTGATTCCCAAGTGGTTCTATGCTGGTTGGCGGCTTCACCTCACAGGTTTAAAACGTTTGTGGCAAACCGTATCTGTCACATTCAAGAAACCATTTCTCCTACGGCCTGGAAATATATTCCATCAGCGCTAAATCCAGCCGACTGTGCTTCGCGCGGTCTTATGCCTAATCAACTTGTCAAACATGACTTGTATTGGGAAGGTCCTTGTTTTCTTAGGCTACCAAAAGAGAGCTGGCCTAATGATTTTCGCTGTCCAGACCCTCCGGAAAACGATGTTATTCTGGAAGAACGCAAATCAGTATTTCAAACATGCACAGTTGAACCACACATGCTTGATACTTTTCTTTCTCGTTACTCTTCCCTAGAGAAAATTCAACGCATAGTTTCCTATATTTTTCGCCTTACCGAAAAGAAATCTAAATATCCTAACGAAAATATTACCGAAGTAGAACTTCAACATTCTCTTATTGTTCTCGTTCGGCATGTTCAACGTTCCATATTTGCTGATCTCATTTCACGTTTGAATGACGCAAAGCTACTTCCTAAACAATTTCGTAAACTTTCACTTTTTCTAGATACACAAGGCTGCTTAAGAGTGGGGGGTCGATTACCACATTCTTCCGAACTCTCTTATTCAGCAAAACACCCTTTACTTTTACCACGTTCTCACCGTCTTACTCAACTTGTCATTGAGTACACTCACAAAAGGTACTGTCATCCCGGTCAAAAAACGTTGCATTACCTCTTGAGACAACAATTTTGGATCCTTTCCCCTCGCTATGCAATCGAGAGTATAACTTCTCATTGCATTTTATGCTATCGATTAAATCCTAAACCTTCCGTACAAATCATGGGCAACTTGCCTGCTCAACGCATCTCTCAAGTAAAGGCATTTTCACATGTTGCCATAGATTATTGTGGTCCCTTTCCAATTACAATGGGAAAGTACCGAGGTGCAAAGGTATCCAAAGATTATATTCTTGTCTTAGTCTGCTCCGCAACAAAGGCAGTTCACCTAGAACTTACCTCCGATATTTCCACCCCTACCTTTCTTGCGGCTTTTAAGAGATTTGTGGCAAGAAGAGGAAGAATTTCTGACATTTACTCAGATTGTGGTAGCGCGTTCTTGGGAGCTGATCATT
Organism: Aspidapion aeneum; assembly: GCA_963576565.1. NCBI lineage: Eukaryota > Metazoa > Arthropoda > Insecta > Coleoptera > Brentidae > Aspidapion > Aspidapion aeneum. Next base: position 145,748,290 of record OY755038.1, read on the forward strand.
TACTCAAACAGTACTCCCAGGAAGCATGTCACAGTCTAAAAATTACCTGGCATTTTTCAAGTCCTAGTAGTCCGCACCTAAACGGACTAGCCGAGGCAGGAGTTAAATCCACCAAGGCAAATTTAAAACGTATAATAGGTGAGCAACGGTTAACCTATGAAGAGTTTTTTACTTTTTTGTGTCAGGTCGAATCCATACTAAACAGCCGGCCTCTGTATGCCCAAAGTATGGATCCGAATGACTTTCTTCCACTGACCCCTGGTCATTTTCTTACCCTGGAACCGTTGAATTCCGTACCAGAACCCGATTTTTCTGATTCCAAGTTGAACACCCTGTCCCGCTGGCAGCTGGTGCAAAGGCTCCAGTCCGATTTTTGGAAACGCTGGAACTTGGAGTACCTAAACACCTTGCAACAGCGTTCTAAATGGACAGAGGCTTCTAACAATATTAAACTAAATACTTTAGTCGTGGTAAAGAATGAACAAAAACCGCCATTGCAATGGGCTGTTGGGCGAATTGTCGACGTACACCCTGGCTCAGACGGTCATATTCGTGTTGTGACCGTTAAAACAGCTACAGGAACATATCGTCGACCAGTAGTGAAACTATGTCCTTTGCCTATGCCCGACGCATAAGGCAAAATTTTCTTTTTCTTTCTTAATTTGAATTTATTTTTTTTTAATTTTAATTTACATGCATAATTTAATGCATATTTGGGTTAATGTTAAATTGTATCGTTTAATTGCTAATAGGCGAATATTATTTATTTGTTTTTCCTTTCCTTTTCTTAACTAAGTAAAAACAAGCAATGAATTTCCTATTTTTCATTTTCTTTTCCTTTTCTGCGCGTTTAAAATAATTAAAATTTTCGCGTTCTTACATATGCATATGGGTTTTCACGACACCGCACACGTGCGAGGACAAGCAGCGCCGCGATGAGTGCGCAAACAACCACCGTCACAACAAGACACTAGAAAAATCACGTTCCCAAAAAAGTGAATTTTGAGGTGAAAAACTGGACGTTTAAACGTTGACTGGAGCCGCAAGAGAGTCCGAGGTAGGTGCCTTTTCATATAAAATTCCATATGTATCGCAACTTTCCATTTACAATCGTCAATACCGACAATTATTTTTAAATGTGCTTGTAAAGCCAAACCGGCGACCTGTCGAAGGAAATTCCATTATTTTTCAGTACTTGCACGCACACACTGTGTTTATTGTATTACAATCTAGTCAGTAAGACTAATTAGAAATTTTGTTTTAACTTAATTTACTAGAAAAGTCAGATTTAAACTTAGGGATCATTCAACAGTTCTCCCCGCTTTGTTTATTCTGTAACTCACAATTGAGTTGTGTTTGTAGCATTATTTTGTTTTATATAATTCACTTAGTTTACTAGCTCAAACGGCTTCACTATTTTTAGTCTTCGAACTAGCATAGTATTGTCTAGAATTGAATTGCTTCCACATTCACATGCCGATAAAGTATCTGCTACAGTTTCGATTTTTAGATCTCGATGAAGGTCACTATTTCGAACGTACCAAGGTGCATTCACAATGTTTCTTAATACTTTATTTTGAAATCTCTGTAAAACTAGAATGTTACTCTATTTAGCACAACCCCATAGTTGAATACCATATGTCCATACTGGTTTCAGTATTTGTCTATAAAGCAGTAACTTATTATGAATTGTTAAATTGGACTTCCTTCCAATTAGCCAGTTCATTTTTCTATACCTTATCTCAAGTTCTTCTTTTTTTTCTTAACATGTGCTTTCCAGCGCAATTTGGCACCAAGTGTTATACCGAGATATTTTGCTTGATTTGAATATGGCACGGGAATGTTGTTAATTGTTATTTGTATGTGATTTATATTTTTGTTTGTAAAATCAACATGAATTGATTTGGTTTAATTTATTTTATTCGCCACTTTGTGGTCCAACTAAGAATCTATGCATTTTTCAATAGATTTTTCTACCGTCAATAAACCAGTATCATCTGCAAATGCTGCTAAGTGACAATTTTCTGGCTTTGGGATATCGCAAGTGAATAATAAGTATAGATAAGGGTCTAGTACGCTACCCTGGGGCACGCCTGCTTGAATTTCTCTTAAATTTGAGTATGAGTCTTCCTGTTTTACTCTAAAATGTCTATGAGATATTGTTTTGGCAGAAACCGTTTTAGTTTAAAAGTAAGGCCTTCATGCCACACTTTGTCAAATGCTTGTGCTACATCTAGAAAAACTGCAGAAAAAACTTTTCCCTCTTCTAGTGCTTTTTCTATGTACTTGATCTATGGTGGAATGCTTGTCTCGAAAACCCAATTGATGAGATGGAATAATTTCTTGTCTTTCTATGATGGGTTTTATTCTATTAAGCAATAATTTCTCATAGAGGTTGGATATAATTGGCAGCAAAGCCTGTAAGATGACACGTCATGGAGTGGTTTTCCCGGTTTTGGGATCATGATAACTTCTGCAACTTTCCACAGTTTAGGTACATACCTAAGCCTAAAGGACGCATTAATTAGGTTGCATAGTTTTACGATAGCTTTTCTGGGGAGTTGTTTTATGACTACCCCCTTAATAAGATCATACCCTGGGACTTTTTTCGAATTAATATTTTTGATTTCTGTTAAGATTTGTTTTGGTGATGTAAGCTTAATATAGTCTTCGATTTGATGGGGTTCATTTAATTGAAAGTTTTCATCCGGTGTTTCGTGGGGCTGAAATGTTTTTTCTAAATGAGTTGCAAAAATATCTGCTTTTTCTTTGTTACTCCTTGCCCACTGGTTGTTAGATTTTCGTATGGGTAGAATTTGGATAATTGGTCTTTTAAAATCTTTGGTTGCTTTCCAAAGGGAATAGTCGGTATTTATATCATCTGTAAGTTCATTAAGAAAATTGTTAATAGATTCATTTTTTATTACTAGAATTTCTCGCCTAATGCGCTGCGTCATGTTGTTGAGATTTGTTTTGTCCCGAGGATCACGGCTTTGCTGCCACTTTCTTCTTAGTTTCCTTTTTTCCAATATAAGGTCTCTAATTTCCTTTGGATAGTTTTTTCCCTTAAAAATTCTCTTTGGTTTTGGACTGTTTTCCCAAGCGGCTTGTTGAATATTTGTCTTTATCGATTTGTTCTGGCGTTTGCAATGGTACTGATAGGTTTATTTTTTCTGACAGACTTTGTTTAAAACTAATCCAGTCAGTCAGTTTATTAACTAGTGAGATATTTGCTTCTTTCTTTATTATGTTTTTACTAAGAGTTAGAATAATAGGTGAATGATCTGAGTGTAAATCAAAACTTAAAGATATATTATTTACTATAAAAAAATCAATTAGATTTGGAATTTTTCCTGGATCTGTTGGATAGTATGTGGGATTACCAGTTGATATTGGCTCTCATTGATATTCACTAATAGCTTGCAAAAGTTCTTTTCCTTTAGAATTGGTCAGTCTAGATCCCCAGTAGGTATATTTTGCATTAAAGTCACCTCCAATTATAAAACGGTTTCCTAATTTTCTGAGAAAATTAAGATATTGATTATTCTTTAGTAAGTGCCTTGGTGGTATATAGACAGCACTTATGACTAGTGTATATGTTTTGCTTTTTACACTTACTAATGTAGCTTGAATCTCTATCTCTATATTATATCCCATCTCCTCAAAGTGCGATATATTTTCTTTAATTATTACAGCATTTCCCCCATGTGCAGTATTGCTAGGGTGAGTTGTATGATACACTTTATAACCCTTAAATTTAATGTGAGACTGGTTAGTGAAATGCGTTACTGACACAAGACAGACGTCAATTTTTTCTATGTCTAAAATAACTTGCAAGTCTTGCTGATGTTGCAAGAGATCATTGGCATTCCAAGCTAGAATTCTGACTGACCATTTTGAGGCATATTGGTAGCTCCGTTGTTGCTACTTTCTAGTTTAGTTAATCGCTCATCAAGTTTGTTCAATTTCTCCAAAATTAATTTTAGTGTTTGTTCCATAGTATTTTGACTACTGATATTAATATCAGGTATACTGCTACTTGGCTGTATGTCCTTGTCACAGAGTTTTGTGTGACTGTGTTTCTTGTCTGTTGGGTTTGTCTATTTGTACTCCCGTTTGGTGTGAGATTCGGTTTCTTAGGTTTATTTTTCAATTTTTGTATTTCTTTAGCAACAAGGTGTAGTTAGCAGGATGCTTGCCTCCACAGTGGATGCATTTTGGCTCAGATTCTTTTGGCTTGGGGCATTCTACAGTAAGATGTTTCCCCGTGCATTTTACGCAACGTGGTACTTTAGCGCAATATTTTTGCGTGTGTCCATAAGATTGACATCTTTTGCATTGAGGGACTAATTTTGAGGTTTTTAGTGCTTTTATTTCCACTTCAATCCCAAGGATACTGGAAATTTCAAAAATTTTGTTGATATCTTCATCGTGGCTAAATGTGAGCATAAACATGTTAAGAGGTTGTCTTGTTCTCCATTTCAGTTTGTTGCTGGCTTCCAGTGCCTTAAAACCTTTTTTTTGTAGATCAGCTACAATTTTTTGTGGGTCACATGAGAAGTGTAGCCTATTCGCTATTACTCTAATTGGCCTTATTTATTTGTTTTCGTATGAGTGCCATTGATAATTTATTTCATTAAGCATTTTAGTAACCAGCCGTTAGCTGTCTGCGTCTTGTACATTTATTTTCGTTATTTAAAACATTTATTTTAACTCCTTGTATGATATTTAACATTTCATAAATATCATTAAAATTATTTACGCCATTTACCATAATCGGTGGAGGTAATGGAGCTTTTTTAACCTTAGTATGGGGTTCTTTATTTGTGTTTTATTGGAGGGCTTTCCAGTGCCCGAGCTTTTTTGTGGTGGTGAGAGTGAAGTATCCATTCGACGTTTTTTCCAACCTTTTCCTTTTTGTCTGATCCACTCAGTTTCTCTTGTTAGATCGTCCTCATCAGTAATGTAGTCCATGTCAGACTCTTCTTTTTTAGTGACTTTTCTCTCTAAATCTGCAAATTTTTTTTGCATACTTTCCAGTTGACTTCGGAGATAATCCACTTGTACACTAAGTGAATTTTTTTCGTTTTGGGATTTTTTTCATTTGCTATATAAAACTTCTTCATTTTGTGTTCTAGCATGGCTATCCTGAAATAATTCGGCATTATCCATTTTTTCTTGATTTTGTTTGGGCTTTTCGCTAATTTTTAAAACAAGCTTCACAGGTGATGGTACACTTTTTTTGCTTTTAAACATGATATATTATTTATAATAAACATTGTTTATAGATATTTAACACAGATTTTTCGCGCGCGCGGTTTATTATAAACAAAACAAACCTCGACTTGACCTCGTTAGCACTATTACGCAGGTACGATGCAATACAACCGTACCGAACTGCCATCGAACGAATACTGAAAAAAACATATAACAAAATTAATTTCTTTGGCGATTTGTAGAAATTGATGTAATTTACGGACGCCTGTGAAGTTTTAGTCTAAAGACAAATCTTACTTTGCTTTACATCATGTAAAAGGAAGTTTCATTGTCTACAATCGACAATGCTACACAATTTTTGATAGAGGACTTGGTTTTTAAGATAATTGGGTAAAACCTGTTATAAACATGTGGTTTTTTTAACTTTTTTAAATATTTTCTCAATAAACGGACGCCGCTGGAGAGTTTGTAATTAGTCTGACCCCACTGACTAATACATTTTTGAAAAGGGAATTTTATTTTCTATAAAGTGTGGATTATTTTTTTTTCTAAAAAAACTTAGTTTTTGAGAAAATTAATAGTAAAAAGAATGATAAATTTAGCGATTTTTTTTTTAATTGATTTGATTTACAGACGCCCCTAAATTGTTATAGATAAAACTACCCTTGCGTTATTACATATCATTTAAAAGGAAATTTTATTGTCTTTAAGAAAAACGGGTAACACCTCTAATAAACATGTTTCTTTTTTAATTTTTTTTACACTACCTCAATAGACGGATGCTGCTGGAGAGTTTGTCATTAGCAGTACCCCGCTGACTTATACATTATTGAAAAGGAAATTTAAATTTTATTGTCTATTATAATGATTATTACATTTTTCCCTAACAAGCTTAGTTTTTGAGAACATTTTAAAAAAATCAAAAAATTTTAGGATTTGGGGGGTTTTTGGGGGATTAACAGCTAAAATTTAAAAAGCTAATATACTTTAAGTTAAATTTAAGTTAGACTTTACTCATTTTTGATGCATTTCTGTGTGATTGTGGCTTTAGGGTTTCAACTTAGATATTCGAACACGACTATATGAGGAGGGGGATAAAAAAAAATTGGACCAAAAACTGGGCCTGCAACATCCAAATCGTTAATCTGTAGCTTATTCTCAGCTAGAATCCATTGTCAAACCTGTTTTACCAGACGCCTCAGCTGCGTAACGCCGCGCGCCGCCCTATTTTGTTATAGGCTTCCGCGTACGGCAATACAACTTCGGAAGGTCGTTTTGGTTGATTCTTTACGTCTAATTTGAGTTATCATACCTTTGACAGTGGGAAAGAAGAATTTAGAGATCAGTTGGATGACTTGGTCGGGTTAATACCTGAGTGTCTCTCGTTCTTGTATTGAGACACCGCGGCCCGCATAGATAGAGGTTTTCCGAAAAATTTATGTGTGGCTTCGGTGGTACAGTGGTAGAATGTTTGCCTAGATAGAAAGAGGTCCCGGGTTCGATCCCCGGCCGAAGCAGAAAACTTTTTTCTTATTTTTCTTTCTTTAATTTCATTTGTTGTTTATAGTTTTAGGTCCTTGCAATTTGGTATTTGATGAATAAAATGGACATTATGCAATCCTACCTAGGAGAGCTCAAAGGCACTCAAACTGGCCTCCAAGATTCGATTCAATTCCTTGGAAATAAGATCGACGATTTTAATGCGAAAATAATACAAATGGAGGAAACTGTCAAGGAAATCCCAAAAATCGATTCAAAAGTATCAGATTTAAATAAACAAGTTTTTGAGTTAAAATCTACAGTAAATTCATTACAACAGCAAGCAAGAATTAATAATATTGAAATAAGTAGGGTTCCAGAGAAGTGTGGGGATAATTTTCGGTCGGTAATTAACTCTATTTTTAAAGCTCTCGGTACGGTCGAGGATACCTTTGGATCATATAAGAGAGTTGCCCATATGAATCAAGATAATACGTCACCACGCTCTATATTAGTGGCAAAGAGAACGAAAGAAGCAAAAGATAACGTTATTGCAGCTATCAGAAAAAAGAAGGGCTTAAAATTGAAAGAAGCAGGATTTTCACAAAATCATTTAGCTTTATATATTAATGAGCATTTAACTCTAGAGAATAAAGCTTTTTTTAAGAAAACTCGCGATTTTTGCAAGAGCAGTCCTGGAGCTAAGTGCTAGACTTATGATTGCAAAATTTATATGAACTATAAGGACAAAGTTAAGCAAATAGTAACAGAAAATATGCTTAAAAAATAAAAATAAAATCTTCAAAAGTCGTTTTTAGTTAATTTAGGTTATTTTTTAGTTTTATTATAATGGCTTTTAAAATTAAATACCAGAATGTGGGGGGAATGAGGACAAAATTACAAGAGTTTTATCTGTCTACATTGGGTGATCGGGCTGATGTTTTGTGTGTAACTGAATCATGGTTTAATTGCAGTATTTTTGACTCTGAATTTATCGATTGTAGGGACCTATTGCAATAGTGCCAGGCACAAGTTGTGCCGGGCACTATATTAACAGTTTCGCATTACAAACTGACAGTTCAAGTTTCAAGTTTCAAGTTTATTTTATTTTCATAAAAGTCAGATTTTACAAACAGTTTCTTATGACTAAGCCCTAACTCACGAGTGACTTGTCGGGTCATCGTCTTCATATCACTTCTCTGTCTTTGTCTATCTAATCTAGAGCTACCTACTTATTACAAATCTCTTAATGATTACATTGCCTACAGACATACATGTACACTTAATTTATATCACATACATAAAATTATATCACATACATATTTTTCTAAAATGCTATTTTCTTTAAGTTATTTTACTCTACCCTCCAGTCTTATTTTATGTTTTAGTCCTCAAGAATGTTGCAGCAGCTGCACCCACCCGAGCAGCAGGAGCTATGTTCTGACGAAAATTTACACATTTAATACCTACACTTGAGATTTTGTCTATTGATATTGTTATAATTATTTTCTTATTTTAAGATCGGTAATTTTGTTATTATTGGTTCAAGGTTAATTTTAATCCAGGGTACTATATTTTTATTAAAGCTGTTTTTCTTACTTAAAGTTCTATATTGATTTGGTAGAAGATTAAAGAGTCTGGGCCCTATAAATGATATGTGCCTTTGGCAGGCCATAAAGCCAACCCTATTTAAAATAACATGTTCTTGTGTTAATGATCTTGTATTAATATTATGTGTTATGTGATTTTTATATGTATTCTTATTTATCATGTATTTTAGGATACCTTTTATGTATAGTTCTCTTATTGTTAAAGCACCATCCTCAATAATCAAGTTATGAGAAGAATATCTTTTTGGTTTTTTATTTATTATTTTAAGAATATAGTTTTGTGTTATTATTAAGTTTGCTAGAATGGTGCTGCATGCACTTCCCCAGACACTCAGACCGTAACCTAGGATTGATTCAATTAGTGCTTGGTAAATAGTTTTTAGCAGTTTTTTTGTCATAAATTCACGCAGTTGATAGAATTTGTAAATTGTTTTTCTTATTTTCTTGACTATGTAGTCAATATGAGTATCATATTTTAGATTTTTATCTATGTATCCACCAAGGTATTTTACATTTGAAACAGTGTATTTTTATATTTGGTTGGGCAACATTATTTTTTGAGTTTATTGAAAAAGGTATAAAATGTGTTTTACTTTCATTCAATGTTAACAGATTTTGATCCATCCACATATTTACTAATGTTCTATATTTTTCAGCCAATTGGTACACTTTCGCCCATGTTTTTGCTTTAATTAATATTACAGAGTCATCAGCATAGCATATGATTATACCATTCTCCTCTGGTAAAATGTTTGTTAAATAATTAATGTATAATGAGAATAATATTGGCCCAAGAACCGTCCCCTGTGGCAAACCCAACTCTAGTTTTCTTTTGTCACTTAAACTCTTATCGATTTTTGTCTGTTGTGTCCTTTCTTTAAGATATGATTTAAAGAGTTTCCACTAATTCCAATATTGTCTAATTTTTTTAGTAGAATTGGGTGTGCTACAGTGTCAAAGGCTCTTGCGAGGTCAATAAAAATGGCTATGGTTTTGTAACCAGTGTTGAAATTTTTCGTAATATTATCTGTCAGATGAAGAATGGCATCTTCAGTACTTAATTTACTGCGAAACCCAAACTGGGTATCTGAGAGTATGTTATTTTCCTCTAGAAAATTGTTTAGCCGTAATATTATACATTTTTCAATCAACTTATTGATAGTGCTTGTGACAGCTATTGGTCGATAATTTTCTTTACTCTGTTTATCTCCAGTTTTATGTACTGTACTTTATAAAACTAGAAAAAGAGGCAAAGAAAATGGGACTGAAAGTCAATGAGGAGAAAACTAAGTATATGCATATGACACGAAACATAGGACGAGATCGAATACGTCAAAATGTCACTATGGACGAATACAACTTCGAACATGTACAGGCTTTTCAATATCTAGGAGCTTTAATAACATCAGATAATAACGTTAAAGTAGAAATAAAACAGCGTATACTTCAAGGAAATAAATGCTATTATGCAACCCAACAATTATTAAGATCAAGGACTCTGACAAGGCAAACAAAAATAAACATATATAAAACTATTATAAGACCAGTGGTAACATACGGCAGCGAAACATGGACCATGACGGTACAAGACACGCTACTACTCAATCGTTTCGAAAGAAAGATCCTTAGGAAAATATACGGAGGAGTCTGGGATCAACAAACAGTGCGGTATAGGAGGCGCACGAACAATGAGGTATATGAACTATATAATAGCCCAAGTATAATACAAGAAATTAAATCCAACAGATTAAGATGGCTGGGACATGTCCAGAGAAGTAATGACTCAAGGCTAATTAAAATGGTCTGGGAAGAAGCCCCTAACAACAAAAGACCACTTGGGCGCCCAAAACTTCCATGGCGTGATAATATACGCAAGGACCTGCAAACTTTGGGAGTCCTTAACTGGGAAGAAAGGACTCAGGATCGACATGAATGGAGGAGAATTGTTGAGGCGGCCAAGACCCACCCCGGGTTGTAGAGCCATGGATGGATGGCACTATTGCAATAGGTCCCTAATGACTATTATGATGTTTTTAGATTATATAGAGATTTACGTCGATCAAATAAAAAAGATGGTGGGGGTGTTTTTATAGCGGTGGCTAAGAAATTCAATTCATTGGGACATTTCAATTAGAGTTTCGATGGAATTTGCGAAGACTTCTGGGTGGAAATTCAAGTGTCAACGTCGGTATCTATTTTGGTTTGTTGTATTTATGCGCCGCCGGAGGCAAGTGTTGAAAATCTTAGTGCACACTTTAATAAAGTTTCAAGTATCGTTCAAATTTATCGGTCAAAAAAATGTGTTATTGTTGGTGATTATAATGCGTCAAGAATAAAATGGATATTTGATAATGCTTAGTGTTGCTACGTACCCTCGGATGTGGCTGGGACATATGGTGAGTCACTTGTTGATTTTTTAAATTTAATAAACTTTGATCAGTTTGGTTTTTAGTAACCTTAAAAATGTCTCTGTGACTAGGTCTTTGGATCCTTTCGTGAAGGAAAGACCGCATCAACACAAATGTATTGATATTATAATTGAAACTATTGCACAAGAGACTCTTAAAGCATAATCGAATCGAATGTTATAAATGAAAAACTGTCAGAAATTCCTTGGTTAAATCTTTTTAATGATCTCACAGTTGATGAGTTTGTACATGTATTTTACGAGAGGATCTATGGAGTTGTCACAGAGAACATACCAAAGAAAAAAATAAATAATAAATACCCAACCTGGTACTCCTCAAGTACTAAAGGGCTAATAAAACAAAAGTATAAACTACATCAAAGAGACCAGATAAATTGCCACCGATCCTTTTCAAATCTTGTGTTAATATTTAATAAAAGTTTATCCGAAGGGCACTTTCCAACTATATGGAAATGTGCCAAAATAATACCAGTTTATAAAAGTGGCAGCAAAGTCGATGTTACAAACTATCGACCAATATCGATCCTTTCATCATAACGGAGGAGTTATTCTTTAAATTAAAGCATGGGTTTTTTAGGGGTAGGTCGGTGGCAACCAACCTGTCACTGTATGTTAGATAATAGTTTGCAAGTTGATGTCGTGTACATCGATTTTTCTAAGGCATTTGATAAAGTTCATCATTCTACACTGTTGGTAAAACTTAGAAATTTCGAGGTGCACGGCTGCCTTTACGAGGTTCTTAAGTCTTATATTGCTCCTAGAACGCAGTATGTGGAGCTAAATGGGTCTAAATCAAAGTCCATTAATATTACATCGGGCATACCTCAGGGCTCCCACTTGGGACCTCTGCTGTTCTTCTTGTTTATTGCAGACGCGAGTGAATGTTTCTCTTTTTCTAAATCCGCATCATATGCTGATGATAAGAAGGAGGACTGTCGGAGGTTTCAGGAGGATCTAGATCGTTTTTATCAGTACTGTATAAAAATTATGTATATATGTAGATTTTGATTACAAATTGAATGGTTAAGCATAAAAAAGCAGGGTCCGAAAATATCATGATATTTATATAAATATCATATCACATGATATATTACAGATATATATCTGATATATATCATTATCAAACTGAATGCTTTGATTTTGGCATATTAAATAAAAATCACTACTTCCTAATAAATCAAAACTACACACAGATGGAAAACACAGTAACTGCTCTAACCTGGGAAAATAGAAAACAAAAGAAATCGTCGCGTCGGGGATCTACCAGATGTGAAACAGGGGATTCCCAGTCAGCTCCGCGATGCCTATGCGGTAGCCGAATCGATCGATACTACACCTTTACAGATGCTTATACTTTTGTACAGGGGAGTACTGACAAATTTTCTGATATTTAGAATGGTAGAAAACATTTCTAGTTTAATAAGTAAAATTATTGAATATATCGGATATATATCAAGCTGTATATATATTGTGATATATATGATGATATATCACTTGATATATATCCACGGAAGCCTGTCAAAAAGTAGAGTATATTAGGGATCTTGGAGTAACTATAGATACAAAATTAAGTTTTGAGATTCATATTGAGAATATTGTAAAAAAATCGTATAAAAATTTGGGTTTTATTCTACGAGTTAGTAAAGAGTTTCAAGATCCCAAATCACTTATAATACTTTACAATTCATACGTGCGATCTCACTTTGAGTTTGCCAGTGTGATATGGAGTCATCAATACCATAAATATGTAAATAGAATTGAAAACATCCAAAAAAAGTTTATTTTTAACTTAAATTTTAGATATAATCGTGACCTGTTAGCTATGTCATATGAAGCAAGTCTTAATTTTTATCAGACGTTAAAATTATCTGCCAGAAGAATTATTTCAAGTGGTATCTTTTTGCATAATATTGTTAATAATAGGATCGACTGTTCAATGTTATTAGAAAAACTATCTTTTAATGCTAGAGTAATAATGACTAGAACACCTTCGTTATTTTATGCACCTAGATTTAATACAACTTAGGAAACAACTCACCTATATCTCTATGCAGAGATATTATAATTGTTACTTTCTGCACCTTGACATTTTTGCCTTATCACTCAATTTATTTAGGAATCAAGCTATTAGGGTTTTTCTCAGTAACTAAAGTAAGTTTCTGTTTAAAGTTACTCTTTTGAAATACTTAGTTTTTTTTCCAGTTTGGGTTAAGCAACTTTACATTTAGTTTTAGTTTTGGTTCTAGTTTTACTTTTCTTAATTAATATAAATGTAACATATCTTTAGTGTACAGCGTGTCCCATTTTCGATGGGATTAAATGGGAAACTCGGTTATTATTAAAGATATTGATTTTCTGATTGCACCTTAACATGCTCTTTTTTTAACCCCTTTAAAATGGTGTAATTAGATTTTTGCTATACCCCGTAGTTTCGCTAATACAGGGAGTTTTTGAAAAAATTGCATTTTTTAATATCCCTTATATGTCGCTTATTTTGCGAGATATTTTTATTCTGTAAAAACCTTTTTATGGCAACCTTCTTGAAGAAAAATAACGACGTTGTCAGTTTTTTAAAATATTATTTAGTTTTTGAGATATGATATTTATCATAAAAAAATTAAATACGGACCTGGATTTTTTTGATTAATATTTTGATTGGTTTCATGCTGTTATTATCATAAAATAATAAAAATTTAATATTTTTTTCTTTTAAGGTTAAAAAAAAATATTTAATATTTATTAAAATATTTAGTCTGAACCTGTAAATTTCCAACATAAATATAAATTAAAAATTGCTAGTTAAACGATTTTTAGTTTAACTTTTTTGATACTTGGCAAATTAAAATGGTTTTACGTTCATTTAAAAATTTATTTGAAACAAAGTCTACGACAAATCCAAAAAAAAATAACGAATTACAAAAAATAATAAATAATGTTTGTTTAATGATATAAATGTTCAAACTGATTGCCATTATGTGTTTTTTCTTAACACATTTTGAATAATAATATTTCCGCCGTTTAAATATTGGGATTTTGTGGCTTGAATAAAGCAGTCAAAGATATATTACATTTTTCAAAATCTGGGTATGGTCGATTTCTAGCTATTTTAGAATAATTTTGAGTGATCTATTTACTAAAAATAAAATGACAATGTCAATTCCACGCTTTTGTTTTTCCATGTTGAAATAAATTTCATGAGTTGCTGTGCTACCATCAAATAATTACTATAATTTTAATTTTATAACTTTTTAACGTTTTTTACTTTATTTATAATATAACAGATAGACTAAAAATCGTCCAACTAGTGAGTCTTGCAATTTTTAATTTATATTTACGTTGGAAATTTTCAGGTTCGGACTAAATTTTTTTTAAAATATTAAATGTTTTTTTAAATCTTAAATCAAAAAAATATTAAAGTTTTATCATTTTAAGATAATATTAGCATGAAACCAATCAAAATAGTAACAAAAAAAATCCAGGTCCGTATTTAATTTTTTTATGATAAATACCATATCCCAAAAACTAAACAATATTTAAAAAAATTGCCATAGTCATTATTTTGCCCTAAAAAAGTTGGCATAGAAAGGTTTTTACAGAATAAAAATATCTTGCAAAATAAGCGAGATACAATGAATTAATAAGAATGCAATTTTTTCCAAAACTCCCTGTATTAGCTAAACCACGGGGTATAGCAAAAATCTGATTACACCATTTTTAATGGCTCAAAAAAAGGGCAGGGTAAGGTGCATTCAGAAAATCGATATCTTTAATAATAACCGAGTTTCCCATTTAATCCCATCGAAAATGGGACACGCTGTACATACCCTTGTAAATTGTGATGTTACTTCGTCATGTCAGGGTACCTTTGTTATAAATAAATAAATAAATAAACTAAATAACAATAATCAATCTCAAAGCCATATTGCCATAAAGTAAGCAGTAAGATGCAACAAAAAAATGTATTATCCTACAAACATGGATCTACACAGTGGCATATATAAGTCGGGGGCAGCCCCCCACAAAAGTTTTTTCTAATATTTTCCACATATTTCATGAATACAAACATAAAATAGCATAAAATATGGCCTCATGGGGTCCCCTACCTATATTTTACAGACCAAAATTTTAATGACCAATGATCTTTTTATACTTTTCTATATTGGAGCGAATTGTTTGAGGTTAAAACAAACCCTAACTAATAAATCACAGCTGCTACCACTCCCAAACAGTTACCTATCTATCTATCACCTGGTACAGATCAGGTTTACACTAAAAAACCAACTACTATCCCCTTGGATTACCTTCTACCACCAAAAAACAAACTACTACCAACTTTCGCTACCTTCTACCAGCAATAAAGTAACTACCTCCACCTTCCCCTAGCTTCTACCAACAAATAACCAGCTACAGTGAAACCTCTTTGCGGACACGTCTATTAAGCGGACACTCCCTTTAGGCGGACAGATATGTTGGAACCAAGATTTTGCCTATGTCTTCACATGTAAAATTCATTCCTATAACCGGACACTCTAATAACCGGACGCGGACAATTTTTTTTGGTTAAACGATTCTGAAACCTCCCTTAACGGGACGCGAACTTCTGATAACGGAACGGAGCTCTGCACGAGATGTACATAAATATAATGTAGTATGTTGGCAACAATTCATTCTGCTTTATTGTTCAGCTGGGTAATAATAGATCTTTTTAAAATGGCGCCTAGTAAAAAAACTTCTTAGTTTATGTGGAAAAATGGAAGTTGTTTCGGAGAAGGAACATCTATCAGCACGAAAGATCGCCGAAAAATTTAATATTGGAAAATCTCAAGCAGCGGAAACTAATAAATATATATCAAAATTTCGCAGTTCCCTCTCTTAAGCGGACACCTCCAATAAGCGGACAAAATCGACGGAATCGTGAGTGTCCGCTTATAGGAGGTTTTACTGTACTACCAACTTCCCCTAGCTTCTACGACCAAAAAACCAACTACTACAATCATTATCAAAGGAGGTAGTAGTTGGTTTGGGGCCTGTCGCCTTAACGGACACACGAATTTTGCGACAAAAATTTTTTAGGCTTAAAAAGGGCCTTTTTAAGAACATTTACAAAAAAAAATTGCGGATTATGCGGTATTTTTTGAAAAAAATTTAAAAAAGTCCTATAAAATGAGCTGTTTAACCTCACTTTTTTCATTACAATAACAACTAACACCTGAAATATGTTTCAAAAAGGCACTTGCCAGATCGCCACAAAAGTCGTCAAAATTAGGGAAAAAATAGACTTTTACTGTGTGGATAAGATTTATTTAAAAAAATTACTTTAAAAACATTATTCAAACATCAAAACTAAACCTAGCCTAAGCAAAAAAGCATATTTGAACTAGAACTTGAATAAATCAAACCTAACCTAACTCAAACTTAACCTAGCCTAATCAAACATAATTTATTGTAATGAAACCTAACCTAACCTAACCGGATCAAACATAATTTATTGTAATGAAACCTAACATAACCTAACCGGATCAAACATAATTTATTATAGTGAAACCTAACCTAACCTAATCTAACCGGATCAAACATAATTTATTATAATAAAACCTAACCTAACCTAACCGGATCAAACATAATTTATTGTAATGAAACCTAACCTAACCAAACCCGAGCTAATCCAACAATTCCAAACCCAACTGAACCGAAATTAATATCTTTCACCAATTTGTGCTGTTAGATTTAGGATGCGTTCATGAGCAGTTTGGCAACGGCGTACCATTTTTGTTTTTCTTTTTTCCAACCTCAGAGTAATAAAATATAAAGAGAAGTAGTAGCCCCGTTTTTCTTACCTTACCAAATATATAGTGCTTTGAGTTGGTTAGGCTATTCAAACCGTGCCATAATTTGTCATGCGCTGATTAGCCCCCGTCGCGTCGTTTTATGCTGTGTATTTCTTATTACATCCTGCGATAAAAAGTCATTTAGATAACATAATTTATGAACGGCCCCTTTTCCCATAATTTTTTCAGGACGTGGCAACAGGTGTATGACATCATATTACGGATTTCGTGTTAGCAGGGCCGGGTCTCATTTTGAGCTACTTGGACTATATCCCCAGGTAAAAAGGGAATCCTTTTTCCTATTGCAGAGGACGATTAACTATTAGTCATTGTTCCAACAGTTTTAACCGGTATTAAGGATATTCCATTTTATTATTTTAAAATGCGACTTTTCTGTTTGGAGAGTTGAAGCACTATTAACCATCCAAACAAAAATTTCATAGGATTGTTTTAATTTTCTCTAAGTATTTGGAAGTTTTGTAGTTTTTCTGTGTGAAACCACACCTTAAGAAAAACAAGCGTCTTAGAATTAAATAAATGGATCCATGACGGATCTGATACCTTCCTAGCCGATTAGCACATTCCACGTTATATCAACCTTGAAAACAGTTTTTTGTAAATATCTCCGAAATGAAAGCTCCTACGAACTTTTCGGTTATAACATAATTTTTTTCAGAAAATACGCGCTACTATATTCTGAAAACCGCATATTGATGCGACGTTCCGGTTAAAAGTTTACATTTTTTAAACTTTTTAACTGTCAAAAAACTGTCATTAGCATTGTTGAATTTTGACTAAAATCTAAGCAGCTCGTTGCAGTATCGAGTGCCATTTGACCTAAAAATTTCATGTAAATCGGTTAAGCGGTTTAGGAGCTATCGCGTTACGGACAGATATACATACATACACACACAACACAGACAGACATCACGACGATATTGCTAGGGTAGGTCAAAATATACCCAAATAACACATCTTCGGTGTTATCTGAAAAAAAATTTTTTGTCGAAAACAATATCGTCTCTAGCCATTGCTGTGCGGGCTAGGAAGGTAGTAGTAGTAGTAGTAGTAGTCGGAGGGGGGTTGACCCGCAAGTCTGACAAGTAGGCCGGAGTAGGCCCTTTTTGCCATGCCCCAAGTCTGTCCCTTAACCCACTCTCTGCACTTTCCTTTGATGGTCGGGTAACTCATTGGGCCTTCCTGTTCTCTTTACAAAGTCCAGTAAGTCTGCCCATTTGAGCATGTGCAGTTCTTCCTCGCTCAGAGTTGGCGCTCCGACTGCCTGTTGTCTCATCCTTGCGTAGGCCTCGCATTCTGCCACGAGGTGTCTTGATGTCTCTTCTTCCTGTCCACAGGCTGGGCAGGTAGGGTCATTCTCGACTCCTATATGTGTCATGTGCTTCCTCAACCGGTTATGTCCGGTTAGAGTACCTATCAGCAGTCCAGGTCTTTTCGTGTCCGTCCCAGCATCCATCTAATTCTGGTCGCTTTTGGACGGTCTACGAATTCTCTGGTCACCGTTCCTGTTTCCCAGGAGTTTAATAGCGCGTCCTGGGCCCATTTGTTGAGTCCGCTTTGCACTTGTCTTTTTGTCACGCCCAAAAGTGGCTCCGGTCCTACATAGGCGGTTCCTGCCCCGAGTCGTGCGAGTTGCCTGGTACCCCCGTATGTCCCGGAACCCAAACCAGCGTCACCCGTTTGCCATCGCTTAGGGTCTCCAGCGCCTCTGCGCATTCTTCCACCAAGCCGTCAGCAATCTTGGGTGCGTTTAGCGCCTTCAGGGTGGCTTGACTGTCAGAGCATATATATATGAGCTCCTCTTCGCTGTTCCGAACCTCTTCTAGGGTTGCCGCCATTATTATGGCGTAGACTTCTGCTTGAAAAACAGTAGCCTGCTCACCAAGCGAGTAGCTCTTCTGAACTTCTAGTTTTTCCACGTATACTCCCGCTCCTGTGGTTTGCCTCTCTGATAGTTTGGATCCATCAGTGTAGCAAACTAAAGCGCTCTCCTCAAACATCATTTCGTCTCTCTGCCACGCCTCCCTGTCTGGGATGTGGATTTTGTACCTCTTCTCGAGCCTCCAAGGTGCGTGTGCTCTGCTGACCGTCATTGACGTGAGGGGGATTTCTCTAATTGTCAGCTCTTCTATAGCTAGATGACCAGCTGTTTCCCCTCTTCCTCTCCACTGACCCGTGTCCCTTAGACATAGGTAGGTCCCCATCGCCTCCCTCTTGATCCAAGTTGGTAGCGATGGTAGTCCCAGAATTGTCTCTAGGGCGAGGATCGGGGTAGTTCTCATAGCTCCGGTTATCCCTCTACACATCAGCCCCTGTAGGCTTCTGAGTTTTAGGGATGTGGTCGTTTTCTCCACTGCCGGCCACCAGACTATGGATCCGTATTGGATCCTCGGTCTCAGTATTGCCGTGTACATCCAGTGGAGGGTCCTGGGGGATAGTCCCCAGGTCCTGCCGACTACCCGTCGTAGCTGCCACATTGTTGCCTGGACCTTTACGATCATATTGGTAACATGTGGCGTCCAGGTGAGTCCGCTATCAAGAATGACACCCAGGTACTTCAGCTTTGGTACTAAAGCTAGGGGTCTTCCGTACATCACGGGTGCTCTAAAACCTTCGATTTTTCTCTTTCTGGTGAACAGTATCATCTCTGTTTTACCTGGGTTAACAGAGAGTCCATTTTCTTGGCACCAGTCTTCTATGATGCGAACAGCCTTTTGCATTCTACTGCAGACAAGGTTATGAGACAAGGAAATGAACCACGCCATCATCTGCATAGGCATAGGCGTCGAATCCGTTCTCTGACAAGCGCTTCAGTAGGGTGTCCATAATCAGGCACCACAGGTGGGGCGACAGGCAACTGCCTTGTGGGCACCCTCCCGTGACCCTAATCCTGAATGTTGACTCCCCCAATGTAGCTTGTATTGCTCGTTGATTTAGTGCAGATCTTACCCATTCAATAATGGGGGTTTCTGCCCCCCTCTCTTGAAGGGCGGATGTTATCATCTGCACTTTGGCCTGATCGAAAGCCCCTTCTATGTCAAAGAATACCACAAGTGCGTATTGCTTGAATTGAAGAGCCTTCTCTGCCTTATGCACTACTGCATGTATGGCCGAGCCAGTTGACTTGCCCTCCATGTAGGCATGCTGATTTCTGTGGAATGGGTTGTTTGCCAAGACTCCTCCTAGAAGGTGTCGGTCAACCATCTTCTCCATTGCCTTCATCATAAAAGATGTCAGACTTATGGGCCGGTAGGATTTGGCTGCTGTGTAGTCTCTTCTCCCCGCCTTCGGGATAAAGACTACGGTTGCCTTTCTCCATGTTGGAGGTGCATAGCCCAACGCTATGCTCGCTCTAAAAATTCCTCTCATGTACAGAAGGAGAACCTCGAGCCCTTTCTGCAATAGCGCCGGAAACAGCCCGTCCGGCCCTGGTGACTTGTATGGGCTGATCTCGTTGATTGCCCAGGTTATGGTGGCGTCCGTAACGACTTTATCTGCCAGTTCCCAGTCGGGTTCAACCCTAAACTGTGGTCCGGCGACGGGTTGCGTTTCGCGGTCGCTCTCCTCCCCTGGGAAATGAACCTCAAGGAGATGTCGCAAAGACTCCTCACCGGAGGCGGTCCAGTTTCCATCAGGTTTTTTAAGAGACGTGAGTGTTTGTCTCGAATCACTACTCAGTATTTTGAGAAGTCTGGAGGTCCCTGGGAGAGAATTGATCTCCCCACAGTAAGTCCTCCAGCTTTCCCTTTTACTTCTTCTTACCTCTGTCTTAAACTCTCTTCTGGCTTCTCTGTACTGTTCCCAGGTGGCCTCCCCACCCTCCCTCATCGCTCTGTTAAGGGTCCCCCTGGTTTTCCGGCGTAGCTTGTCTAGCTGGCTGTTCCACCAGGGGACACGTCGAGTCGGCAAGGGTTTTAAGGGGCAGGCCTCCTCATAGCTGGCTATGATGGTTTTTTCCAGGTCGCCGATTGCTCTTTCAAGTTGTTCTTTTGTGTCAATGTTCTCCAACAATGAGTAACAGATAGCATGATGGCGCCTCCAGGATCAAAATATTCCAGAGGTAAAATACCCGACCACTCGGATCTCCGGGAGTCGGGTGATCCTGGGGGTCCTTCATGCAAAGATATTAAAAGAAGACCAAAAACTCAACTCAGAATTGATTTTAGCAATATAAGAGGATTAAGTACCAACATGAATTCAGTTCACCAACATCTTGAAGAACAAAGACCTGACATCCTTGTTCTCACTGAAACTAAAATCAGTTCTGCAACACCTACTGTGAACTATCTTTATCCCGGCTATGACCTACACCACCGATTTCGACATAATTTTGGGATCTGTGTGTACATTAAAAATGACCTTTCATGTCATCGAGAGGAGAAGCTAGAACCAGCGAACCTTGATATCATATGGCTGAAATTCACCTCAAAGTCATCGACCAAGTTCATTTGCTGCCTCTACCGACCGCCAAGTAACACCGAGTATCAAAACATTTTTGCGACATTATCCGAAAACTGTGATAGTATACAGTCTAACTATCCACATGCGGAAATTGTTTTTTTAGGCGATTTCAACGTCCACAATATACCCTGGCTAAAACACCACAACAAAACAGATAATGAAGGCAGGGAAGCAGAAGCTTTTGCCATAAGTTGTGGTCTAACGCAGCTTGTCGATGAACCTACCCGTATCTCAGAAAGGGGTGAATTTGCAGCGCTTTTAGACTTGTTCCTAACTACAAATCCTGACTTGTACACAATTCAAGTAGATCCCCCACTTGGTTCATCCGATCATAAACTTATAAGAACAAAATGCGAAATGTTCATACCGCCAAGCCAACAATCATTTCCTCGTAAAATGTGGCACTATAAATCGGCAAAATGGAATGACCTTAAACAGTTTTATTTGGATTTTCCATGGCAAGAGGTTTGCTTTAAAACAGCTGATTCCACTATTTGCTGTAATGAAATAACAAAAGTAATCTTATCTGGAATGGATATATATCCCACATACAATAAAACGCAGAGCTAATGCAAAACCTTGGTTCAACAGCCAGTGTCAAACGGCTGTACAGAAAAAACACAGAGCATATAACCTTTGGAAACGACAACAAACCGCTCAAAACCACACAGAATTTATACTATTGACGCCGCCAAAGAAACATACAATCAAAGAATAAAAAACAGGTTGCTGAATTGTCCAAGTAGTTCTAGGTCCTTTTGGTCTCTTGCAAAATCCGTTGGATCAAACTTCACCAAGTCATCCATACCACCACTTACAGATAAAAATACTCACTTAGCCACAACATCAGAGGAGAAAGCCAATATGCTGGCTAAAATCTTTTCTTCCAACTCAAACCTAACAGTGCCAAATGGAAAAACTCCACCGTTCATTGAAAGGGTTTCCCACAGTATGCCAGAGGTACCCTTTTGTCACAGAGAAATACGAAAATCCCTTAAAAAGTTGGATACAAACAAAGCAATGGGTCCAGATGGCATTCCCGCGATAGTACTCAAAAATTGTGCTAGCGAACTCACCCCAACTTTCGCAAAATTATTCAATTTATCTTATAGGCAAGGAGTATATCCATCATCATGGAAGTCTGCCGCAGTACAACCCATTCCAAAGAAAGTAAAAAAGACAGATCCGTTAAACTATAGACCAATTGCTCTACTTCCGGTGATATCAAAAGTAATGGAAAGAGTTGTGAACAATCACCTAACCAAGTACTTGGAAAAGTACAAAATTATCAACGACAAGCAATAAGGATTTCGAAAATATAGGTCAACTGGCGATTTACTTACATACGTCACTCACTTATGGCAAAAAACGATTGAGTTGCGAGGTGAAACAAGAACAATTGCCTTAGATATATCTAAAGCATTCGATAAAGTCTGGCATGAAAATCTGCTCAACAAGCTCAAAGCAACGGGATTGTCGCCGAGACTTTGCACTTGGTTTGAAAGTTACCTTAAGGATAGATCCATTTATGTTGCACTGGATGGCCGGAACTCCAACTCTTACCAAATAAATGCTGGTGTGCCACAGGGAGCAATCCTTTTGCCAACACTTTTTCTGATTTACATAAATGACCTCATAGATAAAACAGTAAATCCACTTTATTGCTTTGCAGATGATGGCAATGTAGTCTCCTCAGTCATACCACCCACATGTCTCTCCGCACGTGAATTCCATTACCTTAGACTAACTGAAATATCACAGATAAATAACGACTTGGAGATAATAGAGGACTGGGGCAACAAAAACCTTGTACAGTTCAACGCGCAGAAAACC
This sequence comes from Aspidapion aeneum, assembly GCA_963576565.1. Taxonomy (NCBI): domain Eukaryota; kingdom Metazoa; phylum Arthropoda; class Insecta; order Coleoptera; family Brentidae; genus Aspidapion; species Aspidapion aeneum. The sequence continues at coordinate 145,771,164 of OY755038.1, forward strand.
CAAGCAGCCCTTTTTTCAAAAAAGACCAGCACCGGTGAGCCAAACATCATGCTATCTGGAAGTGCTGTCGCATTGCAGAGCCAGTTGAACATCTTAGGAGTCACTGCAGAGACCAACATGTCATGGCACAGTCACGTGGCAGATATAGCTAAAAGGGCGTCCCAAAAGCTTGGGGTGCTATTTCGTACAAGACATCTGTATACACCAAGCCAACTGCTGACACTCTACAAAGCCCAGATTCGACCGACTATGGAGTACTGCTCACATATATGGAGTGCGGCACCCAAACATACCTTAATGCTTTTGAACACCGTGCAAAAACGAGCTATCAAGCTGATCAATGACCCCGCACTTACCCGTAGCTTGGATAGTCTCGAACATCGAAGAACTGTGGGCGATCTATCTCTCTTCTACAGGTATTATCACGGAAAATGCTCTGAAGAGTTGGCACGTATGATCCCCCCGGGAGTAGCACCTACTAGGCGAACACGTCAAACAGACGGTAACCATCAATTTATTGTCAAAATAGAGACACCAAGAACCTCACTATATCAGAATTCATATCTCTGGAGAACAGCATCGCTGTGGAATAAACTCCCTGCGACAGTTTTCCCTGCAGGTTACAACCTGAACCGTTTCAAAACCAAGACACACCAACATTTTCGCACACTTGCCGCTCCTCGAGCGTAATAGGGATCTCCTTGCGAGTGCGCATACCCGTGAAAAAAAAAAAATGTTTATTTCAAGAGGGTCCCTATTCCGGTCCAGAGTCGACAGATAGCGTCCCCAGTCCGTACTTCTTGGGTTCCTCCTAAGTTCTGGTGGTGTCTCGTCGGTCTTCATCTCGAATCTGATCATACGATGGTCAGATGTGACGATGTCCTTCGTGACCCTCCAATTGACGATCTTTTCGTAAATGTCTCGTGAAGCCAGCGTAATGTCAATGACTTCCTCGCGGGTGTTATTGATGAACGTTGGTTCGCAGCCTTTGTTAGCTATTTCCAGGTCCGAGTTGGCGAGAAACTCAAAAAGAGCCTCTCCACGTTTATTCACATCACTACTACCCCACGCTACATGATGTGAATTTGCGTCACACCCTACGATCACCGGAAATTTGTTAGACTCCGCGAATGAGATTACTCGCGCTAGTTCTGGGGAAGGTGGTGGGTGCTCACTGTCATATGGTAAGTATGCGGAACATACCACGATCTTAAGCCTATTGTTACTCACCGTTAATTCCAGAAGCGCTGCCGTCAAATCTCGGGTCCCTAGTTGTGGTAACTCCACAACTCTCAGGTCCTTTGACACCATTAGGCAGCTTCTTGGTGCTTCCTCCCTTGTCCCGGTCAGGATGTTCATGCCGGTACTCCCTAGGCCCCCTACTTTGCTGCCTGAAACGATAAAAGGTTCTTGTACAAATACAATTTGCGAGGCACTGGTGCCAGTCACAGTCCGTACAAGCTCGCCTGTTGGTCCGAGACTCTTGTGCAAATTAATTTGACTTACCCGCAGTTTATCCATCGCCATGTGGGGGTTGTTACATGGGGGAGAGCAGGGGAACCCATCACTCCGTCTTTCTCTTGGTAGGCGGGTCACCGTCGGGCCCTCTGGGCGGTCGTCGCGCAGCTGCGCTATAAGTTTGCATCCTCGACACATCGATGGTTACAAACTCATATGCGAGCTGCCAATTGACTCCCTCCAGATGCCTTATGGTGTCCACCCCTACCATGAAAGTCAATCGCCAGGCGCCTGGTCCTCCTGTGGTCTCCAGATGTCGCCAGCCCGAAATATCTGGAGTCATAGGAAATCCATTAACCTGGCGATGTCTACCTCCTGTTGGGACCGGATCCAAAACGTGATCCGCTTCGGCCAGGGTGCCTCATCCGACCTGCCACGACGGAATGTGACTCCTCCGACCGTTACGATCTGGTTCAGTAGCCAGTCCCTTGTGACCTCTGAATTATCCGCTGTGAACAGCATCCAGCTTGGTTCTACCAGGCCAGAGTTCACAAAACGGAGCACCGGTCCCTCGGGTGGTCCATCCATGGTCCGGAGCATCCGTTCCAGAAGCTCACAGCGGATAGCTGCTCCCTCTTCCTCTCGGATTTTGCCGTCTACCCTGGGACATGAAGACGACCTTCATCGCCTTCCTACTTGGCTGTCCGGTCTTCCGGGACGTGGGCTCAGCCGAGGGTTTGTCCGACCCCAGGTCTTCTCTTAACAGAGGCGACCTGTTGTCGGTCACACCCCCTTCCCCTTGGCCCGCGCCCCGTTTTACCCTCTTGCTTCTGTATTCCGGCGGTGTGGTCCTCTCCGCCCGGCTTCGCTTAGGAGTGGAGGATTGGAGCCCGGAGGTACCTGGTAGCACCCCCTTGCTCACCCTCGTCACTCCCGGGCCTTTGGGTAGGTTGGCCATTGCAACCTCCCTGGCAAGCTGTTTGGCTGCCTTGGTAGTCTCCCGCTTCGCAGGACCACGAGCAACAGAACCCTTTCCCCCTCTACCGGTCGGCCCGTCACGGGCACAGGTTGGTTTTGGAGTTCCCTTTTCGGGGTACACCTTTGCCAACTTAACCGGGCCGCCCGGCACAGCCGTTTGGGGGTCGGGGTTTGTGGCCGAGGAGGGAGAGTCCGGCTTACGCTGGTCTCTTAGTCCCCCCTAGGTCCTTCCCCCCGACTCTTTCAGAGCCTCTTGCTCCCGCTTTCTGCGAAGGGTTTGGTTCTTCTTATGCCTCCTGTTTCTTTCCCGCTTTCTCCTCAGCCTCTCCTCCACCTGTTCGGGGTTGAGAAGCTGAGCACCCTCCTTTGGGAGTTGGTCAGCAGGCCCGTCCTCTTTTTTCGGAGAATCATCCAGGTCTGCGTCCATTCCCCCGTCGGAGGATTGGAGAAGCAGGTCTTCGTTGACCTGAGTCAGCGGTGTTCCACCCTCCTCAGCGGATGGAGTGACGGGGTTAGGGGTTTTCCTGCTCTCCTCTGACGGTACATCTTCTCTTTTGATTTTATTTTGCTCCATATTTAAGCCTGTAAAATAAACAAACTTGTGGGTTAGTGGTTGTGTTGTTGTAAGTAATTGAGTATTTCTGTGGTGCGGCAGTCACAGGGGTCTTCTCCGCGCCATCTTCGCCCCCCCCCCCTAATGGCTAGCTGGTTCCGGTCACTTGGTCGCCGGCGGCCGTAGTTAAGATCCCCCCAAGCGCGCAGCGCTCCCCTACCAGTTACCAACTGCACTACTGCAACGCTAGGAGATTTTCACCGAGTGTCCGGGGCAGCCCCCTACGTTGGTGAGACAAGGGTGGGCCCTATGCTTCTCGGTGGCCTAGGTGTACCACTCCTAGTTTTCTGCTACTACCTGTCCCGACTGTGGACTTTTATGTCCCGGGCTTTGCCACGGGGGGGGGGGGCGGAGATGCCTCAGATCAGTCCCCTGTGAGCTCTGTTGTGTAATTTGTGTTCTTGAGTGATGTTGCCACAATATCAACTAGAGTTGTCATGGTGGCCTGTGTTCTGTTGTGCATAGCCTGTATCCTCGGCAATCCCTCCGGTGGTGGCTTCGGCCTCCTGGCCTCTGCCGCCCCCACAGAGATCCCCGGTGGCACCGACAGGGCAACATCTGCGCCTGTACTCGGGGAGGTGGATACTCGGCACATCTGGAGGTTCTGTGTCAGGTTGTCTTTCCCCCGGGATCCTGCCCACCGATTCCCATAGGAAACCCAGTAACGCCGAATCCCGTGGGAAAACCCAAAAAGACTTTTTCAGAAGATCCAGTTCCACCACCTGCTAGGAAGGTAAAAAGGGGGCGGGCCGACTGCACACCAAGTAGTACAAGTAGTAGCCTTTAGACTGGATTGTTTTTGAAAACGGTTAGAGACACTTACTTACTGAAACGTCCTATTTAAAATAAATCAACACAAAAACATTTCATGTAAAAAGGAGCCAAGTACGCGAAAATGGCATTCCGTAAAAAGAATTGAGATAACAGTAAGGCCAAGTTCTCCAATACAAATTTCACAATAAAAGATTTTTACTAGTTGGAAATGTTTTTCTAAACTTGGCTATTACAGTCAAACTTCTTTATGTTCAAATTAGCACTGTGCCTAAGAGTCATTTACAGCCGTAATAGCCAAGTTTAGAAAAACATTTCCAAACTAGTTTCTTACTTTCATTTTGAAATTTGTATTGGAGAACTTGACTTTACTTTTATCTCAATTCTTTTTACGGAATGCCGCATACTTGCCGTTTTTTACATGAAATGCTTTTGTTATGATTTCACTTCTTTTTTAAAGGAATTGGATAATATTTAATTTTTAAAATAGTAAAATATGCGGAATCCTATTGTTCAAAACTTTTGCAATGCCTTACTTACAATTTTGAGGTTCTTAAATTTTTTCCCATGGTTTTATCATAGTTGCTATCAGCCTTTCAAAGCTCAGCTCTCTAGCGTTTCTTAAAGTGGACAATGTTACTTTTACATAACTTTACATGTATAGGGGAGGGAAGTAAATTAAAATTTAGTATTTTTAAATTTTTTCTTATTGTTTTATCATAGTTCCTATCAGTCTTCCAATGCTTAGCTCTCTAGCGTTTCTGGAAGTGGGTAATGTTACTTTTACATAACTTGACATTTATAGGGGAGGAGAGTAAATGAAAATTTTTGGGGCTTTTAAATTTTTTCTCATGGTTTTATCATAGTTTCTCTCAGCCTTCCAAAGCTCAGCTCTCTAGCGTTTCTGGAAGTGGGCAATATTACTTTTATATAAATCTACATTTATAGGAGAGGAAAGTAAATTAAAATATTGGTGTTTTTAAATTTTTTCCTATAGTTTTATTATATTTCCTATCAGGCTGCCAAAGCTCAGCTCTCTAGCATTTCTAGAAAAGGGTAATGTTACTTTTAAATAATTTTACATGTATAGCGGAGGGGAGTAAATTAGAATTTTGGGGCTTTTTGATTTTTTCCAGGGGTTTGGTCATAATTTCTGTAGCATGTCTGGAAGTATAGTAGAATTTTGATAATCTATACATGAGTGAGTGAGTGGCAATTTCGACGTTTTTTGAAATTTCGTAACTACTTTACTACTTTATAGAAGTCCATGGAGGGGTTGTTAACTATATGAAGGTCTACGACTGTGCAAAGTATGAGATTCGTCGCACTTTCCGAAGTAGAGTTTTAGATTGGTCAAATATGGGTTGAAATATTTCAAGAAAAGATGGTACGAACTTAGCGAGGCACTGCCGTGCCCTCAGATAAAGACAATGGAAGTCCAAAGTTTTATTTCTACTCAATCATTGTCTACGAGTTTCAAACAAAAGATTATTTTTTCCTTTATATAATGGCAACAAGTTTAATTAGGTGGGTCCTCAAGTCGTGAACGGTTAGCCCAGATTTTCCTAAGCTCTAAGGTCGACACTAACAGTAACATGTGTTTGTATTAAATGCAGTGTTGTCTTGGCCGTCGGACCCGGTGTATTGAATTTGTGTGTAAAGAACTTGGTTGGACGTAAAAATAATCAAGAAGTGCTATGTTTATGAAAATAAATTCAGCCCACTTTGGTTTTAACGAGATGATTCCAGTGACGCAGCTATGTTGCTTTCGCCAGGGATTCTGTAAATTCTAAGTTTTCAGGAATGACCGCCACGAATAAGGAAAATTTACGCAGGGCCGCGGTTGATTACTTCTCTTTATATTTTCATTACTCTAAGTTTCCAACCAAAAATTTATTCCAGGGTAATGTCACCTGTAATGTAAACAAAATTAAATACAAGTTTTTGCACGCGATTTTCCGTATAGTTTAGATTTTACCCAAACCTAATAAAAAAATTGTGTTTTTTGATATTATCCGCATCTAAATATGCTTAAAAATATCTAAATTAGTGTTTGCAAGTGAAATCGCGATAGAAAAATGTTTAGTTTTTGTGTCTCTAAAGTCGACAAGAACCGTTGGTTTTTTAGTGGTAGAAGATAAGCGAAGGTAAAAGTTGCTTTTTTAGTGGTACAAGATAAGCATAGGTAAAAGTTGCTGTTTTAGTGGTAGAGACCAGGAGAAGATGGTAGTAGTTGGTTTTTTAGGGATAGAAGCTAAGCGAAGGTGGTAGTAGTTTGTTTTTTGAGGTTAGAAGTAGGGGAAGGTGGTAGTAGTCTGTTTTTTGGGGTTAGAAGTAGGGGAAGGTGGTAGTAGTTAGTTTTTTGGTGGTAGAAACTAGGCGAAGGTGGTTTTTGGCATAAAACTGGGTCGCAGCTGAGAGATAGATCACTGTAACTGTTCAGAAGTAGTAACAGCTTAGACTTATAAGTTAGAACCTATTTGTTCTTATCACAAACAAGGCGGCCTTACTTAAAATAGAAATTTCCCAGGTAGCAAGGTCACGTTTTTTAAACGTCAAAAACAGGTCATTTTTAATGACCATTGACGTCTTTAATATGACGTGTAAATGGCCTTTAAATGACGTTGAAAAGACACACCCAAAATGACGTCATTTTTAGACGTTTTAAAGATGTCAGCAATTTCACGTATGTGGGACCAAATCAGGGACCCAATTCTTGAAATAAAGCCCTATACGGATTCGGCGAAACGTACACGGATATTCACCATTCGAATTCTTGAAAGCTCGTATACGAGTTTTTCGTTCGGAAATAGAGTTGAGTGGTAAAGTCCACTCGAATCTCAATTTCCGTATACGAATCTGAGTGATCTAACCTAAGATTTTTGTTTACTTTAATATATTTTTTGGTGTTTGCTTAATTTTTCTTTATTTAAAAAAAACTGGGAGGTTTTCTGAAAAAAGATGCGATTTGGCAATAAAAGGGCTTGAGGGCGCAAAAAGGTGGAAGGGGGATAGCCTCTTGTGACACTCAGTTTTTTTTAATTTCTTTTTTTCTTGGAAATGCCTTACGACTGGGGGATGGGGGAGTGAAACATCCTGAATTTTTGCGTTAATAATTTATGAATGAACAGCTCTAAAAAAGAAAAATAATTAAAAAAATTACAACTTTGTAACACATTTTCAAGAAAAAATATATAAAAGGAGCGTTTCGGGAGGGACGGGGGGATTAAAAAGTTTCAATAAAAATTTGAGTATTGTGCAATTTTTTTGCCTTGTTTTTGTCTCTTTTAACACACTTTATCAACTATTTTGTGGGGCATTGATACCTCTTGATGCCCCCCTGGGGTACAACGCCTTATCTTATTTTGCTTAATTTTTGGATAATATAAGGGCCCAAATGCTTCAAGTAGGAAAATCCCCTGCATGCAAATAATAAACCTAATCTTATACTTTTACCAGTTTCACTATTTTTTCTGACTTTTTCTATGTTGGCCAAAAATAAATATAAAATATAAAAACATTATTTTTCTTTATTTACATTTCAAAGTACATAATAAGTACTTACTGTCAAGTGCATTAAAAAACGCTATGCAATATGGCTACAGTGTGAGAACAAGCCAGTTGAAATAAACTTGCTAGTCGGTTAAATTTAAGTTTTTTGAAAAAATCTAAGCACATGTTAACTGAGATTTTTAACCGGCAATATTTTTACAGAATATTTTTTGGACAGACCTCTTGTCAGGGGTCCACCACCTATATTTTAATAAAATTATAGGTTTTACATTAAATGACACTTATATTCTCTAAAAATTACAAAAAAATAGAAATCATTTTATTTTTAAAAATTATTTGATACCCTTTCCAACAAGGTGCCTTAAGTGGTGTCATTCCATCTTAAAAAATAAATTGTATGCTAGTGGACCCCTTTCTGGGGGTCTGTCCAAAAAATATTCTGTAAAAATATTGCCGGTAAAAAATCTCAGTTAACATGTGTTTGGATTTTTTCAAAAAACCTAAATTTAACCGACTAGCAAGTTTATTTCAACTGGCTTGTTCTCACACTGTAGTCATATTACATAGCGTTTTTTAATGCACTTGACAGTAAGTACTTATTATGTACTTTGAAATAAATAAAGAAATATAATGTTTTTATATTTATTTTTGGCCAACATAGAAAAAGTCAGAAAAAATAGTGGAACTGGTTAAAGTATGAGATTAGGTTTATTATTTAGATGCAGGGGATTTTCCGTCTTGAAGCAGTTGGGCCCTTATATTATCCAAAAATTAAGCAAAATAAGATAAGGCGTTGTACCCAAGGGGGAATCAAGAGGTATCAATGCCCCACAAAATAGTTGATAAAGTGTGTTAAAAGAGACACAAACAAGACAAAAAAATTGCACAATACTCAAATTTTTATTGAAACTTTTTAATCCCCCCGCCTCTCCCGAAAACGCTCCTTTTATATATTTTTTCTTGAAAATGTGTTACAAAGTTGGTACTTTTTAAAATTATTTTTGTTTTTTAGAGCTGTTAAAAAAACAGTAAAATCACCAAAAAATGCATAGATTATTAACGCAAAAATTCAGGATTTTTCACTCCCCCCCCCCAGTCGTAACGCATTTCCAAGAAAAAAAGAAATTAAAAAAAAACTGAGTGTCACAAGAGGCTAAATCCCCCTTCCACCTCTTTGCGTCCTCAAGCCCTTTTATAGCCATGATGCTTGCCAAATCGCGTCTTTTTTCAAAAGACCTCCCAATTTTTTTTAAATAAAGAAAAATTAAGCAAACACCAAAAAATATATTAAAGTAAACAAAAATGTTAGGTTAGATCACTCAGATTCGTATACGGAAATTGAGTTTCGAGTGGACTTTACCACTCGACTCTATTTCCGAACGGAAAACTCGTATACGAGCTTTCAAGAATTCGAATGGTGATTATCCATATACGTTTCGCCGAATCCGTATACGGATTTATTTCAAGAATTGGGTCCCAGGCGGGACAGAGGGATATTAGGCTATTTTGGAGGGACTGAATCTGTAGAATCTGTAGTATACAAATCAATTCTCTTTGCTGCTAAATAAAACCAATTTTATTTTGAAAATAATAAATTGATTCATTTAATTATTTATCTAGCCAAAATGGGCTGAACTTAATTGTAATTCTTATTAGGTTCTTCCGCGTCCCGAAAATAATACCTGCGTTAATTATCCTATATCAGATGCCTTAATGAAAAGGCACAATAATGATATTTATTCAATTAAAAAAAAAATTTGTGCATACTGCATTTATTTGGATTGTATATATATTTTTATATTATATAATATATACCTATTATAGTATATTGCACTAATTTTTCTTATTTTTTGTTGTTTTTTAAATTTGAATTTTTCAAGTTTGGATAGCGTCTGATTTTAATCTAAAAAAAAATAGAGGGATTTTTAAATCGTTTTCAAGCGAATAACTAGTAATTACTAGTATTTACCACTGCCGTTCAAGCGGCCTTGGTAAATACCACTCCTTGAAGAGTGACGTCATAAATGAGCCCTTTGGACGTCATGGTTTATTACCGGTAATTACGACACTTTTGAGGAAGGTTATTGCGTTTTCTAACCTCACAATCATTTGTTTTGTTTCTTTTTCGGAAAAATGTTCTGTGAATTTTTGAAATGAGTGAAATTTATCATGTGTGCCTCAATTATGAAGGAAAATTGTACAAAGTGATGGCCTCCTCTATATTGTCTTGCCAAAATTTTATTTTCATCAACCCTTGGCTTACTCGAATTTACCCAATGTGGACTTGTTGAAATAAGTACAATGAAATTATTTGTGAACAGCTTAATATACTATTTTTGTCTAGAATAGTACTTTTAAATAGGGTATGTTATTTGGTCCAATAGTGTACAATTGATCTTAACCTAGTTGTTAGTTGTCAAAATGTATGTCGTTAGGTCAACCTGTTTTCATGTAGTTTTTTGATAAATTTCTTTATTAAAAGAAGTAAAACCTCATATCTATGTCGTTAATTAAAACCGCTAAACTTGTCCCGTGCTAATAATATCAGGTTATGGGCCCAGAGACGCGTTTTCGTGTAAAAAAAGCTCGATAAAAGTCGGCGTGGGTGCGAGAAAAATTTGGCGTGTCTGAAGAACACTCATTTTACTCAAAAATATAACCGTTTTTTGAGGTTGAAGGAGAAAGAACAGTATGGGGGAACAAGCAGGTTTGATCAATATAGTCAAGCTGACGGCAGAAAATTGGAATACTTGGAAATTCCACGTTGTAGTTGCTTTGAAGTCCAAGGGATATTTTGACATTGTAAATGGGACCAAACAAAGGCCAGCAGAGGATGCAGGGATTAAAGAATGGGATCAGAAGGATGCAAAGGCTCAAGAAATTATTGTGTCAAGGTTGGATGAGACAGTTATATCCCATATCTTGACATGCCAAACCTCGGCAGAAATGTGGCAAAAACTAAAAACAATCGCTTTGGTGTTCATCAAAGCGAGATAACTGTTCATTTATTGAATCAGAGTTTTTTCAAGGCAGAATACACTGGCAGTTCTGTAGAATTAATCAGCCAGTTAGAAGGTATCAAAAGCAAATTGAAGTCTCTGGGAGAAGAAGTAAGTGACCAAATGATAATTACAAAGGTACTTATGTCACTACCTGAAGATATGAAGTATTTTGTTTCAGCCTGGGAAAGTTCACCACAAGATAAAAAATCATTGACAGACTTAATGTCAAGACTGATGATAGAAGAGCAAAGAAATAAAAGTTCTGGAAGTTCTCAAGCTTTGGCAGTTAAAGTAGACAAAGGAAAGTATATGAGCAAAGGAAAGTATGCCAGCAATCTTAACTGCTTTCACTGTAAAAAGTCAGGTCACATGAAGCGAAATTGTCCTGAATTGAAGTGCAATTACTGCAAAAAGGCAGGTCACTTGATAGAAAGTTGTTTTCTTAAAAAAAAAAGATGAACGACCAAAGAAAGATGAACCAAGTAAGTCTAGTGGCCAAGCCTTTATAAATGTAGATATAATGGCCATGACTGGATATGAAAATGAAAAAAAAGGCAACTGGTGGATGGATAGTGGTGCCACAGAACATATGTGTTTTGACAGAGACCAATTTATTTGTTTAGAAGAGCCATCAGTCCCGAGAAAAGTAAGAGTAGGGAACGGATCTGAAGTTGATGTTGAAGGAGTTGGTACAGTACAAGTACAAGCATTTGATGGTATCACCTGGATATTGACCGATCTTAAAAGGGTGCTTTTAATACCAGAGTTGACAGTGAACTCGTTTTCACTAAGTAAAGCTCTCGATAGTGGATATGAAATGAAGTCAGATAAAGAACAATGTAAAATTTTAGATAAAAATGGCAAGACAAGAGCCATAGCAGACAGACAGGGAAATCTTTTTAAGAATTTCAAACTTGAACAAAAGAGTACAAACTCACAATGCAACATTGTAGAAAGTTTAAAGAATTGGCATGAGAAGCTAGCTCATATACATTTTGATCAGGTTCGAACCGTTCTGAAGAGAAATAACATTGAATTTAAAGATGACCCAAAACCATTTTGTATGGAATGCTTAGCAGGAAAACAACATAGGCTTTCATTTCCCAAAAGCGAAAGTAGAGCAAAGAAGACATGTGAGTTAATACATGGTGATTTAGTTGGGCCAATGGAAGTGGAGTCTTTAGGAGGCTCAAAATACATGTTAGCACTGAAAGATGATTTTTCTGGCTTTAGAACCATTTATTTTCTGAAAAACAAATCAGAAACTGTAAGAAAAATTGAGTCTTTTGTTAATTGGGCTGAAAATGTCACAGAAAATAAAGTAAAAACATTACGAACAGATAATGGCCTGGAGTTTGTAAATCAACAAGTCAAAGTTCTATGTGAGAAAAAGGGCATTACCCATCAGAGAAGCTGTGTATATTGTCCTGAACAAAATGGCAGAGTTGAACGGGAGAATAGAACCATAATAGAATCAGTACGAACTCTTTTGCATAGCTCTGAGTTGGACAAAGAGTTTTGGGCTGAGGCAGCAAACTCAACAGTATTTACACTTAATAGAGTGGGAAGAAGCCCTCAAGAAGACAAAACTCCTTACCAACTTTGGTTCAAAAAAGATTGCAACATGAAGTTATTTCATGTTTTTGGATGTGGTGTGAGTATCCACATTCCAAAACAGAAAAGATTAAAATTAGATGCAAAAAATGTTTTAGGAGTCTTTATTGGATACTCTGAAGATGTAAAAGGCTACAAAGTGTATATACCAGAAAGAAAGACAGTAGAAATACACAGAGATGTAATTGTTGTGCCAAAAGAAAAAGTAAAGTTAAAGGTACAAGAAAATAAGATAATTTTGCTAGATTTTGATGAAAAAGACAAAGAAAGCATGCACGAAATGATGCAAGAAGAAGTTGAACAAGAAATTAACCAAGTTAATCCTGAAAGAGACAATTTACCTGATGCAGGCATACAGAATGATAATAGAGAAATAGAGCATGAAGTAAGTGAAGAGAGTGAAGACTCTGAAGCAAGCTCTGGAGAAGAGATAAACAGAGAAATAAATGAAAGACCAGGAAAAAGACAAATTAAACCACCAAGATGGATGATGGATTATATTGACCCAGATTTAAGCGAATGTGACATGTGTTTCTTTACGGAAAATGAAGAACCAATTAGTCTAGAAGAAGCTGTGTCATGCAAAAATAGTGCAAAGTGGAAACAAGCTATGGAAAAAGAGCTCAAGGTGTTACATGAAAATAATGCATGGACCGAAGTGCCGTGGCCAAAAGATAAAAAAGTGATTGATAGCAAATGGGTTTTTAAAATTAAAAGTAGTGGCCAGTTTAAGGCACGTTTAGTGGCTCGTGGTTTCCAACAAGAACTTAGTGAAGAGTTATATGACATTTACTCACCTGTGGCAAAATTGTGCACATTTAGAATCCTGTTGGCTGTTGCCAATTACTATGAAATGCCAATTTACCAAATGGATGTGCAAAGTGCATTTTTGTACGGTGATATTGAAGAAGAGGTATTTATGAGTTTACCAGGACAAACTGTAAGTACAAGCAATGTTGTATGCAAGTTAAATAAATCTATTTATGGGCTTAAGAAATCTCCAAAATATTGGAACTCTAAATTTGACAGTTTGATGAAACAAGAAGGTTTTGTGCAGTCTGAAAATTACTTTTGTCTTTATACTAAAGTTAATGATAAATGTAAAATGTTCATTTTAATTTATGTCGATGATATTTTATTAATTGGATCAAATATGGTGGAAATAGAAAAGATAAAAGTTATTTTAAACCAAAATTTCAAAATAAAAGATTTGGGTATCATCTCAGATTACCTAGGAATTTGTGTCAAACAAAATGTGCAGTCAGGAACCATTGAATTAAGTCAAGAAAAGTACTTGACACAAGTACTAAAAAGGTTCGGAATGGCTGATTGCAATGATATTGGTACACCCATAGATGCAAATTTTAATTTTAAATTATTGCAAGAGGGGGCTTCCAATGAAAAACTAATTAAATTATGTAGACAGATCATTGGTTGTCTGATGTATGTGGTGTCAGGTTCTCGTCCCGATTTATGTGAGAGTGTGACAGTTTTGAGTAGATATCAAGACAAAGCAAATCAAAATGTGCTAAATGCCTTAAAAAGAGTTTTAAGGTATGTAAAAGGAACATTAAATTTAAAATTGTTTTTTAACAAGGAAAAAAATGTATCTGTGCTTTGTGGATATGTTGACTCAGATTGGGGTGGAGATGTGGACAGAAAATTCACAACGGGATATTGTTTTAAACTCTATGGCTGCACAATTGACTGGCTAAGTAAAAAACAACAAACTGTTGCAATTTCTTCAACTGAGGCGGAGTACTGTGCATTGTCAATAGCGATAGTACAAGCATGTTGGCTTAAAAAGGTATTATTAGATTTCAAGTTGGATTTGGGTTTACCAATTGATATTTTTGAGGATAACCAGTCTGCAATAAAGATTGCCAATAATCCTGAAAATAACCGTAGACTCAAGCACATTGATATAAAGTTTAATTTTATCAAAGAAAAAATTGATAATGGGTTCGTGAAATTAGTTAAAATAAAAACTGATGATCAAATTGCTGATGTATTCACTAAGCCATTACCAAAAGTTAAATTTGAAAAGTTCAAACAACTTTTAAATTTGTATTAGGTGTTTTTTTTTATTATGCAAGTACCTAGTTCCACTGTGTTTGCTCTTAGTTTTTTTTTTAGTTAAAAAAATTTTTTAGTTATGGAATAATTTCATTGAGAGGGGGTGTTGAAATAAGTACAATGAAATTATTTGTGAACAGCTTAATATACTATTTTTGTCTAGAATAGTACTTTTAAATAGGGTATGTTATTTGGTCCAATAGTGTACAATTGATCTTAACCTAGTTGTTAGTTGTCAAAATGTATGTCGTTAGGTCAACCTGTTTTCATGTAGTTTTTTGATAAATTTCTTTATTAAAAGAAGTAAAACCTCATATCTTGTCGTTAATTAAAACCGCTAAACTTGTCCCGTGCTAATAATATCAGGTTCACGAAATATCATAAAAAAACAGTATCATTGTAGTCCTCTAACCACAGTTTATCATACTTATTTTTTTTCCAAATTATGCCCTTTTCCAATCAAATACGCCAGTATTTCAGAGTCGGTCGACAAGAACTTAAGTTCAATAATGGCAAGAAGATTATTATTCATCTAAACTAAAACCAACTAAACTTCTTTAAAAAATCGCAAAAAGCAACAACAAACAATAACCGGTTATAAAAAAAGCTATTCAAGCGGCGTTTCTGTGGTAATAGGCTAAGGGCCTTAACAGCTGATTTTTAATGTCAACCAAGGGATAACCAGAGGTAATTACTAGTTATTCGCTTGAAAACGGCTTTAAACAAAATATGGGATATTTTGTGCCTCCATGTGGGGCAGCCTACGATAACGAGGTGGAACACTGTATGCTGCTCCTTGTTTTTTATACTGCTGCTGCTTCACAGAACACCAAAGGGAAGAAATGCAAACTACGTGTTAAACCGTTGGTAACACGAGAATAACCTTAACACGGTCCAGAAAGAGAGAAGACTATAGCTCTCTGTCTAGATCAAACATGTCGGGACACAGCTGATTTTTGTCAAAATAAATCAGCTGATATCACAGAACACCAGCTGAGCTGATATTTGTTAAAATAAATCTGCTGGTCAGTGAAAATCAGCTGTTGATGGGAAAAACGTTTATTTTTGTTAAAATGTATTTTTTCAGAACCATCCCATTTAAATCATGGCATACATTTTCCATCAAATTTGCACAAAAATATCGTCAAGTAAAACTTTGTGGACAATAATTTTTTTACAAAATTTATGGAAAATACCAAAACTTTATATGAAATGGTTCTGAAAAAATACATTTTAAACAAAAACAAACTTTTTGTGCCATCATCAGCTGATATTCAATGAACAGTATTATATTAATATTTAAAAATTAATTAATAAACATATTATAGTACTTACCAGCTTTCTTACTGCTAAAGATACATTTATATGAACTGTGATATTGTTATTTCAGTGTTGAGCAGATAGTAAACTAAAACACTTTCCGTGATAGACACAGTTTATTGAACTTAAACACTTTTCCGGATAGACAGTTCGCTCAACTAAAACCCTTCCTAGGACAGATCCTGCGCCGAGGGGCTGATCAATGCGCTTCGGACTAATAAAAATCAGTAAAAATTAGGTCCTGGCAGGACCTTTGGTTTGGTATTATTCGTTAGTCATTTTTGTCTTTTTTTTATCACTTTATACCTAAATAAGACCAAGAAGGACTTACAGGACCAACAAAAATATGGATTATGTAAAGAACTGTACACAATTTTTGCTATTGATCAGCCTTTCTCCCTGCAATGAATTGCAAGACAAGCAGTGATAGAACCACCATACAGCAAGACCTTCTGCAGGGCAGAGGTGCTCCCACCAACTAAACCTTTTTAATTTCGCTGAAATCATTTTTTACTTATCACTGTGTGTGTGTGATCACTCCAGCCCTCCGGGCTCTCTATGGAGCATACGCCTCTCAGCAACCCTGTGCCTTGCTGCATTGTAGTTCTGCCACTGTTTATTTACATATTGAACTAAGTTTTTATAAAATACACATTATACAGGGTGTTTCATAATTCAATAACATAATTTTAGTGTTGAATTCCTTAAGTGGTTTCAAGGCAAAATTTTTATATAACCTTAAACGCCTTGTTTTAAAGTTTCTTTTATTTAGTTTTTTATAGCTATTGTACTTTTCGAGATATTTAGTTCAAATTTGGCATATTAAGCTATAGGCGCTACACTTTTAGACATGCCAAATAATAGTAAACATGTACAGAGTGACCCTTTTTTAGGGGTCATGTCGCCTTTTCCCCCAGAATTTTTTTGTTTTAAGCCACTGGTAGGGAGAAGTAGGGATTTTAAAACAATAAAATCTTTGTTTCATTTGCAAACTTTTTTGTTTTTCTGAAATTTTTTGCATCTTTAACCATTTTAGAGAAAATCGCTGTTGCACCAAAGGCTGCTATCATAAAATAAAAAATGCTCCAGTATGGTATGGCGAGTATATCAAAATAAACAAATTAATTAAAACCTATTTGACATGACTTAACTTGTAGTGCCTATAAGTAAACATACGAGCTAAATTTGAGCTAAATATCACAAAAACTGTAAAAGCTATATAAAAAAAGTAAATTTAAACACCCTGTATCTCTACTACTAAGTGTTTGTAGACCTTTGTTTATATAAACTTTTTCTCTTGAAATCACTCTAGGAAATTATCTTTAAAAATATTTTATTGAATTTTACAACACCCTATATAACCCATTTTGGCTTACATGCATTACGAATAATGTTTCAAGTGATGGGCAATCCGGGTCTTTTTTGAGATCCGGCTCAACGGATCCGGGTCAGTACAAAGAGCCGACTCACTGAACCGGCTCGCGGATCCGGATCTCCCATTTATGACGATCGTGATTTCTGCGTTCGGTTCTCCGCTTCGCTGTCAATTTGCGCTCTTGGCCTTTGCTTTTGCCGCTCGCCGCAAATGGGATACGTGGCGTCACCAAAACCTTGGCAGCACATAAGAAAACTATAACAACGCCATTGTAGTTATGAATCATCTGATTGACCATAAACAAAATATCAAAAAACACGTCCTTTTGTTTTCAAGTAATTAAGTAAATAAATTATCATACAATTGCGCCGTAAAAAATAAAGTTTTTAAATAAAAGTTGTCAATTACGCAGTGTCCCTTCAGTATTATGTCTTTGCGATTCGTGCGATTCAACAGATCTCGGATCCTTTCGGTCCTTTGACTCTTTTTGAGCGGTTTGAACTGCGGTTCAGTCGGGAGTTCTGTGGTCGGAAGAGTTTGTAAATCTTCGGAAGCTTTCTCAATCGCCAGATCGTCACAGACTCACAGAGCGCGGATCCGCGAACCGGCTCTTTGAAAATCCGAGAGTCGGTTCTCAAGGCTCAGTATAAAGATGCGGATCTTTGAACCGGTTCATTCGCGAACGACCCATCACTAATGTTTCAATATTGCACTAGTGCTATTATACAAATCCTATTTATCTTTTTGTTGTAGTCTGCAGTTTTTTGTAGCGGTTGACAAAAATATGCCTGCTTCCCCCATTAAAAAACAAGCACATTGAATATAATGCAAGGCTAAATCCTCTCCCCCTTGAGCATTACATATTTCAAGAATGGAGTCAAACTCATTAGGTAATATAGGCGCACTATATCCCCAAATGTTAAATACAATACAATTAGGAGCTTTCATTGGAGCAATATGAGCTCACTATTATATGTAATAAAAATAAGACAAAATGGGCCACTTGTATATACAGTTTGACTTATTGTATCTTATTCTCAGCACAGAAATCAAAAAATATGTTTTTACACAATACACAAGTCAAATTTTTTGAATTTATATGATTTTGTGGATATCCTGATATTGTATAGTTTTGAATTTTACACAATTGGGCTTTATGTTTTGTGTAAAAATATATTTTTTGATTTCGGTTCCGAGGGTCGGATACCATTAGTCAAACTGTAGATAAGATTACTTAACAAAGTAATGTGAACTTTCTATTTTATGCCGAATTTACCCCTAACATAATGCACAATGGAAAGATTTAGTGTTTATACTTTAGGTCTACAATACTAAGGAAATGGAAACAGAGATATTAAAATTAAGCAATATGTTTGTTCATTGTGCATTAAGTTTTTGGGTAAACCAGGCCTTACTTAGAAAAATGCCATGATAATATAAGTTATGTGAATAATGACCTGTTCTAGTTTAAAGATTTCTAAAGTTTTGACATGTAATAGAATTTGCAGACAAAATAACAACTACCTTTTTCAGATAGAACAGTCACACCCCCCACCATATTCAAAAGTTTAAAAAATATATATTTTTTTTTACATGTGTCAACAAGTGAAAAAAAACATTTATTGACATTACAATTGACATGTAAAAAAAAATTATTTAGTTGTTTTCTTTTTTCACAGGCTATAAAATATTGTTTGTGAATAGAATCCTCTTTTGGGGGACCAACAAAAATTTTTATGTTAGAAAGAAAACCTGTCTAAAATAATTAAATAAAAATAAATAAAACAAAAAAAAAAACTTTGTAAAATTTTTATTTTAAAAGATTTTACAGTAAAAATTGCGAAAAATAAATAATTACTACTATTACTACCATAAGAAATTATTAATATTTTTTGACTTCACCAAACCAAACTTTCCACTAAGATTGTTAAAAAATTTAGATTTATTAAAATAAAACTAAGTGAAACTTTATAAAACACCTTAAAAAACATGACTGCTGAAGCTCCAATTGACACCTGTTCAAAAAAACATAGCGTTACTACCCTGAATACAAATTTAGCTTTGAGATTACATTGTCCGGTAATTATGCAGAATAAAATATTATTTTACAGTTTATGCAGTGGCGCACCCAGGAATATGTCTTGGGGGGGGAGGGCGAGGCTTCATGATGTTGTATTTCATGCTATTTTTTGTGTTTATTCATGAAATATGTGGAAAATATATAAAAAAAACTTAGGTTTGGGCCCCCCCCTGGCTGCGCCCATGGCTTATTGCATTACAGATTTCTTGACATTAGCCCAAGATTTACCTGGCATTATTGACAAAACAGTACAAATTACAGGTTAGCTGTTACCACTTGGTTAGTACTATCTGAGGGGAACACAAAGCTGCCTTTGCAAAATTAAAAAACAGTGTTTGTTTTACTTAAAAATAAAACAAATTTTCATTCATTTCCAAACAAAGCATGCAACTTGTTTGTTCTGCCTCTCTTTAAGTAACATCATCTGAGTGAGAGAGAGGACACAAAAGTTGCATGCATGGAAAAGTTGCATAGTCCGAACAGGGTATTAGGCAATAAAAAATGCTATTTATAAAACTCAAGGATACTGTTTCAGTTCCATATTGACACATCTCTTTCTCCCCAGAAAAGAACAGGTATGTGCCATGATCAAATTGATACAGTAAAGTTGAGTTTATAGTTGGGGCTGTAAAGCTGGTTTGTCACTATGAAAGTTTCTCTAAAATGCATGCAACCATCTCATTCCAAGTGCCATCATCGGATATAGTGACATGGGTTTGATGCAGTCAGAACAGGGCTTAAGTCAAACTTATTAAGCAGGGAGGCAGGAATTTTAAAGTTATATAGCAATACCAATAACAAACAAAGCCATATTGCCATAAAGTAAGCAGTAAGATGCAACAAAAAAATGTATTAT
Organism: Aspidapion aeneum; assembly: GCA_963576565.1. Lineage (NCBI taxonomy): Eukaryota > Metazoa > Arthropoda > Insecta > Coleoptera > Brentidae > Aspidapion > Aspidapion aeneum. The sequence continues at coordinate 145,790,820 of OY755038.1, forward strand.
CCTACAAACATGGGTCTACACAGTGGCATATATGACAGGGGCAGCCCCCCCCCCCCAAAAGCTAAGTTTTTTCTAATATTTTCCACATATTTCATGAATACAAATATAAAATATGGCCTCATGGGGTACCCCCCCCTACCTATATTTTACAGATCAAAATTTTAATGACCTTTTTATACTTTTCGATATTGCAGCGTATTGTTTGAGGTTAAAACAAACCCTAACTAATAAATCACAGCTGCTACCACTCCCAAACAGTTACCTATCTATCTATCACTTAGGTACAGATCAGGTTTACACTAAAAATCAACTACTATCCCCTTGGATTACCTTCTACCACCAAAAAACAAACTACTACCAACTTTTGCTACCTTCTACCAGCAATAAAGTAACTACTTCCACCTTCCCCTAGCTTCTACCAGCAAAAAACCAACTACTACTAAGTTCCCCTAGCTTCTACCACCAAAAAACCAAATACTACAATCATAATCAAATGAGGTAGTAGTTGGTTTTTTAGTGGTAGAAGATAAGCGTTGGTAGAAGTTGGTTTTTTGGTGGCAGAGACTAGGATAAGATGGCAGTAGTTTGTTTTTTAGGGGTAGAAGCTCAGCGAAGGTAGTAGTAGTTTGTTTTTTGGGGTTAGAAGTAGGGGAAGGTGGTAGTAGTTGGTTTTTTGGGGATAGAAGCCACAGAAGGTGGTAGTAGTTGGTTTTTTGGTGGTAGAAACTAAGCGAAGGTGGTTTTTGGCATAAAACTGTGTCGCAGCTGAGTGATGGATCACTGTAACTCTTCAGAAGTAGTAACAGCTTAGACTTATAAGTTAGAACCTATTTGTTTTTATCATAAACAAGGCGGCCTTACTTAAAATAGAAATTTCCATTGTTCATAGTGGAAAGTATGAAGTAAGCCTAAATAAATGAACTTACCCCTTACCTTACTTTAACGAACAATAAATCCACCTTAAACTAACTGGTATGGGGTCGTTGAATTGACTGCTTTTTATATGCTGCTCCTTGTTTTTTATACTGCTGCTGCTTCTTTTTTACACTTAGTGATGGGTCGTTCGCGAATGAACCGGTTCAAAGATCCGCATCTTTCTACTGAGCCTTGAGAACATTACCTAATCTGTGGAACCGACTCTCGGATTTTCAAAGAGCCGGTTCGCGGATCCGCGATCTGTGAGTCTGTGACGATCTGGCGATTGAGAAAGCTTCCGAAGATTTACGAACTCTTCCGACCACAGAACTCCCGACTGAACCGCAGTTCAAACCGCTCAAAAAGAGTCAAAGGACCGAAAGGATCCGAGATCTGTTGAATCGCACGAATCGCAAAGACATAATACTGAAGGGAGACTGCGTAATTGACAACTTTTATTTAAAAACTTTATTTTTTACGGCGCAATTGTATGATAATTTATTTACTTAATTACTTGAAAACAAAAGGACGTGTTTTTTGATATTTTGTTTATGGTCAATCAGATGATTCATAACTACAATGGCGTTGTTATAGTTTTCTTATGTGCTGCCAAGGTTTTGGTGACGCCACGTATCCCATTTGCGGCGAGCGGCAAAAGCAAAGGCCAAGAGCGCAAATTGACAGCGAAGCGGAGAACCGAACGCAGAAATCATGATCGTCATAAATGGGAGGTCCGGATCCGCGAGCCGGTTCAGTGAGTCGGCTCTTTGTACTGACCCGGATCCGTTGAGCCGGATCTCAAAAAAGACCCGGATTGCCCATCACTATTTACACTGCTACTGCTTGTTAGACTCACAAAATATGCCGATCTAGTACACAATGATTTGATTTTAGTTTTTTTTTATCAAAAATCAGATTGAGGGGAACACCCGACAAAAATGACATTCACCACAGAATAAGTTCAGGTGTGTCGCGTCACGGTGGATAGAATAGACCGGTGATCGGATCTTATATATATATATATATATATATATATATATATATATATATATATATATATATATATATATATATATATATATATATATATACATATATATATATATATATATATATATATATATATATATATATTATATGTCGAATTTTTCACGTCACTGGTGGTCCAGCTGATTTTTGTAAACAAAAGTTAGGTCTGATATAAACAACGGAACAACTAATATTTTTTGAAGCAAGTAAACAAAGATGTAGGTCAGCGGATGATTTTTGAAGTTGAAACGAACACATTATTTTATTCGAATTTTAATTGTTGTGTAAAGAAAAATGAAGCGGGCTAAAAAAAATAACGACTGGTATGTCTGAAAAATATTATTTTATAAGAATATACTAAAAAATAGTAGGAAAATTGCCTTAGTTTTCTAAAAATTCAAAAAATATTAATTGTTCTTTCATATCTAACTTTTGTTTAAAAAAATCAGCTGGACCACCAGTGACGTGAAATTCGACATATATATATATAAGATCCGAACACCGGTCTATTCTATCCACCGTGGTGTCGCGCACAGAACACCAAGGGGAAGAAATGCAAACTACGTGTTAAACCAATGGCAACACGAGAACGACCTTGATACGCTTCAGAAATAGACAAGGCTATAGCTCTTTCTAGATCAATCTCACATGGACTCAGCTAATATCACTCAATCAAAATACATCAGCTGATATTTCTCTAAAAAAATCAGCTGTTTCTGTCAAAATGAATCAGCTGATCCCTCTCTAAATGAATCAGCTGTTTCTGTCAAAATAAATCAGCTGTTTAGTCAAAATCAGCTGTTCGATGAAAATCAGCTGTTCAGTGAAAATCAGCTGTTGAAGGTAAAAAGGTTGTTTTTGTTTAAAATGTAATTTTTTCAGGACCTTTCCATCTAAATCATGGTATAATTTCTCTTCAAATTTGCATAAACATATCGTCAAATAGTAAATCTTTATTGACAATATTTTTTTACAAGATTGATAAAAAATACCAATATTTTATATGGAAAGGTTCTAAACAAATTACATTTTAAACAAAAACAAAATTTTTTACAGAACAAGTACAAATATTTGAAAATTAATTAATAAACAAATTATAATACTTACCAAGTTTTTTACTAATAAAAATACATTTTCATAGAACGTGCTACTGTCATTTAAACTAAAACACTTCACCAGGATAGATAAACACACTTCACTGAACTATAACACTTTACAGAATAAACACTTTTCTAACCTAAAGCAGTTTTCAGGACAGAGAGTTCACTACAGTAAAACACTTCCCAGGACAGAAACTGCATCGAATTGCAAGTTTAATAAAAATATTTCATCCATGACCTGCATGACGAGCAATAGTGGAACCAGCATATAGCAAGACCTTCCACTCTCTGGCCACTTTGATGGGTCAATGGGACAGTGGTGTCCCCCGCTACACCAAACTTTTTTAATTTTACTACCAGAATTTTTGGACTTTTACTGTGGATCTAAAGTGTTAATGGTTGTCTGCAAAGTAAGTTGTATTAAAACAACAGTCTTAAGGTCATGTATACTAAGCCAAAGTAAAAAAATCCTTGAAGTAAATTAAAGTTTACTGCAATGGAGTACTGTGGCCGTATTGGCCCCCATGGAGCTTGAAAGTCTGCCTCTGCTATGTGGTAGTTCTGCCACTGTCTAATTTAATTTATATAATTCAAACAATTTTTATACAATATATATTATATAACCAATTTTTAATATTGCAGTAGTGCTATAATCTAAATCCTATTTATTTTTTGTTGTAGTCTAGTTTTTTGTAACAGATGACAAAAAATATGCCTCCTTCCCCCTATGTAACCCATTTAAAAAACAGCACATTGATTATAATACAAAACTAAACCCTCTCCCCTTGAGCATTACATAATTTAAGAATGTAGTCAAACGCAGTAGGTAACATAAGCCTAACATAATCCCAATATGTTATCATGATGCATGGATGTCCAGTAGGACCTACCATCTTTTGAATAAAATAAAACTTGCTAGAATATGTAATAAAAATAAGATAAGGCAAAATAGGCCACTTGTATCTACAGTCTGACGGGTGGAGTTGATGGTATCTGATCCTCAGTACGGAAATCAGACAATATATTTTTACACAAAGCCAAATTTTTTGAATTTTCATGATTTTGTAACCGGTGGCTGCCCTGATATTGTATAATATAGTTTCTATTGATTTTACTGCATTTTATACAATTGTATTGTATTGTGTAAAAATAATTTTTTTGATTTTGGTTCCAAGGGTCGGATACCATTAGTCAAACTGTAGATAAGATTACTTAAAAAAGTGATGTGAACTTTCTAATTTATGCCTAATTTACCCATAACATAATGCACAATGAAAAAATTTTGTGTTTTACTTTATGTCTACATCTAAAATAGTATAATAAAGAGATGGAAACAGAGATATTAATTAATTTTCCATTGAGCATTAAGTTTTTGGGTAAACCAGCCCTTACTTGGAAAAATGCCAGAATAATATAAGTTCTGTGAATAACGACTGTTAGTAATTAGTTTTCAAGTATAACAGTATATTGGTCAATACTTTATATCTGTATATATGTATAGTATTAGTGGTTTTCCGTTTTTCACATGCTTTCGACTGTGGTAATACAATCTGAAAAAAAAATTGTTACGAGAAAGCCTATTTAAAATAATTAATTAAATAAAAATAAATAAAACAAAAACTTTGTAAGATTTTTATTTTTAAAGATTTCATAGTAAAAATTGTGAAAAATAAAAAATTACTACTATCAATACCATAAGAAATTACCTTACTCTAAGCTACTATCATATTTTGAGCTCACATAACCAATCTTTTAACTGAGATTGTTAAAAAATTTAGATTTATTAAAATAAAACTAAGTTAAACTTTATAAACCACCTTAAAAAACATGACTGCTGAAGATCCAATTGACACCTGTTCAAAAAACATGGCATTACTACCATGAATAAAATTTTATTTTACAGCTTATGGCATTACAGATTTCTTGACATTAGCCCAAGATTTACATGGCATTATTGGCAATAAAGTACACATTTTGAGTCAGCTGTTACCCCTTGGTTAGTACTATTTGAGATGAACACAAACTACCTTTACAAAATTAAAAAACAGTGTTTGTTTCACTTAAAAACAAACAAATTTCCATTGATATCCAAAGAAAGCATTCAACATGTTTGTTCTGTCTCTAAGTAGTATTAAGAATTGGAAGCTTTGTCGATAAGGAAATGTACATCTTTGGACAATAAAGCATATTTACTACTACTACTCTCTTTAAGTACCATCATCTGAGCGAGAGAGAGGACACAAAAGTTCCATGCATGGAAAAGTTGCATAGTCCGAACAGAGTTTTAAGCAACAAAACATGCTATTTATAAAACTCAAGGATACTGTTCCATATTGACACATCTCTTTCAGTAAAGTTGAGTTTATAGTTGGGGCAGTAAAGCTGATATGTCACTATGAAATTTTCTGTATAAAGGCATTGCAAGATGCAAGAAATAATGAATTATCCTACAAACAGACTATTGTTCATGGGTCTACTCAGTAGCATATATAAGGGGAGCCCCCACCCCCGAAACTAAGATTTTTGTTATATTTTTCACATATTTCATGAATACAAAGATAAAATATGACCTCATGGGGTCCCGTGCCCCCAAAATTGTCTCAATATTGGACCGAACTGCTTGAGGGCGGAACAAATCCTAACTAATAAATCACAGCTGCTACCTCTCTCAAAGAGTAACCTATCTGTAACTTAGGTACAGATCAGTTTTTTACTAAAAAACCAACTACTATCACCTTAGATTAGCAACTACTACCATGATCACCTGCCTTCTATCACCAAAAAACCAACTACTACCACCTTCCCCTAGCTTCTACCACCAAAAAACCAAGTACTGCAGGTAGTACCAAGGTAGTAGTTGGGTTTTTAATGGTAAAAGCTAAGCACAGGTAGTAGAAGTTGGTTTTTTAGTGGTAGAAACTAGGAGAAGGTGGTGGTAGTTCGTTTTTTAGTAGCAGAAGCTAAGTAAAGGTGGTAGTAGTTGGTTTTTTGGTCGTAGAAGCTAAGCGAAGGTGGTTTTTGGCATAAAACTGAGTCGTACCTAAGGGATAGATCACTGTAGCTGTTCAGAAGTAGTAACAGCTTAGGCTTATAAGTTAATACCTATTTGTTTTTACCACAAACAAGGCGGCCTTTACCTTAAAATCAGTGGTATGGACACAAAGTATTACTTTGTGGGATGGGGTCGCTGACCTTGACTGTTTGGAAACGCTGCTCACAGAACACCAAACGCTGCTGCTTGTTTTGACTCTGCTGCTGCTTTCTAGACTCACAAAATATGCTTATATAGTACACAATGGTTTGATTTTAGTTTTAAGTATGTTTCTTTTTTAAAAATCAAGAAAAATTGAGGGGCACAAACACGCGCCAGAAATAAATGACATTCAAACGTCAAAGCCGTCAACGAGCGTCCAAGCCGGTCCAGCTGATTTAAGTAAACAAAAGTTAGATATGATATGAACAATTAACATTTTTTGAATTTTTTGAAAACCAAGACAATCTTCCTACTGTTTTTTAGTATATTCTTATAAAATAATATTTTTGAGACTTACCAGTCGTTATTTTTTTTAGCCCGCTTCATTTTTCATTGCACAAAAAGTAAAATTCAAATTTATTTTAAAAAACAAAAATATTTTTTTTATGAGATACTATGACATTTTTAAAACACAGAGATTTGAGGCTTGAAAAAGTGGAAATTGTCCACGAAACGTCGCCAAAAACCAAAGTGTTTTCTCTACATCTACCCCTATAACCCACGAATCTAAACCTTTTAATAAAAAATGCAAGGGGATGAATCTTATGAAAATTATATATAAAATTGGCAATTTCCATAAATAAATAATCAATTTTTACTTTTTTTAAAGACAAAAAACACTTGTTTGACTTTTGCCAGTGACTTCTAAGTTTCTTTAGAAGGTTTAAGTCCCATTTATAAACTCGAGACCATTCAACATGGTTACCTCTGACAGGAAACCCATATAAAAACATCACAAAAGTTCCTAGGTATAGCGTTTTCAAAAGATTGTAGAAGCCAAATTTGGGTTTGTTTCATATCCCGTACAGAAGTCATTAAATTCAGATACCTATTTTTCTTTGTGGGATTTTTGCTAGGGTATCATGATGGTTTACCCATAGTAACATAGCACAATGGATAAAGTTAATGCCTCGTTTTAAAGCTCCATTGTACCATAACCAGCTGGCAGAAAAAAAAAACGAAGATACCAAAATTAACCCTAAAATTCCATTGTTTGTTATGTTGCTGGGTAAATCGACCCTCAAAACTGTATTTGTTACAGGTTTCACATCGCTCCATGTAATGAAGACAATTGGAAGTGTGAGTTATTTTTAGAGTATCAAGCAGTTTTTCAAGCAGAATCCTCTTTTTCATAATAATAACACACTCTTTCAGATGCAATTGTGAAGCTGCCCCAGGGTTTCGTGAAAACCGAGCGAATATTTTTCTAAGTTACCCCGGGTGCAGTTACAAAATCTTTACCATCTTTTTAGCGTAAGCGTTTTAGCGTACATTGCTTTGTTTACAACCGTTTAATTGATATAAATTAAACACTTTCATTAAAGCAAGTTATTATATATTGATAAATAAAATATAGTACATATCCCAAAGTATTGCATGTCGTTATTTTGATTCAAGTCACACAAAAGTTAAAACTATAACATTAAATTCCTATTTTTCAATAAACTCTTTTTGACCATAGTCTATCAGTTAACATATTAGCAAAACGCTCTTGTGAGCAAAAGTTTGTATGGTAAAACAAAATGATTCAATAAACTCTTTTTGACCATAGTCTATCAGTTAACATATTAGCAAAACGCTCTTGTGAGCAAAAGTTTGTATGGTAAAACAAAATGATTCAAAGTCAATTTTCATAGTCCACGAATTTTAAGCAACAACCGATAGATTAAAGTTCAAAATAAATCTCTTACCATAATTACAGCCAGAATGCCACCACTAATATTTAACACTACTTAGTTTTTTGTTTTGTGGCATTACAGTTACCTTTGGCACATTTAGTCACTTTTATTATTTATTTACTTATTTTCACTTTTTGGTTTGGATTCAAAAAGCATAACTTATTACGAATGATATTAAGTTTTTGACTGATTTGAACTGATCTACTCCGATTAAAATTACTACTCCGATTGATTTAAATATTACAACTGATCTACTCTGATTAATCTATTCCGATTGATCTACTCCGATTGATTTAAATATTACAACTGATCTACTCTGATTAATCTATTCCGATTGATCTACTCCGATTGATCTCTTTTGCTATCCAGATCGCGCTTTTATAACAAGTGTTAAAGTGGGGAACAACATCAAGATTTCCTGCTCGTGATTTTCTGTTTCTAACACCATTTAAGGTCATACAAAGTATCAAAGTTTGGCGTAGTGGGATTAACCTTGCGGTCTGCCTGCTTTTATTTTTAGCAATGCGCAAAGCCATGCAAACACAGAGTAAAGATTTTGCCTTGTTTGGCTGTCCTAATTAAAATTAGGTTGGCGCCGTTTTTGTCTCGAGGCTTTAGAACCTTGATTTGGCGGATATTTCATCATCGAACCGAGTTGATAAAAAGGCTAGGATCTATTCTTTTTTTATTTAATTTAAGCTCACAGTCTCTACAAGTAAGGTGTTGTCAAGTGTTAGTCAGTGGTTAAAGTCAAAGTTAAGTGATGTGATGGGTTGAATACAATAACGTGAGTTACTTTAATTTAATATCGTACAATAGTGAGTGTTAAAAATAAATGAATTTTCTTTACGGTTCAACCTCTAACTGAGTAAAATTATTAATTAAGTTGCCATTGTAGATTTTTAAAATTAAGCTGTTAGCTGACCCCTACATTCCTCCCTTCTTACAAGACCAATGTAAGCTCTTAAATAGCTTACATCTGGTTTATGTACTTTTTATTGGATGAAGATTTTTTTTAAATTAATATAGCATAGTTTTTATTGTGACATAAATTTAAGTAGTTATCGTTTATATAAATATTTACCTTGATAGATAATAGTCACTTTATTTTAAATTAAGTTAAGAGATATTGCTGTGCATTGTTAGATTAAGTAAAAATTGTCAAAAAAAAAACTAAATATGAATATCATTAAAGAAAATATTACGATTATCTCTGTGACTTTATTTTTATGTTAACCTATATTTTCTTTTGACCTACTATTATTGTATACCAATAATTTTATTAAGTATTCCTAGTAATTTGATACAGCTGTCTAAGAACGTCTGTTAACGCCTACCTACTTTAAAGCCTCTTGGGAGTGCGCGACAATCGCTTTAATTTGACCCACTTTTATGAGGCCCTAACTTTCTGTTGACAGAAACGATTTATGGCTTTCCAAAGAGATGAATATTTAATTATTTTATTTTACTTTGGCCTATTATAAAGAGCCTTTAATCTGCAAAACCAAAACAAAAAAAATCTCGACAATCAATTTATTTGATTGCGAATTACTCAAATGGCAACAATTGAGATTTTATTTATTACCATTTCCAAAAATATAATATTTGTCTTGTGCTTTTGTGCTTAAAGGTAAGATACATGCCACGCTGAAATTAAAATTTCGTACAATCATTAATTGGTTTTAGTATGATTTTAGAGGGTAAGCTATTTACCAAAAAAAAAATACCTAAAGTTTCATTCTCTAAATTTAAATTCTACTTACATCCTTTTTCTGCATTAATAATACCTATGTCTAAACCTCACTTGCTTCTTAGTTTTCGTAGCTTTCCTGTAAAAGGTGGTTGGATAGAATCTGCACGTTCATCTTTCATGTAGATATCGAACTGCAGCTGCATCTGACGCCGTCCCGTTCTAACCATATTCCAACACGTTTGTAATTAGGTTAAACTTTTTCTTTTATATTCACTTCTTTTTATTTTTTTTAAATTTCCACTTCACTTTTGAATTATTATTTTCTTTTATTGCACTTTATGTAACCTTTCTTATTAATTTTAAGTTACTTAGCCCCGCACTCTTTAAAATTTATCATTTTAAACTTAAAACTAAAGGTTAGTTTGACACATACAGAACTAAAAGGATTTACTGCTATAATATTTCCTAAACTAATGCCAAATTTAAATTAGAACATTTTTAATCTTTAGCGGCCTAAAATAGTTTACATGAAAGCAATATAAATCAACTTCCTCTAAAGTTTAGCAAATACAACCCAATAACATATTTTATAAGACATTTACTCCTCTAGGGCTTAGTTTCATAGCTGTCCCTATTTAAACACTTAATAACCCAAATCGAAAAAAATACTTCTCATGACAGTAATAACAAACGCACCCTGAATATCTTCTTGCACACTAGTTTGAGCATTCACCGCAAACAAAAAATATATCATCTCAACCTATAAAGTTGACGCACTACAAAATATTTTACTTGATACGTGTTTCAATTTTCAAGACCAAGTAATATAAACAAAATCCGACCGCAAGTAAGACACTCTGCCCGGTCTAGGCATCTACACTGCATCTAACCCTGTTTGCTGTTCTCGGTCTAACCATCTTCACTATAACGTAGGACTTCTCTTTTCGTCGAGACGCTATGACCCAATTAATGTATTTTCCTGGTTCAAATTTCAAGTCGTCTGTCGTCTAATATATTGTGGACCAGTCCGATGTCCGATTGGTTTATTTTTTTTTACTAACGTCTAGTAAAAGAAACGTGACGGCACAATGGGTCGAGACAAGAAGGAACTCTCTTTAGTTCTTTTACGCACATTTTATTTTAGCTTTATTGTTACCAAGGCATTTTGTTGACTACTCGCACTTTTCTAACTTTGCAGAAATCTTGCATCGCGCCACTGAAGTACCATGCAACATCATATTGCTAACTCCTTACACTCTCAGAGAACTCTTTTTTTGAAAACTGCATTTTGATTTGTACATCAGAATGTTGTGTCGTTGCACATTTTCCATTTCAAAACTGCTTAAGTTCTACTGATTTATTGGATGTCTTCCACAACTTCTCCGTGACTATCTCTGTCACAGTAGCTGACCATCTGCCAGCTACCAAATCACCGTAACTGACCCTCTGTCAGCTACCTCAAAACTCAAATGATCCCGGGTTATTAAAACTGCTCTCTTTTAGCAACAACTTCTTTATTATCCGCTCAACCAACTTTTCACATCACCTCTGGTACTGCATCTCCACAGTATCTTATAAAATAATTGGTCTAACTTCAAAATTCCTCTATATTGATCAAAGTTATCTAAACTCAACTTTGTCAATATCTAAACTCACCATCCAATTCTGCATTTAGATCACATCTAAATTCTATATGTGCGTAAATTTTTTTTTTCTTATGTCTCTTCTACTTTTTCTCATTGGTATATACTTGGGATGCTTCTTTCTCTGCTTCCCTCTTTTTTTTTTTAAATCTATAATAACTAAACCTAAAATGCCCATCAAAATTTCTTCACCACTGTCTGCATTTACAAATCCGTTCGCAAGTTCACTGTAGTACATATAAGTTATATTTTATGCAACTAACTCTATGTCGATTTTTAATCAATTTGAGGTTTAGCTATTTAAAAATCTCGGCAATATCTTCAGAACACACTTGTCAAACTTCTTGTTCTCTTTGCTCTGCATTAAAAACTCTGGCTAAAGCCGTTTTGCGCAAGACTCTTGCCACAAGCAATCACTTAGGATTATTCATTACTGGTTCCAGAACCATTTGCTGGGTATCACTTTGAATATTTTGCGAATGGTAGCTGAACAAAATGCATGAATATGCGGCGCTATAACTAAGTCGTCCTTTAAGTACACACACCTCTTTCTTTCTTTTTCTGTCTGCTACTACTTGCTCTGGAAAGGCCTACTTTTCGGGCCTTCACTTCTCTGGGGTTTCTCTAAAACCGTATCTCTCCGAACAATTTCGTTTTTTCTTTCTCACTGAAGAGTTTCTGCTGTCGGAATCTGCAGGCTTCCCTTCCTCTGTCGTTTGGGTTGTCGTTTGGATCGAAGAATCAATCCTTGAGTTGTTATGACACTTGAGACCGGTTGCCGCCGATTCAGTGTACAAGTTCTCAGTAACGGCACTTACATGAGAACTTTAATTATTTCTTCCTTCCTGGGACAAAGTAAGTTTCGTCAACTCTTTTTAAACACTATTTTTCTTGTAAAATTTTTAATCTGAACGGAAGTTTGCTTGCATATCTTATTGCACAAACTATTGAAACTTATTTTCTCTTTAATTAAGGGTATTTCTCTCTTTAAAAGCGTACATTAAATAATTTCCCCATTTTTTCCATATTTTTGCAAAAAATCTAACCTAAGTAAGCTCCAATACTATCAACTTTTTTCAATAAAAATTGTTGAGGCACTTCTAAATCTATAAATCAAAACTGAATACAATATTTCTTCTAATGTGGGTATTAATTAATTCTTTGGTTGAACCCCTTTGCTCTATGGGTTTTTATCAGGGATAATGCACTATGTACTAAAGCTGAATATACACGTCTATTTACTTGTACTTTAACCATATTAAACGGGGTTCCTTCGGACGTGCACGCAAATATCCCTACCCTTTCGATCTTTACTCCCATCTTTTTTCCTCCTCAGCAGAGCCCCTGGGTTTCTGGTCAACTGCACTACAGTTTACTCTATTTCTATTTTCTTCTAAGGTTGTCTGCCAGAAGCGAACCATATGACTAGTGTCTAGCGAAGCAGTTTCTTCGATGAGCGCTAAAAATTTATCAACGCTGGTTTGTCTATCGTAGGTCGAGATCGAGTCGTTGCCTACTTGAACCTGTTGCGGGACTTGGAATACTATGGGTGTCGCTGAAGGGTATTCGGTTGCCATATTAAAAGCTATTTACTGTCCAAAGGGGACCTAAAACTTTTCTGAGTTTGTTGTTTTTTTTTTCTTATTCTAGAACTTCTCTCTCTCTCTCTTTCTCTCAGAAAATCATCCTACCGACTGCGCCAATTGTGAAGCTGCCCCAGGGTTTCGTGAAAACCGAGCGAATATTTTTCTAAGTTACCCCGGGTGCAGTTACAAAATCTTTACCATCTTTTTAGCGTAAGCGTTTTAGCGTAAATTGCTTTGTTTACAACCGTTTAATTGATATAAATTAAACACTTTCATTAAAGCAAGTTATTATATATTGATAAATAAAATATAGTACATATCCCAAAGTATTGCATGTCGTTATTTTGATTCAAGTCACACAAAAGTTAAAACTATAACATTAAATTCCTATTTTTCAATAAACTCTTTTTGACCATAGTCTATCAGTTAACATATTAGCAAAACGCTCTTGTGAGCAAAAGTTTGTATGGTAAAACAAAATGATTCAATAAACTCTTTTTGACCATAGTCTATCAGTTAACATATTAGCAAAACGCTCTTGTGAGCAAAAGTTTGTATGGTAAAACAAAATGATTCAAAGTCAATTTTCATAGTCCACGAATTTTAAGCAACAACCGATAGATTAAAGTTCAAAATAAATCTCTTACCATAATTACAGCCAGAATGCCACCACTAATATTTAACACTACTTAGTTTTTTGTTTTGTGGCATTACAGTTACCTTTGGCACATTTAGTCACTTTTATTATTTATTTACTTATTTTCACTTTTTGGTTTGGATTCAAAAAGCATAACTTATTACGAATGATATTAAGTTTTTGACTGATTTGAACTGATCTACTCCGATTAAAATTACTACTCCGATTGATTTAAATATTACAACTGATCTACTCTGATTAATCTATTCCGATTGATCTACTCCGATTGATTTAAATATTACAACTGATCTACTCTGATTAATCTATTCCGATTGATCTACTCCGATTGATCTCTTTTGCTATCCAGATCGCGCTTTTATAACAAGTGTTAAAGTGGGGAACAACATCAAGATTTCCTGCTCGTGATTTTCTGTTTCTAACACCATTTAAGGTCATACAAAGTATCAAAGTTTGGCGTAGTGGGATTAACCTTGCGGTCTGCCTGCTTTTATTTTTAGCAATGCGCAAAGCCATGCAAACACAGAGTAAAGATTTTGCCTTGTTTGGCTGTCCTAATTAAAATTAGGTTGGCGCCGTTTTTGTCTCGAGGCTTTAGAACCTTGATTTGGCGGATATTTCATCATCGAACCGAGTTGATAAAAAGGCTAGGATCTATTCTTTTTTTATTTAATTTAAGCTCACAGTCTCTACAAGTAAGGTGTTGTCAAGTGTTAGTCAGTGGTTAAAGTCAAAGTTAAGTGATGTGATGGGTTGAATACAATAACGTGAGTTACTTTAATTTAATATCGTACAATAGTGAGTGTTAAAAATAAATGAATTTTCTTTACGGTTCAACCTCTAACTGAGTAAAATTATTAATTAAGTTGCCATTGTAGATTTTTAAAATTAAGCTGTTAGCTGACCCCTACACAATTAAAAGGATCCTTTACAGAATTTCATTTTTACAATTTCAAGTTGTTATAGGAATATAAATAATATTATACCTAGATATTACTTTGTGCTTTCAAACTATGTATATTTGTATTCTTTATTTAATAGTAGATAATGTAACCATATAAAGAGGTTTGATATAATGTAATTGAAGATCTTTCAACGCTCCAGCAAACACTTAATGATTGAGAATTTGTCTTCTTTCGCATTCTCACTGTCAAACGCTATTATATTATATTGCACATGTAACTATCTGTCTAACAAAACATATGATCCAATCCAAGATGTCTTCCGGAGGACACACAAACCGATTTCCCATAAGCCGTAATGTTAACAAAAACGTAAATTTTACAAAAACTACAAGAGATTTAGTCTTAAAAACGATTCAGTTTTAATAACGGATCCTTTGTGCATATGGGAAAATGCGGTTTTCTTAAAAATATTAAACTGTTAAAGCAAGTAAATCTGAAATAAAAAGGACCATATTCTCTTCAAAAAAGTAGGTTATGTTTTTGTTTATTTTTGTTTTTTTAAACTTTTTTTCTAGTTTTTTAATTTATTTTGAATTTTTACATCGGCGCATTAAGGGGCGGGGGCTCGGGGCCCGGACCCCCCCCCCCAAACCACATATTTTTTAGATATTTTCCATATATTTCATGAATAAACAAAAAAATGTTTTGCCAAGTTTTTTTGCTGTTGTGAATTGTGGCAGCGGAGGGGGTTATGATAATGTTAGTTTTTATTGAAAATGAAGTTTTTGACCAATGAATCATTCTGATTTAAATGAACTATTAGCCCAACGAAGGGGAAAGTGGATAAGTAGTTTGTTTGAAGAGCTCACTTCAAGGCTCATTAACAGAGAAGATACTGAAATAGACTAAACTCTTCTCTGAACATTTCTCGTCAGATTCAGGTTTTCTATATCTTTTGTTGTACTTGACTAAACCTTTTGCTAATTGTGTTAACCCTCCCGTGGTGACATGGAAAAGAGGCACAACTTATAGGTAGGTCGGTCCAATAGATCAATTTGCACATAATATGAGTTCCAACCGAGGTTGGTCAAGCAAACTTCTAATAAGTTCTTTACAAACTATGTTTATTTAAAAAATCTATAAGTATATATAAAACATTATATAAAAAAACTTGCAAAATCAAAATAGTTTTTCCTTGTCATTGGCCTCACACACCGTACTTTTATTTACTCTTTTTTTGTAACAATATTCACTCAATTATGTATCTAAAAGTTTATGCAAATAAATATGAACTCTACTCTACAATTGGGCATAACAGAATATGACAGGACTCATCAGGACTCAAGTTTTTTTGAGAGAAATTGACAAAAAAAACTGAGAGAACTTTTTTGTTTTTCTTGTGGTCATCAAAGTCAACAAAGTTGACTTTTTTTTGTCATCCATTTTTGATGCCATATAAAACTTTTTTTGCTAATAAGCTTAGAACAGTACTGTAGAAATGTCACAACAGGACTTGTAATAGGTTCGGTCAGATGCTGTACAAATTTTACAGTGTACAAGTTATAAAAAAATTCCAGTTTCGGATGTCAAAAAGCAAGGAAATAAAGAAAAATTTGCACCAAAATAGTTTAAGATAAAAAGAGGTTTGAGTTAGGGAGATTGTCTAACCCACCAATTTAATCTAAACTGTTTTGAGGCCTGTAAAATAAATATTTATTAAAGAAAAAGAAACTTTCACGATACAGGACTCCACTGGAGATTATACAGGATGCTACACTACCATGAATTTATCGGGTTCAACAAATTTGGTTTAGCTAGTTACCCACACTTTAACCTCATATCGTTTTCCTCTTCGTTCTTCTCTGGACTCTTTGTTCAACCATCATTTTAAAAAATTTTCAACTGTTTTAAAACAATCCATTCAGGAGGGACCCAGTCAGGATCATTGCTGTATTCTAATTTTGAAAGTTGCTTGCCTAGAATAGTAAAAAAATCATAGTGAAATATTTCTTATAATTTGACACAATTCTATGTTGTACCTAGTTCATTTAAATCAGGATGATTTTTTAAGGTCAAAATACTTGGCATTCCATCAAAACTAACATTATCAAGATCTCCCCAGCTGCCACAGTTCATAACAGCACAAAAACTAATAATAATGCTTCAAACTGAGCAAAAAACTGGATAAAAGTTTAAAAAAACAAAAGTAAATAAAAACATAACCTGACTTTTTGAACAAACCATGCTCCCTTTTATTTCAGATTTACTGGCTTTAATTGATTTTTTTTTAAGAAAAATTTTTCTCATGTGCACAAAGGGTCAATACTTAGAACAGCATCTTTAAATTAAATTAAAATTAAATTTACGTTAATGTTAGCATTGCGTCTTATGGGAAAACGCTTTGCTTGTCCTCCCACAACTTTCGAACAGCTGATCGTGACAGTTTGTTAGATAAGCTTATTAGCTTATTAGCTTGTCTAACGAACTGTCACGATCAGCTCTTTTTCGATCCAAGATGGTTGCCATAGGACAAACAAAGCGTTTTCCCATGAGCCGCAATGTTAACAAAAACGTAATTTAAAAAAAAGTGAAACGATTTAATTTACAACAAAGATGCTGTTTTAAGTATTGACCCTTTGTACACATGGGAAAAGTGCGTTTTTCTTTAAAAAAGTCCATTAAAGCCAGTAAATCTCAAATAAATACAAATGGTTCTCTAATACTTGTAAAACAAAGCAATTACCACAAAGCCTAAACAAAGCCTCGGAGCAATAGATGGAAATTCTCAAAAACGAAAAAAGCAAAGACAAAGGACTATGAATATAGCTAAATGGAACGTACAGGGAGTGAATCAAAAGTTGGGCCTTATTGCAACCGAAGTGCAGAATTGTAAGATCGATATCATTTCACTTACAGAGACAAAAAAGAAAGGAACAGGTACGAATAGTGTCGGCAATTTCGTCCATATATTCACTGGAGTCCCAAAAGAAAGAGGGCCAGAGGGGTATCCTTATTAATAAAGAAAAACCTAAAAAATAAGATTACCGACTACGATTGCATTAGTGAAAACATACTTCGAGTGAACATGAAGATGCTTGGTCATAATATAAGCATATGACAAAAAAGTAGCTACAAAACAACTGTTCTTTGACCAACTTGATGAGACTATCACCAAAATCGGTAATATCAGAGAAATAATTATGCTTGGCGATTTTAATAGCCGAACTGGTAGACAAACCCAGAGCAAAGTGATAGGACCATTTGGAGAAGAAGTAACAAATGATAATGGCTTGAGACTGATGCAATTGTGTGAAACCCACAACCTAAAAATAAATAATGGTTTTTTTTGCATAAGGATATTCATCGATATACCTGGATTCAGCCAACAAGAAATCTTAAATCAATCATTGACTATGCTATAGGTGGACAACACTCGTAATTAAAGTGGTATGTATGATGTGCGAGCACTTCGTGGTATTACCTGTGGATCTGACCACCATCTGGTAAAAGCAAAAATATTATTCCCTTTCAGAAAAACACATAAGGACGAAAGTATTGGAGAAAATGAAAACCTAGAATGCATCGAAGACAATCAAAAATACAACTTTAGAAGTCTAGAAATCGAAAGTACTCAAAGATTGTATCAGAACCGATTAGATAAAAAATTAATAAACACAGAACACTCATTTGAAGAGATATATACAAACATAATAAAAAGCTTGAAGGAAGCAAGCATCGAAGCTGTTGGATACCAAGATAATAGAAATAGCAGGAAGATGTGGTGGACGGAAAAAATACAGGAAATGGTCAAAGAGAAAAAACGCACATACTTGAAATGGCTCAGTACTAAAGAACAAAGAGACCTAGAAATCTACAGGGAAACCAAAAGACAGCTGAGAAATTTGATACGCACAGAAGAAAATGAACTGTTCGAGCGCAAATGCCACGATATCAATACACACGTAGGAGGTAGGCCGAGTTCTGAAGTATGGAAATTCATTTCTACAGTAAAAAACCCATCAAAAGAAAAAGTAAACATCCAGATCATCAAACCAGAGCAATGGACAGAACACTACATGGGACTGCTGCAGGAAACGAGACCCGAATATCTGGCAGCCTCTCCGAGGAGAGACATAGAAGTACACGGAGAGGAAGTAATCATCGAAAAAGAAATGATAAAAAATAGTATTAAAAAGCTTAAATCCGGAAAAGCTAGCGGACCTGGAGGAATATATGCTGAAATGCTCAAATATGGATCAGAGAAACTAATCGAAAATCTCACATATATTATTAATCAATGCATAAACGGACATCCAGTACCTGATGATTGGAAAATTGCATTCATATCCTCAATACATAAAAAAGGAAACAAGCTGGATTGCAACAATTACAGAGGAATTTCAGTAACTAGTACTCTCAGTAGATTGTACGGTAGGATTCTTAGAGATCTAATAGAGAAGGATTTTCATGAACAAGAAGAAGAAGAGCAAAGTGGGTTTCGTGCAGGCAGATCTTGTAGTGATAATGTTTTTTGTCTTAAACAAGTAATTGAGAAAAGGAGCGCCAGAAATATAGAGACTCATGTTACCTTTGTGGACCTACAAAAAGCATATGATACCGTTCCAGTAGAAAAACTATGGACAGTGCTAGAGCAGACTAATATCAATCATACATACATAAAAGCGATAAAAGAACTATACAAAGGGTCAAAATCTAAAATTAAAATTGGAAATCGACTTTCAAAAGAATTCCTGGTAACAAAAGGCTTAAAACAGGGATGTTGTATTTCTCCAACTCTTTTTAAAATATATATCGCAGTAGCTCTAAAAAACTGGAAACGGAAAGTGCACGGCATGGGAATACAACTTAACGACCGATTTACCATATACACACTACAGTTTGCTGACGACCAAGTAATTGTAGCTAATGATAAAGAGGACATGGAGTATATGATGAGAAAGCTAATGGAAGAATACCAAAAGTGGGGATTAACAGTGAACGTGGACAAGGCACAGTACTTATGTATTGGAAACAAATCAAGTGAGTTAGAACTAGACAATGGACAAGTAATATCTCCATGCAATGAGTATGTATACTTGGGTGTCAAATTTGATAAGACAGGAACAGCTGTAAAGAACTGGAAAAAAGAATAGTAAAAGCAAAAAAGGTTATTGGATGTCTTAACAGTATTTTATGGAGCAGAGAGATAAAAAAGAATGTAAAATTTAACATATATGAAACAATGGTGAAAAGTACGCTGTTATATGGAATAGAGACTTGTCGCGTAACAGAAAAATACAAAACAAAAATGGAAAGTGTCGAAATGGATGCAATAAGATCAATGAGAATATCTAGAACAGATCACATAAGAAACGAGATCATAAAAGAAAGAATGGGAATCGAAGGGAGCATAACGGATGACATCACTAAAAGACAACTGTTGTGGTACGGCCATGTACAACGGATGAACGACGAAAGATTACCAAAGCAGGTCCTAGAATGGCAACCAATAGGACGCAGAAAAAGAGGGCGACCTAAACTAGAATGGCAACAGTCAATCCAAAGATCAATGAGTCAAAAAAATCTGACAGAAGATGATTGTCAGGATCGAAGGAGGTGGAGAATAGGCGTCGGACAACGTAGAAAAATGTTCTAAACCGACTAAATAAAAAAAATCTCAAATAAAAGGGACCATGTTTTGTTCAAAAAGTCAGGTTATGTTTTTATTTACTTTTGTTTTTTTAAACTTTTTTTTCAGTTTTTTACTCAGTTTGAATCATTATTATTAGTTTCTGTGCTGTTATAAACTGTGGCAGCTGGGGAGATTTTGAAAATGTTAGTTTTGATGAAATGCCAAGTCGTTTGACCTTAAAAAATCATCTTGATTTAAATGAACTAGGTATCAGCTCAAAGAAGGGAACAGAAAGTGGATAAGTGCTCTATTACCTGACTTAACAGAAGATAAATTAAAATATTCGAAAGTTTTTTGTCAGGTTTGTTTTGGATAAATATGTAACTGCCATTTTGGCTACATTTTCTATTGGGATCTTTTTTTGTGCTCGAATGGACCTTTTGCAGAAGTGTAACATAGACTTGTATTAAACTGTACAAAATATTTCACTATGATTTTTTTACTATTCTAGGCAAGCAACTTTCAAAACTAGAATACAGCAATGATCCTGACTGGGTCTCTCCTGAATGGATTATTGTTTCAAAACGGTTGAAAAATTAAAAAAATTATGGTTGAAAAAAGGGTCTAGAGAAGAAAGAAAAGGAAAACAATATGAGGTTAAAGTGTGGGTAATGAGCTGAACCAAATTTGTACACCATCCTACAGAACTCTTAAATAAACTCTTGGTAGTGTAGCGTCCTGTATAGTGTCCAGTGGAGTCCTGTATCATCAAAGTTTCTTTTTTTTTAATAAATATTTATTTTACAGACCTCAAAACAGCTTAGAATAAACTGGTGAATTTGACACTCTCCCTAGCCCAAACCTCTTTTTATCTTAAACTATTTTGGTGCAAATTTTCCTTTATTTCCATGCTTTTTGACACCTGAAACTTTGTATAGCATCTGACTGGACCTACTACAAGTCCTGTTGTGAAATTTCTACGGTACTGTTCTGAGCTTATTACCAAAAAAAAATTTTATGGCATCAAAAAATAGATGGAAAAAAACGTAATCTTTGTTGACTTTGATTACCACAAGAAAAGCAAATAAGTTCTCTTTTTTTCAATTTCTCTAAAAAAAACCTCCTAATGGGTCATATGCTGTTATGCCCAATTGTAGAGTACATATTTATTTGCATAAACTTTTAGATACATAATTGAGCAAATATTGTTACAAAAAACAGTAATAAAAGTAATAGTAACAGTAGTAATACAACAGCGAATATTGTACTCTTGTAAAATTTGAACAGTACTGTTGTGAACTGATGAACCTTAGGTTTGACTGTACTTAAGCCCTATGTATTATAGTTCATGGAAAATCATATGGTCATGTACAGTGTGTGAGGCCAATGACAAGGAAAAACTGTATTTTAATTTTGCAAGTTTTTTTTAATATAATTTTTACTTTTATTTTTTTAAATAAACATATTTTGTAAAGTACTTATTACAAGTTTGCTTGGCCCACCTCGGTTGGAACTCATATGTGCATATTGATCTGTTGGACCTACCTATAAGTTGTGCCTCTTTTTCATGTCACTACTGGAGGGTTAACACAATTAAACTTTGTCTAAACCTAAAAATCATAGCGAAATATTTTTCACAGTTTAACGCTATAATAGAAAACCTGAATCTGATGAGAAAAGTTTAGTCTATTTCAATTTCGTCTCTGTTAAGTGAGCCTTGAAGTGAGCTCTTTGCATAGAACTACTTATCCACTTTCCCCTACCTTGGGCTGATAGTTCATTGGTCAAAAAACTTCAAATTCAATGAAAACTAACATTATCATTACCTCCTCCACTGCCACAATTCACAACAGCAAAAAAACTTGACATAATTATCACTGGTGCACCCAGAAATATGTCTTGGGGGGACCCGAAACCTTTGGGGGGCCCGATACCATTAAGGCCCCCCCAGGTCTCATGATGTCGCACTTTATGCTATTTTTATTCATAAAATATATAGAAAATATCTAAAAAAATATGTGGTATGGGGGGTCCGGGCCCCTAGCCCCCCGCCCCCTTGGTGCGCCCATGTAATAATTCAAAATAAGTAAAAAAACTAGAAAAAAAGTTTAAAAAAAAAGGAAATAAACAAAAACATAACCTACTTTTTTGAAGAAAACATGGTCCCGTTTATTTCAGATTTTCTCGCTTTAGTTTAATATTTTTAAGAAAAACGCATTTTTCCCATATGCACAAAGGATCCGTTCTTAAAACTGATTAATTTTTGAGACTAAAGCCGATCACACACAAAAAAACATAACGCGTAAGAAGTTCAACCTTATGGACTTTTCTTACGTAAATCCAATATCGCCGCTGCTATTCGATCGCTGATTGGTTGAAAGCCCGCTATGCGCCATGCTACGGATTACGTAAATTGTGTGTGTGAAGGCCTTAAAGCTTTTGTCGTTTTTGTAAAATTTACGTTTTTGTTAACATTACGGCTTATGGGAAATCGATTTGTTTGTCCTATGGAAGACATCTTGGATTTGATCAGAGAAAAAAAGAGACTGCCGAAAAGATAGGGCCGCGCAGCCAACAAGTTCCAGTAGCGCACAGCGCTGCAATGGCGGACTATGTTTCTATTTGTATTTAAAACTAATTTTATTCTGTTCGATTGGGGTCGTTCATAAATTACGTAAAACTTTGAGAAAATTGTCTATCACATAACGCTTAGTATTTTCCTAATGCCATTTGTTGTTAGAAATGGTTTACTATGTTGAATTGAATTGAATAAATCTTTATTAGCAAATCATGCTATTTCAAATTACAAACAAAAATATAAAAAATACATTTACATGTTAATACATACACCAGTATTTCTATAACAAAACAAATCCAAACTTATAATACTAATAACTATTTACTTCTTATTATTACATAATGGATAATATATCTCTGGAGAACAGCATCGCTGTGGAATAAGCTTCCTGCGACACTTTTCCCTGCAGGTTACAATCTGAACCTTTTCAAAACCAACATACACCAACATTTCCGCGCACTTGCCGCTTCTCGAGCGTGCTAGGGATCTCCTTGCGAGTGCGCACCGTAAAAAAAATTTATTGAAATAAAGCCAGGTTAAATAACAGAAATTTTTATTCAACTGAATTAGGATATAAGTCATTGTTTTATAAAGGAATCAGATTGTATAACAAATTACCATTAGACATTAAAAATTGCAAATCAAATAATATGTTTAAGAGAAAACTTAAGAAGTACTTGTTGCCTAGTCAGCCTGATTGTTTATGTAAACCACCCTTGATACTATATTATATTATATTATATTTTATTATTTTATTCTTCATATTATTTTTTTGGTGTGTTTTAGTATAGTGACCATTTCTCATAAAGAAAGATGGCATCAATGTTTTTTTTAGGATAGGATTAAAAACATTTTACAGTACAGTATAAGTACTTGATAAAGCTGTGTGTTACTAGATTATTCTTTTAGTAGGTAGGTGATCCGTGGTATAGGTATAGTTAGTTCTGTTGGGAATGATACAGGAACGTGCTTGTAATGGTTTTTCGGTATTATTAGAGAATTGTTGAAATATAGCCAGGCTATAATTGTGCCAGGCACAATTTTGACACCTTGACATTGTAATATCAGCTGTGATCTTTCAACGCATGGCCTTTGTTTACTATATGAACCGGAATAAATAGTGCCTTCTTTTATTAATTGAAAATAAAGGACGATAGTTTTAAATTCGACTTTGGTATGAATTTTGAACGATTAACTGTCAGTTTTTAATGTAAATGTGTTAAAATAGTGCCTGGCACAATTATAGCCTGGCTATATTTCTCTAATAATACCGAAAAATCATTACAAGCATTCCTGTATCAGTCCCAACAGAACTAACTATACCTACCTACTAAAAGAATAATATAGTAACACACAGCTTTCTCAAGTACTTACACTGTACTGTAAAATGTTTTTAATCCTATCCTTAAAAAAACATTGCTACCATATTTCTCTATGAGAAAAGGTTACTATACTAAAATACACCAAAAAAAATAATATAGAGAGTAAAATAAAAAAATATAATATAATATAATATAATATGATACCAAGGGTTTACTTAAACAATCAGGCTGACCAGTGGCGTATATATGCCCGGGCCCGACCTCCCCCCACCCCGAAGCTAAGATTTTTTTAGATTTTTTCCATATATTTCATAAATACATGCAAATATAAAATAGTATAAAATACGTCTTTATAAGGTCTGGGCCTCCCCGAAACTTTTTTCTATATACGCCACTGAGGCTGACTAGGCAACAAGTACTTCTTTTTTTTTTCTCTTAAACATATTATTTGATTTGCAATTTTTAATGTCTAATGGTAATTGGTTATACAATCTGATTCCTTTATAAAACAATGACTTATATCCTAATTCAGTATTTATACTGTTTAAATAAAAATTGCTGTTATTCGTTGTTGCATAGCTATGAACATCTGTAACATTCATCAATCAATGTTAATAGAAGTTGCAACCAAAAAAATAAATAAATAATACAGGTATTCTACCCATATTACAAATTGCAAGTCATTTTTAAAAGCAAGTTACAAGTATATTGTAAACGCATTCGAGTCAAACCTAACCTCAAATTCTTGGTTTGTTTTTCTGGAATTTTCGGATGCAAAAATTTTGCTACGAAATAACTTTTTCACTACAAAGGAGATCTGTTTTGTGTTAAAGCGCGTGTTATCAGACAAAACTGGTCTTGTTTTGTGACTAAGACAAGGTAAGAAAGATAATTTATGTTATTGAAGTTAGGGTCGATTTATATACTTGTTATACAGATTGACACTGAACATATACATTGGTTTTAGATAAAATGTGTCAACTTAGTATGGGTGTATTGTGTGTTTGGGAGGGGTGATCATCTGTCCACAGCAGGTATACAAATTTTTTTAACAAGACTGTGTAGGACTCCACAGGACACTAAAATACACTACAGGACCAAGAATTTATTTGAGTCCTGTAGGATGGTGTACAAATTTTTTTCAGCTGTTCACCCCTCAGTTATGGCAGGGGTGGATCTAGGAACTTTATTTAGGGGGGGTAGATATCATAATAAATATTGCATAAAACAGTTTTGCATTGTGACCAGGATGTGTATTCTGTATGTAAAAACTTAATATAGTTTGAGATTTGGGGGGGGGGAGAAATTCCCCTCCCGTAGATCCGCACCTTCTTATGGGTCATTGTCCATATAATTTTATTATTATTGATGTATTGCCTTTTCGGCATTTTCCATTTTTAGTTTTAGTAGATATTTTAGTCAGTAGTGCACCCAAGAATAGGTCTTTGGGGGACCCGAGACACAGTTATGCCATATCTTCACCTATTTAATTTTTTTATTCATGAAATATGTGGAAAATATCTAAAAATCGTTAGGCTTCTGTCTTTTAGTTTAGTGTTTGAACATAATTCTAGCTAGTGCTTTTACTTTTTAGGTACACTGACATTATGGAATTGTATGGATCATTACAATCACATTGAGTACACACTGCTTGGTTGCAAATGTTTTTTCATTTAGGTAAGTAATAGAGAAATATTGGTTAATAAGTTCTGTCTCTTTCCACACCCATACTAGGGCCTATTCTTAAAATACATAATGCCATTTAACATAATAATTATATGCTCAAAATTAATGCTCAAAGGGGTAGCAGTGTTTGGCCTTGTATTACACATAACTTTTTCTTAATGTATTTTGTTTCTTGAAAATTCTGTACAGAGGGTGGAGGTGGGTCAATTACATAATTTAAGAATAGGCCCAAAGTGTACTGAGGGCAGAGCTTCAAGAGCTAAGCTCCCGCTTAAAAATTTAAACACATATTTCAGACAGAGTCGACACGAAGGCTTATTGGGGTGGGGGAGGCAACAGCCACCTTTCCTCAGAAACTTTTTGATCTTCTGCAATTTTGCAACTCTAACTGTTTCCAAGAAAAGACAAAAAAGGAAAATTTGTACTCTGCATTATTTTAATTTTATGCGAGTTTTATGTAATTTCTAAATAGCAATTGAAGATACAAGTTATTTTATTTTGTTTTTTTTTTCTGAAAAATGGTTAGAGATAAAAATATTGCAGATCAAAAAATTTCTGAATAAAACAAGGAATTTATTGTACATTTTTAAATCTGGCAATAACTTACTGCAAAAAAAGTTCTGGAGAAAAAAGGGGGCATGACCGCGAAAAAAATATCACCCTGTAGTTTTTCCTAATATTTGACATGCTTAATGATGTATGCCTTGTAACAAAACAACAACAACATGTTCCAGATTTGAGCTAAATACGTTATAAATAAAAAGCAAACAAAAAACTAATATTTTAATAACCCATATCTCAAAAACTAAGCATGGTTATATAAAGTTTTTTTTCTTAAAATCACTCAAGATAATCCTCTGAAGTTTGGCGACATACTTTATTAACACCTGTATAAAATACCTACTATTATGACTCCCCTGGCAGCTTTTTTTTTGCTTTTTAGTTATCCAACGCAACAATCAACAATGGGATAACATCATTATGTGGCCACCTTTATTATTAAAAAATGGATTGGAGAATGGATATTGTGAAGAATATATAAAAATTACATTACAACATTTGAGCAATTCCACATAAACCTAGAAATTAGAAAATTGAAGACTGTAAAAGTGTGTTCTTATTTTTTTTTAAATATTTCAAATTACAAACAAAAATATAAAAAATACATTTACATGTTAATACATACACCAGTATTTCTATAACAAAACAAATCCAAACTTATAATACTAATAACTATTTACTTCTTATTATTACATAATGGATAATATATCTCTGGAGAACAGCATCGCTGTGGAATAAGCTTCCTGCGACACTTTTCCCTGCAGGTTACAATCTGAACCTTTTCAAAACCAACATACACCAACATTTCCGCGCACTTGCCGCTTCTCGAGCGTGCTAGGGATCTCCTTGCGAGTGCGCACCGTAAAAAAAATTTATTGAAATAAAGCCAGGTTAAATAACAGAAATTTTTATTCAACTGAATTAGGATATAAGTCATTGTTTTATAAAGGAATCAGATTGTATAACAAATTACCATTAGACATTAAAAATTGCAAATCAAATAATATGTTTAAGAGAAAACTTAAGAAGTACTTGTTGCCTAGTCAGCCTGATTGTTTATGTAAACCACCCTTGATACTATATTATATTATATTATATTTTATTATTTTATTCTCCATATTATTTTTTTGGTGTGTTTTAGTATAGTGACCATTTCTCATAAAGAAAGATGGCATCAATGTTTTTTTTTAGGATAGGATTAAAAACATTTTACAGTACAGTATAAGTACTTGATAAAGCTGTGTGTTACTAGATTATTCTTTTAGTAGGTAGGTGATCCGTGGTATAGGTATAGTTAGTTCTGTTGGGAATGATACAGGAACGTGCTTGTAATGGTTTTTCGGTATTATTAGAGAATTGTTGAAATATAGCCAGGCTATAATTGTGCCAGGCACAATTTTGACACCTTGACATTGTAATATCAGCTGTGATCTTTCAACACATGGCCTTTGTTTACTATATGAACCGGAATAAATAGTGCCTTCTTTTATTAATTGAAAATAAAGGACGATAGTTTTAAATTCGACTTTGGTATGAATTTTGAACGATTAACTGTCAGTTTTTAATGTAAATGTGTTAAAATAGTGCCTGGCACAATTATAGCCTGGCTATATTTCTCTAATAATACCGAAAAATCATTACAAGCATTCCTGTATCAGTCCCAACAGAACTAACTATACCTACCTACTAAAAGAATAATATAGTAACACACAGCTTTCTCAAGTACTTACACTGTACTGTAAAATGTTTTTAATCCTATCCTTAAAAAAACATTGCTACCATATTTCTCTATGAGAAAAGGTTACTATACTAAAATACACCAAAAAAAATAATATAGAGACTAAAATAAAAAAATATAATATAATATAATATAATATGATACCAAGGGTTTACTTAAACAATCAGGCTGACCAGTGGCGTATATATGCCCGGGCCCGACCTCCCCCCACCCCGAAGCTAAGATTTTTTTAGATTTTTTCCATATATTTCATAAATACATGCAAATATAAAATAGTATAAAATACGTCTTTATAAGGTCTGGGCCCCCCCGAAACTTTTTTCTATATACGCCACTGAGGCTGACTAGGCAACAAGTACTTCTTTTTTTTTTCTCTTAAACATATTATTTGATTTGCAATTTTTAATGTCTAATGGTAATTGGTTAAACAATCTGATTCCTTTATAAAACAATGACTTATATCCTAATTCAGTATTTATACTGTTTAAATAAAAATTGCTGTTATTCGTTGTTGCATAGCTATGAACATCTGTAACATTCATCAATCAATGTTAATAGAAGTTGCAACCAAAAAAATAAATAAATAATACAGGTATTCTACCCATATTACAAATTGCAAGTCATTTTTAAAAGCAAGTTACAAGTATATTGTAAACGCATTCGAGTCAAACCTAACCTCAAATTCTTGGTTTGTTTTTCTGGAATTTTCGGATGCAAAAATTTTGCTACGAAATAACTTTTTCACTACAAAGGAGATCTGTTTTGTGTTAAAGCGCGTGTTATCAGACAAAACTGGTCTTGTTTTGTGACTAAGACAAGGTAAGAAAGATAATTTATGTTATTGAAGTTAGGGTCGATTTATATACTTGTTATACAGATTGACACTGAACATATACATTGGTTTTAGATAAAATGTGTCAACTTAGTATGGGTGTATTGTGTGTTCGGGAGGGGTGATCATCTGTCCACAGCAGGTATACAAATTTTTTTAACAAGACTGTGTAGGACTCCACAGGACACTAAAATACACTACAGGACCAAGAATTTATTTGAGTCCTGTAGGATGGTGTACAAATTTTTTTCAGCTGTTCACCCCTCAGTTATGGCAGGGGTGGATCTAGGAACTTTATTTAGGGGGGGTAGATATCATAATAAATATTGCATAAAACAGTTTTGCATTGTGACCAGGATGTGTATTCTGTATGTAAAAACTTAATATAGTTTGAGATTTGGGGGGGGGGGGGAGAAATTCCCCTCCCGTAGATCCGCACCTTCTTATGGGTCATTGTCCATATAATTTTATTATTATTGATGTATTGCCTTTTCGGCATTTTCCATTTTTAGTTTTAGTAGATATTTTAGTCAGTAGTGCACCCAAGAATAGGTCTTTGGGGGACCCGAGACACAGTTATGCCATATCTTCACCTATTTAATTTTTTTATTCATGAAATATGTGGAAAATGTCTAAAAATCGTTAGGCTTCTGTCTTTTAGTTTAGTGTTTGAACATAATTCTAGCTAGTGTTTTTACTTTTTAGGTACACAGACATTATGGAATTGTATGGATCATTACAATCACATTGAGTACACACTGCTTGGTTGCAAATGTTTTTTCATTTAGGTAAGTAATAGAGAAATATTGGTTAATAAGTTCTGTCTCTTTCCACACCCATACTAGGGCCTATTCTTAAAATACATAATGCCATTTAACATAATAATTATATGTTCAAAATTAATGCTCAAAGGGGTAGCAGTGTTTGGCCTTGTATTACACATAACTTTTTCTTAATGTATTTTGTTTCTTGAAAATTCTGTACAGAGGGTGGAGGTGGGTCAATTACATAATTTAAGAATAGGCCCAAAGTGTACTGAGGGCAGAGCTTCAAGAGCTAAGCTCCCGCTTAAAAATTTAAACACATATTTCAGACAGAGTCGACACGAAGGCTTATTGGGGTGGGGGAGGCAACAGCCACCTTTCCTCAGAAACTTTTTGATCTTCTGCAATTTTGCAACTCTAACTGTTTCCAAGAAAAGACAAAAAAGGAAAATTTGTACTCTGCATTATTTTAATTTTATGCGAGTTTTATGTAATTTCTAAATAGCAATTGAAGATACAAGTTATTTTATTTTGTTTTTTTTTCTGAAAAATGGTTAGAGATAAAAATATTGCAGATCAAAAAATTTCTGAATAAAATAAGGAATTCATTTTACATTTTTGAATCTGCCAGTGTCTTACTGCAAAAAAGTTCTGGGGAAAAAAAGGGGGCATGACCGCGAAAAAAATATCACCCTGTAGTTTTTCCTAATATTTGACATGCTTAATGATGTATGCCTTGTAACAAAACAACAACAACATGTTCCAGATTTGAGCTAAATACGTTATAAATAAAAAGCAAACAAAAAACTAATATTTTAATAACCCATATCTCAAAAACTAAGCATGGTTATATAAAGTTTTTTTTCTTAAAATCACTCAAGATAATCCTCTGAAGTTTGGCGACATACTTTATTCACACCTGTATAAAATACCTACTATTATGACTCCCCTGGCAGCTTTTTTTTTGCTTTTTAGTTATCCAACGCAACAATCAACAATGGGATAACATCATTATGTGGCCACCTTTATTATTAAAAAATGGATTGGAGAATGGATATTGTGAAGAATATATAAAAATTACATTACAACATTTGAGCAATTCCACATAAACCTAGAAATTAGAAAATTGAAGACTGTAAAAGTGTGTTCTTATTTTTTTTAAATATTGGTTTTATTAAGGATTATTAGGTGGTACATGTTTAACTATTTTTAAGTTTTCTAAAAATCCACAGTTTTTTGTAATATATATATATTTTATATATTATACCTAGTTTATACATTTAAGAAAAAACACTATATTTGTTAAATATTTTTAGATTTTTCTAAAACAGTACTCATTTTTAAAAAAATAAATATTACATTTTTTAAAAAACATAGTTTTTTATTTAAGTATTACATTTTCGAGGTCATGCAAATTTTTATGTATGCGGAAAAAGTTTGGATATCTTACAGGTTTACATGACTAAAATTAATATATTTTTGATATCCAAATTCTTTTCGCATACATGAAATTGGCCTGACCTCAAAAATAGCACCTTTACTAAGAAAAAAATCATTTAAAAAGCCCGCCGAGCCCGTCCGCGCATTCCTAATTCTTCCAGTAGCCAAGGGTGGCGCTAGCGTAAACTTGTTGCCGCTTTTGAACCATAGAATTAAGCACTCTTTTATTATTTTCTCTATGGATTTGATCATATGTTTTAGACAGCCAGCCCTATACCGTTCACATTGGCAAGACGTCCGGCGATTTACCCATTACGTCATTCGCTCGGCAAGACGTCTCGGCCGACGTTTCAATCTGAACGTACCCCTTGAGTTTCACTCCCGTGGTGTCGCGTCTCTCTTTCTGTCTGTTCTGGTGTGCCTAGAGATGGGCAAAATATCTATCACCGCGATTCAGTAACAGTGAAACAAAAATCACTGGCGCTACCGGTTATCGAAATTCTGCACAAGCAGTTATTCAGTCATTGGTAAATATTATTACCGGTATCTGAGGAACGTCGCGTCTCACGAGGTCGTCGTGTCGCTGGTCGCACCCGAACGCATATTTGGCAGTGAAATCACGTTTCACCATTAACGTATAAACCGGTTAATGCGTTTCACCGTAACATACGAAAACGGTTAAATCATAAAAAGCACTACCGAATATTAGGTAACCTTATTCGCGGCCGAAATAACTGTATAGTCGCAGCCGCAGGGGATGCTCTCCGTAATACTAGGTAAAGTTTTTGCAAAGTCAGTTGAACAAAGGTTAAAGCCGACCATCGACATATCCTTTAAAGAAAGTGACATGGGCGGCGGTAGATACTCATGAAAATTATTTCATTTAATTATGGCGTAAACTAAAGAAATAAAAATAGATAATAAAACTTTCTATTTTTACACCTACAGAAACGGCACTGATTAATTGTCTAACTCTGCATACTGCCGACTAAAGGCGCCCCGAAACGAACACCTGAAAGCAATTAAAAGCGTATCTCACAAAAATCTGCCAATCAAGTGCCGTCTACCTTTTGTGCTCGGACCGCCAAGAGCCGCGCCTTTTCTCTGTCGGTAGGGTTGAAATTGTGCCGTCTATCCACTTGTGCTGGGTCGGTCAGAAAACAAGTACTTTGTGCTCGGACCGCCAAGAGCCGCGCCTTTTCTCTGTCGGTAGGGTTGAAATTATACCAGGAAGATTTTATATGAAATTGGATAACTTTTGAAGGGCAGATTGAAGCAAAATTTCATGAAATCAATAGAACCCCGTAATAGGAGCATTTCAGGCGACTTTGCAAAAACTATAAAATAGTGAATGAAGAATGAATAATAGAAATATTTTATACAGTGATTGAAATCACCGTTAAAAATCACTGGTTACTTATAAATCGCTGTCGCTACTTCACCGGTTAGTCGAAAATCACTGTTTTGCCCAACTCTAGTGTGCTCTCTCTCTTTCCCACAATAGCAGTGACACCACAGAACAGGATGACAAAGTCAAACGTCATTATCTTTAGTTCCAATTTAGTCCATGTGTCCAGACAGCAGGCGCTGTTCGAGCTGTTAAATTCGGGAATTTCTATTTAACTGACCAAGAATTTACTGACCAAGGAATTGTCGCATTTTTCGGCGTAAGGCCGCCTTGTTCGTAGAAAAAAACAAATACTAACTTACAAGTCTAAGCTGTTACCATTTCTAAACAGCTACAGTGACCTATCAGTCAGCTACAACTCAGTTTTATCCCAAAAACCACCTTCCCCTAGCTTTTACCACCAAAAAACCAACTGCTACCACCTACACCTAGCCTCTGTTGCTAAAAAAGTAACTACTACCACCTTCCCTAGCCTCTACCAATAAAAAATCAACTACTACCACTTCCCCCTAGATTCTAGCACCAGAAAATCAGCTACTACCACCTTCCCCTAGCCTCTACCAATAAAAAATCAACTACTACCACTTCCCCCTAGATTCTAGCACCTGAAAATCAACTACTACCACCTTCCCCTAGCCTCTACCAATAAAAATTCAACAACTATCACATTCTCCTTATTGGTTTTTTACTTCCAAAAGACCAACTACTACCACCTTCCCCTAGCTTCAACCACCAAAAAATCAACTACTACCACATTCCCCTAGCTTCTACCACCAAAAAACCAACTTTAGCAAAAAATCAACTACTACCACTTTCCCCTAGCTTCTTCCACCAAAAAACCAACTTTAGCAAAAAACCAACTACTACCACATTCCCCTAGCTTCTACCAACAAAAAAACCAACTACTACCACCTCCCCCTAGCTTCCACCAACAAAAAATCAACTACTACCACCTCCCCCTAGCTTCCACCAACAAAAAATCAACTACTACCACCTTCCCGTAGCTTCTACTACTCAAAAATTAACTACTACCACTTCCCCCTAGATTCTAACCCCAAAAAATCAACTAATACCACCTTCCCCTAGATTCTACCACAAAAAATCAACTACTACCACCTCCCCCTAGATTCTGCCACCAGAAAATCCACTACTACCACATTCCCCTAGGTTCTACCAGCAAAAAACCAACTACCACCACATTCCCCTAGCTTCTACCACCAAAAAACCAACTACTACCACAATCCCCTAGCTACTACTAAAATATTGACAATAAATTCACAATTTACACCTCTGTGAACGGTATTTCGTCGTATAACGCCCATAAATTCGAAAATATATATATATATGAATCGTCACCAATTGATGACGTATTTATTGAACCACACTGTTTCAAAACATACAGCAAGAGAATTCGCCTCGTATGACATTTTCGGGACTACCTATTTAACTGACTAGAATTTTACTGACCAACAATTTTTTTATAATTTTCCATGCAGAGCGAATTGTTTGAGGTCGAAACAAATCCTAACTAATAAATCAAAGCTACTACCACATTCCCCTGGCCTCTACCACTAAAAAATCAACTACTACCACCTCCCCCTAGAGTCTACCATCAAAAAATCAACTACTACCACCTTCCCCTAGCTTCTGCCACCAAAAAACCAACTACTACCACCTTCCCTTAGCCTCTACCACTAAAAAATCAACTACTACCACCTCCCCCTAAATTCTACCACCAAAAAATCAACTACTACCACTAGGGTTGCCAACTCCCAGTGGAGCCAAAGGAGGACATTTTTATATTATCTCACAATTAAAAAAAAAATTCTAGTGCACGTTCCTTAAAATAAAGCTCTATACGTATAAACATAATATAGAAATTTACTAGGTAGGTACGTATATATATTGGTATGTATTTTTTAAATAAAAAAAAAATCTTGTTATATGTACGAAACATCAACACAAACACCAAACAAATTTTCTTGGGAGGTGATACTTAAAAAAGGAGATACAAATGGTTTATTCTGTCGTTTCAAAACAGAAACGTATTGTGTGCTTGGTTTATACAGATAAAAATTAATCAGGAGCCTAAATATCATATTATTTTTTACAATAATGGGTAAAATAACTACTTTTTAATGCTCAAAATTAATGTTTTTTTTTTTGATCATGATGCCTAATTTTTTTTTGCCTGCGGCGAGTACCTTTATGTCATTGTTTTGTTTTACCTTTGCAAATGACCACGAGCCGCCACTGAGACTCATTTTAAAGTAAAAATTAAAATAAAAATATTTTGCTGTTGAAACAGCCCAATCAAAACTAATAGTTATTTAAAAAACAAGTTTTAAAAATGAATTTATTTATATGGGCGAGACAGTTTGGTGGCCCGAGCCTTAGCAAAGTCCATAATTCGAGCTAGTTGTGAAAAAAAAATTTCATGCAATATACAGCGTGTGCAAAACTTTTGCACTTGCTCTGTGAAAAACGCCGTTTTTAGTGAAAACTTCATTATCGGAGGTAGTTTTTTAATAAATTTTGAACACGGTTTTTGTAGAAAATAATATGAATTCTATTTTAATATGTACTTTTGTTTTATTTTTATGCTGGGGTTATGAATATAAAAATTAAATACCCATTTTGCTATTTAGACAGCCAAAATAAAAAACAAACATCAATATTTTTGTAAAAAAACACAATCTGTAAGTTTTTTTTAATTAAAAGATAAATGGCTTTTTAAAGTTGGATTGCTTAAAAATCTTAAAATGGTTAAAAAAAACTGAAAAAAATAATCAAATTCTATACCAAAACAACAACAAAGATCATATGATGTGATGTTGCACATCTGTTTTCAGATAAAAATAAAAAAAGTTAAAAGTTGTCCAACTTTTTATTTTATAGAATCAACTATTATTTTTATCTGTATGTATAGTGTATAAACTCAGCATAAAATACTGCAGCATAAGCAGAAGTGCTAGATTTCAATAATATAAAAAAAAACAGTAAATTGAGGCATTTGGGGCAATCATCTTAAGTAACTGTTTACTTACCTTACTACTATACCCCAAGAGTAAAGAGAAAAAATATTAAATACTTAGAAAAACAAACCAAAACTTGGAGGCAAACATAGGGTGCAAATTCTGCGATCTTCTATGCGTGATCGTCTGTGCCGGACTGACCACAGAACCGCAGAAGAGTGGCTCTTCTGTGACAGAACACTTGTTCTCAGAAGAGTTACACTTGACTGACCTTTGCTTTGCCGCGGGAGACGTGACGAAAACTTACGAATGATGCCGCCGTTGCTTAGGGCTGTTTTTACAGACGTTCCTCAGGCTTGGTTTATTTATTTCTTAAATGTGTTATTTTATATGGATGACAGAGAAAAAAAATGGGAAACAACTATGAATTCGGGTCATTTCTCATGTCTTTTTATCACGTTATGTTTGATTTAAGCACATAATTTTGATAAAGGAGGACAAATGGCGTCCTCCACAGGATCTGTGGAGGACGGAGGACATTTTGCCTCAAAGGAGGACTGTCCTCCTGGCTGGAGGACGGTTGGCAACCCTAACTACCACCTCCTCCTAGCTTCTACTAGCAAAAAACCAACTAACCTTTCCCTAGCTTCTACCAGCAAAAAACCTACTACCACCTCCCCCTAGATTCTACCAGTAGTTGTTTTTTGCTAGTAGAAGCTAGGGGAAGGTGGTAGTAATTGGTTTTTTTGTTGGTAGAAGCTAGGGAAAGGTGGTAGTAGTTGATTTTTTTTTGTTGGAGGCTAGGGAAAGGTGGTAGTAGTTGGCACGCTGTTGTATGGAATAGAGACTTGTCGCGTAACAGAAAAATACAAGACAAAAATGGAAAGTGTCGAAACGGATGCAATAAGAAGATGAATGAGAATATCTAGAATAGATCACATAAGAAATGAGATCATAAAAGAAAGAAAGGAAATCGAGGGAAACATGACGGATGACATCACTAAAAGGCAACTGATATGGTACGGCCATGTACAACGGATGAACGACGAAAGATTACCAAAGCAGGTTCTAGAATGGCAACCAATAGGGCGCAGAAAAAGAGGGCGTCCTAGACTAGAATGGCAACAGTCAATCCAAAGATTAATGAGTCAAAAGAATCTGACAGAGGATGATTGTCAGGATCGAAGGAGGTGGAGAATAGGCGTCGGACAACGTAGAAAAACGTTCTAAACCGACATAGTAGTAGTAGTAGTAGAAGTAGAATCTAAGGGGAAGGTATAGTAGCTGATTTTCAATTTTCAATTTCTTTATTTATGTACGAGTTAAAATTTTTATAAAATCATTTACATTTTACAAACTTATTATTAATTTATACTAAAGAACAGAAGAACTTAATCTTGAGAGCCCTTTACCATTATTATTTTATGCTAAGTTTATATGCTAATATGAATTTTTAAAATAAATTAGTTTTAGTTGTTTTAAATTAGAGTAAATTTTTTCAAGTAAAATTCCTCATCCTAATCCTAACCTAATCTATCCAAAGGCCTACCTTAACAAAAGCCTAAAAACTTTAAATAACATTAAAATACTTATAAAATATGAAAAATACAAATCCTGTTTTTAATTTGGTTTTAAAATGGATCCTAAAATTTTACAAGCTTTTTACTTAAAAATTTCAGAATTATAATAATTAAGGCGACAAATTCGATTCAGCTAATTATTTACGCAAATGACAACAAGGCAAAATATTTAAATAGCAGTCAATAAGTGGCACTACATATTAGAGTCCTAGGGACACCTATTCGGTTTCTAAATTGTGGGCCTTACTAAAATTTTAGGGATGACAAAAACAAGACATTTTGAGTTTGACACTGACGTTAATTTTTGCCCAAAAACACAAGTGGGCGGCTAGTTTTCCAATAGCAACAGAAAAAATAAAAGAATAGAGTAAATAACAAAGCCTATTTTTTTGTCAAAAACCAGGGGATGACATTTCATCTTATAAATAAAAATAGAAAAAAAGTGTTTATTTACTGTGATAGAAAATACTGATAATCCTGAAGAAGACTTAGCCACAATAGGATGGAACACATAATGTTCCTATGTGCCTGCCTCCAAATACATCTAGAGCAAAATATATTTAAAGCCCTTCCGATATCATTCATCCAGAAGAAGAAAACGAAAATCTCCTGATCCACAGATGCTGCACAGGATAAGAAGTAAAGTTTTCGGCAATCATTGTAAATTAAATATAATAAATGAGTTGTTTTTATTGTAGTACTTTACTTTTGTTTCCACAACCTCGTAGAAAAAAATATTGTACCTACATACTTAACGAATGTGTTTAGTGCGTCTTCCGCACTGGTTAGGTAAATTACTATTTCCTGCGACCTCATCTGAAAATTTTGGATTTTACACGATTTGCATCCTCAGAAAACATTAAATTTCATCCGTGTGCAGAAATTTCTTCGCACATGTGTGACAAGTACTTTCAGTACTTCGGCACATGTATGGAAAGTGTTTAACTGTCACAATACTTTTTCGCACATGAGTTACAAACTACTTTCCCACACATGTGCGGAAAAGCAGTTTCATTTGATTTACGCAAAATTAAACACCAATTTTTACAAAAATTAGTATAGTTCAACAGTGTCCGTGGGAAAAATAGCTCCATAACTCGACAGAAATTAACTTTCTCACACTCGTGTGAAATTTGTCACTTTCTTCTTTTGCTATGTAATAAATAAATGAAAAGGGCTTTATTTTCAGCGAAGTTAAGCACAAGCTTCTGTTAACTAAGCAATATACTAATTATCAAAAACTATCTTATAAATTGGTTCGTAATCCCGTGATTTTGTTTGTTACGCTATGGCCAGCCCTTAAAAAACGTTTTGTAAATAGAAAAAATGTCTTTAAATACCTTCTTATAATCATTTAACTTATATTAAACGACATTTTATTTATTCAAAATATCTGAAAATAATGTGAAAATCCGGGTCACGTGATCTTAGTTAAATTTTCTCAATCGAATTGACTTGCCCCGGTATATGGGGGTGGCGCTTCAGTCAGAAGGTTGATGGCTCTTGTCTGATTTGGTGTCCTGCAGCAAATATAAAATTGAGCACGCCTTTGTAAATCCTAATAGATCTCTTCTTTAAAAAACATTATTTCTGTTCATTTTCTTTTGTACATTTCCAAAAAATACAAAAATCGAAACAATTTCACTACAGTTTTCTATAACACAACTAGGCTACTGAAATGCCAAACATTGTTTTGAAATATTTGTTGTGTTTTAGCCATAACTTTTTTTTATTTTTTGAATAAAATGATTTTGCAAAAAACTGCTAAGATACGTTTGTTAAAAATGCTTTAAAAGACTACCCCTCAAAATTTCGACGCGTTCCGCTTTCCAGTTTTCTATTTCTATTAGAACAAAGATTTGGCCAAAAATGCGATATCAGTGTTGTCAAATGGTAAGTTTTCGGTCGAAGTTTGTCCCCTTAAAAGATAATTAAAAAATGAATCAAGAAAAAGTTTGTTTTTGCTTAGATACAATTAATATTAGAATAAAAGTCATACATTATTAACAGAGCTACAAAAATTATTAAGTACCTACCTAAAATAATACTGAAGAATTAATCAATTTTAAAATAAGTTTTAGTGGACAATAAATTCTACATCTAATTTAAGATAAATTTAAAGATATTTTTTTAGGATTAATCTATTAAATGTTAGATAAAGCAATACAAATTATTATATTTTTTTATATTTTTCCAACACAGCCCTAACTTTAAAGTTAACATGTGAAAAACAAATTTAATATTACAATTACCATGTAAATTTCTTTAAAAAAACAGCATACTTAAAATTGTTGTATATTTATAAAAAACCTAACAATATCACAAGAGTTTAATTTTAAATACAAAAATAAGGTATATTATTTCAGCAATAAATTGTGTAATATAGAATAGTTATGCTATCTACCATCTAATATGGTTTGGTTCAAAGTTAAAATTTAATTTCATAAAATATCCCAAGAGAGAGAAATTAAAAAAAAATTATACTAGGTATGAGGATCGTTATTTTTCGTTTATACTATAGGTACTTGACATGGCCGGTTTAGTAGTTTCTCAACATCTTTATTCTGCAATAAGAAAGTTTTCAGTTTTTTAGTAAACCTTTTGAAATTCAAGTCCTTTACTGAATTGGGAATATAGTTATAGATTTTAGGTCCCAAGCATAAATACATTCTCTGTGTGTTTGTTTTTTATAACGTTTAATAAAGATTTTGGTGTTATTGTAGTTTAGGGTAAAGTCAAATTCTTGTATATGTTTTTTTGTGGTAATAGATACATTTTTCCAGTAAAGTTCTGTTATCTTTAGGATATTTAAGAAAAGTTCAGCTGTGTGAGCCTAAATCTGCAACCTTCTATACATACAAAATCTTCATTTTTTCAATGTTTTGTTTAAAAATTCCTCCCCACACCACAATGCCATAGCTAAGTATGGACTGCACCATGGCAAAATAGAAAACTTTTTTTAAGGATTTTGAAACTAAGTTTTTTATGTAGTAGAATTTGCTTAGAATATATTTAAGTTTGTTACTGATATGGTTGATATGTTCTTTAAAGTTCATATTTTCGTCAAATATAAGGCCAAGATATTTAGTTTTTTTTACTTGTTCAATAATTTGACAGGTACAAGAATTTTTGTCTGTGTAATTAAAGTGATATTTAACAGTTTTTAGAAATTTATAACTTTTTGTACCAGGCTTTTAAGAAGTCATGTTCGATATGCAAAAAGTTTTCATTCCATGTTTTTGAGGAGTATAAAAGGACAGTGTCATCAGCAAAGGCAATGAGGTGACCTTTAAATGGAGCAGAACATAAGCTATCAATGTAAATAATAAATAGAAGTGGTCCTAGGACAGATCCTTGGGGTACTCCTGCTGATATAGTAGCTTTATCGCTAAGGGTTTGATTAATTTTAGATATTTGAGTTCTATTTTGAAGGTAATTTTTAAACCAATTTAGTTGTATATTTTTTATCCCAGCTTTCTCATGTTTTAATATTAGCTTGATATGTGATATGCTGTCAAAGGCCTTTTGTATATCAATGAATAGTCCAGTTACTTTTTCAGAATCATCTAATTTTTCAGCTATTTGATTAGAGAATTTCGCAAGGGCAAGTTCAGTTGACTTTTTTGGAAGAAAGCCAAATTGGTTTTGGGAGAAAAAATTATTGTTAACAAGATATTCATAGAGCCTTTTGTGAATTAGCTTTTCAAAAATTTTTGAGAAAATAGATACCAGGGCTACAGGCCTATAGTTTTCAGGATTATTTTTCTGGCCACTTTTGTAGAGAGGCACTATTAGAGAAGTCTTCATTGATTGTGGAAAGATACTGATGTGAAGAGATTTGTTATATATATGGGAAATGGTTGGTACAATAGCGTTTTTAATTTATTTTATGACTTTTTTAGTTATGCCATCAATGCCAGGAGATTTGTTCAGGGACAGTGAATGAATTGTATTAAGAATTTCAGTTTCAGTGATTGGAGTCCATTTAAAATCATCATTAATTTCTTTATCTTTATAAAGGTTGAAATATTTTGCATCAATGGGTGTAGAGTGACTACATCTATTAGCAATATTGGGGCCTACATTGGCAAAATAGTTCTTTATGCAGTTTGAGATATCTGTTTCGGTTTTTAGAATATTATTATCTACTTTTAGATAACTTAGTTTAGTGTCTTGTTTTTTTGATCCGGTAAGTTGTTTTAGTTTATCCCAGTGTTGTTTAATATTGTTTTGTTCTTGTCTTGAATTTTTTTTGGTAGTATTGAGATTTTCTTTTCCAAAGGAGTTTGTCTATAGTTTTTTTATAGTTAATGTAGTTTATTTTATCAACTGGATTAAATGGGTTTGATTTATATTTTTTGTAGAGTTTATCCCTTTGTCTGAGGCTTTTTAGTAGGCTGCTAGTCATCCAGGGCTTTATACGATAGTTTTTTGAGGTTAATATTTTTTCATCATAAGATTCTTGTATACATTCATTAATTTTATCTACGAATTGATCATAAGCTAAGTTGATGTCTTGTATCTGGTGAATCTCATCCCAATTTTTTTCTTTAGTTTTGTTTGTAAGTTTTGTAAGATTAA
The DNA here is from genome assembly GCA_963576565.1 of Aspidapion aeneum. NCBI lineage: Eukaryota > Metazoa > Arthropoda > Insecta > Coleoptera > Brentidae > Aspidapion > Aspidapion aeneum. The sequence goes on from OY755038.1 coordinate 145,832,375, forward strand.
GAGTTTTTATGTTTTTATTTTTGCTTTGAGGTGATGACAATTGTGTTTTTTTAGTGATGATTTGTATGGCTGTTATATTGTCACGAGGGGGTTGTCGTGACTATTTGTGTACGTGTTGCGCACAAATAAAGAGGATCGTGAGATAGTTTAAGGGTTTATTTAATACTAGTACAAACATACTTACACACTAATCACTACTGTCTGGCCCAGTCTTCTGATACAAATATTATTCACGTGTAGGTCGGGTTCAGCTCTCGATCAGAATCTCTTTTCTGTTTCTATACTTGACTATTAAGAACTTAGGTACTTAGCGTACTCACTGAACTGAACCCCGACTATCCGTTCTTGATTGGTTTTATAGAAGCATGTGATTACAAACGTGTTTCAATCTTAAACATAAATCGTTTGCACCACATACTTCCTAGGTTGACGTCCTAATACTTTAACATCAGGTCAACCAACCAAGTTCCGGATAGCATGCCCAAATTACATACATGACATATGCCCCTCTTCGAAGAAAACTGGACCCACAGTTTTAAACAAAATAATTTAAAATCTGATTTAAGCAAAAAGAAAATAATAAAAAATTAACAATTTAACAATCCAATCGACAAATTAATAAATTAACCAAATAATACTCTGATTCGCGCAGCTTTACTTGCTCTTGGATCTTCTTTCTTCTTCATGACTAGTTACTGGTTAATGTTACCGCAGTCTTGCTATGTCAACGGAGATTGCGGGTTGCATGCTGCCTTATTCTTCCTCGACGTTTGCAGATCGCTCTGTAGCCATTGCCCATTTACTATTTGCTTATCGCCATAAATACTCTTCATCTCAAATTAGTTTCATTGGAAAATTTTGCTTCAGATTGTTAGGTTGTCGTATTGATTAGCTACACGACAAATTGGAGGGTTGACGTTGACTGCCTCCGCAATCCGGCCTAGATATGTTTCTGGTCTGGTGTATCTTGTTTGTTCTGAGCTGGCGATAAGTTTATGAATTTGTAGTTCGGACGATTGACTATCTGTGCTGGAGCATGATGCTATCCGGTCAGCTTGCTCACCCGCTTATCCGTCGATTGCATAACTTTGGTTAAACATAGGCCGCTTGGCTTGACCTTTAGAGACATTTCTTGGACATCATACACATACAGTCTTCGTTAGATTCTTCTTTTCTGGACTCGGAGCAAGTTAGGCTGGCGAATCTAAAACATATATTACGAGAGTTCATTAGACAAAAATTATTAATTTTAATATACATTTGGTTTCATTTAAAAATATTAGTAAGACCTGGCCTTTTCGCCATAATAATTAAAAAATAATATGAGTAATTAACATAAAGGTCAACATAACTAACAAATTTTAGACAAAATATATAGATATAAAAAATAACATAAATATTCTAACTTTTAATTATCATACGTAGGTACATTATGTCTTAGCATAATTTTGATTGAAAACAATGTTTACATGACTCTATAACACTACATCAAAATTAGTTGTATAAAAACCAATTTTTTTTTTTGCCGAAAGATAAAGTGAATACAATAAGTTAAAAATATTAATTAAAATTGGGTATAGATTTAAAAATAAATAATAATAAAAGTTTAACAAAAAATATTCAAATTTCAATTTATTTAAACTTATTAAACTTAATCAATCAAGGACCAGTTTAGATTTAGATATCTATTTCTTATTTAAATTGCAATAATATCAAGCGTAATTTAGAGTTTTTTTTTTTAAATATATATTTTAGCAAAAGGCTAAATAAAAGCTAAAGAAAAAAAGTAAACATAATTAATTCATTAAACATCTTTACTATTTAATGTTTTAACGTTTGACTGTTTTATTTATGGGTTGACCCATTACGTGATGAAATTATAGTTTTTTGAGTATAATTTTAGTAAGTATATGCTAAATGTAATAGATATAAATATTTACCTAAAAAAAATCCATATTTTTCAAAATATCATATGGTATCAAAATAACCTTATCCGATTAGAAAATAACAAATCCTTTGGTATAACATGATGCGCATATTTAAGATATCTTATTTAGTACCTTACATTTTTCAACGAACATTTCTAGCCCATTCACATAAACTTTAAATTAAAGCCATAATTTCATTCTTACCTACATACTACATCTTATATCTTCATCTTATATGTACTTCTATTTACCCTTATTCATACATATAAAAAATTACTATATTAAACACTACTTTTGAATCCATGCTTTAATAATTATAGGTACCTTTATACATTTTAAGTCGACTTAATTTTTTACCTTATTATTTATCTAATGCCTTTGTTGAGCCCTGACATTGGCGTAAACAAAAAGATAAATTAAAGTTTTGTGATTACTCTTAAAAAATGGTCTAAAACTCATATGCTAAAACACTAAGTATAACTTTTAATTCCTATATTCGTTAAATTCAATAAAATTATGCTTGCTTTATCTTGTAATATACATCTTACACTATCATTCTTATCTATATGCTTCTTACTACTTGGCTAGCCAATTCAAAACAGTATTTTACTCATTTAATCTCTTTTATCTTTAAATGGAGTAATAACCGAGAAGAGCGATTACGGTAATTCTATTGGGATCCCTGGAAAGTAATGACGTCATTGGGTAATACCGTCAAAATTCACAAAATATGTCTATACTAAAATCAACTTTTTCTAACTTATTTCTTTTAAAGACGGAGCTCCGATGTGGTTTTTTTTTAAACAAGAGGCTTCTGAAAGCCCATATAAACTGAGTTTTTACTATCGTAAAACTCAATAACCTGTTTAGGCGTTAAGCCTTTTGCTAAGACCAGTTTGCATACTTACGGATAATACTTACGACTTTTGTTACCTCATTGGCAAATTATTTTACCATAAATCCATCATGATAATTATTATTGACAAAGTTCTTTTTGTTTAGGCCTTGAACTTCACTTTCAATAGGGAACATTTTCCCATGCTATTTTTCAAAAGAGGACCATTTTGTATTTCTCTGCCTCACTTACTATGTTTGCTAAAAATTACCTAAAACAGAAACTTTGTTATTATTCAGGTATTTAACACGACATGGATGTGTGGATTCACAAACCACAGTACTACAAATTAAAATGCGTACCTAATAATGTTGTAAAAAAGAAAGACTGATAGTATGTGTGCCCTATGTTATGTGTATTCTATCCTGGCATCTGGATAACGATATTACTTTTAGAATGGCGCGTTCTGGCGCATTTTTAGATTAAAATATTTTTTTAAAATTTGAAGATATCTAGAATCATGAAAGTAAAAAATACAAGCATGTCCTATTAAGTCAAACCAATGTTTACAAGACTGGGTCGGTTCATAGTTATATAATCAAAGGTCAAACTTATATAACAAAACTATTCAAAAGTTCGTCTTTAATGCTCAAGTTAAAGGCCCTGGAGGTTCAAACTGAGATTAAATTTTAGTCTGAATTGACATATATAAACTTACTTCGATAGGCAAATTAGTTTCATTTAATTTTGCCTAGGTGACCACAACATAGCCAAATGATTGGAGTTACCGGTTTTCCTAAAAAGTTTATTCGAGAATAGTAGAAATATTTGGCCAGATAATTCGACAATATAATTTTAGCAGAATGAAAAAACTGATAAAAATGTAGATTAGGCGGATTAGTAGGTATACGAGATATTGCCAATCATATTCATAAGCTTAAAAGAAACAAATGTTTTTTAATGTACTTGAAAACGCAAAAGGTAGTTATGGTAGAAAAAAAAACAATACATATAATGTTTCATTATAGAGCTAAACTATTTGTTTAAAAACTTTTTAAAAAAATATGTATTAAAGCTAATTTTTATTTCTAACTTTAGTAATAAAACATTTGTGCCATACAGTGGTCTATAATAGATCCAATTGTGACTGCTTTAAAATAATGCATCCTTAAAATTCTTTAAAATGTTAGATAAGAGTGAAGGCTAAAGTTATAGAGATAAAATACAATTGCCTAATTATTATCTCATTGATTCGGGTTTCTAAGATCCATCTTGTATAATTTTCAGAAGGTGGTGGCCTAATAAGAGCATTACTTCATAATGTAAAAAATATACATAATTGTTTGAAGAATCAATAAAAGATAACTAATTAAAACTAAAAAAAAAATTGATGTATGGAGGGTTAAACTAAGAGTTAATTTAGCTTCAGTCGTTGCGAAAAAAAATATGATAGAAACTTGTCTTCCAGATGCCAGATTTAATACTATTTAATGTGATTATTTTAGAGATGCAGGAAAAAAATAATTAGTTAAGACGCACTGAATATTGGCCGTCATCAATATTGCTACCGTTATCATTATCATTATAAATAGAGCCATCTTGAGTAATCATGTTACACAAGTTTTCTGAGGAACTATTCTGAAAAGCCGAGAACAACCTTTGAACTGAAAATTCCAAATTATTTAAAGTATTTTGAGACAGGTAATGGTCATTTTGCTTGTTTATATTTAACAACGGATTTTGACTGCATTTTTGTTTACAATGTGAAATTTCATACTTGTTATTGCGATAAAAATTTCGTGAATGTTTTGTTTTTCTTTCGAGGCCTATGTCACTGACTGATGTGTTACCTATTTGAAAATTATTATGATTGTTGATATAAACATTTCTATTAATTTGAGACATTGATTTTTTATTTTTAAAATACAGATTTTGATTATTAATTTTGGTAAAAAAGCCTAAATTTGCACCCCTATAAATTTTTACTAACTTATGGTGCCTGGATAAAATTTGAAAATGGACAAAATCTTTTAAAATTGTTGGTTGTGAGACTAACTCCAGATGCTTAGCTTTAAGGCCTTTAGTAAACTGAAAGTTCGGAAAATTATTTAAAATCTGACTTGTAACTTTACATGGAATTTTTATATTTAGTGTTTCATTTGGACCTAAATAAAATATTTTTGGCGATTTCAAAAAAATCATGTCATATTTGCGTTTAGTAAATTTATCTGTGACGGAGAGGCAAGAATCTAAAGGACCAGAATACGAATTATAAAAATTAACTGAAAAGTCCTCCCCTATTGTCACCTTACTATTGCAATAGTTAATAATGACTTTACTTTGTTTAAGAAAAGAAGTACCCAAAATTAGAGGTACTGGTGGTTCTTACACTACAAGGGCAGAAACCCTGTGTTTGAAATGGCCAAATTGGATTTATATGTTTGTTTTCCCTAATGGGTTAACAATATGACCACCTGCTGTAGATAATCTACTATTCCCTTGAATTTTCAAAATTTTTCAAGCTAAACTTTTATGTATTATGTTTTGTGAAGATCCGCTCTCTAATAAAATATTTAAATTTTTTCGGTGATTTATGGAACCTTTGATTTGCAAGATATTTGAATTTGAACTAAAACACGACAAGTTTATATCCTCCTCAAAATTTTGATCCGATACGTATGAATTTTGCACTTTTGTTTCTGCGATTCGCTGTAACAAAAGTACAACGTCTTTAAGTTTGTCTTGTGTCATGTTATTTGTACATAAAATTTTAAAATTTTCATAAAATTCCCTCAAAATTCCATTTTCAAATGCCTCTAAGAAATCGAGAAATTCTATTTTAGGACTAATTAAATTTGACAAAGATAATAGTGAAAAATAGTAGCTTTTAATGCTTTCATTGGATAACTGTTTTCTTTGCCTAAACTGTTCTCTGAATTTTTTATATACAAATTTGCCACCAAAATAGTTAATGAAATCAGTTTTGACGTCATCCCATGCCTTATTTTTGTTTGAGTTTGTCTGTGTGTAGCTTATGTACCAAAAGTTTGCTGGTTTTTCCAAATAGGATTTTAAACATCTTATTTTAAATGTGTTCGGCCAAAAATTTTTGTCACAAATTCTGTCGTATTCGTTCATAAAATTAACGGGGCAACTGCAAACCGGATCAAACATGGGTGGTTGTGTAAATTGAGGCACGATTGGAGTCATATTAAGTGTGTTGCAAAGTGGTTCCATATTTAAAACAATAAAAACAAAAAATATCTGAAGAGAAAAAAATAAAATAAAACAAGATAAACTTCTTAGAGGCCTACAAAATGTAATGCCCAGCAAAATTAACGACCTACCAATATTCAAAAAACCTTAAGAAATGCTAACATCTCTATAAAAATAACTTGTAAAAAAAATTACAAAAAGAGATAAAATATCTTTCGAAAAAGATAACGGCACCTCCACCATATGTCACGAGGGGGTTGTCGTGACTATTTGTGTACGTGTTGCGCACAAATAAAGAGGATCGTGAGATAGTTTAAGGGTTTATTTAATACTAGTACAAAGATACTTACACACTAATCACTACTGTCTGGCCCAGTCTTCTGATACAAATATTATTCACGTGTAGGTCGGGTTCAGCTCTCGATCAGAATCTCTTTTCTGTTTCTTTACTTGACTATTCAGAACTTAGGTACTTAGCGTACTCACTGAACTGAACCCCGACTATCCGTTCTTGATTGGTTTTATAGAAGCATGTGATTACAAACGTGTTTCAATCTTAAACATAAATCGTTTGCACCACATACTTCCTAGGTTGACGTCCTAATACTTTTACATCAGGTCAACTAACCAAGTTCCGGATAGCATGCCCAAATTACATACATGACAATATAGTGATCTGTAATATCAGTATTGACTATTGTAGATTTTATTTCAAATTCTTTATTGTTTCTAACCATAAAGTGATCGATACATGTGCCTCTTTGATATTTGACATTCCATCTTGTGATGTTGTTAATTAGTGATATGAATCCCAATTCATGCAATGTGTTAAGATATTTGATACTGTTGTTTGTGCTTGGAAGAATGTCTCGGTTAATATCCCCAGTAATAATAACAAGAAAAAAATTCTCCAATTTCTGGCAAAATTTGTTCAAAGTCTGTTAAAAAAATGGGAATTTTGTATTGTTGCAGTCTATACATAGCTAGTAAAGAAAATTTTAAATTATCCTGGGAGAACTCAATAAAAATATTGTCAGCACTTTTCATATTAAAATTTGTAACTTTGTTTACACTTAATTGATTTGTTATAAAAACTACTAAGCCTCCAGCCCCATAGCTGTTATTGCATGCAAAGAAACTGTTATAATTTTGAATGTGGTATAGATCTTGTTCAAAATCTGAAATCCATATTTCTGATAGAGTAATTATTTCTGGTTTTTTATCAAGTGATTCCAAAAAAAGTAGAAATTTTTCAAAGTTTTTACGTATACTGCTTATATTTAGGCTTAAACAACTAAGTTGGTAGCTATTTTTGTCTGAATTTAAATCAAATAAAGAGTTATTTTCTTCTATAATATTTATGATTTTGGTTTTTTGTATGTTTTTTGGTTCTGTAGACAATTGGTCTAGAAAACGATTAACCATTTTGAACCAAACGAAATAGTGTAAGAGAGAGAAACAAAGAAAGGAATAAATGAATAAATGGATAAAATTAATCAAGAATTAAATCAAATAATTTAGTGTAGACTAAATTTATAAAAATACCTTATTTATGTTATTTTTTGGTTTTCATTTGTTAAGATTAGTGGTTTAGACGTGTAATCAATTCTCTCTCTCAACATTTCAATTTTCTTGCTTTTTATAGGGCAGTCACCATCCATGCTATCATGATTGTAGGTTATTGTTGTGTCAAACTTCTCATGTGTATATTTACAGTTGAGACATGTTGGATGTACTCCATCTTTCTTGGCTTGGCAGTGGTAACGCTTGTGACCCTCGCCACAATATGAGCAGACTTGATATCTATTTTTGCAGGTTTTTATTGTATGCCCATAGACACAGCAGATAGAGCAGCGCATAGGATTGATGTCTTCCATTATGGAGCACTCGCCTCAGCTTATTTTTAGTTTTTTATTAACTAATTTCTGGAATGTTATGCCAGATACTTCCCCTTTGGCAATCCAACCTTTAGAGTTTAGTGTTTGTCTTTGGTAATTTATTTTAATTTGGTCATGGGAGTCGAATACTTCTTGGTTCAGTATTTGAAGTTTATTCAAAAGCTCTATTCCGTCCTGATATTCTCGACGTAACCCAGTGATTATTATCTGTGGATTCTTTAATTCAGGTGTGATTATTTGATATAAATTAGAGTCAATCTTTTCTACTGCTTGGGTGTAAAGTTTTTCAGTTGCTTCTTTAGTTGATGTTTTCAATATAATTAGTCAATTTTTTGTTTTATTTATTTGTAGAGGTGCTTTAATTTCTAAGGGGTTAATTTTTTGTTTTATGTATTTGATTGCCTCATCTGTGTTTACTGGATCAGTTCTTGGTTTAATTAGAATTGATGTCTGGTTACTCCTTTGGGTGTATTCGCAACTTGGAGTCTTAGTTTTTTCAGCATAACTAACCTGCTTTGTATGTTTTGTTTGTGAGGTAGTTATAGTCCAGAACTTATCAATTTTGCTATTAAGTTCATCCAGTTTTGTGTCCATTTGCTTCAGAAAATTGTTTTTTTTTTAATTATGGCTTTACACTCATCACAAAACCACATTATTAAGTTGGCCACGTCTTTAATCTTTTTGTATTGTGGGTTGTTTATTTTCATACATGCAGTGTGGAACCATAACCCACACTGTCCTTCGCATTTTAAGGCAGAATCATTTTCTGTTACTAATTTTTCACAAAACGGGCAAGTTTCATCCATTTTTATAGGTTGGATTTTTATTTGTTGGTTTCGCTGATGTAGCCTTCACAAAAGGCAGTATTTTTAGTGGAAGTTTGTCAACATGGCTTTTGGCGCCAGAGTCATTTTTAGGTTATGCCCGATTATAAAAATTAGCTTGTCTAACGAACTGTCACGATCAGCTGTTTTTCGATCCAAGATGGTTGCCATAGGACAAACAAAGCATTTTCCCATAAGCGGCAATGTTAACAAAAACGTAATTTTCAAAAAAAGTGAAACGATTTAATTTACAACAAAGATGCTGTTTTAAGTATTGATCCTTTGTACACATGGGAAAAATGCGTTTTTCTAAAAAAAAAATCAATTAAAGCCAGTAAATCTCAAATAAAAGGGACCATGTTTTGTTCAAAAAGTCAGGTTATGTTTTTATTTACTTTTGTTTTTTTAAACTTTTTTTCTAGTTTTTTACTCAGTTTGAATAATTATTATTAGTTTCTGTGCTGTTATGAATTGTGGCAGCTGGGGAGATCTTGATAATGTTAATTTTGATGGAATGCCAGGTATTTTGACCTTAAAAAATCATCTTGATTTAAATGAACTAGGTATCAGCTCAAAGAAGGGAAAAGAACGTGGATAAGTGCTCTATTACCTGACTTAACAGAGGATAAATTGAAATATTCGAAAGTTTTTTGTCAGGTTTGTTTTGGATAAATATGTAGCTGCTATTTTGGCAACATTTTCTATTGGGATCTTTTTTTGTGCTCGAGTGGACCTTTTGCAGAAGAGTAACATAGAATTGTGTTAAACTGTAAGAAATACTTCACTATGATTTTCTTTCTATTCTAGGCAAGCAACTTTCAAAACTAGAATACAGCCATGATCCTGACTGGGTCTGTCCTGAATGGATTATTGTTTCAAAACGGTTGAAAAATTTTAAAAAATATGGTTGAAAAAAGGGTCTAGAGAAGAAAGAAAAGGAAAACAATATGAGGTTAAAGTGTGGGTAATGAGCTGAACCAAATTTGTACACCATCCTACAGAACTCTTAAATATACTCTTGGTAGTGTAGCATCCTGTATAGTGTCCAGTGGAGTCCTGTATCATCAAAGTTTCTTTTTCTTTAATAAATATTTATTTTACAGACCTCAAAACAGTTAAGAATAAACTTTTTTGGTGCAAATTTTCCTTTATTTCCATGCTTTTTGACACCCGAAACTTGTACACCGTAAAATTTGTATAGCATCTGACTGGACCTACTATGAGTCCTGTTGTGAAATTTCTACGGTACTGTTCTGAGCTTATTACCAAAAAAAAAAGTTTTTATGGCATCAAAAAATAGATGGAAAAAAAGTAATCTTTGATGACTTTGATGACCACAAGAAAAACAAATAAGTTCTCTCAGATTTTTTTTTCAATTTCTCTCAAAAAAAGTGGGTCCTAATGGGTCATATGCTGTTACGCCCAATTGTAGAGTAGAGTATATATTTATTTGCATAAACTTTTAGATACATAATTGAGCAAATATTGTTACAAAAAAACAGTAATAAAAGTAATAGTAGTAATACAACAGCGAATATTGTACTGTTGTAAAATTTGAACAGTACTGTTGTGAGCTGATGAACCATAGGTTTGACTGTACTTAAACCCTATGTATTATGTGTTATGTATACAGTGTGTGAGGCCAATGACAAGGAAAAACTGTATTTTAATTTTGCAAGTTTTTTTTTATATTATGTTTACTTATATTTTTTTAAATAAACATATTTTGTAAAGTACTTATTAGAAGTTTGCTTTACCAACATCGGTTGGAACTCATATGTGTATATTGATCTGTTGGACTGACCTACCTATAAGTTGTGCCTCTTTCATGTCACTACTGGAGGGTTAACACAATTAAACTTTGTCTAAACCGAAAAATCATAGTGAAATATTTTTCACAGTTTAACGCTATAGAAGGCCTATTACTTAGGAAAAAGGTTTAGTTAAGTACAACAAAAGATCCTAATAGAAAACCTGAATCTGATGAGAAAAGATTAGTCTATTTCAATTTCGTCTCTGTTAAGTGAGCCTTGAAGTGGGCTCTTTGAATAGAACTACTTATCCACTTCCCCCTACCTTGGGCTAATAGTTCATTGATTCATTGGTCAAAAAACTTCAAATTCAATGAAAACTAACATTATTAGCTCACACATATACTATACTATAGTAGTGTGAGCTATGGTGATCCTAATTTTTTCGAGAAAAAAAAAGTTGCTCCGATTTCAAAAAATTTTATATATCTTTGCGTTTCAGATGATTTTGAAACTTTTTTGTTGCGCCGTCTGTCTGTCTGTCTGTCTGTCTGTCTGTCTGTCTGTCTGTATGTCTGTCTGTCTGTCTGTCTGTCTGTCTGTCTGTCTGTCTGTGTGTCTGTATGTCTGTCTGTAACGACCAACGCGCATAACTCAAAAACGGCTTGCCCGATTTTAATGAAATTTGGTACCCAGGCTGGGTTTTGGGTCGAGATGGTCCCATTTAAAAATGAACAAAATCCACCGAACACAAGCCAAATAAAAGGGTGGGGGTAGATTTCAAAAATTAGAGTTTATGAAAAAATATGGCGAGTGTCATATCAAACGAAAGGTAATTGAGTCTGGAGTTAAACAAAATACATTTTAGTTTATTTAAAAAAAAGGGGGGGGTAAATTTCAAAAATTAGTGTTTAAGCGGAAATATGGCGTGTGTGATATCAAACGAAAGGTAATTGAGTCTGGAGTTAAACAAAATACATTTTAGTTTAAAAAAAAGGGTGGGGGTAGATTTGAAAAATTAGAGTTTAAGTCAAAACATGGCTTGTGTGGTATCAAACGAAAGGTAATTGAGTCTGGAGTTCAATAAAACATACTTCAGTTTTTAGTTATATTAGCTTTCACGTAGATACACTATAACTATAGTACCCAGTGTGAGCTTAGGTGCCCATAGATTGGCAGAGTATTATTACTTCCTCCACTGCCACAATTCACAACAGCAAAAAAACTTGACATAATAATCAGTGGTGCACCCAGAAATGTCTTGGGGGGACCCGAAACCTTTGGGGCCCGATATCTTTGGGGGGGCTCCAGAGGTCCCATGATGTTGTACTTTATGCTATTTTTTCTGTTTATTCATGAAATATATGGAAAATATCTAAAAAAATATGCGGTTTGGGGGGTCCGGGCCCCTAGCCCCCGCCCCCTTGGTGCCCCCATGTAATAATTCAAAATAAGTAAAAAAACTAGAAAATTAAAAAAAAAACAAAATAAACAAAAACATAACCTACTTTTTTAAGAAAACCGAACCGAACCAAACCGAACCGAACCGTCTCATTTATTTCAGATTTTCTGGCTTTAGTTTAATATTTTTAAGAAAAACGCATTTTTCCCATATGCACAAAGGATCCGTTCTTAAAACTGATTAATTTTTGAGACTGAAGCTCTTGTTGTTTTTGTGAAATTTACGTTTTTGTTAACATTACGGCTTATGGGAAATCGGTTTGTTTGTCCTATGGAAGACATCTTGGATTTGATCATATGTTTTGTTAGACAGCCCTATTTAGAATTTTCAGTCGGTCTAGGATAACTGGGCGCCGGGCCAACTCGGCGCCGCCAACTGGGCGCCGGCCAACTCGGCGCCGGACTAAAAAAATTTTTTTTGATAAAATGTGTAGATGAGAAATAAAATATATTATTTATATAAAAACATCTTTAAAAAATCCTTTACGCAATTTTTTACAATTTTCTATTTAGCTTCAGATGTTCTGTCTAACTAACTATCTATCAAATCTTGTGAAGCGTTTTTGACACACTTCCCATTATCCGATTTGGATGAAATTTGGTACACACGTAGTGGTCCCATGACAATATAACATTAAGAAAAAAATATCCTCCCACCCCTACCCCCACCCCTTCTATAGAAAAATGTTTTTGACAACTTTCCGTTATCCGATTTGGATAAAATTTGGTATACACATAGTGGTCCGATAATAATACAACAATAAGAAAAAAATATCCTACCACCCCTACCCCCACCCCCTTCCATATAAAAATTTGTTTGTGACACACATCCCGTTATCCGATTTGGATGAAATTTGGTATACATATAGTGATCCGATGACAATATAATATTAATAAAAAAATATCCTCTTACCTCTACCCCCACTCCCTTTCATAGAAAAATGAGTTTTTGACACACTTCCCATTATCCGATTTGGATGAAATTTGGTATACACATAGTGGTCCGATGATAATACAACAATAAGAAAAAAACATCCTCCCACCCCTACCCCCACCCCATTCCATAGAAAATGCGTTTTTGACACCCTTCCCATTATCCGATTTGGATGAAATTTGGTATACATATAGTGGTCCGATGACAATACAACATTGAAAAAAAAATCCTCCCACCACAGCAAAAAGAAATTTCAAATAAATTAGTAAAAAATTTTTTTTAAGTCACAAGCTTTTATAAAATGCATTTAAAATTAAAAAATAATTTTCTAACATTCTAATATTATCATAATAATAATATAATAATATTCTAGATTATAATGAAATCGCTGATCGTGAGTTGTTTGGAAACTCATTTTTCTATTAAGGGAAGGAGAGGGTGGGGGTAGAGGTAGAAATATATTTTTTGTTTGGGCTGTATTGCCATCGGACCTTTATGCATATACCAAATTTTATAAAAATCATTTGAAGTGAAGTGTGTCAAAAACGCATTTTTAATGGAAGCGGGTGGGGGGTAGGGGTGGGAGGACATTTTTTCATTATTGTTGTATTGTTATCGGACCCCTATATATATACCAAATTTCATCCAAATCGGATAATGGGAAGGGTGAAAAACGCATTTTTTATGGAAGGGGGTGGGGGTAGGGGTGGGAGGATATATTTTTTTTAATGTTGTATTGTCATCGGGCTACTATGTGAATACTAAATTTCATCCAAATCGGATAATGTGAAGTGTGTCAAAAACTTATTTTTCTATGAAAGGGGGTGGGGGTAGAGGTGGGAGGATATTTGTTTCTTATTGTTGTATTATCATCGGATCACTATGTGTATACCAAATTTTATCCAAATCGGATAACGGGAAGTGGGTCAAAAACACATTTTTCTATAGAAGGGGGGGGGGGGTAGGGGTGGGAGGATATTTTTTTCTTGATGTTGTATTGTCATGGGACCACTACGTGTGTACCAAATTTCATCCAAATCGGATAATGGGAAGTGTGTCAAAAACGTTTCACAAGATTTGATAGATAGTTAGTTAGTTAGACAGAACATCTGAAGCTAAATAAAAGCTTGAAAAAAATTGCGTAAAGGATTTTTTAGAGATGTTTTCATATAAATAATATATTTTATTTTCCATCTACACATTTTATTAAAAAAAAAATTTTAGTCCGGCGCCGAGTTGGCCGGCGCCCAGTTGGCGGCGCCGAGTTGGTCCGGCGCTAAGTTGGCGGCGCCCAGTTGTCCCATTCCGTTTTCCGGTAGTAAAGGATACTTTTAAGAGAAATTTACCACATTTTCGGTGACCGCAGTGATATGCAACTTAGAACACTTTTTACTTATTTTTGTTAAGTTTTTGTAGCAAACGCGTCAAATTTTTGAGGAGCACTTTTTCGCTTTTTTTTTATTGGTAGGGTCTAGGGGTAGGTGGTAGTAGTTGGTTTTTGGTTGGTAGAAGCTATGGGAAGGTAGTAGTAGTTGGTTTTTTGTTGGTAGAAGCTAGAGGAAGGTGGTAGTAGTTGATTTTTTGGTGGTAAAAGCTGGGGGAAGGTGGTTTTTGGGATAAAACTGAGTTGTAGCTGACTGATAGGTCACTGTAGCAGTTTAGAAGTGGTAACAGCTTAAACTTGTATTTGTGTTTTCTACGAACAAGGCGGGCTTGCGCCGAAAAATGCGAAAATTCGTTGGTCAGTAAATTCTTGGTCAGTTAAATAGACATTCCCGACATTTTCACGCCCGTGGTTCGCATTTCTTCCCCTTGGTGTTCTGTGGTGTTCTGTTAGGCAAAAAATTAGCTTGTCTAACGAACTGTCACGATCAGCTGTTTTTCGATCCAAGATGGTCGCCATGGGACAAACAAAGCGTTTTCCCATAAGCCGCAATGTTAACAAAAACGTAATTTAAAAAAAAAATGAAACGATTTAACTTACAACAAAGATGCTGTTTTAAGTATTGAACCTTTGTACAAATGGGAAAAATGCGTTTTTCTTAAAAAAAATCAATTGAAGCCAGTAAATCTCAAATAAAAGGGACCATGTTTTGTTCAAAAGTCAGGTTATGTTTTTATTTACTTTTGTTTTTTTTTACTTTTTTTCCAGTTTTTTACTCAGTTTGAATCATTATTATTAGTTTCTGTGCTGTTATGAATTTTGGCAGCTGGGGAGAGCTTGATAATGTTAGTTTTGATGGAATGCCAAGTATTTTGACCTTAAAAAATCATCTTGATTTAAATGAACTAGGTATCAGCTCAAAGAAGGGAAAAGAAAGTGGATAAGTGCTCTATTACCTGACTTAACAGAGGATAAATTGAAATATTCGAAAGTTTTTTGTCAGGTTTGTTTTGGATAAATGTGCAACTGCCATTTTGGCAACATTTTCTATTGGGATCTTTTTTTGTGCTTGAGTGGACCTTTTGCAGAAGTGTAACATAGAATTGTGTTAAACTGTAAGAAATATTTCACTATGATTTTTTTACTATTCTAGGCAAGCAACTTTCAAAACTAGAATACAGCAATGATCATGACTGGGTCTCTCCTGAATGGATTATTGTTTCAAAACGGTTGAAAAATTTTAAAAATGATGGTTGAAAAAAGGGTCCCGAGAAGAAAGAAAAGGAAAACAATATGAGGTTAAAGTGTGAATAATGAGCTGAACCAAATTTGTACACCATCCTACAGAACTCTTAAATAAACTTTTGTTGTGTAGCGTCTTGTATAGTGTCGAGTGAAGTCCTGTATCATCAAAGTTTCTTTTTCTTTAATAAATATTTATTTTACAGACCTCAAAACAGTTTAGAATAAACTGGTGAATTTGACAATCTCCCTAACTCAAACCTCTTTTTATCTTAAACTATTTTGGTGCAAATTTTCCTTTATTTCCATGCTTTTTGACACCTAAAACTTGTACACCGTAAAATTTGTATTGTATCTGACTGGACCTACTACAAGTCCTGTTGTGAAATTTCTCCGGTAATGTACTGAGCTTATTACCAAAAAAAAATTTTTTGGCATCATTAATAATAGATGGATAAAAAAGTAATCTTTGTTGACTTTGATGACCACAAGAAAAACAAATAAGTTCTCTCAGATATTTTTTTCAATTTCTCTCAAAAAAATTTGGGTTCTAATACTCCTAATGGGTCATATGCTGTTACGCCCAATTGTAGAGTAGAGTATATGTTTATTTGCATAAACTTTTAGATACATAATTGAGCAAATATTGTTACAAATAAACAGTAATAAAAGTAATAGTAACAGTAGTAATACAACAGCGAATATTGTACTGTTGTAAAATTTGAACAGTACTTACTGTTGTGAGCTGATGAATTTGACCGTACTTAAGCCCTATGTATTATAGTTCATGGAAAATCATATGGTGATGTATGGTGTGTGAGGCCAATGACAAGAAAAAACTGTATTTTAATTTTGCAAGTTTTTTTTTTTATATAATGTTTACTTATATTTTTTTAAATAAACATATTTTGTAAAGTACTTATTAGAAGTTTGCTTGACCAACCTTGGTTGGAACTTATATGTGCATATTGATCTGTTGGACTGACCTACCTATAAGTTGTGCCTCTTTTTCATTTTACTACTGGAGGGTTAAAACAATTAAACCATGGATCACCTTTGTTAAGGTGATCCGTGATTAAACTTTGTCTAAACCTAAAAATCATAGTGAAATATTTTTCACAGTTTAATGCTATAGAAGGCCTATTACTTAGCAAAAGGTTTAGTCAAGTACAACAAAAGATCCTAATAGAAAACCTGAATCTGATGAGAAAAGTTTAGTCTATTTCAATTTCGTCTCTGTTAAGTGAGCCTTGAAGTGAGCTCTTTGAATAGAACTACTTTCCGCTACCTTGGGCTGATAGTTCATTGATTCATTGGTCAAAAAACTTCAAAAACCTTTGGGGGGCCCCAGAAGTCTCATGATGTACTTTATGCTATTTTTTCTGTTTACTCATGAAATATATGGAAAATATCTAAAAAAATATGTGGTTTGGGGGGTCCGGCCCCCTAGCCCCCCGCCCCCTTGGTGCGCCCATGTAGTAATTCAAAATAAGTGAAAAAACTAGAAAAAAAGTTTAAAAAAAAACAAAATAAACAAAAACATAACCTACTTTTTTGAAGAAAACATGGTCCCTTTTATTTCAGATTTTCTCGCTTTAGTTTAATATTTTTAAGAAAAACGCATTTTTCCCATATGCACAAAGGATCTATTCTTAAAACTGATTAATTTTTGAGACTAAAGCTCTTGTCGTTTTTGTAAAATTTACGTTTTTGTTAACATTACGGCTTATGGGAAATCGGTTTGTTTGTCCCATGGAAGACATCTTGGATTTGATCATATGTTTTGTTAGACAGCCCTATTATGAGAAATAACCTTTTTTTTTATACTTATTTACTTAATCTGTGCCTTTTTTTTTCAAACCCAAAATTTCGTCCTCGTCGAATAACAGTTTTTTTGTTTTTTTTTACATTCTTAAAAAAAAACTATCGTATAGGGATAAAAGGTAAATAATATGGGAAAAACTTCAAAAGTGGTGGTTTGCGGAATGAAGTCTGTTGGAAAAACACTTATTTTGGAACAAGTGATTTATGGAAATAACCATTCTAAGGTGAGTAGGTAGGGTAGGTTAAGGTCACTATATAACGAAGTTCCTTCCAAAGGTAACGACATAGATTTTTACGTTTTAAAAAACCTCGTATACAATTGAAGTTGAAGCAAGGCCAACACAAAAATAGAGGTCCCTGAAAAAATGAGCTGTTCTCCCGGTGCTGAATTTTACATTGGGTCTTATGGGAGGTCAGACGTTTTTTTATGATATTTTCAAAATGGCACTACAGATTTCCGCAAAATTTCAGTGAAATATTCTCAGACACCATCCCGATATTCCACCAAAGGTTTGTAAGGAAACAACATGATTAAAAGGTTAAAATCTTCAAGATGTAGCATTCCTTATTTTGAATTTAAATTACCCGCCATGTACCACATGCCAACTGTTATATTTGACATGTATTTGACTTTGTCATATGTGATTGTCACATTCGCTTCTGCTTTAAACTTAATTT
The DNA here is from genome assembly GCA_963576565.1 of Aspidapion aeneum. Taxonomy (NCBI): domain Eukaryota; kingdom Metazoa; phylum Arthropoda; class Insecta; order Coleoptera; family Brentidae; genus Aspidapion; species Aspidapion aeneum. The sequence goes on from OY755038.1 coordinate 145,850,350, forward strand.
TTGTGTGAGCTTATGAAGCGGCTATGAAAAATTAGGACTTATTACACATTTAAAAAAAATTGTTCTGCCAGAATAAAGTAAAAACAATCTCAAAAACGGCTTTATTTAAAAAAATATCAAATATCCATGAACCGTCATTTCAACTTCAATATTTCAAAGACAATCAGCTGTGTCGTAATGTGACCATCAAAAAAAAATCAGCCCCGGATGTGACGTCAACAAAGTGGAGGATCATGGCCCGTCCATTTTGATAGCCCTGGTTGAAGCAGGGCTATCAAAATGGACGGGCCACGATCCTCCACTTTGTTGATGTCACATCCAGGGCTGATTTTTTTTTTGATGGTCACATTACGACACAGCTGATTGTCTTTAAAATATTGAAGTTGGAATGACAGTTCATGGATATTTGATTTTTTTTTAAATAAAGTTGTTTTTGAGATTGTTTTTACTTTATTCTGGCAGAACAATTTTTTTTAAATGTATAGTAATCCCTAATTTTTCATAGCCGCTTCATTAGCTCACACAAAAATTAAGTTGAAAGCAGAAGCGAATGTGACAATCACATATGACAAAGTCAAATACATGTCAAATATAACAGTTGGCATGTGGTACATGGCGGGTAATTTGAATTCAAAATAAGGAATGCTAAATCTTGAAGATTTTAACCTTTTAATCATGTTGCTTCCTTACAAACCTTTGGTGGAATATCGGGATGGTGTCTGAGAATATTTCACTGAAATTTTGCAGAAATCTGTAGTGCCATTTTGAAAATATCATAAAAAAACGTCTGACCTTCCATAAGACCCAATGTAAAATTCAGCCCCGGGAGAACAGCTGATTTTTTCAGGGTCGTGGCCTCTATTTTTGTGTTGGCCTTGGTTGAAGTTGAATTTCGAGGGGTGAACAGCTCTCACAATCTTTACACAATCCCTCTCAATCACTCACAATCTTACCACACTCTTTCACAATCCTTCACAATCCTGCATCCCACAATCTTTACACAGTACACAGTCTGTCCCAATCACTCACAATCTTACGACAACCCCTCACAATCTTACCACAGTCCTTCACAAGCCTGCACAAAGGAAACCAGAGTTGACATGAAGGAAGACCAGTTTTTCTTTTTTTTTTTTTTTTGGTCACAAGAATTTTTGATGGCCCGTCGTCCCCCAGCCAATCACAATCCCTCACAATCTTATTATTTATTTATTTATTTATTTATTTAATCAACGTATAAGGTACATTTTCAAGTAAATTAAATTAAATACAGTTGTTTAAAATCCTAACTTATTATTGCACAAGCAATGAGCAATAATAAATCACCAAACAATTTTATGTAAGAACAAATTTTTTTGCAGCTGATTTAAATTTTTCTAAGTTTGAAAAATTAAAATAATCAAGTTTAGAGTAATGTTTATTAGCAGTGTTTGATATTCGGTTTACTGGACAATGGAGCAAGTAGAATGCTCTACAGTATGGCACATGTAGAAGAGACTGGTTACGAGTGTGATAAGCTGGAACATGTATTTTAAGAGTTTCTAAACATTCAGGACTCTTAGTAATGTTGTTAAAAATTTTATATACAAAGCACACATCATAATACTCTCTTCTGCTGGACAAACTGTTCAGATTAAGGTAGGACTGAGTTAAGTCTCTTGTAAGATGTGTGCCAGTTTTTGAAAGAGTGTAGCATGCAAACTTTAGAAATTTGTTTTGGACATTATTTAATCTGTCTATGTGGATTTGATTATAAGGACACCAAATAATATTAGAAAATTCAAGTATTGACCTACAATATGAAATATACAGTGTTTTCAATGCAAAAACATTTGTAAAGTCCTTACATGTTCTTTTGATTGATTGATAATATTCTCATAATGGGTGTGGAAGGACAGTTCACTATCCAGGTAAACACCTAAATCTTTGATGACTGTAACTTCCTCGAGAATAATGTTATCAATAGAATACTGAGCTGGCAATTTTACAGTTAGCCGGCTAAATCTTAAAAATTTGCATTTATCTGGATTTAAAGACATATCATTGGCCTGGCACCATGAGAAGACAATGTCAATATCTCTTTGTAGCTGCAAAATATCTCTTAGTGACGTGATTTTAATAAAAAGTTTTAAATCGTCAGCAAACATTAGGAAATGACAAGAGAGTAATTCGCCAAGGTCATTAATAAAGAGGATGAAAAAAAGGGGTCCCAGGTGCGACCCTTGGGGAACGCCAGATGTTACTGTGAATGGATTAGATAGGTGACCATTAATTTTAACTTGCTGCCATCTGTCGATCAGATAGGAGCCCACCCAATTTAGCAAAGCTGCGGATAAACCATAAAAAGAAAGTTTTAATAGCAGCAGAGAATGGTTTACTTTATCAAAGGCTTTGCTGAAATCAGTGTATATAGCATGTGTCTCTAGCCCTTTATCAAAGTTTTGAAAGATGTGGTTTGTAAACAAGTACAGGTTTGTATCTACAGACCGGCCAAGGGTGAAGCCATGTTGCTGTGACAGAATTTTACTCTGGAAATGGCCAGACATAATTTCCATGACACACTGTTCAAAGACTTTAGGAAGTGCTGATAAAATACTAATTGGCCTGTAGTTTTTGATGTCACTTTTATCACCAGATTTGTGAATGGGAGTAATGTAAGAAAGTTTCCAGACATTTGGAAATCTGCCAGATTTTAGAGAACTGTTAAAAAGCAGGTAAAGAGGATAGTAGAGTGTTTGAGAGCAAAGCTTTAAGACTCTGTTTGGAATTCCATCAGGGCCTTTACCTTTTTTGATGTCAAGGGAACTTAATGCTTTTTCTACTGCAACAGCGCCAATAGTGATTTCGCTAAGATTATCATGTATTTCTTTATCAACTTCCTGTGGATGGTTTTTCTTTGCATTGAACACAGACGAAAAGAACCTGGCAAACAAATTGGCCACATCCTCACCCTCTGTTGCTGTTGCATCGTCCAAATGCATTTCCTGGGGCACTGCTCCAGTACTCGATTTGGAGCGAATGAATTTCCAAAAAGTATTTGGATTATCATTAACAGAGTTTTCTGTTTCCTTTATGAAAAGTTCATAGCAATGAGCAGATAATAACTGACATTGCCTTCTCAAAGTGCTGAAATGAACGTAGTCAATATCACAGTTAGTACGTTTATATTTCTTATGCGCTAACTTTTTCTGAAAAATTAAGTTTTTTAGTTCATGAGAAAACCATTGAGGAAATTTAGACGAAGGTTTAAACACTTTAACTGGAACAAAATTATCGAAGCACGAAAATAGGACAGAGTACAGATTATTAGTTGTTTTATCAATATCATCATCCAGAATAGATAGCCAGTTAAAACTTAAAAAATAATTATTTATTCGTGCGAAATCCGCATTTTTAAAGTCATAGTAAAAACACTCTTTAGGTTCCAGATTTTTTGCGGATTTACTATGTAATAATATTTCTAAAGGTGGGTGCAATGGATCTGGTTTAACCAGTCCAACACTCTTTACTACGGCCTTAAGCTCAAAGTTTGCAAAACAGAGATCAAGAATTTTATTTTGGTGATTTACTATCCCATTATACTGAGTTAGTTCGAGAGATGCATACGTATCACACACTAGCACATCTTTTGCATTGAACAAATTTGACGGCGAAAAACCGGACTTACTGACGTTTTGAGAGCACGCGACTTCCGCAAAATTGTAGTCACCTGCAACATCTGAAGGCAAGAAGCTCGAGTCTTCGATGTTTTGAGACCATGTAATGTCAGGAAGGTTAAAATCACCAACCACTATAACTCTTTCGAACAACTCGCCTGCTGTTGATACCGACTTTAAGTGGGCTTCATAAACGGATATACCCATGTGTGGAGGAATGTAAACGCAGCCGACGCAGTAAGTTGCGTCACCAATCGACACTGACACCCAGATTTCTTCAACGGCTGGGTTACTAAAGTTTAGCCGGTGAGATTTGTAACGGTCGTTTATTGCAAGAATAACTCCACCTCCTTTTGATTTAGTACTGTTTATAGAGTTTCTGTCAGTTCTATATACGGCGTAACGAGAGTCAAGAAGTTCAGCATCATTTATGGTGGAGTCAAGCCATGTTTCGGTTAATGCAATGACAGAATATGATTCTATTTGAGCAGAGCAGAATATTTCTTTAAGTTTGGTTTTTGAACCACGCAGGTTTTGATAAAAAAGTGAAACGAGTTCTACTGATGGGCATCTTGAAGTTGTTGTCCTGACCGAAAATTCTTGTTTGCAGGTTCGTTCCGTGACGGGCTTGGACGAAACTCCTTAACATCTTACCACAATCCCTCACAATCTTAGCAAAAGATTGTGGATTTTCACAATCAGTGTACAGTTTTTGGGTTAGCTGTTCACCCCTCTTTGAATTTATTACATAAAAACATAATTGTTTTACAGGTCGTCAAAAATATATTGTACAACTTTTAAAAAATCTTAAATACCTATAGTAAAATTTGGTTTAAAAATCTTGCAGGACACACTATGCTAAAAGGCTTAAAATTAATACCTACATAAAAATACAAACACACACACGCACTCACATACAGAGATATACTCACAACATCTTTAAAAATCCAGATCCGAGAAATGATATTTTATTTATTTATTTACGGGTCAAGCCCATTTAAAAATTTTACAATAGTGCACTTAAGAAAAACAACAAGTTAATACATATAAACTAAGCAAAATCAAATGATTAGATAAAGAATAAAATTAAATTAAATTTTGACCATGTAACATTAAATAAATAAATAATAAATAAAATAAATAAATAAATAAAATATTTATTAATGCAATATAGCATTTACAAAAGTTTGTTATTTGAGCAAATCTAATTTACTTAACATTAAAAATATGTAATAAAAAGATAACCATATTAAAATATGAAAATCAAAAATATAAAAATTGAAACACTGAACATAACAAGATAAAAAGGGAACATAACCTACACATAATAATAATAAGACAATTGGGCATAAAAATAATTTTAACATTTTATGTTATAAATTTTTAATTTTATTCTTGAAGGTAGTTAAAGAGCACCCAAAAAAATCATCATTCATTGGCAAATTATTTCCTTCTCTACACATTCTGTTTAAGGGAGAGAAATAAGTGTAATTTACTCTGCAAATTTAATGAAAAAAGCTGAGTCTGTCTTGTTAATCTGGATGGAGCATGAAAGCTTATTTTTTCCAGTAGATCAGTTGCATCTATTTGATTAGTTATAATTTTATACAGCACACAGAGATATGTCAATCTCAATATATGTCCTTCTATTTGCCAATGTGTCAAGATGGAGAGAGGAGAGCAACTCTTCATAAACAATGTTTTCTCTTGGAATATTCATCCTGTAACCCACCTGTTTCACAAATCGCTTTTGAACTTTCTCAATAAGGTCAATGTAGACTTTATAATTAGGGGACCAGACAGTGCAGGCATATTCGATAATAGACCTAACCAAAGAACAATACATTAGTTTTAAAAATTGTAAATTTTCAAAGTCTCTTAAAGTACACATGGCAAACCCCAGGATATTCATTGCTCTACTTACAGTGTACTCTATATGGTATGTAAAACTCAGTTCTGTATCCATCCACACTCCCAAATCTTTAATTATTGAAACCCTTTCCAGTTGCTCAGATCCTATCTGGTAGTCAAATAAAAAAGGCTGCTTTAGTCGATAAAATGAAATAATTTTGCATTTTTTGGGGTTTAATTGAATATTGTTTTCTTGACACCATTCCGCTAGACAACCAAAATCATCTTGCAGTAGTTGACAATCTTCATGACAAGTTATTTTCTTTAAAAGTTTTAAATCATCACAATAAAGCAGAGCAATGGAGTCCCTAAAAATATTTACAACATCATTAATAAAGAGATTGAAAAGTAAAGTGGACAAGTGACCTCCTTGTGGTACACCTGAGTGAACTTGGATATCAGATGAAACTACAGAATTTATTTTAACAATTTGTCTATGATCCCCTAATGAGTCATTCAGCCAACCCAACATGGATCCATGAAAACCAAGGGCTTCTAGCTTTTTGATAAGTATAGAGTGATCAACCCTATCAAACGCCTTGGAGAAATCTGTATAAATGGTATCCACCTGACACCGGTCCCCCAAGGCATCTGATATATGACACTGGTAAGTCAATAAATTGGTAACTGTTGATCTGTCCTTCACAAAACCATGCTGAGCTGGAGAGAGGTTACCTTACTAGCAACAATAGACTCAAAAATTTTACTTATTATAGATATTTTTGATATGCCTCTATAGTTTGATATATCTGTCCTATCTCCATCTTTAAAAACAGGTGTAAAGCTTGTTTTCCACAAATCTGGATACTTACCACAAGATAATGACAAATTAAAAATTCTTGACAAAACATTGGACAGAACATAAGCACAATTTTTCAAAAATATTACAGGAATTTCATCAGGACCTTTACCTAGCTTATCATTCAGCTTTAAAACAGAATTACAGACCTCAGTTGAAGAAACTTGACAGAAACCTATGTCAGCAGATAAATTGAAATTAAACTCATAATTGGATTCAGCAGATTGTTGGTACACTGTTGAGAAATGTTTAGCAAAAAGTTCCACAATTTCAACCTGGTTAGAGCCATCCTTATCATGAAGCTTCATATTACTCAGATAATCAGAATTTTTCTTCTTTTGCTGAACATATCTCCAAAAATCTTTACTATCATTAATATTTTTCTCCATTTCTTCAATATAATTTCTATGACTTTGACTTGCCTGAGATTTTGCCAGGGACCTTAATTGAGAGAAAATTTGGTAGTCCTCAATTAATCCAGTTAATTTTAATCTTTTATGAGCTAACTTTTTTTGAATAATAGTAGATTTTAACTCATTACACATCCATTTCGGAAATTTAGGTTTTTTTAAAAATACTTACAGGAACAAAAGGTTAATAATTTCATATAAAATATCATAGAATGATTTTACAACTTTATTGATATCAGGCAAGTCAAAGATTGCATCCCAGTTTACATATGATAAAGCCATAGTTAACTCTCTAAAATTTGCCTTTTTAAAATTTAAATAAACATGATCAGGTGTTACACTGTTATTCCTAGGTTCAGATTGTATTTTTAATTCCATATACAATGCTGGATGCGGCTTATCTAATTTCAGTAAAGGACTATCACTAATGAACACCTTGGAATCAATTCCATTGGTAAAAATCAAATTTAGGTAATTGCCATAGCAATTCGATACATTATTAACCTGAAAAAGATTAAAAAATGCGATTACTTCAGCGAGAGATCGAACTTTATCAGTTAAAACACCATATGGCCTAGACCCAAAAGAATCACTTTCCCATTTTACCTTTGGCAGGTTATAATCACCAAACAGCACAATATCTACTGACTCATTATCATAACCATCCAGAGCAGAAACTAATGATGAACAATAGTCTTCATATTTTTCCAAGAGGGGAGTCTGGAGGGATGTATGTATTACCAATTATTATGTTTCTCTGCTGGTATTTTACTGTTACAAATAGATGCTCGACAGTTACAATTGGTGTAATTAAAAGCCTGGAATAAATCTCTTTTTTTACTAACAAAAGCACACCCCCTTGTGAGTCTTTCTGGCTTGTATTAGTTCTATCAAATCTATAAGCTATATAGTTAGAAGCACCCAGTTCATTCGAATCAATGTCACTGTTCAAGAACGTCTCAGTAAGAACAATTATATCATAATCAACTAAAGCAATTTCACACACAAATGTGGTTAATTTTCTGCGCAATCCTCTCACATTCTGATAGTAGAATGTTAGCGCCTCATCCTCTGAGTGTGAGCCTGATAAAAATTTCCATTATTTCGATTACTATGATTTTTATTATAAATAAAACCATTGCGTCGAAAATTAAAACGTCTAAAAGTAATCCCCTCAGGCCAAAAAGATTCACTGGAAACTATGTCATAAATATTGGATGGCACACCTACCTGAAAAGCATTTACCCCATTATTAGAAGTGAGTTGTTTAATTGTTAAGTCACTTACATTTGGGAGGTTTGCATGATTTTTTATGTACATTTTTACAGTCTCTTCAGTAACAGATTGGTCTGCACGGCCTACATAAAGCCACATTTCACTCGGGACACATTTGAAACCTTCAGTATTATCACTAAGAGTTCCTTTTTTTAGGGAACTGGCTCTGTCCAACTTAGCTGAAGAAGCTTGAAAATTTTGCATACCCATATGATTGTGCATTGACTGTGATAAAGTTGCTTCTGCCTTCTTTATGGCCTGACATATGTGAGGAACCTCGGGAAAAGTAGTCTTTCTTATTGTTTTTGTTTTCTTCAGTAACTTCTACCATAACCTCACTTATAGCTGTGGAAACTTGACTAGCTGTCACATAATTTTCTCCTCGGTAGTTGTTGTTTGCACCTTGCACTTGTGAACTACTTGTCATGGGACAAGGGGACATAGAGCTGGCAATATTGTGTGAAGAACTCCTTTGTTCCACTGTTCCTTGAGTTCTGGAAGACTTTGTGTATTGGTTTGTTGGCACTGAATTATTTTCCGAAGCTAAATTTACCAAATTGAAACCATGATTAATCCTATTGGACTGCTGTCCTATTAAAAGTTGTAATAACTCCTTGTTGGAATCATATATGTTCTGAGACACCAAATCAAGTTTATTATTTATATTTAATTCTAGAGATTGCAAGACTTTTGATATGGCTTCATTTACTGCAGTATTAATGCAGTTTTTTATTTGGTCAAAATCTAGATTGCAGACAAAATTATCGTTATCATTAGAGCCTTGCTCAGCATAATGTTCTAAACAATCTCTACACCACACCAATACCAGTCTTTTTTGTGATAAAGAGCATCGAATTTCTTGAGCCGAGATGCCACTACATACCTTACAGGAAACTCGACTGCATCTGTTGCAATGATATCCAAACAACAGATTTTTATCTTCTTTAAAATAACAGGAAATCTTACAAGTGTCACAAGTAAGCTCAGTAAGATCTTTTTTTTTGAGAACTCATTTTGTCAATTAAAATTCAAAAAATTGTTTTGTTTATTTTCTGTCAGTGAGGTTATGTCACAATATGGCTAAAAGCCCATCAATAACTTGTTTCATCAAAACAGCTGACTGAAGGTCACAGGAGTAAATTCCTTCCTGGTTTTTCAGTGATGAAATTCTCTGTGTGGGGCAAAGCCCCTGGCAATACAAAACACTTTTTATGTGTCCAGACACTAGCACTACAAATGTTACTATAAATACAAATTAATTATAAGTTTATTCAATCAAAAAATTTAGTTTTTGGAATAGCGAAAATTATTGGTTATGTTCACTTTTTTGACACAAATCATGTAAAAATGTAGTTTGGATTTAAAAAAAAAACACTTTTATTTTTTAAGGCTTAATTACTTAAATTAGGTAATTAAAGAGAAAGGCCAGAGAGAGCTCTTACAAATGGTTCATAGGGCCCAAAGAAATCAATGTCACCCAATTCATTACAGAGCCTAAGGGTACGAGGAATAAAAGAGTGAGATGCATAGTTGGTTCTATGAAACTGTTGATGAAAAGTATAAGTTCTGCGAGTGTTGCGGGATGGTACATGTAGAGCTATTTTTGAGGTTAAGTAGGGGCAGTCAATTGTAGAGTTTATAATTCTATGGATCAGTTTAAGGTCTCTCTGTTTCCTTCTAGAGGAAAGGGTTGACAAATGAAGTGTCTCACAAAGTTGTTTGTAATGGAAATCTTCATTGTTAAAAAATTTATATCTAATATACCTGCAGAACTTACGCTGAACGTTTTCCAGGCGATGGATATGACTGGTATAGTTTGGACTCCACACTGATGCAGCATATTCGAGATGTGTGAGAACATATGAGAAATACAGAGTCTTGATGGAGTCAATGTTGACAAATTCCCTTGTATTACGTTTTACAAATCCAAGCATCCGAAGTGCTTTGCTGATTATTGAGTCATTGTGTGGTGCAAAATCAAGATTCCCTCTCATCAAAACACCCAGATCTATTAAACAAAAAACAAAGGAAAAAATCGGCAACACGCTAGAAGCTTACCTTCTGTGATTCTGCAGCATTCACTGGCGGCGCCGCCCGTTCTTGCGACTGGAATTTCGGTCTTCAACCCGAAAACACATGTGACTTCTTTTAGTTTTTTGGCGGAAGTGGTTTCTTCATTCCCCTGTCACACACAGGGTGGCGCTTCAAACTTCCAGCGTGAGCAAAAACCGCGCATGATCGTACCAAAATGATCAGGTGATCAAAAAGAAAATAACTTTCAACAAAGAGAGAAATTATCACCTGATCGCAATTTTTCCCAAACAGGACTTTCTTTTTTGAAGGTTTTTGCAGAAAGCCCAAAATATCAAAACAAACTTTAAGGTTAGGTTTTCCAAAAAATTCAAAAAAAAGAAAAATAACTGGCAGCATTAAACATTCCGCCCACCATAAAAATTCCCAATTTTTATAGAAAAACCCAAAAAAAACAAAAAAAAATCAAAAAAAAAGGTTATTCAATTACCCAAAAGGTCTAAACAATAAATTAGCATTTTTGCAACAATAATTTTATCGCAATAACTATGGACGTCATACTTAAGTTAATTCAAATAAGCATGATTCACGCTACACAAGGCTTTGAAGGTTGGTTACTGGCTGGGTAACGGACATATCTTCACCAAACTACGGTCAAGTAATCCTTTCGCGGTTTTGACTTGCACGACACGGGGGATTCTATCTGGACTCGAGTAAATTTTTTCAATTCTACCGAGTGACCACTTCAATGGGGGTAGGTTTTCGTCTTTCAACGCTACTAATGTTCCAACTTTTGGAGGGTTATCGGGGGTATTCCATCTTTCGCGTTGTTGCAACGACTGTAAATACTCCATATGCCAGCGGCGCCAAAAATGCTGCTGGATCTGCTGAACAAGCTGCCAGCGATGGAGACGGTTTAACTTAACATTGGTTAGATCTTCATCGGGAGGGGCTGTCAAGGGTTCCAAAGTGAGGAAATGTCCAGGAGTAAGACTTTGAAAGTCATGAGGATCAGGGCTCATACTACACAATGGTCGACTATTTAAAATAGCCTCAATCTGAACCAATACAGTCATCAACTCTTCAAAGGTTAGGATTTGATCCCCCACAATTCTCTTCAGATGAGTTTTTGTGGACTTTACCCCAGACTCATGGAGTCCACCAAAATGCGGACTGGCGGGTGGATTAAAACACCACTTAATCGCTAAAGTCTCAGCAGCTTGCTGACAATAGGACACAAGGAGGTTATTTGCCCCAACAAAATTAGTGCCCTGGTCACTGTAGAGGGCATCACATCTGCCACGTCTACCAACAAATCGGCGGAGGGCAGCCAAAAATGCATCAGTGGACAAATCAGAAACACCCCCCAGGTGAATGGCCTTTGTTGGGAAACAAACAAAAATACACCCATAAGCCTTTTGACTTTTTACACCACGACGCTTGGTTAACGTGATGGAGAATGGACCCATAAAATCTACACTAACATGGGAAAAGGGCTTCACCTGGGACACTCTAAATTTAGGAAGGTCACCCATGAATGGGTGCAATGGTTTGGGATTTACCCTGGCACAACAAAAACACTTGGAAACAACACTGTGAATGGCACTTTTCACCGACAAAATCCAAAACTGTTGATTTAGGAGGTACTCCAATAAGCGAGGACCTGGATGTCCATGCTCATTATGGAATTTTTCAATAATCAAAGTGGTAAGCCTATGACTATGAGGCAACAACATGGGGTGTTTCACCTCATATGCTAAATCAGTGTGACGTAATCTACCGCCCACCCTGAGAACACCATGGGAATCAAGAAAAGGAGCTAACTTTCGAAGAGGCTTAGCACAACTCTCACCCTTATGTATCCTTTTCAAATCTTCAAAAAAAAACTTCTTGTTGTAAAACTCGCACAACAACTAAAGTAGCATAATAAAGATCTGCCTCATTGAGGGCTTTAGTAGGAAAAGATAAAGAAGGATCTTTTTTCACTCGAAAAGGTCTCAAACAAAAGGCAACAATGCCCAAGATTTTACGTAAAGAGGAGTACTTAGTGAGTAACAGCTGTACTTCATCAAGGGGTATTTCTGTCACAAAAACAAAACGATTTTCCTCAGGGGGTAGATCAGCATCAAACGCATCAATTTTGTGGTTCATAGGCCATGTTTCACTAGACTGGGCCAACCAGGATGGTCCAGTAAACCAAAGAGGATGGTCTATCAATTGACCAGGAAGTAAGCTCCGGGATAAGCAATCAGCTGGGTTCTCCTTACCATTTACATGGTACCAACAGCTGGGGGGAACTTTCTCTTGAATAGTCTTTACACGATTGGCTACAAAAACCTTTCGTTTTGATGGACACGATTTTATCCAAGCCAGGGTAACGCTGGAGTCAGACCAAGCAAAAATCTTATCAATCGGGACGCAATCAAGATGATTGCCAACAAACTCCAATAGCTCTGCCAACAATACAGCAGCATACAATTCTAAGCGTGGTATAGAAATACTTTTCAAAGGGCACACTCTACTTTTCCCACACAAAAGGGAGATAGAAATATTTCCATCCAACTCAATTTGTCGAATATATACTGCACCACCATATGCACACATTGAGGCGTCACAAAAGCCATGCAATTCAGTGGTGACAGCATTTTGCTTCACAACATAACGAGGTATTGATATCGAAGATAATAATGGTAGTTGCGACACATAGAGTTGCCACTGTGCAACAATATCACTAGAGGGGGTATCATCCCATGAAAGACCCTGGACCCACAAACGTTGCATTAAACATTTAGCAACCAAAACAACTGGGGCTAGGAACCCGAGTGGATCATATATCCTTGCAATCTCAGAAAGAATGTTTCTCTTGGTACAAGGTCTTTCCATGGGCATCACATCATAACAAAACGAATCCAATTTTGGACACCACTTTAGTCCAAGGATTTTTAAACCAGCAGATTCATCATCAAAGGAAATTGGTTGCTGATGACTAGCTGGAACCGATTCTAGTAACTCAGGAGTGTTGCTAGTCCACTTACGAAGTTCAAAACAACCCAATTTTAACAACGCAATTAGCTGTTTCTGGCTTTCTAAAGCTTCAGCTACAGAATTAGCTAATCCGATGGCATCGTCCACATAAGTAGTATGCATCAACACCTTGCTCGCTAGTGGAAAGCCACTGCCATGATCTTTAACGAGCTGGTGAAGAGTACGAATAGCTAGGTATGGGCTCGAATTCACACCATAAGTTACTGTTTGAAGAGAGTACTCTTGAATCTCCTCGGTTGGGTCGAACCGCCACAATATCTGTTGATAACACACATCAGCCTGATGCATATCAATCTGGCTGAACATTTGACGTATGTCACTAGAATATACAACACTATAAAGGCGAAAAGTAAGCAATATTGACACAATATCTCTTTGGAGTTTAGGTCCTACCAATAAAATAGAATTTAAGCTATGACTATTTGAGGTCTTGGCAGATGCATCAAAAACAATTCGAATTTTTGACAAGTCACCATCTGCGTTCACAACTGGGTGGTGTGGAATAAAATATGAATGGAAGTCAGGGCTAGAATTGGTCAATTTCATATGCCCCTGGTCTAGGTAATCCTGAACAAAGTCTTTGTACGCACTATACAAAGCAGGATTTTTCAACAATCGGTTTTCCATCATTAAATCTACGCAATGCTTGACCTTTAGAGTTACCAAGTTCTTGTCGAGGCTCTCTGAAAGGCAAGCGAACAACATATCTGCCGGACTCAGTTCTTGAATGAGTGGTAGCAAATATTTTTTCACATAAATCCTCATCAGAGGAAAGAGGGATTTTTTGAGGGGTCGATTCTAGTTCCCAAAACTTTTGTAAGGTACTATCCAATCGAGATTCTATAGGGGAAGACACTGAGGTCAACAAACTAATGGGTTTTTGAGTTTTACGAGGACCATCAATACCACCAAGGAGTATCCAACCAAATATTGAATTAATGGCACAAGGTCCTCCATTTTCTCCTTTTTTAAAGCCAGGCACAAGCATCTGACCAAACAAATCAACACCAATTAAAAGGTCTACACTACTAGGTTCTCCAAAATTAGGATCAGCAAAATCTAAATTTTTTAGGTATGGCCACTGAATAGAATCATATTCTACAACAGTCACAGGTATGGTTCCACAAATTTTAGGAATAAGAATGGCATCACAGGAAAACAAACTATCAGGAAACTTGGACGAGCTTATCTGCAATGTTACATTGCCATCTGATGTACTAGAAATCATGCCATTTATTCCTTCAATAGGAGTTTTATTCGGAGCTACTTTAAGTTCTAACCTCTCAGCCAAAGAGACGGTTACAAAGGATACTTCACTAGCGGAATCTAAAATTGCCCGACAAGACACAAACTTTTTGTTGGCATCTACCACTAAAACTTCGGCAGTTGCAAAAAGCACAGGTCTCCTCTTACGAGGTTCAAAATGGTTGCTACTGGGTGTAGCGGTACACAATGCCTGTTGGGCACCTTCACTATTAAGTATAGGGGGGTCTCCCCTGGACGATCAACTTGGGGGCTCGGAGAGCTTTTCACAAAGTGCAACAGGGAATGGTGAAGACCCTGGCACTGACGACACGTGGCATTTGTAGGGCATTGAGATACACCATGTTTGCCAAAGCAGTTAAAACACAATCGTTCACGCTTAACAAATTGATGGCGCTGACCTACTTCTAATTCCAGAAATCTGGTATACTTCACAAGGGGATGGTAGGGCTGTTGCTGGCAATAAACACATCCTTTATTACCAGACTGGCCTGCTCCAGTCAATAACACAGGATAGGGTGGTTTGCCACCCTTCCTAGGGGGTAGAGAAGGTGAGACCTCCTTCGGCTTATTCAAAAGAGAACTATTTTCCAAAGCCCGACAATTTTTCTCTAAGAATTTAAACAAATCTTTATAGGACGGGATTTCCTTATCACTATACTCAATCTCAAACTGAGTTTTCAATGGGGTATCAACTTTTTGCAAAAGAAGAATCATTTTAGCAAAATCTAAAAGGTCTACGTCATCATAGTTTGACAATGCTTCCAAATTTTCCCGGAAAGTGGACAACAATAACCTCAAATCATGTGGGTTGCTCGATTTTGCAGAAGGGGCTTGACAAATAGACGTCCAATAATTTGTTACCAAAAGTCTTTTATTATTAAAGCGTCTAATCATCGCATCGAAGGCTACTCGATAATTATCAGAGGTTAGCGGTATGTTCCTAATTACAGATGCGGCCTCTCCCACCAGAGCGATATTTAAGGCTTGAAATTTAGCTATTTCACTCATGTCAGCTTTATCGTGGACAAGTGACTTAAACATATCAAAAAAGGTGGGCCATTTTTTAAGATTAGCGTCAAAATGGGGTACCTCTATTCTTTTAATTTCAAGACCCCTGTCCACATTTACCAGGGAATGGTTCAAAATTGTCTGTGAGGCATCTTGGTATTCCTCCGGATAGAGCTCACGACAAATCGATCTAATTGTGTATTTCATTTCATCAAATTCCTGCACTAAAGTTTCCTGGCTTTCTTGTATCTGATCACTACTATCCAAGCTTATAATTTCAAAATGCAATGCATCGAAGTGACTTACCAGAGAAGGCACATCTTCCCATCTGGGTTTTAACTTTTTTGCCTTCTCTGCATTGCCCTGGGCTTCGACGGCTCTATTATAAGTTGTTTTTAATTTATTAAAAACGCTATTTTGTTGTTTTTTCAAAACTTTTATGTCAGACATGACAAAGCGGTTTTTATCAGATACAAAAAAGTAGGTTTTTTCGCCATCAACACCCGGGTACGGTTCGCTAAGAACGCGGCAACAATCTCGCGCCTAACGAAAGCAAAAAACGAAGGTAAATTTCGACGGATTTCACACAAACAAATTCGAAACCCGACGAATAATAAAATTTTTTCTAACCTCGGAGGTAAACAAAACAACACGTGAAGTTGTGAGGTTAGAACACACAAACGTCAATGAAATGTCAGCCAGCAAGAAAAAAAACGGGGGGGGGCCCGGGCCGCTGTCAAATGTCGAACGGGGGTTTTTTTATCGCCGCACGAGGTAATAAACCAAACTCAGGGCAACCAACTTTTCAAAACCATGCGGACTCTAAAAAAAACCGGTACAAAAACAACAATGTCTGAATCTGGCAAAAAAACGATAAAATATGGTTGCTGCAAAAAAAACTATAATTACCAATTTCTTGACAAAAAACCTGTAAAATCCAAAGGGCTTTTTCAAAACATAAGGGTCTGAAGGACCAAATAGAGAACTGAGCCCTGAAGGGGAGAAAAAACTAGAGATATCCCAAAAAAAATAACCCCAAAATTAAATTCGCCCCGCCTGGGAAAACAGAGTCTATTAAACAAAAAACAAAGGAACAAATCGGCAACACGCTAGAAGCTTACCTTCTGTGATTCTGCAGCATTCACTGGCGGCGCCGCCCGTTCTTGCGACTGGAATTTCGGTCTTCAATCCGAAAACACATGTGACTTCTTTTAGTTTTTTGGCGGAAGTGGTTTCTTCATTCCCCTGTCACACACAGGGTGGCGCTTCAAACTTCCAGCGTGAGCAAAAACCGCGCATGATCGTACCAAAATGATCAGGTGATCAAAAAGAAAATAACTTTCAACAAAGAGAGAAATTATCACCTGATCGGAATTTTTCCCAAACAGGACTTTCTTTTTTGAAGGTTTTTGCAGAAAGCCCAAAATATCAAAACAAACTTTAAGGTTAGGTTTTCCAAAAAATTCAAAAAAAAAGAAAAATAACTGGCAGCATTAAACAAAACAGTTGTTGAAGGCTCTAGTTTTATGGAATTTTATTACTTTACATTTAGATACATTGAGATCCATACCATTAGTTTGACACCACTGAAATAGTCTGTCAAGGTCATCTTGCAGTGCAAGGCAATCATCAGGGGTTACAATTTTTAGGAATAATTTTAAGTCATCAGCAAAAAGAAGAAATAAAGAGTGAAGGAAGCAAGAATTGATGTCGTTGATGAACAGGTTAAAGAGCAGTGGACCCAAATGCGAGCCTTGAGGCACACCCGAAGAAACTAGAATTTGAGAAGAAGTAAAGTTATTAATATGGACTAGCTGTATCCTTTCCATAAGATAGCTTTTTACCCAGCAAAGAAGAGAGCCTGAGATGCCAAGTCTCTCTAGTTTTTTAACTAAGACTTCATGATTGACCCTGTCAAACGCCTTGGAGAAGTCGGTGTATATAGTGTGCACCTCCCCACCCTCCTCCAAGGCGTTTGCCAAAAAGTCAGCGTATGTGACAAGATTGATTTCTGTTGATGACATCCTTTTAAAGCCAAATTGCTCCAGGATAATTTCCGCACCCAAAGTTGATACCAGGAACTTTGTGACAATATTTTCAAAGATTTTGGGGATTGTACTAATGATGCAAATTGGACGGTAATTTGTCACATCTGATGAATCTCCAGACTTATGAATTGGTACCACGTAACTGGATTTCCAAATCTCAGGAAATAAGCCATCTCGCAGAGACTTGTTGAAAATTATATGTAGAGGTCGCGACAATATAAAACAACAGTTTTTTAAGAAGAGAGGATGAATATGATCAGGCTTTGGTCCCTTGTGCGGGTCAATGTTTTTAAGCTCTGTGTAGATATCAGAGATGCAAATGGTAAAGTCAAACAAATTATGAGAAGTTAAAGAGGGCTTGTCAATGAAATCCAATGACTGGTTAGTGTAAACTGAGCCAAAGTATTCAGCAAAGAGTTGGGCAGCTTGGGGACCCATAGCTGCTGACTTATCATTAAATTTAAAGCAAGATGGAGGCTTAGTTGAGTTTTGTATTGAATTTGTATAGGACCAGAACTGCTTTGGGTTTTGCCGTAAGTGTGATTCAGTGTCCTTTAGGAAGCTTTGAAAATTCTCCTTAGAGAGTAAATTACATTGTGACCGCAACTCTGAAAATGCCTGGTAGTCAAGAGGTAGTCGACTTTGTTTGTATTTTTTGTGTAAGATTTTTTTCTGTATAATGAGTGCCTTCAGATCCTGTGAGAACCATTTGGGGAACTTTCTACTGGATATTGTCTTGACAGGTACAAAAAGATCAAATGTTTCATACAAGACATCATAAAGAATGTTTATCATCACATCCACTGATTTATCTAAAAGCAGGTTGTCCCAGGCAATTGAGCCTAGATAATTGTTTATGTCATTAAAGTTGGCGGATTTAAAGTTATAATAGTAACCATCCCCTTGTGGATTTGAATTGGTATGATTATGTTGTAGTGTTGCTTGAAACAACAGGGGCGGGTGGTTGTTATCCAATGGAAGCAGGAAATCTTCTTCATCTGGCTGTGTTACAGGCATCTTGTAATGACAGAGAACCAAGTCAAGGATGACATTATTAACATTGTAAATGTGGTTGAGCTGGTAGAAGTTATGATATGCACAGACTTCTGACATATGTTGAATTTTATTGATTTCAACAGGAGGTAGGTAACCCTCCACAGTATGGTGTGCAGTGGAACAGACATCCTCTAGAGTCCAGCCGGCCTTAGGAAGATTAAAGTCCCCCATGATGCAGAATTTATTGTGGCTAAATTGTTGGGATATTCCTTCCAAGTTATTGCTGAAGCTTTCATATTTATCTAATGGAGAATTGGGTGGTAGATAAACACAGCCTGAGACCATTTGGTTTCTGCCTCTGCCTATCGCAACAAAAACTTGCTCAATATCACCTGGCGCTCCAACAAGATGCGATGGTATAGATTGATGAATAGCAATCAAAACCCCGTCAAAGCGCTCAGCAGTACTGGTTGCTGCTGAGCGATCGCAGCGGAACACATTGTAAGCATCAAAGCCTAGCTCTCCAATGTAGAAGTTCTCACTTAACCCAGTTTCAGTAAAGGCCACTATGTCATAGTTATTCACAGCTATATTGCAACGAAGTTTCTCTAACTTGGTTCTGAGACCGCGAACATTTTGATAATATATGTTTAAATTTAAAATGTTTTTTCTCTGTTTTGTGCGGTTTATGAAGCTTGACCCCTCAGATTGTTTTCTGGCACAATTTGTGGAACGCCTTTTACAAGTCTGACCTGTAAGTTCTCCTCGCTCTGATCTTGGCGCCTCTTTAGATCATCCAGTGCTTTTTTTTCAAGTTCTCTCTGTTTGGGTGTTAAGTCGGATTTTATATATATTTGTTTGCCTTTAAGTTTGTGTCGATTACGAAGCGCAGTCTGAACTTCATATGCTGAGCCCAACACAGCTCTAATGGGACAAGAATTCTTCGAATTGGGCTAGCCAAAGCGTGATACCCGACAGAGGGTAAAGTCATGAAGTTCAGTCAGCAGGTCAATAGATGGTGTGGCAGGGGGTGGTGGACTGTTTGAATGATCCTGTGGGTCCCGTTTGTTCATTATATTGGACTCCAAGCGAGTCATTCTGTCATCAATAGAGGCAGAAGTGGCAGCAACAGACTCCTCCACTAAAACTGGCAAGTTGGCTTGTAAATCTTTGAGGGATTTTTCCAGTTGGCCCACGCGATCCATCAGGCCCAATATTTGTTTAACATTAGCCAAGCATGCTTTGCAGTAAAATGGAAATGCACGCTTTGAGTTGGGCCAGTGATGTCGCCACATGTCTGGCAAATAACTTTCCTGCAGTGATCGCAAGGGTATCCAAAAACATCGCCCTTTGTTTTGTTCGGTTCCTTAAATATTACTGGTATGTTACAGGTGCTGCATATACCTGACATTTTAGGTTATCTGTAAATATCTTAGCAATCCTTCTAGTTTATTGCCGTTTTTTTCAGTTAATAGCGGACATGTACTCACCAACAACACGCCGGTGCTGATATTTATTTTGATTTTGCAGGAAATATTCAAAAAATTATACTTTAAAAATATTATACTTGTTTTGTAAACAAAAACATAACCCAATATTCTAAATAATCACTGGTTGAGTAAAAGCATGTTCTCAACAAAAAATGTTTTATTTTACTTTTAAAAGCAAGCAAAGGCAAGTCTCTTATATTTTGTGGTAGTTTATTATAAAACATAGGTGCATAATGAAGTGTTGCATTCCTGGAGGTCTTCAAGCGCAGAAACTGTACACGGACATCATTTCGGTTTCGCGTGTTGTATTCATGGATTTCTTCGACTCTAGTATATTTTCCAGAGTGTTTGTAGAAATACAAAAGACATTCCAGAATATATTGGCATGGTATTGTTAGAATCTTTAAGCTAATAAAGTATGGCTTAACATCATCCTGATACTTAATTCGTGCTACAATTCTGACTGCTCTACGCTGCAGGCCAATGATGCGCGAGGCATGGGCGGAATAACCCCAGGCCAGGAGTGCGTACGCAGCGATTGAGTGAAACAGCCCATGATAAGCCATCTTCATAGTATCTCTTTCCACTATGTTGGAGATACTACGGAGTACATAAATGGCAGAACATAATCTTTTGGATGTGATCGTTACATGTTGTTCGAAAGTTAGTTTTTGATCTATGGTAACCCCCAACACCTTAACACTTTCAGGGTTGTTTGGGATCTCTATCTTTTTTAGAGTTAAATTGATGTTTTGAGTTTTACTTAAGTTAACATTTAATCTGTTGGAGTTAAACCAATCGTTTGCAGTTTTAGTATGGAGCAAGATCTCCAAATTTGCCTCCTCCAGTGGCTCGGCTTGGATTAAAAAACCATTATCATCTGCGTACACAACAACCTGGCACTCAGGCAAGGCAGTGGAAAAATCATTGATAAGCCCAATGACCAACTTTGCGGAGACAAAAGAGAGATGAGATTATATTTTTTAGCGGTTTCCTTACATTGTTCTACCTCATGGGGTAGATCTCGGACTGAGTTGCTGTCTGTCTCATTCTACCCAACGTAGAATGATGACAGCAGATATTTGGTCCAGATCTCCCCTATGATGGAACGATTTTGGAAGTATATATTTTTTTAACAATCTTTTATATAACTGAGTCTCACACTACTGACTCAGATGTAGGTACACTATGACCTGTTAAAGGAGTCCATCTACCTGTAAAGTGCTTCTAGTTTTGTCATCTTAATTCAATCTTGTAGAATTTTATTTTGTCTATTAGTCAATTTTTTTTTGGTTTTTTTAATTACACAAATACTCTGGAAGCCTCGGAAGTAGGTAGAATTTCATTGTTTGGCTGCAACGTTTGGGTTGAACTGTATTTTAATCAAGATCTTCTTTGTAAAACATTGATATTAAAACACTGTGGGGCACGTAAAATTTTCTTATTTCTGAACCCCCCCTTCTCCACTGTATAAAAGTTACCGGGCATATCAATGTTTTACCTAGCTGGAAAATACAGTTCTGCTTCCAGATATTTGTTTAATTATTTAGGGGTTTTGTCGTGTCACAAATTGGCAAATTGTTATTATTCTAATTATAGTGTCACAAAATGGCGGCAACGTCTTTAAGCTGCCACAAATGTCATCCAACGCATTTTAATAGGCCACAAATTGGCGCCCTACGTGTGTTTTGGCTAGTTTTTTTTAACATCTGATGTAATTTTTTTGTTCTTTTCTAATTTGAAAAAAAAAAGAAAAAACTTTTTTTTGAATTTTCTGGAATTTTTTTTGAAAATTTTTTTGTGGTACAGCCAAAGCCAGGTTAAAGGCTTTCAGTGGCTGTCGGTGTTTTTTGATACCCAATCAATTTTTTTAATGAAAACCAAGATCATTGGTTTTCGGAAATAACACTTTTTAAATATTTTTTTTGGTAATATTTTGATTTGGAACTCGGTTTGTAGTTTTAGTGATTCTCATAGTTTTTTGTTAGCTTATCTTCACAAGTTTTTCTTGGAAAATAAAATATTCATTTTTATTTATTAAGGAAGAATAAGTGGATAAAAAACATGGGAGTTTTTATTGAACGGAGTCCAACTCATGTCTTAATTCTTTAAAGTTTTTGTACGGAAAACATGTTTTAATTTTTATTAATTTTTTTAAGAAAAATAAATACAGCAATGTAAATTTACTTCAATTTTTATTTGTTGATTTATAGGTGGATGGACCTCCAGACATGGTCTTTTTATGTTTTAAATATATGACATAGGTAGTGTGGTTTTTCTAACAATTTTTTTTGCAGGTTCATTTATTTATATGTTATTATTTCCTGCTTGTGATAAGATAGAAATTGTTTCACAGATTATTTTTTAGTGCAGTCAATTTATTTAGGTCTACAAGTATTTTTTGGTGATTTTAATTTTTTGTGGGATATCACCACTTGGAAATTGGAATATTTTTACAGGGTTTCACACAACTTTTTCTTGGCTGAGTTGTTTTAAAGTAAATATAACTTAACAGCTGGTAGCTTGTTTAGTTGAAAGTATTAATTAGTAATGAAAGAAAAGGAAAATGAGTTTATTTTGCTTCGTCATTTTCTTTTCTTGTTTTTTTTTGGTGGTAACTGTTGATGGCATTTAACACCTTACGTCACTCAGTTACATCGGGTCAGAGGAGGGTACTACTTATAGTTAGCTCGGAAGTTTAGGGAACACAAGGCTAAAATTCCTAGAGCAACATATTGGCTGAAGATCAACGCCAAGAGGTCCAGTTGGCATTTTTTTTGGGGTATTTTTTTTGAAAGACAGTTTTTAGGTCTTTGGTTTAGTTGTCTAGTTGTGTTTCGTGACTGGTCAAATTTTTTTTTGGTAGAAAATACAGCGTTGGGCTTTGGAGTGCATTTTTTTTAAAAATGACCTACGGGTATTTCTATCAATTAAAGTTTTTCTGATTCACAATTACTTTTTTTTCTGTATTTTTTTTCCTGCGTACAGGTCATAGCTTGGTCATGGCCAATGGAGAGCAAACATTTATGTTTGAGCCTTGAGAAGTTTTGCCTGCTCCGGATTGAATACAGAGAAAATGAATTTGAAGCCCAACTAGATATAATACCACAAAAGAATATTTAACTGAGACAGATATAGATATAAGTTTTTTGATTTTTTTTTTAGTTCACTTGTAAAGTTCAGTAATTTTTTAAGTAATGTCATTGTGAGGCCGCGAAATTGGTCAGCGAATTTAAGAGAGACTTTCAACTAAATATAAATGCTAGGCGGTGGTAATTGGTAAAAATATTTCAAAATATAACTTCTTTTTTAAATAATTTAATTTTTCTTAAAAATATTATTTTTTTTTCTGTAAACATAACTTCTCGAATTCTTATTTTGGTCAAAACGGTTTGTATAGTGGTCGTAGTTTTAAAGGGTGACCAGACAGGTTATATTTTTTTGGGGGACCAAACAGGAACTTCTTGAGTTACAAAAGGGGAACTTTTTTTTTTTTTGTTTTTTTTTGTCTTAGTTGATCAGGCAGGAATAAATAAATCTTTTACTTCCAAATCATAATTTTAAATAACAAGATTTATTGGTTAAGTGTTTGGGTCTTATAGTAAAAAACGTTTTGTTTTTGAGGATACTGGTATGATCTGAAATTATTTTTATTTCATGCCAAATGTTGTTTGACGGCAGATATGCTAGTCTTCAGTTTTTTGATAGTCCACATTTCAGGATAGTGGCGTGTACCTAAAGGGGCCTGTCATCTGCGCCCATTGTAAAGCAACTTCCAACTTACTTGCTTAGCTTTTTCACTTAATCTTCGTTTTGTTGCTTCTGAAATTAAAGCGTTATGTTGGATAACGATGGATGGTGTTAGTCTGAGAAAGTACCTAGGTATTTAGGGATGGAAACTTGGAAGTTGTGGACAATTGGGAAATAATTTTTTTTATTTCATTTTTTTTTAATATTAAAATAATTTCATACTGGTGACCTCAAATAATGAAGCAAATTTTTAAATTACAATACACTTTTGTGGAATAAATGGGAGAGTGTTCAGGTTAAACAATAAATTTAAGATCATTGATTTCTAAAAAAAAAATTTCAACCTAAGAATAAATTTAAAAACAATAGGTTTTCTTTGATGCGACTAAACAATGATGAGGGCATATACTTTTTTTTTGTTATGCATAATATGATAGTAGTACCTTTTGTATTGCAATAATTAGGGGTTTTCCTCCCGCGAGCTGAGTGGAAATGGAAGAAATGTTTGGTTCGGAGTGTAAAAATCGAGGAACGAGGACTTCCTGCTAATCTTTTTAGGATTTCGCAACTTCGGTTTTCGCTAAATTAAAATACATCCAAATTTGGCCTACAGGCTGAATCTCACATCTTCCAGGACCTTGCAGATTTGCGGAGAAACACAAATTTTGTGATCTATTTAATTGTGATAGGAATTAAAATAGTAACATGCACATGAGGGAACTAGATATATTTAGGTTAAAAAGTAGTAAGAACACTGATCTGAACAATTTTCCGTAATAGTGTCCTATTTTCACAGGGTGCTTCAAAATATCTTCACCCTTTCTTTAAAATAAGATATTGTTTCGCTTGTGGGTGTTTGACCGTTGGAAAAAATATTAGAGTCCAGATGGGATTGGAATGGAAATCACAAGTTTTGGGTTTTATTGACATTATACTTAGGGAATAGGGGAAATGTCTAATAAAAAGTTTTTGGTTTTAGGCCGAGTTTTGTTGAGATAACAAAAATTTAATTGAGGCCGGGAGTTTTATTATGCTCTTTTAAAATTAATGTAATAGTTTTTGGTTCTTGATTTTTGTTGTCTGGTTTTTACGCAGGATTATTCCCAACTGTTTCATTTCAAAATATCATTTGTAGGTGATAGGGTCTCATTAGCCCTTGTACATTTGGTAATTTTGCTTTGACTAATAGTTGTGGATAGGGCACAACTTAATTTTATATCTCGTGAATACCGGGAATAAAGATCTGAGAATGCATTAAGCAGTAAAAATTTTTTGTGATTAGATGTTGTGTGTAAAGACACTTGAGTAGGCAGATTTAGTTTTACAACGTTCTTATAGGTGAACCTTGAAATTGTTTTCATATTTGTTTTTTGAAAGTGCACACAAGATAATTATTTACGGGGTTGAGTGCAAAGTTTAAAACATAGGTTTACATTATTATAGTGGTACAGTAAATAAGTACTCACGTTGTTTATTTCCTTTAGTAATAATTTTAAACAAATATACTTAATATAATATACTAACATCGTTTGTTTTTTTGGAACATAAATATTTTTTTTTAACTTTTCCTAAACTGATTGGGTTTTTTTGCAATTACGATTTTTATACCTTATGATTCTTAAGTAAATTTAATTTTCAACATTTTCTTTTGTTTAGTAAATTAATTTTTCTAGCTCATTTACTTTTCACATTGCCACAGTTTTGGGAGAGGAAAGGGAATTGACAACTGTTTTTTAAAGGAAAAGAACAAAAACTGTTGCATGACAACTCGAATAAGATTTTTCTGGTGTTGATTTTATTTAATTTTTTTTTAAGGTTCACTAATAGGAGCTGCAACCCCACTTAAACATTTGTAATTTTTTTTTGAAAATATTTTTTAAATATTTTTTTTAAATTTTTTTTAAGAAGGGAAACTTGATTTTTTTTGGTGCAAAATTTTTTCTTGGTGCATAGTAGTACCTTGTCCCTACAATGGTTCTACCAGTTTATTTAAATATTTTTTTTTTCTGAATTAAAATATAATTTCATTTCGAACCCTCGCGTTTTAACAACCTATCATCATTTGTTTTAACTTTTTTTTCTCCCTACTCCAAGCCAGGGTAGAGTAATATTTTGAAAATTTTAGTGAGCCACTAATTAATTGTTTTTGATTATTGGGCTACTGTGGTCGACACCAAAAACTTTTTTTCAAATTTTTTTTTGGACACCTTTTGGTACGATCCTAGGGTCTTCTTGACCATGGTTTCCATCAATTTAGTTAAAATTCTGGGAATTTCATTTTAACGATTATTAGAGAGTTGCAGTCCTACCAAGACGTTATTTGTGTAAATTTTTTATTACCATCGGTAATTTTTTTAAAAATTTTCTTAAATTTTTTTTTTAATTACACACAACGTCCTTACTAGTCTAATTCGACGCAATTTCAGCGAGCGGTTTTTTTTTTAATTGAGCATATTTTACGATTTCTATAACATGAACATCTGTTCCGATGTTTATTGCGTTCACTTATATATTAAGGGATGATGTGACCTTAAGCAATGCATGTTTCGTGTAAACTCAGAGTAGGTAAGCAGGTTAAAGTGGGTTTTGATTTATTCTTTGTAGAAAAATCATTGTATACGGCGATTTGGGTTTTTTTTTTGAGGAGTTTATTAGTGGAGCCGTTCTGCAATAGCAGGAGTATACCCTAGCGTTAACTGTGTACAACAGCTTTGGGATTTTTGTTATAGGTAGTCTGTTGTACGTTCCATTTAGGGATAAATTTACCTATTCGGTTGCTGAGGTAAACAAACATCACTTAACTTTAAGTTTAATCCAGTTCAGCTAGGATAAGCGCAATTATTTTTTTTTGGTTTTACTCACGCAGGAGTGGAACATAAGACCTGAACACTGCCAAAACTCTTGTCTCTCTTTTATTTTTTTTTAAGTTTTGTTATGGCTACTTGTTAATTCTAATTTAGGATTTAAGTAGTTATTTCTCTCTGCAAGGTTGGACGTCATAGTTGGTTGTACAAATACTTAATATAAACTATGATTACATTTTTAAATGCAAATAAATTTTATTTTCTTACTGCTCCGGTGTTCTTCGATTTTGTTCGCGTCTGCCCGTATTTAAGTTTTATATTTTCTACATTTGTGAGAAAATTTATAGTGATTTTCACTAGTGAGTTTAAAGTGAACTTTGTGTTTGTTATTGCGTGGTTTAGTTTTTATAATTGGGAGGTACAATTAAGAGGTTTAAAGTTTAAAGTTTTAATATAAAAGGCACCATGGCTATTTCTTTGAGTCGGTTGTCTGACATAAGGTACTTAGTCAAGGACGAGTTAATCTATGAATTAACATGGAGAGGCATAGCCATTGGATCGGTGGAAGAGATGAAGCAACAGCTCATACTGATTAGACAGAGAGAAAGGACTGATGGAAGTATGAGATACCCTCCGTATCCCTTTAAATTTGGCCAAGATGCTTTTAGCTGCATGAAGAAGCTAGATAGTCTGGTACCGCTGGTAGAGAAGTTCTCTGGTACGAGTAAAGGGGGAGAGTTTAGAAAAATCGCTGTAAGGTTGGAACATGTGTTAGCCAGGATAAATAACATGAATCCGTCTAACTTTGAAGAAAGTCAAACCAAAGGCATACTGGTTGCGGAAACCTTGAGTTTGATTGGGAGATTGCAGAGCCAAGCAACAGATTTACTAAGAGTTGGCGTTACCTCAGATGATGATGAAGCATCTGAAACCCAATCAACGAGTCGAAGCTCAGACCACTCGACAAATGCTGGCAACACACCCAACCCGTCTCATTTCCCGCAACCATAGCACTCGAGCACACAAAGAACAGCTCAACAGCCCACAAACCAACCGTCGGTCATTGCTCCATTGCAAATGCAAGTGCTTACAAACCCGACTCACACACAGTACAAGCACCACTCCCTATGCCGATTGAGAATTACGGTACAACAGCTTTTCAGTATCAACAACCGTCTACCGTTCCTTTGAGTTTAGCTGCCCTCCAAAGTAGCATAGCACCAATTGCTCAGTCACGACCATTTTCGTGTTCGTCGCTGGTACCAATGTCAAGTGATCCTGGTACTTCATATCACGTTGCACCTGTACCTCCGCATAAGTGGAACTTAAAGTTTACAGGTGAGAGGGGTACAATCTCCGTCACCGCATTTTTCGAGAGAGTGGACGAGTTGAGTCGGGCTAGAGGAGTCAGCAAAAAGGTTTTACTGAATTCGGGCATTGATCTTTTTGAAAAGTCAGCTTATACTTTTTACAAAGATGTACGTAGAGAAGTCCATACATGGGAACAGCTGGAACAAAGGTTCATGGCAGAATATCTTCCTTCTTCATATGGCGAGAAGCTATTGAAGGAAATACAAAAACGTAAACAAGGCCCTGGAGAGTCTATAGGGACCTATATTGCTGTCATGAACACATACTTCCAAAGACTTGGCTGTCCTGTTTCTGAAGAAGCATAATTAGCTATCGTCTTCAGAAATATAGCAGACATCTATAAGAATGGGTTGATTGCTACTGAGGTCAATAGCCTCAATAGCCTCAGCCACATTTGAAGGATCTGTGTCGTAGAATAGACCAGAGATATGGTTTAGAGGAAGAAAATTTTACACCTAGAAGAAACCAATCAATCGAACCTGACTTAGCCTACGTTGACGTAGAGAGCGACAGTGACGATTTTCCAACAGAAGTCAGTGCAATTCAAATATCAGGTGCCGGGACATCAAATCAACAGAATTTGAATATTCCTGATAATAGATTTAACAGAGATAGGCAGCAGCCAGCGGGCAGTTTCGCTGCTAGAGCTGATAGAGACAGACAGCAACCAGCTAGTGGTCAGTCTAGTGAAAATGATAGGGATAGACAACCACCACAAGGTGCTAGACCTGGTAGGGCGAACAGGGACGTTGTTTGTTATAGATGCAACCAAACAGGGCACATGGCAATCGGGTGCGCATTATCTAGAGGTAAGCAATGTTATTCGTGTGGACAGGCAGGGGTTACAGTAAGAGAATGTCGTAATTGTAATCGTCAGGGAAAGGGACCCAGGCGCTCGTAGGCGGTCGACCTCGAGTCAGCCTGAACAAGCATCGGCCGATAGGCGTACGTCTTAGATTATGTGATAAGTCATGCTCGTAAAGATGAGAGGCCTTATTTAGAAGTGGATGTGCTCGGAAATAAGTTATTAGGTTTGTTGGATTCCGGGGCTTCACGTACCTTTTTAGGGAATCATGGTTGGTCAATCATCGAGAGGTTTGGTTTTTCACTTGATACGACGAAGAAGACGAATTGTATTGTGGCAAATGGTCAAAGCACGAGTAGTATTGGGACAGTGCAGCTTCCCATGCGAGTTCAGGATAAATTTAGGTTAATAGAGGTCGTCGTCGTTCCTGAGTTGCCGCAAACTTTGATTTTGGGATTAGATTTTTGGATTTCGATGGGGATAGTACCGAACTTAAGTACTAATGAGTGGCACTTTGCCGATAATAAAAATGTGATTTGTTCTTTAGAAACATCAGACCAACAAACTACTCTTACGCCTTATGAATCAGAACGACTAGAGGAATTGGTCGTTAATTATAAGACTATTATGGGTGACTCACTAGGATGTACAGACAGGGTAGAGCATAAGATTACAACAGATGCAGCACCGATAAGACAACGTTCATATAAGGTCTCACCGGTCATTCAGAAACTTATTGATGACGAAATCGACGAAATGCTGAAAATGGATGTGATAGAACGTAGTAGTAGTTCATGGGCTTCACCAGTGGTAATGGTTCAAAAGAAAAACACAAAGAAATATCGTTTCTGTGTAGACTACCGCAAATTGAACTCAGTGACGGCGCGTGATAGTTATCCTTTACCACTCGTATCCGAGACTCTTGACAAGTTGAAAGATGCTAAATACTTGTCAACTTTAGATATCAAAAGCGCTTATTGGCAAGTACCAATGGAAGTGCTTCGTCCCGGAGTTTAGTTTTAAGATATAAAATTTAGAGACATTTATCTAAATTAGAATGCTTTTTATTTTCTTTTTTTTTGCTAGAGTTATGCTAAAACTTTATACTTAAAGTTACTTTTATTTCTTGGTTTAAACTAATTTAGTTACTAAGATATGCCTTGCCTACAAAAAGGGTAAAAATTTGAATTTGCGCGGTGAATTATATGCTCAAGAATGCATTGACTTTACTTTATTATTTTTGCTTTTTCTACCTTGAGTATATCCATTTTCCATCCTTTTTTAATTTAAGTTTTCCCTAATTTTATACATACCTTTTTACTGCTGTATTGCTACATATATAGCAGTGCTCCAAAGTCCGTCTTGCTATACGGATCTCATGCGAATATTTGGGGTACTCTCCATACCAGTGATATATATTGATCGCCATGTGAAATCACATGCGTGCTTTTTAAGACCGCGGTCGTGTATAAACATTTATGGATTGCTTTGATGTGCTACTGCTACTACTTTGATTGGAATTATTTGGATTCGACTGTGCAGTTGTCCATGTACCAAGTTCCTTTCATCCAAGGGTAAGTCAAAGTGTTTTTGAGCTGCGTTTCTTTACATTTTTTACTTATTCCCTATGCTACTATTCCTAACTAAGAACACAAAAGTGTAACCTAAGAGTGGGAACTATTGGACTGGAGATCCCTATTGCTACAGTTCGGTTGGTTTGTTGACTTTTTCATGCGAAAGACGTCTTGACCGACCATTTTTTGGTTCTTCGAGCCGGATTTCCCGTTCTGCGTAATAGGTGCTCTCAGAGTTGCATAATTGTGTTTGAAGTTAGGACTTTACTTTGCGTCTTTTTGAGACAAGGCATATCTTAGGTTTTACATTTTATCTACGGTGTGTCTATTGTACGTTGCACGTACCAACTTGCATTGCATTTTTTATTTGTGCAATATACAAATTGCATACAAATTTTAAAAAAAATTATTTTTTTTTCAAAATTAAAATTTATTGCGCTGTCGATGTATGTAAGGCTTGCGTTTCCTTGCGTACCTACACAAATTCAGAAACTCTTATCAGTTGCTAAATTTTTTGTGCATATTTATTAGCATTTATACTTTTTGCTAAAAACTTGCTGTTCTTTACTCGATATTTGCTAAAAGCCGCTGGCCTTTTAATATTGCTTTGAATCTTGGTTTACGAGGGAATTTGAAAAGTAGTACGATATATTTTTTAAATTTGCTTCCCTTATTAACTATTGCTTTACTTTGCACTTTAACCTTTTAAAATGGTAAACGATACCGAAAAAAAGGTAAGCTCGGCTAAGGCCTTGCGTCAAACTGCAATCAATCAGTTGAGTGTGCTTGAACACTATGCCAATCAGGCGAAAACAAATCCAGCTGCTCACACAAGGTTTAAAGTTAACTTTAAAAAACTTTCTTCTTGTTGTAAGAGCTTTGAAAAGCATCATAATGCTTTACTGATCTTGATTTCAGACGATTCTGAAGCTCTGGAAGCTCAGAATAAAATACAAAAAGATTTTTTGGATAGATGCGTAGAGGTTGAGGCTTTGCACTATGATTTATTTGAGGTGGAGGCTGAAGAAATAAATCGAAGCCACAATGAGGTAAATAATCAAACGATTATTTTTCCGGAACCAGAATGTTCTCTTCCCAAGTTAAATGTCCCTCCTTTTTCGGGCGATGTTGAGGAGTTTCCAAGCTTTATTGAGATTTACAATGCGGTTGTACATACGCGTAAGAGCTCGGACATTGAGAAGTTTAAATATTTACGTACGATTTTAAGAGGCCCTGCTTTAAATTTAATTAAAAATATACCTCTTGAAGGAAATAATTATTTACTTTGCTACGATACGCTGACTTCCAGATATGACAATAAGCGCTTGCGTGCGGTTTCTTACTGGAAATCTATCGAAAACTCACCTCGGCTATCCAATGATGACGTTTTAGAATTGCGCAAAATGCTAGATACGTTCAAGGAAAACCTTGATTGCTTAAAAAATATGGGATATGCGACCCATAGTTGGTGCTTTATTACTGCGAACATGCTTTTGGATCGATTAGATCCGGGAACGCGTAAGTTATTTGAACAAAATCACGCTTCTAATTTAATGCCAAAATACGAAGATATTTACAAATTTTTAGAGCAACATTGCACGTCTCTTGAATCTTTATCTTTGTCTATGAAACAAGATAAAGTTCAAAACTCACGACCAGGGAACTTCTCGAGATCCCCCCGTAATCCACGAAATAAAACAGTTTTACTTGCAAACAGACAGTCACAAAAAACTCCAAATTCCAAACAAAACACGTGTTTCTACTGCAAAGCAAAAAATACACATCTGATTTTTAGCTGTGAATCTTTTTTAATGAAACCAATTCAAGAACGCATTGATTTTATTAGAAATAATAAGGGATGCACCAACTGCATGGCTAGTTTTCATCAAGTAAACTCGTGCACTTCACAAAAAAGATGTAGATTTTGTTTTTTAAATCACCACAGTCTTTTATGCCTAAAAAATAACTCCCCAGCTTCGGTGATTGCTTCTTCTTCTGTGACGTCTAGTGGATCACAAACTAACCCCGTAGAAAATCAGATTACTGAAAATAAATCTATTCACGCGGGTACTGTGCTTGGCGACTATGACACGTTGCTTTGCACTGCTTTGCTGCACATCCGTGATGCATACGGAAATTGGCACGAAATACGCGCCATCTTGGATAATGGCGCCATGTGCTCCTTTATAACGAAAAAATGTGCGAATGCACTCGGACTTCCTAAATCCAACATTTCGCTTAATGTAAACGGTTTAGGAGATATGTCTACTACGGCGCGCCATGCGGTGCATTGTAAAATTGCTGCTATCGATAATAAATCGAAAATTTTTAGTCTAGAACCTGTATTAATAGACCAAGTTTGCGATAAAATGCCAAGTGTATCTTTTAAGCAAAATTCTTTGCACTACTTAACTGGTCTAAAATTAGCTGATCCCAGTTGGTATAATCAAGCTGGAATTCAGCTTCTTATTGGCGCGGACCTTTATGGATCACTTTTAGAAGAAGGTAGACTTTATTTCGGTCCAGACACCCCCTCTTGTATTAATACAGTCTTCGGATGGACTTTGCTCGGAAAAATGCCTCTGCAAAATGCTGCTTTTGCATCAAAAAGTATTTCTACTTTTATGGCAACTATTTCCACTCCTGATTTAAATAATACCTTGCAAAAATTCTGGGAGTTGGAAGAGGTTCCTACGGTGGAGAAAAATTCACCTTCAGATATTTTTTGCGAAAAATATTTTGAAAAAACTACTATACGCGATGTGGACGGTAAATACATCGTTTCGTTGCCTTTTAAAATCAATCCCGTTGATTTCGGCGATACCCGAACCCTTGCTTTGCGTCGGTTGTACTCGCTTGAAAAACGTTTACTAAATGATAAAAAATTATTTACTTCTTACTCACAAGTAATGCAAGAATACTTGGATATGGGTCACATGCGTGCAGTTTCACCCCCTAATAACTCAGAAATTCATGAATATTTTTATATTGCTCACCATGCGGTTATAAAAGAAAGCTCGAGTAGCACGCCTGTTCGTCTTGTCTTTGACGCATCGAGTCATTCTTTAAATAAGCCTAGCCTAAATCAAGCCCTTCACACGGGTCCTAAACTACAAGGAGATTTAGTTAAAATTTTGCTTAATTTTCGGCTACATAAATATTGTTTTGTTAGCGATATTTCTAAAATGTACAGAATGATAAATGTGGAGGAAAATCAACATAAATACCAACGAATTTTATGGCGTTTTAATTCTGAAGAATCGGTGCAAGATTACGAATTAAAAACTTTGACTTTCGGGGTAAACTGTTCTCCATATTTAGCAATTCGAACCTTGCTTAAATTAGCCGATGATTATCAAGACTTACCGTTGGCTTCTGCGATTTTAAAGGACAGCGTCTATATAGACGACTGCGTAGTAAGTTGCAATGATTTTGATCAAATCATGCTTATGAAAAATCAATTAATTGAGTTATTAGGGCGAGGTGGATTTGAACTGAAAAAATGGGCATCAAACGAACCCAAATTGCTTGCAGACTTGCCTGCAACCCACATACAAACCAAAGACTTTTCTCTGGATCGAGAGGATGCAAACTCTCTAAAAATTTTAGGCTTGAGGTGGAACCCTCAAAGTGATAACTTTTTTTATTCTTTTAATTATAATACAAAAATTTGCACTAAGCGTAATTTGCTTAGTACCCTTGCGAAATGCTTTGACCCTTTAGGTTTTCTTACACCGGTTACGTTTTTTGCAAAAAATTTAATCCAGTACTTATGGTTTATAAAGTTAGATTGGGATCAGTTAGCACCCCCGGAAATAATTTCCAAGTGGAAAAAATTCGAGGAAGAACTCAAATTATTTTCTGATTTTTATATCCCAAGAATGATTGATCTCTCTAATTTTCAATTTTGGCAAATTGTTGGATTTAGCGATGCATCCGAGCGCGGTATGTGTGCGGCGGTTTATTTTCGTATTGTTTATCAAAACGGAGATATTAAAACGTATTTTGTGTGCGCAAAATCGAAAGTCGCTCCCATAAAAAGAATCAGTATTCCCCGTTTGGAGCTCTGTGCGGCAGTTTTGCTAGCTAAACTCATTCAATTTATTCAAAATACTTTTGCTAATAAAATTGCTTTTCAAAATACTATTGCTTTTACGGATAGTATGGTAGCGCTCTCTTGGATCAAAGGATCACCACATGCGTGGCGCACTTTTGTATCCAACCGAGTCACATACATACAAGAAAAAATTCAGCCTTGCGATTGGAACCATGTTCCTTCTGAATTAAACGCCGCGGACCCCGGGTCACGTGGTCTATTGCCTGCAGATTTAATTAATTGTTCCCTTTGGTGGCAAGGACCCGAGTTCCTTTGTAAGCCACAAGAGACATGGGATTTTACTAAAAATAATATTACTACACCCAAAGAAGCTCTCGAAGAGGAGCGAAAATTGGTGTTTGCTGCAACAATTGAACCAAATTTTTTGGATTGTCTGCTTAACAAATTTTCAAATTTTTTGCGTTTAATTAGACTTGTTGCTTTTATACTACGTTTTATTCACAATCTTCGCGCGCGTAAATTTAATAATGAGAAAATTATTATTAATTCTACGTGGTTAATACAATATGAGTTACAAAATGCTATATTTGTGCTTATAAAACACGTGCAAAATAAATATTTTCAAAACGAGATTTCTTTACTTGTCGATAATAAACCGTTGCCAAAGGTTTTTAGAAAATTAAATCCGTTTTTGGATCAAAATAATATTTTACGCATTGGCGGAAGATTATGCAATTCGGAATTAGATTATGACAAAAAATTTCCTATACTTTTACCCGGTGATTCTCAATTTACAAAGTTATTGATTGCGCATACTCACGAGAAACATATGCATACCGGCATAAACACGACTTTATTTTTACTTTTTCAAAATTATTAGATTTTTGCAGCTAAAAGGCATATAAGAAAAATAATTTCGCGTTGTTCTACATGCTGGCGCACGCGCCCCAGTAACTATCAACCCCCTGTTGGTAATTTGCCAAAATTTCGCGTTTCACAAGCAAAAGCTTTTCAACACGTTGGCGTTGATCTTACGGGAAGTTTTGCTATTACAATGAGCCGCATGCGCGGTGCAAAACGACTTAAGGCTTATGTCGTTCTATTTATTTGCGGTTGTACGAAGGCGGTACACTTAGAAATTGTGTCAGACTTATCGGCAGACGCTTTTATGGCAGCATTCCGACGTTTTATGGCCAGAAGAGGACGCGTGGAAGTAGTCTACTCGGATAACGCGTCAAATTTTACGCTTTCTGCTAAAATGCTTAACGAGATGTTTGCTGAAGTTGCTAATCGCGAATCAATTCGTTGGCACTTCAACCCTCCATCCGCACCCCACATGGGCGGTTTGTGGGAAAGTAACATCAAAAGTGCAAAGTCTCATTTACTACGAGTAATTGGAGAACAGGTGCTTACTTTTGAGGAGCTTTATACTGTGGTTACTCAAGTAGAAGCTATCCTCAACTCTAGGCCTTTGTGTCCAGTCAGCACAGATCCAAATGATTTGACTGCACTGACGCCCGGTCATTTCCTTAGCCTGGAACCACTTACGACTGTTCCAGACCTCGATTTTGACCAAGTGCCTTTAAATAGGCTTTCTCGGTGGCAGTTGCTGCAAAAACTGCATCGCGATTTTTGGCGTAGATGGCACAGAGATTACTTACATACATTGCAACAACACGCTAAAGTGAATCAAGACAAAATTGATCCCATTGCGATTGATACGATGGTTTTGATCAAAGATGATCAAACCACTCCCTTAAATTGGGTATTGGGACGAGTAGTAGGATTGCACCCTGGTACTGATAATGTAGTAAGAGTTGCTACAGTTAAAACCTCCAAAGGTTTATTCAAGAGGCCTTTGGTGAAATTGTGCCCTCTCCCTAATGCTTAGTTCAGAAAATACCATGCCCTGGGTATTTTCAGGGGGGCCGGAATGCTTCGTCCCGGAGTTTAGTTTTAAGATATAAAATTTAGAGACATTTATCTAAATTAGAATGCTTTTTATTTTCTTTTTTTTTGCTAGAGTTATGCTAAAACTTTATACTTAAAGTTACTTTTATTTCTTGGTTTAAACTAATTTAGTTACTAAGATATGCCTTGCCTACAAAAAGGGTAAAAATTTGAATTTGCGCGGTGAATTATATGCTCAAGAATGCATTGACTTTACTTTATTATTTTTGCTTTTTCTACCTTGAGTATATCCATTTTCCATCCTTTTTTAATTTAAGTTTTCCCTAATTTTATACATACCTTTTTACTGCTGTATTGCTACATATATAGCAGTGCTCCAAAGTCCGTCTTGCTATACGGATCTCATGCGAATATTTGGGGTACTCTCCATACCAGTGATATATATTGATCGCCAAGTGAAATCACATGCGTGCTTTTTAAGACCGCGGTCGTGTATAAACATTTATGGATTGCTTTGATGTGCTACTGCTACTACTTTGATTGGAATTATTTGGATTCGACTGTGCAGTTGTCCATGTACCAAGTTCCTTTCATCCAAGGGTAAGTCAAAGTGTTTTTGAGCTGCGTTTCTTTACATTTTTTACTTATTCCCTATGCTACTATTCCTAACTAAGAACACAAAAGTGTAACCTAAGAGTGGGAACTATTGGACTGGAGATCCCTATTGCTACAGTTCGGTTGGTTTGTTGACTTTTTCATGCGAAAGACGTCTCGACCGACCAGGAAGAATCATCGAAGCCACTAACAGCATTCATCTGTCGACGAGGTTTCTTCCAATTTAAGCGGTTACCATTTGGTCTTCATAATGCACCTGCAACTTGGCAGAGACTCATAGATAGCATCATAGGAAACGATTTAGACCCCTACGTGTACGTATATCTCGATGACCTCGTAATTGTCACACAGAGCTTTTCTGAACATCTTAGAATTCTTGAGGAAGTCCTACGAAGATTGCAGAATGCAAAAATAACGGTAAGTTGGGAAAAATGCCAACTGTGTAGGCCAGAAATGACTTATTTAGGTTTCGTAGTGGACCGTCGAAGCATTCGAGTTGACCCTAATAAAATTAAAGCCATGTTAGAGCTCCAGAGGCCAAGAACTGTCAGAGAAGTTCGTAGAGTTGTAGGTACAATTTCCTGGTATAGACGTTTCATAGAGAATTTTTCAGCGATAATAGCTCCAATTACAGCTCTGACTAAGAAAAATCAAAAGTTCGATTGGACTCCAGACTGCGAAAAAGCATTTATTAAGATTAAGGAACTTTTAGTGACTGCACCGATTCTTACATGTCCAGATTATACCAAAGAATTTGTCATTCAAACAGATGCATCAGGATATGGAATCGGAGCATGTTTAACGCAACGTTATCCTGAAGGAGACAAAGTCATTTGCTATTTGAGTCGATCTTTGACTAAGCAAGAACGGGTTTACACGACCACCGAGCGAGAATGTTTGGCATTGGTTTGGGCGATAGAGAAGCTCCGGCCTTATATTGAGGGGATCTCATTTAAGGTCATAACAGATCATTTTAGCTTAAAATGGCTTCATAGCTTAAAAGAGCCCAGTGGAAGACTTGCTCGTTGGTCTGTAAAACTGCAGCAATATGATTTTGAAGTAATCCATCGGAAAGGGAAAGATTTAGTTGTCCCGGACATGTTGTCTCGTGCAGTACCTATGATTGATACAATTTCGCAGCCCAGAGATGTTTCAACAGCAATTAAAGATCGATAGTACCAAAAGATGGTAAAGAGGGTCGCAGAATCACCGTTAAAATTTATGAATTGGAGATACACTGATAATAAGTTGTATAAATATGTCAAACAAGAATACCCGCAACTTTCACCATCTAACGAATATTGGAAAGAGGTAGTCCCCAAAGATCATAGGCGTAGAATTATAGGAGAAGCTCACGATCCTCCTACCGCAGGACACATGGGTGTGTATAAAACCTTCCACAGACTGGCAAAAAAATATTATTGGCCAAAAATGCGTCAGGACGTGGCAACTTTTGTAAAGAAATGCTTTGTCTGTGCAGCTCATAAAGGTGATACACAAGGTGTATCTGATCAGATGATATCTCACCCAAAACCAACTCGTCCTTGGGAAATTATTTCAACAGATTTATGTGGACCCCTACCTCGTTCGACAAAGGGTAATTGCTGGATTCTCGTCGTTACGGACTATTTGAGTAAGTTTTCCTTAGTTTTTCCAATGCGAACAGCCCCTACTCAAGCAGTTGTCAAGCATCTTGAGGAGCAGGTATTTATGGTCTTCGGAGTACCCCGTTTGATACTTTGTGATAATGGCCCTCAGTACAAAAGTAATGAGTTTAAGCGTTTTGCTGAGAGTTATCAGGTTAAAATTCAGTATAATCCGTATTATCACCCCCGAGCAAATCCAACAGAGAGGACGAATCGTACGTTAAAAACCATGTTATGTTGTTATGTGAAAGACAACCACAGGAAGTGGGACGAACAAATACATAAACTTGCCTGCGCGATTCGTACTGCAACCCATGAGACAACCAGGATGTCTCCTTTCTTTGTTAATTTTGGTAGGAATATGTGTTTATCAGGAAAAGATTACTCCAACCCAGTTTTGTTATCTGAAAAGAATGGTGTACAATCTGCAGCTGAAAGTAAGAACGAAGGTTTCCGGAAGCTCTATGCGGATGTTAAGAGAAGGTTAGAGGTGGCGGGAGAGAAAAACGTAGTTCAGTATAATTTGCGTACAAGGGTACCCAACTTTGTTGTGGGTCAGCGTGTTTGGAAGAAGAATTATGTGTTGTCAGATGCTGCGAAGTTTTTCTCGAAGAAGTTAGCACCGAAATTCGTTGGTCCTTATGTGATTAGGAATAAAATTTCTCCATGGATATTTGAGCTTCAGGAACCATCGGGTAAAGTACTACCAGGGAGCTGGCATGCCAAAGACCTTAAGTCGGCAGCGGACCTCTCCTTTTAACCTTTTTAGGTTAATCGTCTTGAAGTTGGGGGGGATTATGTAACGTGTCATTTTTACGTTTAAGGCAACGTTACATATTTGTTTATTCAGGTAAATAATCAAGGCTCTTCGACTCGTCTTTCTGTACACAAATTAGGGGTATTTTATAGAGCTAGGTTTGGAGACAATCCGAACCCCATATCCTTTACGGATTAGCTAGTTTTGATAGCACGAAAACATATTTAGGTCCACGGTTTGACCAGTAACAACCGAGGCTCCGCCCCTTTGATATCTTTATTAATTTGATGAGGAGAAGATAAAATAAATACGAGTTATGCACTTTTGTAAATGGGAGATAAACGAGGGATAAAAACCAAGACTAAAAGAATAAACGAAATCGTGTGAGTTAACATCTGAACACTCTTGTGCCGAGTTTAAGCAGTAGTTCAGTGTGTATTTTTAGGTTCAGGTTCAGAAACAACTTTATTAATGTAGAAATGTTTTACATGAATGGCGTCAAACCATATGAATCTTAGAGAAAACATATATAAAGAGCAAAGGAAACTTTTGACTAAAACTGTAACTCAAATACAACGAAATTCTACACTTAGTACAGCTTTACTCATATGGGAATTGGTTGAGTGTTCGAATATTCCTGGGTTTGATGCAAGCTCTGATCTCCAGTAATTGATTTTACAGTTGATGGTTTCAATGCTGAGCTTCTTACAGTCCGTCTGGTTATTCTTCTCCTACTTGATATGTTGGCGGGGGTCCGGTAGGCAAATGTTCGGTCTATGTATGGAGGGTGTCTCGACGTCCTTGTTATAAAAATTCCAACCGTGGAAATAGATCCGACAACACCTCAATGCGCGTTTTACGTACTTTCTATCCCCTTGGTCGGTGCTGGCCCCTATATACCGGTATGGAACTATTGGTGTATTTCCTCATTGGTTAGTTTGAAAACCGCGGGTTTTTCTTCCAGTCTTGCAACCGAAGGTAGAGATTTTTTGGCGAAAAAGTTTTTTTTATAAATAGGTTTGCATCCTTTATTTGAATTTAACCGGGAAAATTAGGTTGGTATTGCGTTTTACTGTCCCCACTCCCCACCAAATCTACGAACGGTTTCCGGTGGCTTCATTTTTTTTGTGCTCTCGACAAAGTGCTTTGTCTCTTGCTAACGAATTTTGGCTGGGTCGACAACAGTTTCTGGGATCGCCTTTGTTTTTGGTTTTTGGCACTGCAGCGATTGCAGGAGATATCCCAGAAACTGTATAAGTGAGTCCGTCGTGTTTAGGCGAATCCTGGAGTGACGCTCATACCCTCTGAGGGGGATTTAAGTCGGCCTACGCCATTTGTACGGGAAAGAGCAGTGGTAAGTTCGATTTTATTTTTTTTTCATTTTTTTATTAATTCAGGACTCTTCAAGATAATATTTGCCTCCCAAATTGTAATTATTTTTCGTGTGAAATGTACTTTTTTTTGACAAAAGACGTGGGGAATTTTTGGCGTTTTTATATTTTTCTTTTAACCACGTGTTGGATAAAAACTATATAT
Organism: Aspidapion aeneum; assembly: GCA_963576565.1. Classification (NCBI taxonomy): domain Eukaryota; kingdom Metazoa; phylum Arthropoda; class Insecta; order Coleoptera; family Brentidae; genus Aspidapion; species Aspidapion aeneum. Next base: position 145,891,108 of record OY755038.1, read on the forward strand.
TGTTTTTCTCCTTTGTCTACAGCCCTGTCCATTCCATCGACAGCTGTGCTGGACGCTGGTGGGAAGCCGGACGAGCCAGTTGTAACCCTGGGAAAGGTACGTTAGGGTTATTTTAGTTCAGCTGTTTAAATCTACTTTATTTCATTGAGTCGACATGGGGTTCTCGATTTAAGTTACTCGGTGTAGGGGAACTTCGTGCAAAATTGACGAATTCCTGGAAACTGAAACATTTCATTTTCCACAGGGTTTTACGCTCGGGCAAGGATCCCACAACCTTTTCACAACCATGGGCTACCCTAGTACCATGTGCTAAGGGATCTTCAAGGGAGTCGCGGGCAGAACTGAACCAGGAGTAACAAGAGGAATGTCAGAAAACACCACTTCCAGGTTTAATAAAACACCAAACTAACGATTAAATAATTGCAGGACCAAGGTAGGAGCAAGCCTTTAGACATAATCATTTGATATAATTTTTCAATATAATTTCTTTTCATATATAATTTTTCACAGTATAATTTCAACATTGCTTGTAAACGCAAGGTAACGGTATGACGTCATACCCACAATTTTGCGGCGTATTTACTAAATTGACTTGTCTTCCTTCATTTCATTTATTTAAGACAATTTATCCTGTGAAATTTGGAGTGCCTTGCTATTTTGGCCCGAACTTGTTTAATTTTTTTTAGCATATTTCATGTTTCTAATCTTAACTTCAGCCCTTAAAATACACAAGATGAACTAAATTTTTGTATTATTTGTGCAACCCAATGACCAACTTTGCGGAGACAAAAGAGAGATGAGATTATATTTTTTTAGCGGTTTCCTTACATTGTTCTACCTCATGGGGTAGATCTCGGACTGGGTTGCTGTCTGTCTCATTCTACCCAACGTAGAATGATGACAGCAGATATTTGGTCCAGATCTCCCCTATGATGGAACGATTTTGGAAGTATATTTTTTTTAACAATAATTTATATAACTGAGTCTCACACTACTGAGGATATTTTTTTCTTAATGTTGTATTGTCATGGAACCACTATGTGTGTATCAAATTTCATCCAAATCGGATAATGGGAAGTGTGTCAAAAACGCTTCACAAGATTTGATAGATAGTTAGACAGAACATCTGAAGCTAAATAAAAGCTTGTAAAAAAACACTAAATAGTAAAAAAATGTCTTAGAGGTAAGAAAAATCCTGTGACTAGTTAACCCGCGAAAGGTGACTTACGGTGTGACCTGACCTGACCTATGACATGAAAAACATCGTATTTTGATTTTGTAAGTTTTTTTTGTACAATATTGTCAAAACATTTTTTTTTTAAGTATTTGGAGGTTCCTTGATGACTAATAAAATATGACTAATTCGTAATTCAAGTGGTTGTTGGAACCTCGGTTGGAACGCATATTTACGCACCACGGTCTGTTGGACCGACGCGACGTCATATATGTTGTGATTCTTTTTCTCGTCACCACTGCACTGGAGGGTACTACGCTTGTTTTAAAGTAAAATGAATGCTATAGACTCTTGGTGCCGACATGGTTAAACTCTAGCTGTATTATATTTTTTTCCTCTTTATCGCCTTAAACTTTTAAAACGACTTATGTAAAATAGGAAAACAACAAAAAATATCAGTAACAATACTATCGACATATTTTGCATGATGCTCAATGCAATATCAAAGGCGTTATTTGCTGGCCCAGTCAACTTGGTTGGGGTATCGAGAGTCCACTATTATACCGGGTGGGCCAAAAAAAACCGGACAATTTTTTTTTTAATTGAATTTTTGAACCATACCGTCGATTTTAATGGGACAAACTGCACTTGGTAGAAAATTAAATAGAGTTTTGAATAAATAAATTGTTTTGTCTGCCATTTCAAAATCCAAGATGGCGGACGAAATAAAATTATACCCTTCAAAGATGCTCGTTTATTCTTATGTTGCGAACATGTTTTATTAATTTTTTTAAATCGCTAAAAAAGTAGCATTCTTGCCATGCAAAACAAGGTATGAATCAGCAGAATCGGTTCGGTGGTTCTAAAAAAAAATATTTTTGTTTTAACCATTGTTTGCATATTATACGATTGCCTTGCCAATCATGTCTGCCAAATTTATAACTACTGAACCAATTTTAATGAAATAAAAAACATTCTGGTGGGAATTGATTGCTTTTTATAGATCATGATCAAAATTTATTAACATCTTAAAATTTAAGATGGTGGACAGAATCATATTTGATTCTTCAAAATGGCGCGTTTAGTCTTATTTTCTGAAAATGTTTTGATTTTTTTTAATTATTAAAAAAGCGCTACTTTTCCCTCGCACAACAAGGTATAAACTAGTAAAATCGGTTTGGTGTTTCTTAAAAAATCTATTTTTGTTTCAGCCATTGTTTTACAGATTATACGATTGCATTGCCAATCCTGTCTGCATTTATTTCTTTATAAACTCATTATTACTGAACCGATCTTAGTGAAATAAAAAAAAATCATGGTGAGAGTTCATTGTTCTTTAAAGTTTATGATCAAAATTTGCCGCCATCTTAGAAATTCGGGTGTCGGAAATAATCTGTTGGTGCAAGCAAGAAATTTCCTAATTTTCATTTTCTTTTCCTTTTCTGCGCGTTTAAAATAATTTAAATTTTCGCGCTCTAAAATATGCATATGGGGTTTCACGGCACCGTACACGTGGAAGAGAAGCAGCGCCGCGATGAGTGCGCAAAGAACCACTGTCACAACAAGACACTAGACAAATCACGTTCCCGAAAAAAGTGAATTTGAGGTGAAAAACTGGACGTTTAAACGTCGACTGGAGCTGCAAGAGAGTCCGAGGTAGGTGCCTTTCATATAAAATTCCATATGTATCGTAACTTTCCATTTTCAATCGTCAATACCGACAATTATTTTTAAATGTGCTTGTGAAGCCAAACCGGCTGCCTATCGAAGGAAATTCAATTATTTTTCAGCCCTTGCACGCACATTTAATGGCCCTTCGACCCAAATTAATAGTTTTCCAAACTACCTAGACTCCTGTGGTTCACCAATTTCCTACAAAAATTCCAAATTTCTATTTTCTATTTCAAAATTTATTTCCAATTTCAATTTCAATTATCAAACAGACCATATTGTTTTACGACCTGTTGTGGTTATATGTTCTTTCAAAGTTGATCGAAGTGTTTATTACCGTTCAAAAATAGCTATAGCCAATGCACATATTTCGTATAGTTTACTAGTTCATCAAAGAAAGTTGATCGCTTTGTTCATTACATTTTCAGTAAAAGTGGCGTCAATACGCCGAAAGTGAAAATTTAAGGCGGTTCTTCCATCTAAATTCCTTTAATTATCGATTTTACAGGTGTCGCGTTAACGCGCAGGCGCAAGTGTCGCCGTCACCAGGGTCTCACGTTGCGCGCGTTGTTTCTTCGAATACCGAGGTTTCTTAGAAACTTTCAGACGGGACCGCTAGTCGTATGCACAGAGTGTGCGACTTGGAATCGAGAGGTGCGGGGTTCAATCCTTGGTGAGATATAAAAGTTTTTTTTTAAAGGGATATGTTCAAATAATAACATACAGACAAACTTACAAACATTTCATTTCAAAATTTTCGAAAAAAGTTAATAAAATTAAAATAATAAAATTGTTTAATTTTTGCTAAAATTCGGGTTTTATTTTAAGCTATATTTTAAGCATTTTTTTGGGTAATTTTAAAAACAAATTAACTTTCAAAAACAAAAATGTCTACGCAAAAACAGAAAAAACTTTGCGACAAAAGGCTTTTGAGCTTCAACCAAATGGCGGAAGCTCACGAGGTAGCTTTGAAAGCGAAGTCGGATACAGCGTTTCACTTTTTGTTTAAATCCAGATATGAAGACGTCGAAGAATGTCATGCTCAATTCTATAATTTTCATAACCAAATTATTGGCTCTCTCGAAGAGTTTAAACTTTCATTTGACGAGCAGGATAAAACTAGAAAAGACTTTGACAACCTTTATTATGAATGTAAGGGTATTTACTACGACCTTTTTAGGGCCAACCCTGTCAATTACGTAGGCAACCCTAGCCAACTAAATATTGTTCAGAGGTCAAATACAAGATCATTTCCACAACCAAGGTTGCCAATTTTCGATGGTAATTATAAAAGCTGGCAACACTGGTTTGACTTATTTAAAGTCATGGTACATCAAAATTCTGATTTAAGTGATATAGAGAAATTTCAACACTTGCGGAGTTCTGTTCTGAATGAAGCCCTTTCTCTAGTAAAAACCATTCCCCTCGCAGATAGCAATTATCACATCGCGTATGAAACCTTAGTAAAGAGGTATCAAAATAAACGAATTATTGCTACTACCGCTTTGAATGCTATTAACTTTCTTTCAACTAAATCCAGTTCTGGGAAAGAATTACGTTCCATGTTGGATACATTTTCTGAGAATCTAGCCATCTTAAATGAGCTTGGTTTTCCAAAACTTGAAGTCAAGATGAGGACTGATTTCGAACTTTACTATAGTAGAGAGAAAAACAATTCAGAAATTCCGTCCTACACTGATCTTTACACGTTTATAGAAAATCATTGCGTTGCGCTCGAATCTGTAGTGCAAATGCCCAGTTTTAGTAGGCAAAATCAAACCCCTAGACAACCTCAAACTACGCGTAATTCTCAACAGAACAGTTTTCAGAGAAACAGTTTTAATAATTTTAATTCACCTTCTGCTTTCAATACAACTATTTCAAATCAAAGTTCAAATTCAAGAAATCAACAAAATACTTTACAAAATAGCAATCAACACAGCAACCCTCAAATACAAAATAATCAGAACAGAACTTTTAATCCAAAAATAAAATGTTACCTATGTTCTTCGAATCACGCATTATCGAAATGTATCGAATTTCAAAACAAAAGTCCACAGGAAAGGATGGGTTATGTTCGGCAGGTGAATCTCCTACAACTGCTTTACGTGTGGAGCTAGGCACCACAGTCTTCTTCACGTTCCACAACCAGTAGCGCCCTCTGTGAGTGTTAATTCTTATCCTCCAGAGAACGTTAATATTCCACTTTCCAATTCCAATAGCACCCCTATGTCAGGAAGCCATTCCACAAACTGTCATGCGACAATGATTTCCAAAAATTCCACTTTTCTACTTTCTACCGTTGTAGCTGACATGTTAGACTCAAGGGGACATTACCAACCAGTTCGTATCTTACTCGATTCTGCCTCAGAGGCAAACTTTATTTCAGAAAAATGTCTAAATCGTTTAGGTCTTTCGAAAAGCTTCTTTTCTACTTCTATTCAAGGCTTAAATCAAATGACATCTTCCAACACCAAAGGTAAGACGAAATGTCTTATCAAACCTCAAGGTCAAGCGGGACCTACCTTTGATTTTGAGGCTTTAGTACTTCCAAAACTTTGTACAGAGATTCCTTCTTGCGCTGTCGACTCGAGCAAGTGGAATCACATTCGCAGTATCAAACTTTCTGATCAAAACTTCCATATACCAAGTTCCATTGATGTCCTAGTAGGTTGTGAACTTTTTCCGCATCTCTTACAAGAGGGAGTTATCCACGGAGAGCGTGGAAAACCTAGTGCTTTTAATAGCATCTTTGGCTATGTGCTGATTGGTAAAGTTGAAACTTCAAAGCAACAAAATCCACAATCACTCATAAGCTGTTACACTTCCATCGAACCATCTCTGGATATCTGCCTAGAGCGCTTCTGGGAGATAGAGCAGGTTCCACATAAGGTTCATCACAGTCCTGAGGATATTATGTGCGAAAAATTATTTTCACAATCAGTTTCACGCAACGAATCAGGTAGATTCGTCGTTCCATTACCTTTCATAAACTTAGAACCCCAGTTGGGTGACACCTATCCAATCGCTTTAAAACGTTTCAAGCTTCAGGAAGCTAGACTTCTCAAAGACTTAGCTAATTATCAAGCTTACAAAGATTTTATGCAAGATTATTTAGACACTGGTCACATGATACCTATTCCTACGCCTATATCTAAAGATGTCTTGGGTAATTCCTACTTTATCCCTCATCACAGTGTCTGGAACACTGGGAAGATAAGAGTGGTCTTTGATGGGTCTCAACGTAGTCCCAGAGGTGTCTCACTCAACGAGACGTTGTGCGCAGGTCCTAAACTGCAAAATGATGTCCGTGAAATTTTACTTAATTTTCGAATTCATGCTGTAGCCTTTGTTACTGACATAGTAAAAATGTTCCGACAGATATTAATTATTCCTGAGCACACGCGTTATCAAAATATTCTATGGAGATTTTCTGAGGATGATCCTGTCCAAACCTACTCCTGAAGAACAGTTGTTTATGGACTTAAGTCATCACCTTACTTAGCTATTCGTACTATACAAGAACTAGCTAAACTTGAGTCTGAAAGGTATCCTAATGCTTCCAAGGTGCTTCTTAAAGACATTTACGTCGACGACGTGCTCACTGGGCAGGATTCTGTGGCCTCTGCCAAAGAACTTCAGTCGGAGTTAATCTCCCTGTTGCGCCTAGGAGGGTTTGAACTTAAAAAATGGACGAGCAACAGTCCGGAACTTCTCTCCTCATTCTCAGAATCAGAAACACAAATGTCCATTCGTTTCGACAAATCCGAACCTAATTTTGTAAAAATATTAGGTCTCCAATGGAATCCTATCTCAGATTCGTTTACCTACTTGGTCGTACCAGAAGATAAACCATGCACCAAGCGAGGTATCATCTCAAATCATGAAAATTTTTGATCCCTTAGGTTTCTGTTCTCCCGTTTCTTTACTTGCTAAGCATCTCATGCAAGATCTGTGTAAGGAGAAGCTGGACTGGGATTCTCAGCCTCCTCCGCATATCGTAAATGTTTGGAATCAATTTCGAACCGAACTTCCAAATCTTTCAAATATTCTTTTATCTAGACGCCTTTCCATTGATCAACCACGTAGCATTGAACTTCACGGCTTTTCAGACGCCTCTATGATACGTTACGCGGCTACGGTCTATTTCAGAATGGAGTCAGTTTCCGGAGAAATCCATACCTTTCTTGTAATGGCCAAATCTAAGGTCGCACCAGTGAAAACAGTCAGTCTTCCGCGACTGGAGCTTCTTGGTGCCACTTTACTTTGCGACCTAATTTCCTTTATTCAAAACACTTATTCAGATATTCTTAACTTCAACCAAATCTGTGCATGGTGTGATTCCCAAGTGGTTCTATGCTGGTTGGCGGCTTCACCTCACAGGTTTAAAACGTTTGTGGCAAACCGTATCTGTCACATTCAAGAAACCATTTCTCCTACGGCCTGGAAATATATTCCATCAGCGCTAAATCCAGCCGACTGTGCTTCGCGCGGTCTTATGCCTAATCAACTTGTCAAACATGACTTGTATTGGGAAGGTCCTTGTTTTCTTAGGCTACCAAAAGAGAGCTGGCCTGATGATTTTCGCTGTCCAGACTCTCCGGAAAACGAGGTTATTCTGGAAGAACGCAAATCAGTATTTCAAACATGCACAGTTGAACCACACATGCTTGATACTTTTCTTTCTCGTTACTCTTCCCTAGAGAAAATTCAACGCATAATTTCCTATATTTTTCGCCTTACCGAAAAGAAATCTAAATATCCTAACGAAAATATTACCGAAGTAGAACTTCAACATTCTCTTATTGTTCTCGTTCGGTATGTTCAACGTTCCATCTTTGCTGATCTCATTTCACGTTTGAAAGACGCAAAGCTACTTCCTAAACAATTTCGTAAACTTTCACTTTTTCTAGATACACAAGGCTGCTTAAGAGTGGGGGGTCGATTACCACATTCTTCCGAACTCTCTTATTCAGCAAAACACCCTTTACTTTTTCCACGTTCTCACCGTCTTACTCAACTTGTCATTGAGTACACTCACAAAAGGTACTGTCATCCCGGTCAAAAAACGTTGCATTACCTCTTGAGACAACAATTTTGGATCCTTTCCCCTCGCTATGCAATCGAGAGGATAACTTCTCATTGCATTTTATGCTATCGATTAAATCCTAAACCTTCCGTACAAATCATGGGCAACTTGCCTGCTCAACGCATCTCTGAAGTAAAGGCATTTTCACATGTTGCCATAGATTATTGTGGTCCCTTTCCAATTACAATGGGAGAGTACCGAGGTGCAAAGGTATCCAAAGGTTATATTCTTGTCTTAGTCTGCTCCGCAACAAAGGCAGTTCACCTAGAACTTACCTCCGATATTTCCACCCCTACCTTTCTTGCGGCTTTTAAGAGATTTGTTGCAAGAAGAGGAAGAATCTCTGACATTTACTCAGATTGTGGTAGCGCGTTCTTGGGAGCTGATCGTTTACTCAAACAGTACTCCCAGGAAGCATGTCACAGTCTAAAAATTACCTGGCATTTTTCAAGTCCTGGTAGTCCGCACCTAAACGGACTAGCCGAGGCAGGAGTTAAATCCACCAAGGCAAATTTGAAACGTGTAATAGGTGAGCAACGGTTAACCTATGAAGAGTTTTTTACTTTTTTGTGTCAGGTCGAATCCATACTAAACAGCCGGCCTCTGTATGCCCAAAGTATGGATCCGAATGACTTTCTTCCACTGACCCCTGGTCATTTTCTTACCCTGGAACCGTTGAATTCCGTACCAGAACCCGAATTTTCTGATTCCAAGTTGAACACCCTGTCCCGCTGGCAGCTGGTGCAAAGGCTCCAGTCCGATTTTTGGAAACGCTGGAACTTGGAGTACCTAAACACCTTGCAACAGCGTTCTAAATGGACAGAGGCTTCTAACAATATTAAACTAAATACTTTAGTCGTGGTAAAGAATGAACAAAAACCGCCATTGCAATGGGCTGTTGGGCGAATTGTCGACGTACACCCTGGCTCAGACGGTCATATTCGTGTTGTGACCGTTAAAACAGCTACAGGAACATATCGTCGACCAGTAGTGAAACTATGTCCTTTGCCTATGCCCGACGCATAAGGCAAAATTTTCTTTTTCTTTCTTAATTCTTTCTAAGTATTTTTTCTTTTCTTTTAATTTTAATTTACATGCATAATTTAATGCATATTTGGGCTAATGTTAAATTGTATCGTTTAATTGCTAATAGGCGAATAATATTTAAAAAAAATTTTCCTTTCCTTTTCTTAACTAAGTAAAAACACACGTGTTTTGGCGGCCGGAAAATGTTGGTGCAAGCAAGAAATTTCCTAATTTTCATTTTCTTTTCATTTTCTGCGCGTTTAAAATAATTTAAATTTTCGCGCTCTAAAATATGCATATGGGGTTTCACGGCACCGTACACGTGGAAGAGAAGCAGCGCCGCGATGAGTGCGCAAAGAACCACCGTCACAACAAGACACTAGACAAATCACGTTCCCGAAAAAAGTGAATTTGAGGTGAAAAACTGGACGTTTAAACGTCGACTGGAGCTGCAAGAGAGTCCGAGGTAGGTGCCTTTCATATAAAATTCCATATGTATCGTAACTTTCCATTTTCAATCGTCAATACCGACAATTATTTTTAAATGTGCTTGTGAAGCCAAACCGGCGACCTATCGAAGGAAATTCAATTATTTTTCAGCCCTTGCACGCACATAATCATACTTGGCCCTTCAAAGAGGCACGTTTATTCTTATTTTCAAAAAATGTTTTGTTTTTTTTTTTTATTTATAGAAAAGCACTTAATTAATTTTTATCTCTTTATGCGGGAGAAAAGTAATGTTTTTCTATAAATTAAAAAAAAAAACTAAAACATTTTCGGAAAATAAGAATAAGCACGCCATTTTGAAGAGTCAAGTATGATTCTGTCCGACATCTTAAATTCTAAGATGGCGGCATATTTCGATTATAATTTTTAAAGAGCAATCAATTCTCAACATGATTTTTTTTATTTCACTAAAATTGGTTTAGTAATAACGAATTTATAAGGAAATGAATGCAGACAGGATTGGCAATGCAATCGTATAATCTGTAAAACAATGGCTGAAACAAAAATAGGTTTTTTGAAAACCACCACACCAATGTTACTAATTTGCACCTCGTTGTATGGGGAAAAAGTAGTGCTTTTCTATAAATTAAAAAAAAGCATAAACATTTGAGGAAACTATGAAAAAACACGTTATTTTGAAGAATCAAGTATGATTCTGTCCGCCATCTTAAATTTTAAGATGGCGATAAACTTTGATCATGATCTTTAAAACGCAATCAATTCTGACCAGGATGTTTTTTATTTTATTTAAATCGGTTCAGTAGTTCTGAATTTATTAGGAAATAAATGCAGACATGATTGGCAAGGCAATCGTATAATATACAAAACAATGGTTGAAACAAAAATATTTTTTTTAGAACCACTGAACCGATTTTGCTAATTCATACTTTGTTGTGCGTGGTAACAATGCAGCTTTTTTACTAATTTAAAAAAATAATTAAGACATGTTCGCAACATGAGAATAAACGAGCATCTTTGAAGATTACATTTTAACTTCGTCCGCCATCTTGGATTTTGAGATGGTGGACAAAAAAATACATTCGGTCAAAACTATGATTAATTCTCTGCCAAGTGCAGTTTGTCTTATAAAAATCGATTGTATAGTTCAAAAGTTATAATGAAAAAAAAATTGGCCGGTTTTTTTTGGCTCACCCGGTATGTACAAAAACAAAAATATTAAAATGTAATATTCTAAACACACTAAAAATGTCACAAAATTAGTACAAGTAGTGAATTAAATATCGGAAAAAATCAAGTTATACATACATTTAGACTTTAAAGTTTAAAATTGTTAAAATACACACACAGTTAAAGTATTGTCAAAATGCAATAAAATAATAGACTAAAAAGACGCGTGGTAGGTGTTAGCCCACGGATAGAAAAACGTTAAAGGCAATGAATGGACTGTAAATATTATTAATTAATGATATCGCGAGCAAACATAAATATATTGGTATGAAATTACGAAATAACCAAAATGTCCATAGGCAAAATACTGATATCACACAACGGTAATCATAGACAAGCACTCACCTCCTTTGTAATCAAGTTCTTATCGTTCCCAGGGGCCCCCGAACGGATCTAATGATGTCACCACGTAGCTGAAGGGTTGAAGTTTTCAGTTCTATGCTTCAGTACACAAAAATCGAGCACTTTCAGGTGTAGATATTTAAAATAGTTGGAGAACGAAATTAACACGCCTTTTCTCTTGGCGATTGACAATGATCTCCCCGGTTGTTGGTGCGCATGTCCAAATACGCTGAATGCGCTTTGCCTTTCATACAGTTGTGTGTTTTTAAAAATATATATAAACAACCGCGAAATTTAGCGGGAGCTAACATAACTGCCCTCCAAAACACACAAATTTAGAATCTCAACCGGACAGATATAGATATAAGAAAAAGAATCGACCGATAAATATAAATGAATGAAAATAGATAAGTATCGTAAGTTTATTTAGAGATAACGAAATCCCGAAAAAAGGCAAAACAAACAAACAAAAAATTCAAAAAAAAATTAAAAATAAAAAACCTATTGTAATACCCGGTAAAAGGTAGAAAATTAAAATTACTTTTAATTTGGCAAGAGGCACAGTTTTACAACTGGCCGCTTATAAACACCGGTAACCGTTTTTACCGTCGCAACACGCACCTGACCGTCCCCGCCGGGATGCAGTTCGATGACCCGACCGACCGGCCATTTCAAAGGCGTTTGAATGTGATCACTTGTTATGATAACCAAATCATTTAATTTGATATTTGGGGACAAATCAGCCCACTTGTGTCGCTGTTGTAGCGTATGCAAATACTCTATAGAATACCGTTTCCAAAAATCATTATGTAGTTTTTGGATTAGTTGCCATCTCGAGAGCCGATTTAGGGGAACCTCGGACAAATCTGACTCCGGAATTTCAGAGTTAAGGGGTTCAAGTGTCAAAAAATGCCCAGGGGTAAGAGGTTGAAGATCGTGTGGGTCTGAAGAGGCAGGAGATAAAGGGCGACTATTAAGTACGGCTTCTATGCGACAGGTAAGGGTGGACATCTCCATGATAGACAACTTCTGGTCGCCGACAACTCGAACAAAGTGAGTTTTAAAACTTTTGACGCCAGCTTCTGCCAGGCCATTGAAATGTGGACTGAGAGGAGGTCCCAGATGCCAACGAATAGAAAGTCTGGTGGCAGCACTTCTTGCGTAATCCAGTAATTGGTTACGAAACCCTATAAAATTACTGCCTTGATCTGACCAGCATTGCGTCACGCTTCCGCGTCTAGAAATGAATCGATGGAATGCACCTACGAACCCTTCGGTGGACAGTTCCATGGTTAATTCCAAATGCACGCAATGTGTGGCCGTACAGACAAATACACAGACATACGATTTGAAAGCTCTACAACCACGGTAACGATGAGGAATCACAAAGAAAGGTCCACAAAAGTCGATAGCTACACTCGAAAAAGGTTTAAGCTGATTGATTCGATGAGCGGGAAGTGAACTCATTATGGGCGGTCTATAGGGTTTAGGGTTGACTCTAAAACATTGCAAGCACTTGGATATGGTTCTTTGAATTGCCCGTCTGGCAGATAATATCCAAAATTGCTGTAAAAGCAGATTATGTAATGTTTTAAACCCAGGATGAAGATATTGTCGATGAGCGGACTCGATAAGAAGTGTAGTTAAACGATGGTCACTCGAAAGTAAGACGGGGTGTTTTGCAGAATAAGACAAAAGGTCAGATTTTTGTAATCTGCCACCGACTCTAATGATATTATTCTCATCAAGAAAAGGTGAAAGTTTTCGCAAAGGTTTCGGTATTGGTTTATCCTTAGATAACGCAGAAAAAAGCTCAGAAAAACAAGAACCTTGAACGCGTTTGATAAGAAGGTGTAACGCACTTTGCATCTCACCGGTGGTAGGAAAAACAATATTCTCAAAAATAACTTTTTGGTCCGGCGGCTTAGTGGGTTTTTGATAGGAATGGTTTTGAAAAAGGTTAACTATTCGAAGGACATAGCAAATGATACGTTGAATTTTTGATATAGATGAATATTTGATAAGAAGCTGATCTAAGAAGTTGACATCAATTATCGCATTGCAACAGACTTTTGGCTTTTCCTCCAGATTAATATCTCCGAAATCAATCGGCATTTTTGATTTATGAAAATCGGGCCATTCGTTTTCGGGAGACCACAAAAACGACGGTGCGTTCCACCACATGTCATGTGACATGAGCTGTGAAGGGGTGGCCCCTCGTGACGCAATATCGGCTGCATTCAAAGCAGAAGGAATGTAGCGCCACGAGTTTGAGGGGATGATTTCTTGGATTCTACTGACGCGATTTCCAACAAAGGTTTGCCAGCGATTAGGAGGGGATGAAAGCCAGTGCAATACGACTTGCGAATCGCAGAAAGTAACGATATTTGTAAAAGTTATTTTTCCTTCATAGCTAGATAAAACGAAGTCAATTAATTCGCTTAAAAGAAATGCGCCTAGGAGTTCTAGCCTAGCCAAAGTTTGTGACTTTATAGGCGCGACCCTAGATTTTGCAGATATGAGAGAAACAGATATATTGTTTTCCTCTTCTACACGAAAATATACGACGCCTGCGTAGCCTCGAATTGAAGCGTCACAGAAGCCGATGATTTGACAGGTATTGGTTTTTGACAGTTTGATTTGTCGGGGTAATTGAAAATTGGAAAGAAGCGGGAATTCAGAACGAAGTTTGTTCCAAGAGTCGATGATAGAAGAATCTGGTTCTTCGTCCCAGCCTACTTTCGATATCCACAACTGTTGCAAAATAAATTTTGCTTGTAGCAACAAGGGACAAAGAAAACCTAAAGGGTCGAAGATTGTTCCTATGATAGATAAAATAGAACGTTTGGTTGGGGGTTTGTCCTTCATTCGGCATTGATAAGAAAAAATGTCGTTTTTTGGATGCCATTGAAGTCCTAAAACTTTGATAAAGTGGGGTTCCTCCTTGTCGAAAGAGAGAGGCATTTGACGATCGGACTCTGGCAATGTTGCCAATAACTCAGGACAATTGCTTGCCCATTTTTTAAGTTCAAATCCTCCCGACTTCAACAAATCATTGAGTTCTGTTTGAAGGGAGAGAGCTTCAGAAAGCGAAGGGCTAGTTCCCAAGATATCGTCGATATAGATTGACGTTTTTAGAACAGTACTAGCCATAGGAAAACGTTCCTTTTCTCTCTCTGCCAGCTCATTTAAGGTACGCATGGCTAGAAAAGGCGAGCATGTCATGCCAAAAGTGACAGTAGAAAGTTCCCACACTGAAAGTGGGTCCTGTGGAGAAAACCTCCACAATATCCTTTGATAAGGACGGTGATAAGGATTGATAAGGACTTGACGGAACATCTGTTTGATATCAGCAATGTAGGCAATAGGATTAAGACGAAATGTAAGGAGTAAAGAAGCAATATCTTTTTGAAGTTTCGGTCCAGATAACAATGTGTCATTGAGACTAATATTTTTTGGGGTGACTGCTGAACAATCCCAGACTACCCTTAATTTTGTACTCAAGCTTTCCGGCTTCAACACGCAATGATGTGCCAAAAAACACGATACGTCGACCTTTGGTTGACTAGATAAAACCAAACTCATATGATTAGAATCGATATAGTCTTGCATGAAATTTGAATAGGCAGTGTACAGATCAGGATTTTTGATTAATCTATTTTCTAGAAGTAAAAATCTACGATAAGCTTGCGGATAAGTATTTCCTAGGTCAGGGTTTATTTTATCTTTAAACGGAAGATCTACCATGAATCTACCGCTCGGTTGCCGTAATACACTAGCAGTAAAAATTGATTCTGCTTGTTTTTCTTCCTTTGATAAGATTTGTTTTTTAGGCAAATGTTCGATTTCCCAAAACCTAGGGAGAATGACCTCTAAAGGAGGTGAATGACTCGTTAAAAAACAACTGGTTCGTTCCGTAAGACTACCTACTTCGTCAACCTTTCCCATGACGACCCAGCCAAAGATAGTTTCAAGGGCTGAAGGCTGCCCTACCTGTCCAAGAACCCTGCCCTCCTTGAAAATCTGTGCGAATAGCTCGCAACCAATAACCAGGTCCACAGGTCTAGATTTGAAATAAGATGGGTCGGCAAGTTTAAGGTTTCCCAAGTGTTTCCACTGATTATCGTTCAAGGAGAATGTAGGCATATTGGAACATAGTTGTGGAACAACAATTGCTTCGAAATTAAGTAAAGGAGTGACTTGTCCTTGTGGCTTAATGTGACATTGAACGAGCCCTTTGGAAGTAAAAGAAGACATCTGATTTAATCCGAATATTTCAGTGGTGTAACTTCGCCTAGGAAGATTAAGACGCTGAATACACTTTTCACTGATGAATCCAGTCTGTGATCCAGAATCAAGCAGTGCCCTTACAGGTTGAAAATTTCCGCCACCGTCCATAACATCTATTATGGCGGTGCATAAAAGAAAGGTACCTGAAGGTCCTGAGGCATTCAATGACACATGAAGATTATTGACAGGTGGTGTGTGAATGACAGGACTAGTATCTTGGCTTCCAGACTCTTGATTAGTTTCTAAGATATGAGTTAAAGTGTGGTGCCTTTTACTATTGCAAGTCCTGCATGAATATTTTGATTTGCACGTATCTACATTATGCAAGGGATGAAAACACGCTAAACATAATTTTTTCTGTTTGACGAAAGATAGGCGATCGATAGGTGAGAGATCAAGAAATGTTTGACATTTCGAAAGCACGTGACCTTGATTACATCGGAAACATTTTATTCCCGTACTCGAATTAGTTGAGGTGCCAGCCAGTCCTATAAAAGGCGAGTTGGATGATTTATAGGTAGGCTTTTGCCCAAACTGATTTCGCATAGAATTTGAATTTTGATAGGTAGGCTTTTGCCCAGACTGATTTTGCATAGAATTTGATTTTTGATAGATAGGCACCTTTTTGGGTGCTGTTGATTGAGGAAGTGATTCCAAAACTTTACATCTTTTTTCTAGAAATTGAAAAAGTGACTGAAAAGTGGGAATTTCGGTATTAGTATTGGCGTGACTCATTTCGAAATTTGAACGCGTTGGAATATCCATTTTTTCTAATAAAATGAAAAAAATAATAAAGTCCCAACTGTCAACGTCAAAGCTAAGTGATTTTAAAATTTCTAGGGATTCAGAAAAGGTGTCAATTAAATTACGCAATTCTTTAGCTGACTCGTTTTTTAAGGTGGAGTTCATAATTGAGCTCAAAGCATCATTTGCGAGGTCTCGCTTGTTTTGATATCTATTGACTAATTTGTCGTAAGCAATTTTATAATTTTGATCAGATAAGCTAATCCCTGATATCAATTTTAAAGGCTCATCCTCGAGATATGAAAATAAATATTGAAGTTTTCGAACGTTACTTAGACTTTGATTTTGATCTATAATGTTATTAAAAAGATCGAAAAAGCTTGGCCATAATTTTTTATCACCTCGAAATATGGGAATACCTAACTCTTTGAGTTTTGGAGTTTCGTATTCGTTTTGTCGAACATATGATCCCGAAAAAGATGGGGCCTCAACCGGAAATATTTTAGAGTAAACCCCCTTACACGCATAAAAATATTTACGAGCTTCTGAAAGGATCGCATCCTGCATTTTAAATTCCTCATCGTCCGAGTCGTCTAGCAACATAATGACGTCATTATGTGCCAGCATGCATTTATCGAAGGTTTCATCCAAATCGGCATACCTCACTTGAAACTCGTTTCTCGCTCTTTCATCTTTTTCCGCAGTCTGCGACAACACATAACACTCGGTGATCGCAGATAAAAAACCCTTGCGTTTTTGTACGGCTTTTTTGACAGACATGATTTTACCTTTGAAATGACGAAATTGTCGGTAAATATACAATTAACGCTAAATTAATGCTTCTGAAATAGAAAAATGACGAATTGTCGAAAATATGCACTAATTTATCGCCAATTGATAAAAATTGTTTTATATATCGAAATGATATGATACACCACTGAACTCTTGTTTTGTTTTGTTTTGATTCCTACTCGATTTGTTTACACCACGCGGAGTAGACCCGTTACCATGGCAGCGGACCAAAAACACGTACTGCGCCGGCTACTTTCTCCGGTCGACGTTTCAACGACGATGCTGCGAAAAAATTCAAGGCCGCCGTCTTATTGCAAATAATTTATTACTACCGTCGTATGGATTTATTATTTAAAAATAATTCGGCTCGAAAGGAACACTTTTATGTTAGCCCACGGATAGAAAAACGTTAAAGGCAATGAATGGACTGTAAATATTATTAATTAATGATATCGCGAGCAAACATAAATATATTGGTATGAAATTACGAAATAACCAAAATGTCCATAGGCAAAATACTGATATCACACAACGGTAATCATAGACAAGCACTCACCTCCTTTGTAATCAAGTTCTTATCGTTCCCAGGGGCCCCCGAACGGATCTAATGATGTCACCACGTAGCTGAAGGGTTGAAGTTTTCAGTTCTATGCTTCAGTACACAAAAATCGAGCACTTTCAGGTGTAGATATTTAAAATAGTTGGAGAACGAAATTAACACGCCTTTTCTCTTGGCGATTGACAATGATCTCCCCGGTTGTTGGTGCGCATGTCCAAATACGCTGAATGCGCTTTGCCTTTCATACAGTTGTGTGTTTTTAAAAATATATATAAACAACCGCGAAATTTAGCGGGAGCTAACAGTAGGTAGTAAATGTTCTGTGGACTTGTTTGGTTCGTCACCAACCCATAATCCTCACGGCTTTGTCACACCAGTTCTCCCGTTTCTTGGTTTTTATTATTTTTGTTTTCTTTCCAGAAAACAAAAGTGATAAACAAAGCGACAGATTATATTTTGTGGGCTCGTTTAGTCCGTTACTAACCCATAATCGTCCCGGTTTTGACACACCACTTCTTCCGTTCCTTCCGCTTCTTGGTTTTTGCTATTTTTCTTTTCTTTCGGAAATGGCTTTTGTTTATTCTTGCCCTCTAGGCACGCATTTCACCGCAGAAAGACCCTATAAACTTTAAAGTTGGTATAGTAATTTTTTTTCGTTTCTTTTGTAAATAACCTGTTACCGTAAGACATATATGCTCTCACCGTAATTTATATATATATATATATATATTTATCGGTTTCACAACGTTCTACGTCTTCCGATACCCAATCTCCACTCGTTTCTGTTTGCCCATAATTCATCATCTAGGCCTCTTATTCTTATTTCACTATCTATTCCTTCTCTCCAGCTTCTCCTTGGTCTTCCTCGTTTTCTTCGGCCAGTTGGTTTCCATTGTAATATTTGTTTAGGTAGTCTTCCATCATCCATTCTTTGTACATGTCCGTACCACACCAGTTGTTTTGTTCTTATATCATCCACTAGAGTACGTTCACCCACTGTCATAATTTCTCTTATTCTTTGATTGGTAACTCTTTCTCTTTTTGATTTCCCTGCTGCTCTTCTCCAATAGTCCATCTCCGTAGCGGAAAGCATTTTTTCTGTTCTATCTTTGATTGGCCATACTTCTGAGCCGTATGTAATAATACTTTTTACAATGGTGTTATATATAAGCTTTTTGTTATGTTTTGATATACTTTGGTCTCACCGTAATTTAAACTTGTAAAAGTGGTGCCACACTCCGGTTCTATTTGTAATTATCCTGTTACCTGTCACCGCGAGACATGTATGCCCCAGTACAGTCCTGTGAAACTTCAAAGTTGGCAAAATTTCGTTTTATTCCATTTACCGGTTTAAGTAGAAGATAAATTTGTAAAATTATCATGTTATGTAATTAACTATCAGCTGTTTAAGGAGATCTTTCTGCAGTTTTTTTCATGTTGCTAATAGTATATTATATAACAAAAGAAGAAAGTGACATATTTTACACGAGCGTAAATGTTGTGAACGAGGCGCTAGTCGAGTATAAAAACACGCGAGTGTAACAAAGTTATTTTCTATCGAGTTGTGTATGCTGTTTTTCCTACGAACACTGTTGAACCATACTAAGTCTTGAAGTGTAACTTCTTTAGGCGCGTTTAGCAGTTTTTGTGGGTACTGAAGTACGGCTCGAGTCGACTAACTGTTAGAGGAACATTCAGTGAGAGATATGATGATGCAGATGAAGGCCAGTATTATTAATTTCGCCTTGTTGAAGTTTACACTTCTGCTGTGTGGTCTTAAGCACACACAATTTTTTTAATTTTGCACAAATCAAATGAAACCGCTTTTCCGCACATGTGTGGAAAAGTACTTTGCAACACATTTACGGAAAAGTATAGTGACAGTTAATGTCATCGTACACTTTTTCATACATGTGCGGAAAAGTACTTTACCGCACGGAAAAATTTCTGCACACGGGTGAAATTTAACGTTTTATAAGGATGCAAATCGTATGAAATTCATCATTTTCATATGTGGTCGTAGGAAAAAGTATTTTTGGGGCAAAAAAAATAGTATTCAATTAACGCCCATGGGATCTAATCGGACCTAACCAGATTTGTTAAATCCTTTTGTTAGAGTTCCGAGTTGGTAGAGCGTTGAGTTCTAAGTTCGTTTACGTAATTTTCGCTTTTCCAAGTACCTAACTGCGCTAAAATAGGGCAAACAGAGTAAACTGGAGTTTGTTTTATTTTACTTGATAGAAATAAGGGATTTATAGTTTTATAATTTTATTTTATTTATTGAGGATACATGCATTTAATTATTTTCTTTGAGGGTTTGTATCACTAAATTAAAATGACAAAATACACATAAAATAGTATTTATAGTAATTGGATTTTTATTGAAATTGTAGTTTACTTACCTGGTTATTCTAACAAAATCATCGGCTGATTTTTGGCACTTTTGTTTTGTCGACAGAAAACAAAAAAATAAAAACCAGGAGTCGGGAGAACTGGTGTGACAAAACCGGGACGATTATGGATTTATCACTTTTGTTTTATCGAAAGAAAACAAAAATAATAAAAAACCGGGAAACGGGTGGAACGAGAGAACTGGTGTTACAAATCCGGGATGATTATTACTTGGCGACGAACCAAACGAGCTCACAATTAATATATCCGATTTGTTTATTGATTTTCTTGCGAAGAAAAATTAATAAATACCAGGAAACATGTAAGAAACTAAGGGGAGGCTTAGAATCTGGAAAGGAAAAAGTAATTTGCACGGTTCAAAATAAATTCAA
Source organism: Aspidapion aeneum (assembly GCA_963576565.1). Taxonomy (NCBI): domain Eukaryota; kingdom Metazoa; phylum Arthropoda; class Insecta; order Coleoptera; family Brentidae; genus Aspidapion; species Aspidapion aeneum. The sequence goes on from OY755038.1 coordinate 145,911,273, forward strand.
ATCAAATAGAAAAAAAACGAGGTTTCTTTTTCAAATCCCACTTTTACCAGGAGCCGGCCGACGCGGTGTGTGTATCACCGCGTACCACGTCCATTGTGTTTGAACGAGAAATGGATTCCAATCCCCGTATAGGTGAATGAATTGTCATTTTATAGGCTAGAGCTCGGCTGAATAACCGTGTGAAACCCAACCAACTTTCTTTAGAAATGAACGTAGATTGACTTATTGAAAATTTTATTTTATTTAGTCTTATTGCAACAAAAGTTATGAGAGGCTTTAATTACATTGATATGTGGAAACTAAATTTTTCCTCGGCTTTAGTAAAAATATTTTTTAACTGTCTGCGCATAAATAGTCCAGAAAATAAATTAAAACAAAAAAAACAGGTTCAAGCTTACAAGGTTCGGTATGAAATATTTAAAGATGCACCAAAATGTCACGTACTTTTATATAAAAATCATGATATCTTCAAAATTGTACGTCAGATTTTGACGAGAGTTATATATATTGTACATAATACACCATTAACAGTTTTAGCTTTATCTTATAGCGCGCTTTTAATAAAAAGGGTCCAGAATTCAACATGTTATTGTAGATATTAAGAAATTTGCATATGCCAAATTTTAAAGTGAAGAAAATTTGTAAAATGACATGTAATTTTTAGGTCAGAATATTATATTACACGCCAATGCATTTGATAAGGGTTACTTTGACATTTTTTCTGACGCAACAGGGTTTTAGCATGAGCGAAGCAAGAGCTAAAATTCGTCGGGCTTTTTTTATTGTTAAAGTGATAATTACATGTTATAAGGGGCTGATCTGTATAACTTTGTTTAGTAGCTAGTTAATAAATTCATTTCATACAAGATAAAAAACATTTTACATAAAATTGGTATAAATTCTAAAAATATTCCTCCAAACTTTAATATACAATATAATGACTTCAAAGTTCCAGATTTGATACATATCGGTTCATAATTGTAAAAGTGACATTATTCACCCCAAAGTTCCAATTTTGATACATGTCGACTCATAAATAAAAAAACTCCGCTCTTTGGGATCGGCCATGTTATTTTTTTTTTAGTTTGAGATTCTGATTATAATCAGAGGGTTTAGAAACCATAAAGTTCCATATTTGAAACATATCGATAAATAAATGAGAAAGTCCGCAATTTTGCTGCCGCCATTTTAGGTAAAAAATCATAGTCTACTACAAACAGTTCCAAATTTCATACGTATCGGTTCATAAATAGGAAACTTTGGATGTGCTATTTTGATTCATAATTACTATTTTTTTGCTAATAAAATGGTATCAAAAGTATTTAATCTATATCTTGCTCAGTTCAAAACAAAATATTGTCATATATCCTTTTTTTCTAATTTTGTCAGCACTGTGGGGTACATGAGTGTACGAAAAACAGTGAAAACTAATATAAATAAAATATTTTTTAGAGGAATCTGAAATGACAACTTTAGCAAACACCTAATCATTTTTAACTTTTTGGTAAAGGTCTTGAAAACTTTTGACAACTCAGTAAAGTTTAGATTTCTATTGAAATAAATGCAATTAGGTAGGTTAAATTGTGAAAAAGTCAATATTATTTAGATATTGCCTATTCGAGATGTCCGATAATGAAAATTTATTTTATTTTTTAGTTAGTTTTTTTGGAGGAAAACAAAAAAAAAATACGCCATTCTTTAAGGAAATTTTCCTTTACTTTATAAATAATATTAATATTTTTTTTGTAAAAACTAAATAATTTGTTTTTTATCTTCTACACTAAACTGCTGGCTGCCATGGTATTCTAAAAACAAATAGGTAAGTTTTGCTCATTTTAGTATTTTGACACAGTGTCTCGACATTTTTTTATTATTTTTTTAAGGAGTTTCATATGTTTAAAAATTTCCACTATTTGAATTTTTTTAGAAATGGAACCCTGACAACATAGTTTTTAAGTCTAGAGTCTGCTTATTCCAAATCACCAAAATTTAGTAAAGTCGGATAAGTTTTGCCAAAGTTTATGTACATACAAAGAAGTGTCATATTTACCTGTGTCAGGGGCGTGCTTTGTTGCTTGAGGCAAGGGTAAAAACTGCTGCCCCTCATTTAAGAATATTCGTTTTATGTACTTTAGAGATTAAAAGTGTATACTTTCCCGAACCATTTTCGCCTTCGGATTTATGATTTAGGTTTTGAATGTACTACTTGTACGACATCATATAATTATTTCTCAATTTTTAAAAAAATGTTTTTCATACTTCCCACGCACTCATCAACTCAGGCCAACTAGCCAAGCTCTTTTGGGGGATATTGAGCCCTAAGCTTAATACGTTGAGTATGCGAAAAATACTACTACAGAAGGGGCTGTGAGATGGGTTAGATTTAGGAAAGAATTGCAAAATAAAACACTACTAGAAAAAAAATTACAAATGCATTATTTTTCGGCGGGGTACAGGGTAGACCTCGTCAGATGTCTATCAGGGGAAACGAATCGACCCCTGCCCTCCGTAGATTCCAGGTACTCTTGACCCGGAGAGTTAGCACCTGTCTAGGGTCTCTTTCCCAGGGTTAGGGGAGAATACTAGATCGGTATGAAAGACGGAGAGGATCGACCTCGGTACGGTGATCATAGCGTAGGTGGCAACCCTTCTTTTAGGGGTAGTATAAAAGACTGATGCCTTGCAGTCTGGGTTGGCTCGTCAAAGGCTAGAGGAGAAAAACCTTGATCAAAAATCCTGGCCCTCCAAGTAGGGGGTTGAGGCATTAGACTGGTTCTCTAATACTTGTAAAACAAAGATATTACCAAAAAGCCTAAACAAAGCCTCGGAGCAATGGACGGAAATTCTCATAGACGAAAAAAGCAAAGACAAAGGACTCTCAATATAGCTACATGGAACGTACAGGGAGTAAAGCAAAAGTTAGCCATTATTGCAACCGAACTGCAGAATAGTAAGATAGACATTATTGCACTTACAGAGACAAAAGAGAAAGGAACAGGTACAAGTCGGTAACTTTGTTCACTTATTCACTGGACTCCCAAAACAAAGGAGAGCAGCCAGAGGGGTATTCTTATTAATAAAGAAAAACCTCAAACATAAGATTACAGACTACGAGTGCATTAACGAAAACTTACTTCGAGTTAACATGAAGATGCTTGGACACATTATAAGCATAATAGCAGCCTACGCACCATCAAATGACGAAACGGTAGCTATAAAACAAATTTTTTTTGACCAACTTGATGAGACTATCAGTAAAATCGGCAATACCAGGGAAATAATTATGTTTGGCGATTTTAATAGTCGAACTAGTAGACAAACCAAAAGCAAAGTGGTAGGACCACTTGGAGAGGAAGTAACAAATGATAATGGCTTGAGACTGATGCAGTTGTGTGAAACCTACAGTCTAAAAATAAATAATGGTTTTTTTAAACATAAGGAAATTCATAGATATACCTAGATTCAGCCAACAAGAAATCTTAGATCAATCATTGATTATGCTATAGGCGGACAACACTCGGAACTAAAGTGGTATGATGTGCGAGCACTTCGTGGTGTTACCTGTGGATTTGACCACCATCTGGTAAAAGCAAAAATATTATTCCCTGTAAGAAAAACAAATAGAGACGAAAGTATTAGAGGATGTGAAAACCTAGAACGCATCGAAGAAAATCAAAAATACAACTTTAGAAGTCTAGAAATCGAAAGTACGCAAAGATTGTATCAGAAACGATTAGATGAAAAATTAATAAACACAAAGCATTCATTTGAAGAGATATATACAAACATAGTAAAAAGCTTGAAGGAAGCAAGCAAAGAGGCTGTTGGATACCAAGATAATAAAAGTAACAATAAGGTATGGTGGACGGACGAAATACAGGAAATGGTCAATGAGAAAAAACGTACATATTTGAAATGGCTCAGTACCAAAGAGCAAAAAGACCTAGAAATCTACAGGGAAACCAGAAGACAGCTAAGAAATCTGATACACACGGAAAAAAAATTAAATGTTCGAGCGAAAATGCCACGATATAAATACACACGTAGGTGGTAGGCAGAGATCTGAAGTATGGAAATTCATTTCAACGTTAAAAAACCCAACAAAAGAAAAAGTTAACATTCAGATCATCAAACCAGAACAATGGACAGAACACTACAAGAGACTGCTGCAGGAAACAAGACCCGAATATCTGTCAGCCTCTCCGAGGAGAGACATAGAAGAACATGGAGAGGAAGTGATTATCGAAAAGAAATTATAAAGAATAGTATTAAAAAGCTTAAATCCGGAAGAGCTAGCGGACCTGGAGGAATATACGCTGAAATGCTCAAATATACATAAACTGGCATCCAGTATCCTGATGATTGGAAAATAGCATTCATATCCTCAATACATAAAAAAGGAAACAAGCTGGATAGCAACAACTACAGAGGAATTTCAGTAACCAGTACTCTAAGTAGATTGTACGGTAGGATTCTAAGAGACCTATAGAGAATGATTTTCATGACCAAGAAGAAGAAGAGCAAAGTGGGTTTCGTGCAGGCAGATCTTGTAGTGATAATGTTTTTTGTCTTAAGCAAGTAATTGAGAAAAGGAGTGCCAGAAATATAGAGACGCATGTTACCTTTGTGGACTTACAAAAAGCATATGATACCGTTCCAGTAGAAAAATTATGGACAGTGTTTGAACAAACTAATATCAATCATACATATATAAAAGCGATAAAAGAACTTTACAAAGGGTCAAAATCTAAAATTAAAATTGGAAATCGACTTTCGAAAGAATTCCAGGTAACGAAAGGCTTAAGACAGGGATCTCTATCTCTCCAACTCTTTTTAAAATATATATCGCAGTAGCTTTAAAAAACTGGAAACGTAAAGTGCACGGCATGGGAATACAACTTTACGACCGATTTACCATATACACACTACAGTTTGCTGACGACCAAGTAAGCTAAGCTAATGATAAAGAAGACATGGAGTATGATGAGAAAGTTAATCGAAGAATACCAAAAGTCGGGGTTAACAGTGAACGTGGACAAGACACAGTACTTATGTATTGGAAACGAATCAAGTGAGTTAGAACTAGAAGATGGACAAACAATATCTCCATGCAATGAGTATGTATACTTGGGTGTCACATTTGATAAGACAGGAACAGACTGTAAAGAACTAGAAAAAAGAATAGTAAAAGCAAAAAACCCAAATGTAATTAACTAACATAAATACATAAACATGCAAAGTTACTTGCCGAGAAGTTTTGGGACGAAAAAGTTTCACGACCAAATCCTCAGAGTTAAAGGAAGCTCGTGGACGCTGCTTTTCAACCACAATAGGACTCATTGGAAACTCATCTATCAGTTTCTCATACCTCAGTTTCTTTTGCACCATATAATTTACCTTTATTTTTTAATTGCAGTTTTTCAGAGGGTGGCAAAATTTTAAAAATATTAAAATATTAAAATTTGGTTGCCCTTTGAAGGTGGTTCTTTGAGGCGGCTGCCTCGTTGCTTTACCCTTTGGGACCCCCTGCTTGTGTATTTGTTTTAAGAAATAAAACACACATTTTTCATAATATTGACTTTTTGACAATTTAAAATTTTTGATAAACGAAATCTTTCAACTTTACTGGGTTGTCAAAAATAATGCCCTTCACCAAACAGTTCAAAATGACTAAGTACCCCGCTAGCCCAATTGTGTGGCCCTAAACCAAAAACTACTTGACATACGGAAAAAGTTGGACCTATTTAGATTCCTCTCATAAAGCAAGTTTTTTTTATTACTGTTTTTATACTCACTTATGTTTAAGAAAAGCTCAAAAAGACTTCCCAAAAATATAGGTGGTTTAACGATTTTTTATTGTTATTATTATTTTTATATTTTTAAGGAAATTTATCCAACTATTGAAGATATATATGTAGCCAATATAGAATCAGATAGAGGTGTGAAAGAAAAAATCAGATTTTATGACACGGCTGGCATTGAAAACTCACAAACCTCAACAGCTAGCGGAACAACCAACCAGCAGTTACCCAGGCACTATTTTGCATTGGCAGATGGTTATCTCCTTATTTACGACACTAATGTAAGAAAATCTTTTGATGTGCTAATATCAATTAAGAATGATATTGACAGAAATAAAGACAAAAGAGAAGTAAGTATAATTAGTCTATACCTACATATTTTATTATTATTATTCGGTTCAATATACTCCAAAAACGTATTATCATTTAATTCTCAAATTAAAAATTGCATAATTTAATACTGACAATACACGGACATTAAACTGACAAAATAATTAACAAGGAATAGACACCAATTTTTGTTATATTTTTTGTCACATCAAATCAAATCAAATCTTTATTTACGCATATAGCATTTACAATAATTGGAAAAATAAAATATTTTTTGAAAACAAATATCAAAAAACATTTTCTTATTAAAATTATAAGTAACATTGAAACATAAGGAGCAGAATGGCGGAATGGCAATAAAACTACAGCTAGAAATAGTAGTTACACAGACATAAAAAACAGTTCAACAATTTTAACAGTTTTTCACTTGATAAACAGAATCTTTTTCATTTTATTACAAAAACCATTAGGACAAGTATTAAAAAAATCAACGTCACTTTTTTGTAACAAATCATTTGCAGATTTGCATATTCTGTTCAGAGGTGAATTTATCCCATAGTTTGTTCGATGGAAATCAATTTTAAACAGTTGTTTATTTCTGCAATTTCTTGCAGGAATATGCAGACCAACCATTTCAAGAAGCTCCGGAGCATCGATGATATCGTTTACAAGCTTATAAAGAATGCAAACATCTGTGTAATTTCTCCTATTTTCCAGAGATGTTAGAGTTAATATTATAAGTAACTCTTGGCAGTTGATTTCATCATAAGGGATTCCAAGTTTAAGACCGATTCGTTTTAGAAACTGTCTGCACTCCCTCTAAGCTGTCTTTGTTTGTTTTATAATAGGGTTGCCAAATTGGGCTAGCATATTCGAGCATGGATCTAACAAGAGCACAAAATAAATTTTTTAAAACAAAAATATTATTACTCTCATTGAGAGTCCTAAAAACAAATCCCAACATTCTCATGGCCCTGCTGAGAGGCCTCTCAATGTGATAACTAAAAGAAAGCTCGGAATCTAGCCAGACACCAAGATCCTTAACCAGTTCCACTCTTGCTATCACCATTGAGTTAATAGTATAGTTGAACACAATTGGCTTTTTAAGTTTAGAAAATGTGATGATTTTACATTTATCTATGTTTAAATCTAAATTATTGTTTCTGCACCAACTGGAAAAACCCTCGAGCTGATTTTGCAATGATTGACAGTCACCGCCAATTTACATAAATTAAACATAAAAATATCTTAATTTTGCAAAATATTTTTTGTTTTATGCAACTTTTACTTTATAAGCCTTCAAATAATGTACACCGAACCGAACCACTTTTTTGAAAAATATATTTTCTTTAATAATTGAAATATAAATATGTAAATAACAAAATCTTTACTACTGTAACATATATATTTTAGTTTTTTAAAATCCTATTTATTATTTTCTATGAAAAATAGTTTTGATATTATTGCCAACTTTACTGAGATAAGACACCATTCCATTTAAGTCGGTAGCCTGTACATGCTTTTTTTAGATTGTTATTGCCGTATTGGGAAATCAAACCAAAGATTCAATAAGTATTAGTGATCCCGATTCAACGATGAGCAAAGCAATAACATGGTGCGGCAGAGAGAAAATTAAACATTTTACCGTTTCAACGCAACAGCGACTGTCCCTTTTTGACCCATTTGTTTATATGGCATCTAGATTGAATCCACAACCCAGCAAAAGTACTTTTACTCCATTGGCTATGGGACGAAAAGTTTTAAAAGATGCCAATTAAAGGAAAATTATATAGGTATTCATAGTTATAGGTACTAAAGGTAGTAATTGAACTTTTTTTTTCTTAATAATTAGTTATAATTAATATCTTTTCAATTTTATACGGTGCTAGTTCGGGGCCTAAGAGGGGAATTTTGGGGTTTGTCTGCATTTTCGCGTACCATAATGAAATTTGGCACAGAGGTAGTAGACACCTAGGGATGCCATTTTAGAAGTGGTGCTCCGATGGAACCCAGTGCAGGGCCCAGATACAGGGGCGTACTTGAGGTGGGACAGAAAAAATGTATAACTTAAATATAAAACTCATTTCGCGTAGAGTTTTTTGTTTCTTTTACCTTAAAGCTTGCAAATACAAAAAATTTACAAAAAATAAAGTTAAGAAAACGGTTTTTTTGAGGGGGGGACAAAAGGATGGAGGACAGACATTGTTAAAATCTTGTTTCATCTAAAGTGGTTGTGTGGCGTATCGATTTCTAGGTAAATTCGTATTCTAAAGGAAAATAGATATAAATTAAGTCAATACGTCAAACTGTTCACATATGCAAAAACTGAGACCTTAAATGTACCTGTTGTGAGATCTACGCCAGAGAATATTAAAAACACCTAACCAAGCCTAACTTAATAAAATTTAATAAATTAAGTAAAAGTGGAGTTTCTGAAATTTTTTAATTTTAATATACAGGGTGTTCAAAGTTAAGTCGGCACTATTACTTACTTCGTTAATATTAGAGCTACAGGGTCGGTTAAATAGACAAAGTTGTGGTATTTTTTTCTTCTGATTACGATGGTGATGAAAAGAAAATCAAATGACGAGTAGGTGAGTTATGATAAAAAAACCACATTTTTTAAATCGGACACCCGTTATACAGTTAAGTCAATAGAAAGAAGATTTGGCTTTAAACAAAAGTTATTTTATGAATGACTTTTTCTCTTAAAATCAAAAATAACAAAGTTATTAACAACTTTCCTAATCATAGAGGATATCGAAAGCTGTCTTTGTTTAGAAAATCATTAATTTTTTTGTATTTTTGCCTTTAGGAAAAAAAGTCCAAGGACAACTTTTGTTTAAAATTAAATTTTCTATCGATTGAAGGTACTATGTAACGGGTGTTAAAGCGATTTTTTTTTTAATTTTACTTTTTACTGTAACTTATGTGCGCGTTTCTCGACTTTTCTTTTATTTCGAAAATATTATGTCTTAGTGCAATTAAAATTTTTTCATGTCTAAGTGCACTTAAATGGTGCCAAAGAAAAAAAATTATAAATTTTACGTGTTTAACATTTTTTATATATTGACAAAACAAACACCCTGTATTTTCTTAACGTTACAAAAATAAATAACACACTGCACACGACGTTAGAAAGACGTGCCTCTAGTTATGACAAGTAGTAAAATTAAGAAGATATCTTAAACTGCATTACCGGTATGAACAAAAATTTGAGACTACTACTTTTTACATGATTTTTTTAATATCACCCTGTATCTTATAACATATTACAAAATTACGCAAACTCAAATTTTTGTGTTACAGCCTGTGGTAAGTCGACAAATTGTGCCAATTTTCATTGCAAAATTCCTATTAACGCAGTAGCTACAGTAGATAATGTAAAAAAACAGTAAAAATGACAGCAAAGTAGTTGTGGCCCAGTATATACTGTTACAAATTTAAGTTATTTAAATTTTATAATTGGAATTTATTTAGGTTTAGTGTAGTATTAGGTCGATTTATCTTAAGGTTGTATTCTTAGTCTAGGTTTTAGTTGCGTTGTCTGTGGCTTGCGGTCGCGTTAGTGCGGGAACTTTCCGGACGTCGAAGGCTGCCGGAAAGTTCGAGAGAGATGGACGATCCTATATATAGGGCCGGGGTCGCGCACCAGGCAGTCAGTCACAGATAGCGTGCTGTAGTGGTCGTGAGATTAACACGAAGTTAATAGACCGATTATAGTAGTGAATTATTAGCAAGTTATTACTAAGTTTAAGTGCGTGTTTTTGTACATAATTTGTCGAAATAAATTGACGTATCGTTTTCAACAATTGCGAGTTTTAATTTATCGTTGTGAACCCGTAACAATTGGTGTCAGAAGTGAGATTAAAAGAAATAAATAGTGCAAAGACTATCCTTACATATTACCACCGGATAGGACAATTGGACAGAAAAACAGTAAGTGATTTTTCCAGAATATTCGAAGAAGTTCGATATTGTTTTATTCAAAAACTAAAAGAGATATTTAAGAACCGACTTCGACATTAACTTTACAGTCCAAAAATTGATAATTAGAGAGATTTTCTAGAATATTCTATAACATTCTACGACGTTCTATTCAAAAACTAGAAGAGATATACAAATACCGACTTCGACATTAGATTAGTAATTTTAAAAGTAAGAATCAGAAAGAATTTCTAGAACATTCCATCACTTTCTACGACGCTCTATTCGAAAACCAGAAGAAATATCCAAAAAGAGACTTCGACATTAGCTTAGTAATTTCAAAAGTAAGAACTAAAAATAATTTCTAGAAGATTCCATAACATTCTACGACGTTCTATTCAAAAACTAGAAGAGATATACAAATACCGATTTCGACATTAGTTTAGTTATTTCAAAAGTAAGAATTAGAAAGAATTTCTAGAAGATTCCATAACATTCTACGACGTTCTATTCAAAAACTAGAAGAGATACACAAATACCGACTTCGACAGTAGCTTAGTTATTTTAAAAGTAAGAATTAGAAATTATTTCTAGAATATTCCATAACATTCTACGCCGGTCTATTCGAGAACCAAAAGAGATAATCAAAAAGTGACTTCTACATTTGCCTAGTAGCGGAAAGAGTAGCATTTACCAGTATATTCCAGAACATTCCATTAGGTTCTATTTAAGAATTGGAAGAGATATTGAAAAACCGACTTCGACATTCGCTTTATAGCCCTAAAATAGACGTTTTAAGTGATTTATCAGGAAGTTGATGCTTACTAGACAAGGATCGGCAAAGATGGAAGATCTAACTAAAATGATGCAGGCTCTAGCAGCTCAAATGGCTCAAAACCAGGGCGATATGAAACACACCATGGACGACATGAAACACATTATTGAACAAAATCAGAATGATATGAGACAGACCATCGAACAAAACCAGAACGAAATGCAGGAAAACTTTGACCAAATAAAGAGCAACTCCGAACAGCTGAGAGAAGAGTTTAAGACTGCAACCGAAGATCTTAAGGAAGAAATAACTCAAAGAATGCAGTGTGGAACAAAAGGTACAAAATAAATTGCAGAATGTAGAAGAAAAGGTACATAATGTTGAAGAAAAGGTACAGAATGTTAGGGAGGAAGTTTTTCAAACCATGGAAGAAAAATTCCAGGACGTGTCAAAACAGCTTATACAGCTCCAAAAAGAACACAACAAAATGAAAGCTCAGGGATGTGTTGTGAATTCCAACCAAAACATTAAGCCTCCAAATTTCGATGGTACGTCTTCCTGGTCTACTTATAAACAACAGTTTGAAGCTGCCGCTGCTGCAAATGGTTGGGATGATGAGGAAAAAGCTAGAGGATTGTTAGTAGCTCTCCGAGAACCTGCTCTGGGACTTTTACGGTCCATTCCAGTCGAACAAAAACAGAATTATAACGCTTTAGTGGCAGCGTTAGAAAGAAGGTATGGAGACGAACACTTGCGAAATTTACATTGGTCAGAATTAAATATTCGTCAACAAAGACCAGGAGAGTCATTACAAGAGTATGAAGCGGATATCAGGAGGTACTTGGCTTACCCAGAAATGCCAGAAAATTACAGAGATCCCTTCACGGTAGATCGCTTTATTAACGGCTTGCGAGACACGGACTTAGCAAAATTACTACGTCGAGAACGCTTCCATAACAGCAGTGAAGTGTTGATTCGAGCCCTTGAAATTGAATCATCAAATAATATGTCCAGGCCAAAAGTAAGAGGTGTTTCAATTCAGGAGGGAGAAGAAATGAGCACTGGAGATGAGGTCAACTTAAAAACGCTAAACCAACTGTTTCAATCACTGATAGAGAAGATTGATTCTTTGAAAGAAAGTAGACGATCCCCTCCAAATGTAAAGTGTTTCAGATGCGGACGTACAGGAGATATTCAACGCGATTGTCGTGTCCAAATGAGGTCTCGCTCACCATCTAGTGGGACAGAGTACCGAAGAAGAGATCAGGAAAACTAAAACTAGTCAACGCAGAGGGGCGGGTGTTGGCTAATGGGAATTTAGCCCCTAAAATTTACTCTATCAAGAGTTTAAAACATACTGCTGACAGTCTTAACATCGACGGACTTATTAATGGAAGAAAAGTTAATATAACAGTAGACACTGGTGCTGCAATATCATTGCTTAGGTCCAAAATTGCAACGAGATATAAAATTCGACCAACAGAAAAGAAAATAACACTTAAGACTGTGACTGGAGAATCCGCCGACGTGTTGGGGCAGACGGACATAGACCTACAGCTGGGAAGATTGAGAATTCGCCACACTGTATTGGTTGCCGAAATAGAAGACGAATTTATTTTGGGAATGGACTTGATAAGTAAACATGGATTTGCGTTTGATAATAAACTTAATATCCTGAGATTTGGGAATGAAGAGTTCATTTTGTCAAATAGTCACTTCAATAAAGAACTAATAAAGGTCGTGGCAGTATGTACAACAAGACTGGTCGGTAATAGTGAGACCATAATTTTTGGGAGGCTAGAAAGTAAATCATCAAGCTGTGTCGGACTCATAAGCCAACAGAAATTATCCAACACCTACCTCGTTGCAAAGTCACTAGTTAAAACCGATAAAGACATCCCGATTAGAGTCGCCAATATTTTCCCAAATAATGTCAAAATTAATAAGGGGGAGGTGGTAGCATTATTTGAGCCAGTCCAGAAAGTAACAAGATGTGAAGAGCCAACTTCGGAGGATAAAAGTAAGTTACCAACGGAGGTACTTCAGCAATTTGAGTCAACTTGGCAACATCTCACTCCAGAAGAATTCAGTAAAGCGAGAGAGTTTATAGAAGAACAAAGTAATATCTTCGAAACTAGGAGTAGTTCGGGACGCACAAACCTTATTCAACATGCTATCAACACTGGCGATGCCCAACCGATAAGACAACCCCCAAGAAGACTACCAATGGCCAAGCAAGAAGAAGTTCACAATCTCATTAATAAAATGCTCAGCGACGGTGTTATTGAAGAGTCATCAAGTCCTTGGTCATCTCCTGTGGTGTTGGTCACTAAAAAGGATGGAAGTACTAGATTTTGTGTTGACTACAGGAAACTTAACGATGTGACCAAGAAAGATAGTTACCCACTGCCAAGAATAGACGACACATTAACAACGTTGGCAGGATCATATTGGTTTTCTACTCTTGACCTGAAAAGTGGGTATTGGCAAGTAGGAATCTTTGAAAGAGATAAAGAGAAGACTGCATTCTCTGCTGGAAGTGGACTTTATCAGTTTAATGTGATGCCATTTGGCCTGTGCAATGCCCCAGCTACATTTGAAAGACTAATGGAAGTCGTTCTACGAGGCCTTACTTGGAAAACCTGCCTAGTCTATTTGGATGATGTCATAGTAATGGGGAAATCATTTCAAGAACATCTAGATAATTTACGAGAAGTATTCTCAAGAATCAGGAACGCAAATCTTAAATTAAACTCAAAGAAAGGTTTTCTGTTCCAAGAAAAAGTTGAGTTCCTGGGTCACGTCGTTTCCCGAGAAGGCATCCATACCGACGAAAAGAAGCTACAAGCAATAAAAGAATGGCCTCAACCTCGTGACAAACATGAATTGAGAAGCTTTTTGGGTCTGTGTACATACTACAGACGATTTGTAGAAGGATTCGCCAAAATAGCGTCTCCGTTACATAGACTTACAGAAGATAAAGCTTCTTACAAATGGAATACTGAATGTGACCAAGCATTTAGAAGACTAAAAGCAGCATTATGTTCTAGTCCGATTCTTGCATATCCCATTCCAAAAGGAAAATTCATATTAGATACTGATGCGAGCAACGATGGCATAGGAGCAGTACTCTCCCAAGTACAAGATGGAGAAGAACGGGTCATCGAATTTTTCAGCTAAAAGCTATCCAAACCAGAGAGAAATTATTGTGTTACCAGAAAGGAGCTCCTAGCCATCATTAAATCCGTAGATCACTTTCACAAATATCTCTATGGACAAGAGTTTCTGATTAGAACGGATCATGCTGCGTTACAGTGGCTCATGAAAATGAAACAACCTGAGGGGCAAGTCGCGAGATGAATCGAAAAGCTACAACAATACCATTATCAAATTAAGCACCGAGCAGGAAGGGTGCATAATAATGCAGATTCATTGTCCAGAAGACCTTGCCCCGAGGATTGTAAACATTGCAGGAAAATTGACCAGAAAGAAGGAATTACCTACGTGCGCCAGATAAAGTTAGAACCAGATGAAGAATGGATGTCGGCTTCGATTAGAACCACACAACTTAACGACAAAGATGTAGGACCTATCTTGCGATTGAAAGAAGAGAACAAGCCACGACCACTGATAGTAGAAGAAAACATCCTTAAACGTGCCTGGGAAAGTGCCGATGGCCTTACTGTGATTAATCAAGTAGTAGTTCCTAGGAGCATGGTAGACAATATAATGGCCGAATGCCATGGTGGAAAATCAGGCGCGCACCTAGGCATAAATAAAACCATGTACAAAATTCGAAACCGATTTTATTGGGTCAATTACTTTCAAGATGTGAAAAACTGGTGCCGCCGATGTTCAACTTGTGCAGCCAGCCAAGGTCCCAAAACAAGGTCCAGAGGTCAAATGAAACAATATAACGTAGGTCTGCCATTCGAACGCATTGCTATTGATGTGGCCGGACCATTTCCAGAAACTAAAAAGGGCAACAAATACATCCTTGTTGTCATGGATTACTTTAGCAAATGGCCAGAAGTTTTTGCTTTGCCTAACCAAGAGGCCGCTACAGTTGCAGAAGTTCTGGTAAATGATGTTTTCGGCCGATTTGGCATTCCTTTGGAACTACATTCAGATCAAGGAAGAAACTTTGAATCAAAGCTCTTCCAGAATCTCTGTGACCTTTTAGGAATACATAAAACACGGACTACTGCTTTGCATCCGCAGTCAGATGGCATGGTTGAAAGATTTAATAAAACAATAGAGGAACATCTTTGCAAAGTTGTTGATGAGCACCAAACAGATTTACTGCGTTTACCATGTGATATCATGTTTGGTTCACCTGAAGAAGCACACTTAGAGGTTAATGACTATGTCGAACGTTTAAGGCAAAAGCTGCACGATATCCATGAAGTGGTTAGAGAGCGAATAGAAATAGCCAGTGACCGCATGAAAGCGAGATATGACCTGAAAGCAAACTCTTCAGGGTTCAAAGAGAATGATCAAGTCTGGCTATACAATCCTCAACGCAAGAAAGGAAGATCACCTAAGTTGACACCACCATGGGAAGGGCCTTATAAAGTTGTTAAGAGAATTAATGATGTAGTCTACCGAATCCAGAGAAGCCCGAAGTCCAAGATGAAAGTTGTTCATCTAGACAGACTAAAACCGTACCTGGGAAATGTTGATCGAGACGATCAAACCTGAAGAGGAGGATAGTGTTACAAATTTAAGTTATTTAAATTTTATAATTGGAATTTATTTAGGTTTAGTGTATTATTAGGTCGATTTATCTTAAGGTTGTATTCTTAGTCTAGGTTTTAGTTGCGTTGTCTGTGACTTGCGGTCGCGGTAGTGCGGGAACTTTCCGGACGTCGAAGGCTGCCGGAAAGTTCGAGAGAGATGGACGATCCTATATATAGGGCCGGGGTCGCGCACCAGGCAGTCAGTCACAGATAGCGTGCTGTAGTGGTCGTGAGATTAACACGAAGGTAATAGACCGATTATAGTAGTGAATTATTAGCAAGTTATTACTAAGTTTAAGTGCGTGTTTTTGTACATAATTTGTCGAAATAAATTGACGTATCGTTTTCAACAATTGCGAGTTTTAATTTGTCGTTGTGAACCCGTAACAATACGTTCAGAAAATGGTAATGATGTAGCGCTTTATACAGAAATAGAGTCCGATAAATGGCTTATAAAGGAAAATATAGTGATTTCAATGACATGTTTATTTGACATATCTAGAGTATTTTGAATTTTTAGCACATAAATTAAAAATTGCGAAAAAACTTTATTGTGTAATTACTTTTTAACACTCTGTACAAAAATTTTTATTTAAGAAAATAAAAGCTGTACTAGTGTTGTTGTAATGTGTTGACTTTGAGTTTTCTATAGTGATTTGTAACGTCGCCGTAAAAAAAAACTATTTAAAATGATCATAAAATTTTTATTTATTTTTAAAAATCACCCTGTATTTTTAACAGTTCGACCTAGCTCTTTTTTTCATCAAATATACATAAGAGCTAAGTATCTTTTATTCGTTATATATTTTTTTACAATATCGTTAAGACTAACAAATCCACATACTTTTCCATCTTTCTAGATTTTTTAAATTTAGAATTAGTAAATAAAATTACCCTGTACTTCGGACCGTGCATATGTCACACCCGTCCAGCAATTTTTGTTTTAAAGAGAAACAAATTGTTTATACTTACATTAAATTTTATCGCCGTATCCTTCATAACTAAGCTCCTGTAATTTCTTTTTCTACTCAATACCCACACCATAAATTTGTCAATAAAAAATATATTTTTGTTATTTCTTGAAAGAAAATTAATCAATATATTTTTTTTATTGCTTAAAATAAAAGTGTATATGTCCTTATAATCGGTGCCAAGTTTCATTGCTCTAGCTTTACATTTGAATTTTATACAGAATTTTAATTAGATAGATGCAATTAAAAATAAAACACCCTGTATCTTTGCTCTGCACTGGGTTCGGGATGAGCACCACTTCGTAAAATAATACTATATTGTTATGCTATATTCGTGCCAAGTATCATTACGGTACGCAAAAATGCAGACAAAAGTGGCTTAGGCTCCGAACTATGCAGGATTAAGATATTTTTCTAAAACAACTGATCACCAGTTGAGGGTCTCTTGTTGAAGGAAAATCGTATTTATATATCGCTTACAAGGAAACTTTTTCCTTAAGTTGTTGCATTTTAAGTTGGTTCATATTTTTCCGTAGGTAGCTCAAAAGGTTTCCCTCACGGGGGTCCAAGATCTAATGGACACCTAATAAGTGTTGACAGTTAACTGCTTCGTCCTTATGAGACTTCTTAGAACACTGCTGGGTCAATGTGACACCCTTGCGAAGTTAATCACACCGTTTTGTCTCATCCTACGTTTATAGAAAGAAAGCCCACGCAAGAAGCGCCATCTACCGAGATACGAGAGAAACTAGAACAAGAGCAGGCAAGTATAAAGTGCTATTATATAGATCGATCGATGAAAAAATCGATTGCAAAGAAAAAGAAACCATTAGTGACCTACGACATCTGTCTTTCAGGCCAGAGCAACGCAGCGTTTTAACCCACTTTCAGACGTGAGCGTCAATTTAACTAAGATCACCAATAAACAAACGTAACTTTTGTTTGCCCCAAGCAGTGCCACAAAATTCCAGTTATTTCACTTATCTTAAAAAAAAATCCCGGCCCATATATTTTTTGACATCAATTAATCAGCTGATCAGCTGATATAAACAATAACATAAAATAAGTTAGCCACTTCGCTGACCTTGTCAACTGGTAATCCGGCCAACAACACCACCAAAGTGAAAGCCTGATCTCTGGGACCGTTCAGAAATGTGTGAAATCTGTGCGGAATTTGCATCTACTGAAACTGAGAGGTATGATCACGTAAAGTGCAATGTCTGTACAAAAGTCTTTTGTTTAAGTTGTTCACACCTCTCAGCATCAGAACGTAAAGGGCTGGCAGTTAAAAAAATATCAATACATGCAATATACTACTGCATAAACTGCATTGGAAAAAAATGGCCCGCCTGAAAGTGTGAATTAAGACATCCTCCAAGAATTAATTATAACAAAACTTTGCCGAACCCTTAGAGATGAAATTTTGCCAAAACTATCACAAAACATGGAACAAAAACTTAACTCAATATCTGGCACAACAAAAAATATGGTTGACCAAAACCAAAACCCGTCAAATTCCTGCGTTCTGAGACCGTTAAAACCTTTATTTCTGAAAGCATGGAAGGCGGGTTTGAAATTCTTAAAACTTAAGTCTCCATTAGAGCAGACAAAGTTAAAAAAATCTCGAAAGGAGTCAAAAACAAGTTTCAAGCAACAAAACTGCAACAGACCATATGTGTGTGGGGGTGAAAAACTTGCTGGATTTTAACAAAGAAATGTTTAAAGTATACACAAAGGATCCCAAAGTCGACAAATTTTAATTACTTAAGAACAACTACAATCAACTCAAAACATAGTTTGATGCTATGGAGGCCGAAGCTGTTTGACCGCATCAAATTTAAATGGCACTGCTAGCCATCTTCAGAAAAGAACGGCACTAGCTGAAACAAAAAACAAACTATCTGCTGCTGTGTTAAAACCAAAAATTTCGATGTTTTTTAGCCATTGCCAACTGTGAATTTACCATATCACGACAGCACGTAAAATTCGAACAATATAGCAGCTTTAAAATAGATATCGATCCTAGTTTGCAAAGTCTATTTCTAGACCCAAAAATGTGGCCAGATGGCGTAATTGTTAAAAAGTTTTAAGTTTTTTCGAAGAACCGAAACGCCTAATTATGCAAACAGATACCATAGAACATCATACCAAAGAAGCCCCATTCAAAAAAAAAAGATAATCTTACAATATTTGCTTTAAACATTCAAAGGGCTAGGAATAAAATCGATGAACTATACATTCAACTGTCAGAAATAAACTTTTACATACTAACTACTTATAGATTATTTCTTGGAAATATTGATACATTGTATGAACATCTAAATGTCTTAACAAACTTACCTATTAAAGCTAAAGTAGTCCTTACGGGAGACATAAATATAAATCAGTGTATTGAAAATGTGCAAAAACAAAAATGAGGTTTTCCTTTATAATCTTTGCAGAAGGTTGTTACCTTTGGAACTCTGTTTTTTGCAATTGCCCCCTTCGTCTTTTTTTCTTAGCAACCGCGACAGTATTTTCGTCCCTTGGAACCGCCGTATAATTTACATTGAAAAATTTTCTGGCCCAGCGAGGAAACCTCGTCAAAAACACCTTGGCGCTTAACGTGTTAAAAATGAAAACATATTTTTAAACCTAAACGTGTCTGTAATTTAAATTTAAATAAAAGTAATAATTAAACCTGTCAGTAAACTACATGCTTAGTTTTAAGTTTTTTAGTTTTAGGAACGTTAAATTGTACAGGTTTAGGCTTTTAATTTGATTTGATTACTTAAAAACTATTTTTTTGGGAAAATATTCTGAAAAATTAAATAATATACGTACTGTTCTTGTAATAATACTCATACCCAAATTCCATTTTGTAAAAAATCTAATAAAATTTTAAACTTAAAAAGCACCAGATTTTATTTTTAGCGCTGCGCTTAGCTCACAAATGAACATTTATTTGTTTATCTCTGGCATAAAACCAATATAGGCACTTATTCTTCTCTTTCGGCCTGGCGTTTTTTCATTCCAAAAAATAGCTACCGATTTAGTTATAAACTTCTAGGTGTAAAGATCTCAATAGAATAATGCAAAGATTCATCATAGTGAATTTTCTTCTCATTTCTATATTGTTTCCTGAAACTTTCTGCCTTTTTAACATACTCCAGTCACTAGAGCATTTTGCACAATCTGTATTCTCGTTGGCATTTTTTTTAGTATGACCATTAATGTGCAACAAAAATATCTCACATTTTTGCCGAAACGTTTAGTTCCGTCCACCCTCTTTTTCGTGTAAGATCCACGTCTGTTAAGTTGACTGTCAATATTTCGTAGTATGGATCGTTGTTCCCTGCATATCCTAAAAGCGTTAAAAAAAGACTACTTTGAGAAGTCCACGATCTTTTTTTTTTAAATATCGCTTTGCTGACTGTTTTCTAAAGTTATTTGTATAGCCTGACCCAAGCAGCATTTAGACGTCATATTATGTTTCGAATAAGTTGTTTACGAGATACGCAACGTCGGGTGCCAACGTCGTTTCGACCGCCTGAGGACTCTTATTTGCACCTAAATGGGGAATACAGATTCGGGTCGCTTCGACGTCGGCATCTGACCTAATATGTAATAGTGTTTACCAATTACCAACGTAATTGTACGTTATATCTCCGTTACCTAAATTTAGTCGTAAATACTTAAGTTGTGTTTAGTTTCGTTTCCATTGCCTAAAATATAAATATATAATTTTTACTAAAAAGAATTCCCGTAGAGTAACTAAAATTATACCTAATAAGTAAATATTTTACACTTATTATAACAAGTCTGAAAGAAATGGAAGCATTTTATTATAAACGCATTGGCATTCATGTAAATGGCATAAAAATATTCGTGATTTATATTTTAAAGCATGAAATCAATAGAAATTTTTCAACGAAGGCCTGTTTACTAATAAATGTGATCAAGATACTTTAAAAAAAAACAAGCGGTCCCGAAATTCACAAGATTAATAAAATATATATTTAAAATAAATTTAATTTTATTATTATTTTTTTAATTTTGTTATTTTTCTAACAAAAATGTTGTGTTGTTTCTCTAAACTTCAACAGTATTTATTGTTACACAAAAATTCTGTCATTTATACCTAAAATTTGAAAAACAAAAAAATATTTTGTAATGGCCGATAGACGCTAACCTTTGCAGAATGGCGGATTTCTGTGTCTGACTTAATGTGAACTAATAATATACCAATTCGGACCGGATCTCCACCTTTGGTTCTGAAACATAACCGATGTGTCGAAGCCGGACGTCCAGCAAACGTATTTCGTCCCTTTAAAATCGGACGTCCGCCACTCGAGATTTCGCGTCGTTCTAACGACGGTCTGAAACTCAACGTTCGGAACTGTAAACCAAAATCATGGTATTAGAATTCAACGTCCTCTCTCTTTCGTCTACGGTAGGTCAAACACACAGGCCCAAAAGCAGACTACCGCGCTTTCAACTGTCACAAATTAAATAAAAAAAATTTATTTTTATTTATTTTTGTGATTTAAAAATTAGTGTCAAATTAAAAGTTTCGTTAAATAAGGCAGTTTATTCAAACTCTTTATGAGTTTTGCCTAAATTTAGCGATAAAAAATTAAGTAAACAAATACATTTAGTTGGACAGAAAAAATGGAAGAAAATTACTTTAAAATTGTATATATAAAGACACTCAGGGAAATGGAACCAATACCCCACCTCTGGGAAGAGGATAGGGTGTTGTGGTTCCCAAAATCAAAAAAAGAAATAAAGCTTCACCAGTCCAATGCGAGGTCATGTCCCGACAAAAAAAACTGACCCCAATATAGTTGTGTTGTTAAAGTGACAGGTATCACCAACTGGGTACATGCCAACAACACAGCTAACAACCTGTGCACTGATGTGCCTTCCACATCTGAAGAAGAAGAGGAAGTTGAACCTGATTCAAAAAGGCCTAGAAAATGTAACACACTTACAGAGGAACCTGTTTACAATTTAGAAATTGACGAAGATTATAATGACACAGCCATAGTGAACAAGAAAGGAGGAAAAGAACCTGCTCAGGAACCTGCAGATGAAACCCTAACAAACAAAACTAAGGAGAGCATAGCTTCTAGTAAGTATTTTGGGTAATTATACAGTTAGTATTAATTTAAAATTTTTCAACAATTTGTACATAGTACCTTCTGAGAGGAAAAGATTTCTGCACAAAACCAAAAAACTGTTTCTTCTCATGTTTTTTTATTTAATTTTAGTGTGTTTTATCTTTTTTTTATTATTGTGTTTTAAAAAAACAATTTTTTATTTTTGCACAGGCAGTTTTATGTTCCTCTCAGAAGGTACTACCAATAAAAAACTGAAAATTAAGAGAAAATAATTACCAAATTTTGTAAGCTAACTGTGTTGTCAAAGTGTCAATTGTAACGTGTCAATATCACATTAATAAAAATTATCAGATAAATGTTAATGATCTTTCACCTTTTTCAACTTTTTAATATTTCTCTATAGCGTTTTGAGTTTAAAGATCACTGCTTAATACTGGAGCTAATAGCTTTTGCTTATTATATAATTTTAGCTCATTTAAATTAAATAAAACAACCTAGTTTAGTAAGAAAACTCAGGAAATGTACTAAAGTCACAAAAATTAATAATTATATAATGCTCTATTAACAAAGTAAGTTACAACCCTCTAAATTCATTCCAGTGGAGTAGTCATCTTTCTTGGCTTATTGGAATCTCTTTGGACTTCCAGGGAGGTCTTGATTTGTAGTTTCTTACCTAAAAAATACAGTTTAATTATTTTTATGTCTAGAAAGGTTGACACAATCTTTCTTTTACCTTATTATTGTAAGAATGCACTACTGTCTTACCTTTTGTCATCTATGTTGTGATGATACTTTTGCTACGCCATTTCTTTCTATCTCTTGGAGTTGGTTATAATTATTCTGCTTCCTTTAGGGAATTCTGCGTACCTAAAATGCAATAATTGACCATTAGTTTTAATATACGTTAAGTTTTGTTTTAAATACTTTCTTGAGAGACTGTATAAGGAATAGATTTTGTCCTTTTATGGAGTGCAGGGACCAATGAACGAGAACTTTCTAAAAACTTTCATAGAATTTTGCAACTTTGGTTCATACCGAGCTATACAACATCCTTAAGTTTGGCTGCAGATCATTTTTGGTCAGTTCTAGGATTTGACGAGCCCCTCAGGTTCGTAGATTATTTTATTTTGTTTGTTTATATGTTTTATGTATTAGGTTAAGCTTAATTTAGTAACTTTTCTATACCCTACTTAGTAATACTCTTTACACTTACCTTATATTCATTTCTCCAGTGCATTCAGTTCCATTATTTGGCTATTTCGACCAGCATAAAGGTCTACTTTGTTACTATGTTTATCTGTGGTTTTCCATCATTTTGTTTACTTATACATGACTTCTTTTATTTCAGCTAGGATCTATTTAGTTGCGCAATGTCTCGGAGAAGGTATTTACCTACAAATAGATATGAATTAGTGGTATTACATCTATTTTTACCTAGTAATAAACACCCTACCTTTGAGTGGTTTTTCCATGTTCTTCCTGTTTGATCCTAGTGCCACCAATACTGTGGGATATTCGTGACTGTCTCCACTTCATTATGCAACACAAAAACAGCGACAATTTTCTCGATTGATTTGTTAAACTTTGAAAAATCATTTTTTGTTGACACAGTGCAAAAATTTATCATCTGCGTATTTTTCTATGATTTTTGTACGGTTATGTTAAACGTCAGACCAGTGCAGTGTTGCCAGTTGTAATTAAAGGTAGTCGTATAAGGATTCATGTATCTTCTTTTTCCTTCTCTATCCTTTTTATAAGGTGTACGTTTCTCTCTCTTGGATAAGTAATTCCGTAGCTAGAAAACCTAGTTATGGGTTAAGTTCTAGATGTATTTATAATATTTTGGTTTGATTTTGTATGTTACGTGCTATTAGTTGGTTTTTACGTAAAAGTGATTGCGATTTTAATCAATGCCTTGAGTACAGGAATTTTGACCTGCACATTTAGTCAACCTGGCAAAGTGACGTATTGTCAGTGGTCTACGTGACAGATTGCACTGCAGTCAATTGTTTCACGAAACTCACTCTTCTGTAATTCGAGTAAATGTTCCATTGGTCAGAGAGAGAGGAGAAGCCAAGGAATTTTTCTGGTTTAGTTCATCGTTCAAACGAACACAAAGCGTGGGACTGGATCACCCTCGGTGATGAAATTTCACTTTCACTTTTTGAGTCCGAGGTGCAGGAGGTCGCCATTTTAGTGAATAATTAATTTTTTTTTTATGCCGTAGCTGCGGCTTCCGAAAGGGATCTAAAATTATTATTCCATTTATCGAAGTGCCATTTATTTGATTGCGTTTAGTGATGGATTTATTTGGTTTGGCACTGAGATATTCTCCTGAGGAGGATTTATTGGCACCGACTTCTCCTGCCCTCGTGTTGTTGCCATGGACATCTAGGCAAACCTTGACAGTGACCCTCGTAACATCATAAGAGGTAACTAACTAATTTTATTTCTTTTCTTTATTAATATGTACTCTGTAGTTAGTTATCTGTATATTTTCCTTATTTTTAATTTACTAGAAGGATGGTCCTAGGGACTTGATTCCTGGTAATTCGTTCTGCATTTCTGGTAACTTTTCCGTAGACCTGGTAATTTCCCTAGATTATCAGCGTGCGTGCCTGGTAATTTTCGGCTCCATGCCGGTAATTTTACCAGATTACCAGTGCTTGCTGCTGGTACTTTTACCAATCACCAGAGACATTTTATGATAATTTGATCAATTTCTATTAAATATAAATCTGTTAATTAGTAGAACTTTAATGAACTTGATATTGTGTGGTATTATTTTATAACTTTATGCCATATTAAGTAAGGCTTTTTGCCTTGCAGGGGACTTGGTACGGGTCAGACGCGACTTTGTACGGGTCAACCATTACTTGGTACAGGCCAGACACTACTTTGTACGGGCCAACTGTTCCCGTTTCCTTCGACGTATTCACACAACATTTCGTACATGTGCACGTGGTCTTGGACGTGCAAACACTTTTCTGGGATCAATAATACTTCAGCTCATGAATTTCTACTAAGTCACATGTACCGCTACCCCGTGGTTCTGTGGTGGCCTACCTGAACTGTGATTGGACAGGTTTGATGGTTACCTGGAGTAAGAAAATTACCTGATTACTGTCAATTTATTTATTTACGTTTACCTTACCTTCATTTGATCTAGTTACTTACCTTACCTTACCTTCATTTGATAGATAACTTCGGTTATGCTTACGTTTACCTTACGTTTATTTGTGGTTTACTTCGGTTTACTCGATTGTAGATATTTACCTTACCTTTATTTGTAGTTTACTTCGGTTTACTTGATTGTAGATATTTACCTTACCTTCATTTAGTAGTTTACTTCGGTTTACTCGATTGTAGATATATTAGTATTGAATAACTTCGGTTATGTATCTTCCCTGTTTGTAATTAACTTCGGTTAATTTTAGTTATACCTTGCATTCATATATTACTTCGGTTTTAGTGAATTAACTTCGGTTAAGGCAAGAGTAACTTTACTTTGATTACTTACGTGATTATTTGCCCTCCCTTGTTTATGATTATATGTATATAGGTCATGTACCTAATTGGATATATTTTCTGTCTTAATTGTGGTTATTAATTACCTATTTAATTTGTATTTATGCGGTCCTGGGTCATGCGCAGATAAAAAAAAATAAGATCTTATTTTATTAGGTAACCTCGCCCCCGATAAGGACACTAGTTACTAATCAGGTTTATTAAGGACACTGAGTTTGCACTTTTAATGTATCCCTAGTTTGAATAATTTTATTTTCTTATTATTATTATATGTAGCACTTTGCTACTTCGGAGTATAAATTTATTTACATGAAAACGTGCAAACCTAGTAAGTTGTATTCTGCCATGTATCATTGAATTTAACTTTGATTTTCATTAAATTTTGTAAAACCAACTTTCAGTATTTTTAATTATTCGTGAAACCCCAATGCTATCTTTTGGTATAAATATTTTGATATTGTCATTTTGCTGTGTGCACTAAGGTTCTCAGTTGATCGAGAGGTTGGAGAAGGCTTGCTACTTCCTGGCGTCCATTATTCGAGATCATCTGATTATTTTATTATTAAATTAATTTAATTAATTTATTATTTTGCTTTAACCCACCCCAAAGCTCCGGATCTCTGAGCATACGAGCACACCCTTTGCACGCGTCAGCAGCCCTAATGCAAGACACAGTAAAATGATTTCTTGGATAGTTTAAAAATATTTAATACAATATTAAATATTTTTAATTTATTAATTATCTTGGTAATGCAATAAAAGTGCGTCGCAAAATTGGCGCCCAACGTGGGGGCCTGAAAGTTGGTTTTCAAGTCTTGCTTTGATTATATACACCTTGTGCAGTAACTAGGTGCCCATGCGCAGTAGACTGGATCTTACCTTACCTGTTATTTATAGATTTTGTCCAATTGTAATGGAATTTGATTTACGAACCCCTGTTTTTTTTTTTGAATTTTTACCCTTATCTTACCTTGTAGTATTTTTGCGCCTGTGCAGATTTACTACGCCATTTGCGCAGTACGATTTCGTTAAATAGGTTATTTGTTTACTGAGCCTTTTGATTTAGTTATGTTATATTATTGTAAGGAATCAGTAACGAAGAAGTTTTGAACTCATGGTACGAGTTTTATCTTGCTTTTTTTTTTTGGAAAACAAATTTTTTTTTTGTTTTCAAATTTTTTTTTTAATTTTATTTTTAATGCGCGTCCGTTTCATAACTTCATTTAAATGTACATGCGCAATTCACTAATTTTGTCAAACACTGATGCGCAGTCAAAATTTTTATGCGCAGTGGATACTAGTATTTAGCTGGTCACTAGAAAAGCGGGCTAGAAGCTTTTTGCTTTCGATTTATTTATTTATTCATTTCTTTTTTTTTTAAAGAGATTTTCTTTTGTTTTGTTATAAGTGAAGCTTACACACTTAGTTTTTTTTTTGAAGTTTTCTTAGTGCTTGTGACTTGGAGTTTTTTTTTTGTGAATTACGAAATGGATTATAAAATGAAATTAGACTGTTTGAGAAAACAAGAGCTCCAATGGGAACTGAACTATCGTGGTATTCCTACTGAAGATGTCACAGTTGATAAACTAAAATCAATTCTCAGACCTCTTTTAAATATGGAAAAGAAAAATAAATCATTCTCTACTCACAAGTACGAATTTATTTTCGAGGATGAACGAAAATACATACAAGAATGTATAACTGAAATTTCCGGCCTCATGAAATCTTTTGCTGGTGAAGATGGTGAAAAAGTGCGAAAGAAATTTAACCGTCTACAATCCAGACTGGTTCATTTTTTAAATAGGGTTAATCTTATGCCCAATGATAAATTAACTGAAGATGAAGTAAAAATAAAGTCAGCAATGCTTTTTGAAATACTGAGTACGATGGATCGATTAGAAAAATGTACTAAACGAGATCCAAATTTAAGTGCAATTTTGGAGAATACTATCTTAACTGAGGAAGATGACTCACAGGATAGTGATGCGGAATCTGAAAGCTTGGATCATGCGAAGAAAGAATCCGCTGTAAATAGATCCACTCGGAGAAGTTCTGTAATAAATAGACCTTCGACTTCTCAAGTAGTAGTACAGCAGCAACCATTTACTAAAGATCCAAAAATTGATAAATGGGGAATCCGTTTTAATGGAAATACTAAACAACTCTCTGTATATAGCTTTCTAGAAAGAGTTGAAGAACTAAGAATTGCTCGTCATGTTTCAGAATTACAACTTTTTGAATCAGCAATAGACTTATTCGCAGGTAAAGGAGAACATTGGTTTAGATCAAACCGATCCCGTTTTCAAGATTGGAAAGGACTTTGTGACCTTCTTGTTAAACACTATGGAGAGCCTGATTATAAATCTCGACTTTTTAAACAACTCTTAGACCGAAAACAAGGTGAAGGCGAACCTTTTGTCAGTTATTTAACAGATATGAATAGTTTATTTAACCGCTATGGCAGTATTCCTTCTGATGTTAGAAATTTGCATCCCTATTATGGAGAAAGAATCCAAGTAGTAAACTCCATAGAAGAATTGGAAGATGAATGCCTAAAGATTGAGGTTAAGAAATACCGATCTGATACTTACGTAGCTCCTTCTAAGAAAAATATAAATTCATTTGTTGAACCAAGCTTTTGCTATGTTTCTGCCTCCTCTTCTACTACTGATGTATCTGAAATTGATGCTAAGGCTAATATAGACGCCGTTAGTTCCTTTAATAATTCTAATAATCAACCTTCAGCTAGACCACTTGTAAATAATAGTGCAGTATGCTGGAATTGTAAGGAAACTGGTCATTTAAATAGAAATTGTACCAAACCTAAAACTCTACACTGTTACCGCTGTGGAACTCCAGAAGTAAGTACTAGGACTTGTCCTAAATGTAATAAATTTTCGGGAAACGACGCCGGGAAGAGTCAATAGGTCGTAAGATTTCTTCCAATGCTATAGATTTATCGACCATCAGCGCAGAAAACAATCCTCATAAAATCCTCTTAGATTTTATTATAGGTCACTCTTCAGGTGATCAAAGACCACTTTTAGAAGTCTCAATTATGGGATATCCTATGAAAGGCTTACTCGATTCGGGAGCATCTAGAACTATCGTTGGATTACCAGGATTCGAAATTTTTAAGAAATTAGGCCTTCATTTAATAAAACATAACTTGACTTGTACTGTTGCTAACGGAGAAAAATGTAATAGTCCAGGATATTTTCAAGTACCTGTTACATTGAAACATAAAACTAAAATAATAGACATTCTTGTTCTTCCCGAGCTTGCACACAAACTCATATTGGGAATTGATTTTTGGAAAATTATGGACATTGTTCCAAACCTCAAAGAAGACGTTTGGCATTTTTCAGAAGAGCCAGAAATTCAAATATGTAGTATTCAAGATGAATCTACTCTTACCTTGGAGCAAAAAAACGCTTTAGATAAACTCTTAGAGGAAAAATTTTCCCTAATGACTAATGAACTTGGTTGTTGTAAAATAGCTGAACACGAAATCGAGCTTTTGCCTGGAACAAAACCTATAAAACAGCGTTACTACCCGGTTTCTCCAATAAAACAAAAGATTATGGACGAAGAGTTACAAGAAATGTTACGCCTTGGCGTAATCGAACCATCAAAGAGTCCCTGGTCAAGCCCAGTTTGCTTAGCTAAAAAGAAAGACGATAGCTATAGATTTTGTTTAGACTTCAGGAAGCTTAACAGTTGTACAAAGAAAGATAGTTATGCTCTACCTTACATATCCTCAATTTTAGACCGACTTAGAGATGCTCGTTATTTAAGTTCTATAGACATTAAGTCAGCTTTCTGGCAAGTGCCTTTAAGTGAAAAATCAAAGGAGTACACCGCATTTACAGTTCCTGGACGTCCATTATATCAGTTTACTAGGATGCCTTTTGGCTTATGCAACTCTCCCGCAACTTGGCAACGTATCGTAGATCAAGTTCTAGGTTATGATTTAGAAGATAAAGTCATGGTATACGTTGACGACATTATATTGACCTCACAGGATTTTGATGAACATTTAAGGATTTTAGAAATTGTACTTGATCGACTGCGAAATGCAGGACTTATGATTTCAAGAAAGAAGTGTTTCTTTTGCAAAAAAGAACTCGAGTACCTTGGTTATTTAGTGGACTTACAGGGCCTAAGACCAAATCCTAATAAAGTAGAGGCAATAGTTAACATTCCACCCCCTAAAAATATTCATGAAATTAGGAGATTCGCCGGAACTGCCTCTTGGTATAGACGTTTTATTCCAAATTTTTCATCTATTATGGCACCAATAAACAATTTGACTAAGAAAAATGCAAAATGGTCTTGGACTGATGAATGTCAGAAATCTTTTAATGAAATTAAAGAGATACTTGTTACAGCACCAGTGTTATCATGTCCAGATTTCACTAAAACTTTCATATTGCAAACAGACGCATCCTACTTTGGACTTGGAGCAGTGTTATCTCAGGAATTTGAAGACGGAGAAAAAGTCATCTGTTATTTGTCACGATCACTTACTCGACAAGAAATGAAATATACTGTCACCGAAAAAGAATGTCTTGCTGTAATTTGGAGTGTGGAGAAGTTAAGACACTACCTGGAAGGAGTGCACTTCAAAGTTATAACTGACCATCATTCATTGTTATATTTACAAAATTTAAAAGATCCACAAGGTCGCTTAGCACGCTGGTGTTTACGATTACAACCCTATGACTTCCAATTAATCCATAGAAAAGGAAAAGAACACGTAGTTCCTGATTTCCTATCGAGATCTGTACCGAACATTGAAAATGAATCTGTTAATGTTGATGAGATTCAGACTGAAATTACATCTACTTCCTCAAATTTTAGTACCACCAAAGATAAGTGGTATAAGAATATGTTTTTGAGATCAGAAAAACATCCAGATAAATTTCCCTCTTGGCGAATGGAAAATAACTTACTTTATAAGCATGTACGAACTCAATATGCCGAACTGGCAGGTACTGCAAGTGCCTGGAAATTAGTGGTTCCTAAAGATAAAAGGGCAGACATATTAAAAAGATGTCATGACATACCAGCTGCGGGACACATGGGTGTCTTTAAAACGTTTTGGAAGGTTAGCGAACGCTATTTTTGGCCGAAGATGAAAGCTGATATCACGAAATATATTAGATCATGCCAGATTTGTGCACAAAACAAGGTCGAACAAAAACCTCAACCTGGACTCATGGGAGAACGACCAGAAATAAGAGAGCCTTGGCAAGCTATAAGCTTGGATTATGTAGGTCCACTTCCTCGTTCAAAAGCACAGAATAGTTATCTTCTCGTGGTTACCGACTACTTTAGTAAATACACTGTTGTGTTTCCTTGTAGATCCGCAAAGGCAAAATCACTTTGTAAATTTGTTGAAGAAGGTATCTTCTTGACTTATAGTACACCACAATTTTTAACCTGCGACAATGGTTCCCAAATGAGATCTAAAGAATTTCAAGCTCTATGTAAATCATATAAAACACGACTGTTCTTTACCCCTAGTTATTATCCTCGAGCAAACCCGACTGAACGGGTTAATAGAGTTTTGAAGACAATGATTCGTTCTTATATATCAAAAGGAAATCATAAAACCTGGGATGAAAATCTAGCTGCCATTGCTTGTGCCATTAGAACATCAAGATCTGAGACTACGAATTTTAGTCCATATTTTATAAATTTCGGAAGAGATCATAAACTTTTTGGGACAGATTATGGAGAAAATGTCAACTTGAATGCAAATCAGCAAATTCCTACAAATGAAATGATCCAGAATCGTCATAACAACCTTAAAAAGTTATATAAAGAAGTTTCTCAACGAATTCAGGCTTCTCGTGAGAAGAATACTCATCGTTACAATTTGAGGAGACGGCCAGTCCAATATGTAGTTAATCAGAAAGTGTGGCGCAAGAATAAAACCTTGTCTGATGCCACAAAACATAATAGTGCAAAACTAGCTCCGGAATATCTTGGTCCATTTGTTATTAAAAAGAAAACTGGTTCAT
Source organism: Aspidapion aeneum (assembly GCA_963576565.1). Taxonomy (NCBI): domain Eukaryota; kingdom Metazoa; phylum Arthropoda; class Insecta; order Coleoptera; family Brentidae; genus Aspidapion; species Aspidapion aeneum. Next base: position 145,942,475 of record OY755038.1, read on the forward strand.
GGACATATCAACTAGCGGATGAGTTAGGAAACTATAAAGGAGAATGGCATGTTCAAGACCTGAAACCATTTTATTCACCAGAACCAGAACCACCTGATGAAGTCACAAGCTCTGATTCAGATGACTAGACACCGTAAGCTCACTTGTTTTTTTTTTTTTTTTATTGAATTAATGATTTATTGTAAATTTTTGCTTCGTTACTGATTACTGATTTCGATATAATTATTGGTTACTGATTACTTACTTTAGGTTTAGATTGTTTATAATTACCTTGCTCTTAATTTAGTCTCTTAGCAAAGAGATACGTCTTTGCTACTTACTTATTACTTTATTATTATCCTTACTATCTTCTTACATTTTCTCGTGTGATCGTCCGTTAATTCTTTGAATTTACGCCCTTTCCTTGGAAGGGGGGTGTTGTAACGTGTCAATCTTGCCATTGTGACACGCTACAATTTTTTTAATCACATTAATAAAAATTATCAGATAAATGTTAATGATCTTTCACCTTTTTCAACTTTTTAATATTTCTCTATAGCGTTTTGAGTTTAAAGATCACTGCTTAATACTGGAGCTAATAGCTTTTGCTTATTATATAATTTTAGCTCATTTAAATTAAATAAAACAACCTAGTTTAGTAAGAAAACTCAGGAAATGTACTAAAGTCACAAAAATTAATAATTATATAATGCTCTATTAACAAAGTAAGTTACAACCCTCTAAATTCATTCCAGTGGAGTAGTCATCTTTCTTGGCTTATTGGAATCTCTTTGGACTTCCAGGGAGGTCTTGATTTGTAGTTTCTTACCTAAAAAATACAGTTTAATTATTTTTATGTCTAGAAAGGTTGACACAATCTTTCTTTTACCTTATTATTGTAAGAATGCACTACTGTCTTACCTTTTGTCATCTATGTTGTGATGATACTTTTGCTACGCCATTTCTTTCTATCTCTTGGAGTTGGTTATAATTATTCTGCTTCCTTTAGGGAATTCTGCGTACCTAAAATGCAATAATTGACCATTAGTTTTAATATACGTTAAGTTTTGTTTTAAATACTTTCTTGAGAGACTGTATAAGGAATAGATTTTGTCCTTTTATGGAGTGCAGGGACCAATGAACGAGAACTTTCTAAAAACTTTCATAGAATTTTGCAACTTTGGTTCATACCGAGCTATACAACATCCTTAAGTTTGGCTGCAGATCATTTTTGGTCAGTTCTAGGATTTGACGAGCCCCTCAGGTTCGTAGATTATTTTATTTTGTTTGTTTATATGTTTTATGTATTAGGTTAAGCTTAATTTAGTAACTTTTCTATACCCTACTTAGTAATACTCTTTACACTTACCTTATATTCATTTCTCCAGTGCATTCAGTTCCATTATTTGGCTATTTCGACCAGCATAAAGGTCTACTTTGTTACTATGTTTATCTGTGGTTTTCCATCATTTTGTTTACTTATACATGACTTCTTTTATTTCAGCTAGGATCTATTTAGTTGCGCAATGTCTCGGAGAAGGTATTTACCTACAAATAGATATGAATTAGTGGTATTACATCTATTTTTACCTAGTAATAAACACCCTACCTTTGAGTGGTTTTTCCATGTTCTTCCTGTTTGATCCTAGTGCCACCAATACTGTGGGATATTCGTGACTGTCTCCACTTCATTATGCAACACAAAAACAGCGACAATTTTCTCGATTGATTTGTTAAACTTTGAAAAATCATTTTTTGTTGACACAGTGCAAAAATTTATCATCTGCGTATTTTTCTATGATTTTTGTACGGTTATGTTAAACGTCAGACCAGTGCAGTGTTGCCAGTTGTAATTAAAGGTAGTCGTATAAGGATTCATGTATCTTCTTTTTCCTTCTCTATCCTTTTTATAAGGTGTACGTTTCTCTCTCTTGGATAAGTAATTCCGTAGCTAGAAAACCTAGTTATGGGTTAAGTTCTAGATGTATTTATAATATTTTGGTTTGATTTTGTATGTTACGTGCTATTAGTTGGTTTTTACGTAAAAGTGATTGCGATTTTAATCAATGCCTTGAGTACAGGAATTTTGACCTGCACATTTAGTCAACCTGGCAAAGTGACGTATTGTCAGTGGTCTACGTGACAGATTGCACTGCAGTCAATTGTTTCACGAAACTCACTCTTCTGTAATTCGAGTAAATGTTCCATTGGTCAGAGAGAGAGGAGAAGCCAAGGAATTTTTCTGGTTTAGTTCATCGTTCAAACGAACACAAAGCGTGGGACTGGATCACCCTCGGTGATGAAATTTCACTTTCACTTTTTGAGTCCGAGGTGCAGGAGGTCGCCATTTTAGTGAATAATTAATTTTTTTTTATGCCGTAGCTGCGGCTTCCGAAAGGGATCTAAAATTATTATTCCATTTGTCGAAGTGCCATTTATTTGATTGCGTTTAGTGATGGATTTATTTGGTTTGGCACTGAGATATTCTCCTGAGGAGGATTTATTGGCACCGACTTCTCCTGCCCTCGTGTTGTTGCCATGGACATCTAGGCAAACCTTGACAGTGACCCTCGTAACATCATAAGAGGTAACTAACTAATTTTATTACTTTTCTTTATTAATATGTACTCTGTATTTAGTTATCTGTATATTTTCCTTATTTTTAATTTACTAGAAGGATGGTCCTAGGGACTTGATTCCTGGTAATTCGTTCTGCATTTCTGGTAACTTTTCCGTAGACCTGGTAATTTCCCTAGATTATCAGCGTGCGTGCCTGGTAATTTTCGGCTCCATGCCGGTAATTTTACCAGATTACCAGTGCTTGCTGCTGGTACTTTTACCAATCACCAGAGACATTTTATGATAATTTGATCAATTTCTATTAAATATAAATCTGTTAATTAGTAGAACTTTAATGAACTTGATATTGTGTGGTATTATTTTATAACTTTATGCCATATTAAGTAAGGCTTTTTGCCTTGCAGGGGACTTGGTACGGGTCAGACGCGACTTTGTACGGGTCAACCATTACTTGGTACAGGCCAGACACTACTTTGTACGGGCCAACTGTTCCCGTTTCCTTCGACGTATTCACGCAACATTTCGTACATGTGCACGTGGTCTTGGACGTGCAAACACTTTTCTGGGATCAAGAATACTTCAGCTCATGAATTTCTACTAAGTCACATGTACCGCTACCCCGTGGTTCTGTGGTGGCCTACCTGAACTGTGATTGGACAGGTTTGATGGTTACCTGGAGTAAGAAAATTACCTGATTACTGTCAATTTATTTATTTACGTTTACCTTACCTTCATTTGATCTAGTTACTTACCTTACCTTACCTTCATTTGATAGATAACTTCGGTTATGCTTACGTTTACCTTACGTTTATTTGTGGTTTACTTCGGTTTACTCGATTGTAGATATTTACCTTACCTTTATTTGTAGTTTACTTCGGTTTACTTGATTGTAGATATTTACCTTACCTTCATTTAGTAGTTTACTTCGGTTTACTCGATTGTAGATATATTAGTATTGAATAACTTCGGTTATGTATCTTCCCTGTTTGTAATTAACTTCGGTTAATTTTAGTTATACCTTGCATTCATATATTACTTCGGTTTTAGTGAATTAACTTCGGTTAAGGCAAGAGTAACTTTACTTTGATTACTTACGTGATTATTTGCCCTCCCTTGTTTATGATTATATGTATATAGGTCATGTACCTAATTGGATATATTTTCTGTCTTAATTGTGGTTATTAATTACCTATTTAATTTGTATTTATGCGGTCCTGGGTCATGCGCAGATAAAAAAAAAATAAGATCTTATTTTATTAGGTAACCTCGCCCCCGATAAGGACACTAGTTACTAATCAGGTTTATTAAGGACACTGAGTTTGCACTTTTAATGTATCCCTAGTTTGAATAATTTTATTTTCTTATTATTATTATATGTAGCACTTTGCTACTTCGGAGTATAAATTTATTTACATGAAAACGTGCAAACCTAGTAAGTTGTATTCTGCCATGTATCATTGAATTTAACTTTGATTTTCATTAAATTTTGTAAAACCAACTTTCAGTATTTTTAATTATTCGTGAAACCCCAATGCTATCTTTTGGTATAAATATTTTGATATTGTCATTTTGCTGTGTGCACTAAGGTTCTCAGTTGATCGAGAGGTTGGAGAAGGCTTGCTACTTCCTGGCGTCCATTATTCGAGATCATTTGATTATTTTATTATTAAATTAATTTAATTTATTTATTATTTTGCTTTAACCCACCCCAAAGCTCCGGATCTCTGAGCATACGAGCACACCCTTTGCACGCGTCAGCAGCCCTAATGCAAGACACAGTAAAATGATTTCTTGGATAGTTTAAAAATATTTAATACAATATTAAATATTTTTAATTTATTAATTATCTTGGTAATGCAATAAAAGTGCGTCGCACAATACTAGATATTTTTTTATTTTTAGATCGTCCTGAAGTTAGGTCTGAGTTTAAATCACTATTTTGATGAAAAATTCATTTCTTTGTCATTGGGAATGGATAAAATATTCAAAATAATGGAACAAAGACAGGATGCGATGGTCTCAAATCCAACAGAAGATTTTGAGACACATTTCTTTTCCCTAACCACAACGTCTGCAATGCAAGCTCTTGAAGAGAGTCTCCAGAACAGTGAATATTCAAAAAAGGTTATCCTGCACCTGAGGAAAATAGTTGGGTCAGGATTTTCATGGATACAAGCCTGCTATAAACTTACAAATATTATGTTTACCAAGTAAGTTTTTATTTATTGGTTCTGAGATTATTAGATAATACAAAGTAAAATTATTATTTTAGGGAGCTTCTAATACATTACTCCTGGACAGGTGTTAGTCGCACAGAAAAAACAAAGGAACCTTTTAATAAACTTAATAATACTTTAGGTAAGTTTCCAAATCTATTTAAATTGTTACAACATTTACTAACAGTTTATACATATATTAATTTGGCAAGCTGTTGGCTAAAAATAATGTGTTTTTGTTTAGTTTTTTTGTGATTGCCCAATTTATTGTTTTTAGGTGTTGTTAGATTTTCTGATCCTTCATTTACATATTCCTATAGAGAAATATTCTTTAGAGACAAAGTACTAAAACACTCCCAATCAAGATTGCAATCAAGGAAGAAAAGTAAAGGTAATAAACTAAGTACTTATTTTTAGAACTTAACGAATAAAATGTGTACATTATTTTATGGTAAAAGTGTCACTGTTTCATTCCTTTTTTTGTAGTAATTTGTAATCAAACAGTTTTTGACTATTGCATTACCTAAGTTAAATAGTTTTATTTTTTTAGAAAATAAATCATGTAATCCCACACCCACAGCAGTTCATTTTGTTGAAGCTGTTATTGAAAAAGAACCTGCCACTGAGAATGAAACTTTTAATTTGAATGACGAGCTTTCTGAAGCCAATTTACTTTTAGAGAGAGAGAAAAGTAGTTATGGTTAGTATTTATAGGTTTAACAGAGATTTCTTATGTACTGATCTCTGGATTTATGTTATTACAAATGTTTTTTATTAAAAATATGTTTTTTATTCAGAATATTATTTTTTGTTAGACAAAACAATGTTGATTTTGTTTTTAGGAAGATGTTTTATTGAATACTTAGCTTAGCAAAACAAAACCATTTTTGTGACCATAGTTTGGTTCTTGGTTTTGTTCTTTAAAAAAAACTAGATTAGGATTATGATCTCAGTTAAAAATACTTCTCTATTAACTATTTAATAGTATAGTTTTTAGTTAATTTTTTGATAACTGTGACAAATGTCTTTTTAATAAAATGTTTTTACAAAAAAAAAAGTGTTTTAATCTGTCTATTGAATATGTATTTTTTATTTACATTACAGTGCAAAAATTACATCAAAGTAATAAACATGTTGAATTTTCTAAAACTGAATAAACAACTGAAAATTTTCAAGTTTTATAAAGCTAAAACCAACAATAATTCATATTTGGTAAATTAATTTCAACGATATTGTAAACATAAAGTAAAACAAATGTATTAACAAAATACCTACATCTAGCTTAAGTTATTTTATTATATATGTCTAAAGTATGTTTGGAGGAAAAAAAAAGAATTTTGAATTGCGTTCTAGTTTACATTTTACCTTAGAAGACGAAAAATATTCAGCATCTTTTAAATCTATTTTTGAAGTCATATAAATGTTAAGTTTCTTTGATTCAACAGGATATGTAAAAATATTTTCCATATTTAAAACATCCTCAACAATGTGACATAAATTGTGGACATTGCTACTGATTGCATCTTCTCCATACAATGAAACAAAAGTCTTTATGTAGTCCTCTAACATTTTTTCAGCTGTTTTTAAAAATGATGGTTTGGAAATATAGAATTTTGATGTTAGTATTGTCACAGAGCAAAATAGTAACATAAAATGCTTATATGCCTCTAGACTCAAAAACTCTTTTAATATAACTGGACCTAGGTATAACAGAAAGGTTCTATATTCTGTAGCTTTCCAAAAAGAAAGACAATCTAGTCCTCGTACAGCCCTATGAATATCCCTAGGGATCATTTTATTTCCAGCCAGGTAGCCAGTCATTTATCATTTTAACTTGAGGAATGAAAATTTTTTCCTTAAAATTGTAACTTCTATTCACCCAACCGTTGAGGCAAACCAATGTCTATAAGGTGTAAAGAAAGCCCAACCACAAAGTCTAACCATATCAATTGGTAGTTTCAATGTTCTAGCTGAGTTTTGTTTCTAAAAGAAGTGTCTGTTCTTTTTTCACAGTCCGTTTGGGGAAAACTGATGTGCCTGCCCTTTTTGTCATAAAAGCCCCGTACTGTACATTTGGTACAGCTGTGATAGCCAGTATCAGATACAACACCTAAAACAAAAAAAAATAATAAACAAAAAAATCAAACTAAATAATGGAAAAAGATAAGGTATTTCAAAAATAATTTTATCAAAAGAATAATATTCTTTACTTAAATTTAACAAATGCACGTGCTGGAGTATCACATATGAAAGCATTAGTTTCGATTTGTAGCCTTTTGTCTCCAATGTTTTGAAATCCAGTCTCTAATAATTGCAGTAATTCTTCTGTAAGCTGACTAAGAAATAGTTCAGCTGTATCTGGTTTTGCATTACCAAAATAAATCGCTATTACAAAGCACTTATTTGTAAGTTCTGGTTTTAGTACTTTTGCCTATAGGCAATCCATCTATATGAAAATTCAGCTTAAGCTTTTGAATATCATTTAGAATTTCTAACATTTTTAGGCAATTCTCTATACCATAATACCAGAATTCTCCACTTCCTAGAGACTGAATGTTATGGTTTTTGGTGTTCCAATAAGGGTCCTAACATCCTTTGGCAAGCCATTGATTCCATTGGCCCTTAAGATTCCAAGCAACTTATTCGCATGGGCATGAGGTATTGAATTCTCCAATACATAGTTTTTTAAATCTGCTCTTAGTTTTTCCTGAGTATTATCTTCATCTTCATCTTCATCATCAAGTTGTAAAAAATCATCTTCCTCAAAAAAATCAACCAAAAACACTTTATTAAGATCTTCCATTTGAGAAGGTGCATCTTGTCCTTTTGGTGGAATACAAGAAAGCTTTTGTGTCTCCATCGGCTGGTTTTGCATGAACTCTTCACCAATCTAAAACAAGAAAAGTAGTGTGTTAAGTTCTGAAAAATGTTTATGAAAAATATAAAGTAGATATCATTCATACTTGTCCTAGCCCTAATTTTTTGCTTACATTTAATCTTAACCAAATTCTGAGCTGTCTATTCTCTTTGTTGACAAAGGAACAGTAGATTAAAAAACAAGAACTAGGTATGAAAAATACACGGTAAAATAAAAGCCCCATTTTATTTGTTTAGAGTGCACTCATGAAAGTACTTGATAAAATCGAAACTAAGTTTATTTTTAATTGAACCATCCATCATACCTGCTCCTTAAACTCGTTTGGAGAGCATCTTGCTGCATTTCCTGCAACAGTTTTGCTTTCTTTCGGTAGAAAGTAGAAAATTGTTTAAAAGGTTTTTTGGTATCTTTAGACATGATCAAACACAGCAATTAAAACAAATTAAAACCACTTGTTCGCTCGCTTTATTTTTTCACTATAAAATGAAGCACTTTTTGTTAGGTTATAGGTGACAGTGGGCTGACTGATACATGTGACTCGTATGCCGTATGAACGGACGTAAAATAGGTCAGATAAAAGTAACGGAAAATACACCAACCAAAGCAAACGCTAGTTTGGACTTGAGATTAGGGTCTTCACCGGACGTACCAGCCGCCGACGTCTGTGGGTCGTAGGGCTGGTCACAGTTTTTTCGATTTCTTTCAATTTTCAAGATTTTTTTTTACAATGTGACTAATAGTTTAATTTTTTTTTGGGAACTGTCAGTACGCTATAAGGAAATTACCAGCTGTAGTTCTGTAGAAGTGATGTAAGTTCTTTCGAGATATTTCGCCGAGCGCCTTTTGGAATTGGAGTTTTAAAATAAGAGTGGATGATTGTAAATTACTTCAATATGTATCTATTTAAAGTGTATTTAAAACTTCATCATTACTATCTGAAGATTAGTCTTTTTTATGTTTTTTGATATGGCGCTTTAAACCTTTATTATTCTTGACGCACTTGTTACATATGTTATGCTCTACCGTATTATACACGGAACTTGAAGGAATCTGGCTTATCGATGTTTCCAGATTTAAAGATTTGTCTGTAGTAGTAGTAGTGTGGGGTAGGCTCTAGGCCTGGCGACTAGGCACATGAAGCGCCCTTTTTTTCGATTTGTCTGTAAGAAAAGTTTCTGATAAATATGTGTTTTCATTGTTGTAAACTCTTTTATTTGGCCGAGCACCTTTTGGAATTCGTTTTAAAATTCGAGTAGATGATTGTAAATTACTTCAATATGTATCTATTTAAAGTGTATTTAAAACTTTATCATTGCTATCTGAAGATTACTATTTTTTATGTTTTTTGATATGGTGCTTTAAACCTTTATTATTCTTGAGGCAATTATTACATATGTTACGCTCTACCTTATTATACACGGAACTTGAAGGAGTCTGGCTAATCGATGTTTCCAGATTTAAAGATTTGTCTGTAAGAAAAGTTTCTGATAAATATGTGTTTTCATTGTTGTAAACTCTTTTATTTGGCCGAGCGCCTTTTGGAATTCGTTTTAAAATTCGAGTAGATGATTGTAAATTACTTCAATATGTATCTATTTAAAGTGTATTTAAAACTTTATCATTGCTATCTAAAGATTACTATTTTTTATGTTTTTTGATATGGTGCTTCAAACCTTTATTATTCTTGGGGCAATTATTACATATGTTACGCTCTACCTTATTATACACGGAACTTGAAGGAGTCTGGCTAATCGATGTTTCCAGATTTAAAGATTTGTCTGTAAGAAAAGTTTCTGATAAATATGTGTTTTCATTGTTGTTGTAAACTCTTTTATTTGTATTTGAAATCCATTTAAATTTGTTTAAAAAAATAAGCATATACCACAATCAAGTGTCGAACATTTAAAGGTTCAGTTTTTTCTTGTAGATGTTTAAAGTGTTCAGAATCTGCTTTGCTATAAAAAACTAAATGAATAGTTTTTGAAATTTATATTGACAGTTTATGTTTAAATTTAAACATAAATTCCTTTTTTTTTACATTGTCTACTATATAAATCAAAAAGTCTATTTAATAGAATTCAGAAATCTGCAGCAATTCCATAAGTTGAAAGTTGATTCATATATGTCAGTAGCATTTTTTCTTATTTGAAAATGATTATCTTGAGAACTAGATATTGCCTTACGGCACAAAAAAGCAATTACCAAATTCGTCTATGGGAATCCTTTTAAAATTAATATGAGAATGTCGAATTTTACTTGATTTTGTCATTATTTTAAAAAACTTTTTTCAAAACTTTTTTTAAGGAGGTATCTTTAATGGGTATTGTAACTTGTGGATTGCTTTTCCACAAATCTTGTAAAAACTTTTTAATGCTTTTAAAAGATTAAAATATTTGTTTTGACTTTTTTTTTTAATGCTTGAGATTTCTAAAGCATATTTTATAAGTAGACACCTTTTCCGATTTGTAAAGTTTGTTGTATTTGTAAAAATGTAAAATAAAAAGTTATTGGTTTAGAAACATAGTTTTACCTTAAAACTATTTGTTTTCACTTTCTCCAACGTCGATCACGAGGATACGAGTGATCCCCGTCTAAAACACGTCCTGATAGTCAGGAACAAATGTTCCATGCCAATCCACGACCGGACCGGTTTCGACCTTTTGGGCCATCCTCAGGTGAATGTAGGCGATAGCTCCGTGTAGAGCATAAGTGGTGTGAAACCACCAGAAACAACTACTCCGAGGGAAAATACCCCTACCGGCATTGAATTATACTGATGGTTTGAGGCTTTCGTTGGGAACTTGTTAAAACTATTTGGTTTTCACTTTCTCCAACGTCGATCACGAGGATACGAGTGATCCCCGTCTGGAACACGTCCTAATAGTCAGGAACAAATGTTCCATGCCAATCCACGACCGGACCGGTTTCGACCTTTTGGGCCATCCTCAGGTGAATGTAGGGGATAGCTCCGTGTAGAGCATTGTGTTTCTGGTGGTTTCACACAACTTATGCTCTACACGGAGCTATCGCCTACATTCACCTGAGGATGGCCCAAAAGGTCGAAACCGGTCCGGTCGTGGTCTAAACATTTTTTTTGTACCATCTCTAGGTATTTGTTTGGGTAGCAACACGACGAGTCGCGGAACTTTGTTCGAAAACATTTTCCTCGAACGGACAGTTTTTCGAACTGAAATTTGTTCGAAAACATTTTCTTCGAACAGAAATTTGTTTTAAAACATTTTGTACGAACGAAAATTGGTTTGAAAATATGTAGTTTCTTTAAATGGAAATTTGTTCGAAAACATTTTTTGCAAACGAAAATTTGTTCGAAAACAGTTTGTTCGAACGGAATTTTGTTCAAAAACATTTTCTTCGATCGAAAATTTGTTCGAAAACAGTTTCTTCGAATGGAAATTTGTCCAAAAACATTTTTTTCAAACGGAATTTTGTTCGAAAATCATTTTTTCGAACGGAAATATGTTTGAAAATATTTTCTTCGGTTGGAAATTTGTTCGAATATAAATTTGTTCAAAAACGTTTTTTCGAACGGAAATTTGTTCGAAAACCATTTCTTCGAACGGAAATTTGTTTGAAAACATTTACTTCGAACGAAAATTTGTTGGAAAATAATTTCTTCAAATGGAAATTTGTTCGAAAACATTTTTTTGTAAACAAAAACAGTTATTTCTAATTAACATTTTTTTCGAACGGAAATTTTTTTTAAAACAATTCCTTCGAAAAAAATTTGCAATCAATTGGTGTTTTACTCACCTTTCTTAATTGATCGCAAACGTATTCTAACCGATCCAGACACTCCCTGGCCTTTTTCCATAAAAACACTGTCTCCAAATCACAGGTTTGCGCTTATTTGATAAAGGTTAGAATAACACATTTTTTTGAGAATATGATTCCGCTGGTTCGGTTTGGTTTCATACTCTCTACCCAGACAGCACAAGTATAGTGCAAAATATATCCATTTGTAATGACGTCATTTTTGTTTATCTTTGTTTAGTATATTATAAACAGTGGTGACAATAAACTTTAAAAAAAGTAGTGTCTATGATTTAAATAGGTAGGTAATTGGTTATGTGAAGTATCTGTCACTCTCAATCAAAAAACATTGATTGGCAAAAATATCTACGCCATACTTTTTTTTCTCACCTGGTGACGTCATTACAAATGCGTATAATTTAGACTATACGTACTATGTACGTACATAGTACGTAACTCTGCGACGTACTATACATACATAGTACGTACATTTTTGGACGTCCATATATATCGTAGGGATGTAATTTTAGCCATGTACTATGTACGTAAAAAACTCGTGCTAGGTACCTACATGGTCCGTCAAATTAAATGTAAACCATGTATATCTACGTACTCCAGACGTACATGGTACGTACATAGGACATCAAATTAAAATAACGAAACTGTAGAATTAGGACTAGGTACCATTAAAAACTATTCTGGCTTCCTAAACATTCCTACTTTAGAGTGATCTTCCAGGTTTACCTCGAGGCCATTAAAGTTTGTTTTATTTGATTTAATATTTAAGTGATATATCTCTAACAATGCCGTTAAATGTTATAATCCCAAATCTAGGACTTATGTTACAAAGACAAGAGAGTTTTGGAATATTTTTCAAAAAATTATGTTTTTGCACAAAGTCTACCTGATTGGAAGCACGGCAGAACCACAGGAATGACTTTAGAAACTATAATAAATTTACAAAAAACACAAAATTTAGAGTAATCCCACAGAAATGATATGTTTTATCATTGTAGGTAAGTACTATAACTAATATTATATCTAATGGTAAAAGTGTATTCATTAAATTGTTTCGTAGTCTTTTTTGTATTAATTTATATTTCAAAAAGTTGGTCAAAAACTTAAAATATAAGTATTGTCTTTAATTTTTTTAAAAATATTTTACATACTGTAGGTACTCTAAAAATTCTGTGATCGCATTACAAACTTCTAGAAAAATTGTAGGTACTCTAAAAATTCCGAGGTTAATTTACAATATTGTATAAAAATTGCGTGTAGGTACTCTAATTATTCCGAGGTAAGTTGACGAGTCGCCCATGGAAATTCCGAGGCAGGTCACGTGGGCTTGTCGCTACCCATGGAGACGCCAGGCTTCCAGGATGCAGTGACCCTAATAGATAAAACTACAAGTAAATAATGCTCAAGCTTACGTTAAAAATACCAAGAGGGCGCTACATATTTTAAACAAACATTTTAATGTTTTCCAATACCCCCACTTATTTAAATTTTGTTTAAAAACCTTAAAAACAAAACCTAAAGACAAAACACAGTAGGCTAAAATAAAATCAATTATCAGCTAATCCTAATTGCTCGACAAACTTCTTATTTTTAACACTTGGCAAACTTTTGGTAAAAATTTCAGCAATCATATCACTAGATGCCAAATAAGATAACTTTATTATTTTATTCGCCACTGATTCGCGCACGAAATGATATCTAACATCGATATGCTTTGAGCGTGAATGAAGAATTGGATTTGTAGCTAACTTTTGAGCTGACTGATTATCAACATACAGGGTGACCCGATCTTAAGGGACCAAACTTTACCAGCGTGTTGGGCGTTCAAAAATAATTAAAAAAAGTCTATACAACATAGGTCGAAAAATGTTTTGTAAAGAAAATACAGGGTGTCAAAGTTTTCTTAAAAAAAAGAAAAAAATTATTATCTAGAAAACTACCTTGGACAACAACTTTAAATTTGGTACAGAATAAAGGTTAATAGAGCTGCATATTTTTCTTTATAAAGCAACAATGTAGGCCTGCCAGGGGCGTGCGCACGGGTGGTGACTTTTAGAATTTTTGAAGAAAAAAATGATACGCCAATGGATTTTTTTAAATTTTAAATTATTTTTGAGTTCACTGTCCAATTTAAGTAAAAAAATGTCACCTTACTTTTTTTCGTACAATGCTTCATTGTGGAGACAAAAATTGAAAATGTTTAAATTTGTTGCAAAAAAAATAAAATAATTAAGTTATTGAATTGAAGAAACTACATAACTGGATTCTTTAATTTAATAGAGCTGCACACTTTTCTTTATAAAGCAAAAATTTTGGTTTGCCAGGGGCGTGCGCACGGGTGGTGAGATTATTTGAAGAAAACATGTTACGCCAATGTTTTTTTTTTGTTTTAAATTAATTTTTGAATTCACAGTCTAATTTAGGTTAAAAAATGTCTCTTTGCTTTTTTTTGTAGGATGCGTCGTCTTAAAGTTAAAAATAAAAATCGTTTTATCTGCACCTAAAGATTTTACCAATAAAAAAAAAACAAAAAACAGCATTTTTCGTAAATCCCATAAACAGGTCAAAGCTAGTAAAAAATTTTTAAATAAGGTAATAAGTAAATTAGTAGTAGGTGGTAAATTTTTGTTCACGTTCAGTTCACTTTTTAAGTTCTTTATTTTGACGGTTGTTAGGCTTCTTTGTTTGGTTGTTATTACACTTGTCAAAATTTGTCTTTTCATTTTAAAGCATTTGTAATATTAAAACCTGGTACATAATGCCGTTAAATTTTACAAATGAAGAATATGCTGATATTCATTTTTATTATGGACGTGCAGCTGGAAATTCTCGTGCAGCCAGAATGTTATACGCCGGAGCATTTCCCAATAGACGCCTTCCACATCAGAGAGTATTTCAAAGAGTACACCAGAATTTAAGACAAACAGGAACTTTTCATGGAATAAGAGATCAAGAGAACAATCATGCTCCAGGACGACAGAATGCAATTTTGGCTCATTTTGACAACGACCCATCAACAAGCGTGAGAAGAGCTTCTAACGAGTTGCGCATTCCAAGAGAAATCATCCGAAGAACGTTGAAGTTTGACGGTAGACATGCTTTTCATTTATCGCGTACCCAAGAATTACTTCCTGGAGATGCAGAAAGGCGTATCCAATTTTGTGAATGGTTTTCGCATGCCATTGAAGTTGACAGAAACTTTTCACAATTCATTTTGTGGACGGATGAAGCCATGTTTACACGATGTGGGATATTTAACATTCATAATACCCACCTTTGGGCACATGCAAATCCTCACGCAATGGTCGAAGATAATTTTCAAAATAGGTTTAGTGTTAATGTGTGGGTAGGGTTAATTGGGAATTCTCTCATAGGACCCCTTTTTTTGCCACACAGAGTAAATGCACAAGTTTTTTTGGATTTGCTTCAAAATCATTTGTTTAATTACTTGGATGAGCTACCCATTCTTACCCGAAGAAGAATGCAATTCCAATTGGATGGGTGCCCAGCCCATTTTGGCATAGAAGTGCGTGATTGGCTAAACAATAATTATCCTAACCGATGGATAGGTAGAGGGGGCCCAACGGCTTGGCCTGCTAGGTCACCCGACCTCACCCCCCTAGATTTTTTTCTTTGGGGTACTTTGAAAGAAATGGTGTACAGAAACCCACCAAGAAACAGGGATGACCTCATAGCATCAATCCAAGCTTGTTGCAGAGCCATAACTCCAGCACAAATTGCTGCTGCTACCAGAGCAGTTCGACGAAGATGTACTAAATGCATTGAAGTGAGGGGCAACCATTTTGAAGCGTTTTTAAATTAATAAATAATAATCCATTTATTTGTGTAGTTTCTTTAATTTAAAAAATTTATTGGCTTAATTATTTTATTTTTTTTGCAACAAATTTAAACATTTTCAATTTTTTTATCCACAATGAAGCATTGTACGAAAAAAAGTAAGGTGACATTTTTTTACTTAAATTGGACAGTGAACTCAAAAATAATTTAAAATTTTAAAAAATCCATTGGCGTATCATTTTTTTCTTCAAAAATTCTAAAAGTCACCACCCGTGCGCACGCCCGTGGCGGGCCTACATTGTTGCTTTATAAAGAAAAGTATGCAGCTCTATTAACCTTTATTCTGTACCAAATTTAAAGTTGTTGTCCAAGGTAGTTTTCTAGATAATAATTTTTTTCATTTTTTTTAAAGAAAACTTTGACACCCTGTATTTTCTTTACAAAACATTTTTCGACCTATGTTGTATAGACTTTTTTTAATTATTTTTGAACGCCCAACACGCTGGTAAAGTTTGGTCCCTTAAGATCGGGTCACCCTGTATAATAGCTCGTGTTTTAAAATAAATAAAGACAATGGAATTTTGAAATTTTATTTATATAATACCAAGCTACCCATATCTTCATTCAACTCCATGAATAAATTTCTCAAATAAATGGCTTCTTTAGCAGCCTCGCTCATAGCCATGTATTCAGATTCTGTAGTGCTTACAGCTACAGAATGTTGTTTGCAACTTTTCCAAGAAATGGGAGCTGCCAGCTAATTTAAAAACAAAACCTGTATAAGACTTTCTGTCAATACTGTCTGCTGCAAAATCAGCGTCTGAATAACCTTCTAGCTCACAACCATTTTTTTGTAAAAGTTAAGCACTTTGCTTTTGTACCTTGCAGGTAACGCAAAAGCAGTTTTGCATATTTCCAATGAGTCTCAGCTTACCTATTATTAAACTGACTTAAAAAACTAACTGAATATGCAAGATCTGGACTCGTTAGTACTGCACAATGCATTAAGCTTCCAATAAGCTGCTGATAAGGAATGTTCTTATTACAAGAAAAAATTTTCTTATCACAAGAAAATTGATCTGCTCTAAATTTAACTTTGAGTCTAAAGGTGTTTCTACACTATGACAATCACTCATATTAAAGCGCTTTAGAATCTGCTCAATATAAGCTTCCTGATCTAACTTAATGCAATCTTTTTCTTGCCTTATTCGGACTCCTAAGATTTGTTTGGCTTCACCCAAATCTTTAATTGAAAAATAACTATTAAGCTCCTTTTTTAAAAACTGACTTTCCTTATCGCAGTTGCTAAAAACAAAAAAATCATCTACATACAAGGCAACTATTGTCAAAAAACCATAATGTTTTTAATGTAGATGCATGGTTCATGTTTAGACTTAACATAACCTAACTTATTTATAACCTCATCAACTCTTTGATTCCATGCTCTACTGCTTTGCTTCAGGCCATAGACTGCCTTTTTTAAATGACACATTTTATTTTCTTCACCAGAAATAACAAAACCATCAGGTTGTCTCATGTATACATTTTCTTCTAACAAACCGTTTAAAAAAAAGCTGTTTTCACATCTAAATGTAAAATTTTTAAGTCCAATTTGACCGACAAAGCAATAAGCATTCGAATACTTGAGTGTCTCACTACAGGTGCAAAAGTTTCATGATAATCTATACCTGCCTTCTGCGTAAAACCTTTAACGACTAACCTAGCACGATAAATATTATCACTTTCAGACATACTTTTTTTGATTTTATACACTCACTTGCACTCCACAACGGTACCTTTAGATGGCATATCAACAAGCTTCCATGTATCATTCATCGCCTGCATCCGTTTATCTCTATCTGGTCGTGATAGAGCATCTTCCAAGGTCAGTGGTGTATCTTCTAAATCAACTTCGCTTAAACCAAACTTTTTTGGTATTCTGCCTCTTTCCGACCTTCTCGGTGGATCTATCAATGTCATTTCTAGGTCATCTGACGCAAAGCTCAAATAATTCTCAGATTCAGAGTCCCCCACTAAATCATCATTTTCCTGACTCTCATTCCGATTATTTCTTTGATCATTTACCGAGCTGTCAGATTCACTGACTAAAATGTTAAATATCTCTGTCATTTTCTCTTTGACAACTACATCACGACTATGAATTACTTTCTGAGTTTTTGTATCATAAAGTCTATAGCATTTGACACTCTCGCCAAAACCTACTAAAATCATTGGTTTAAATTTTTTGTCCCACTTTCTTCTATTTGCCTTGGGCACCTGGACCATGGCTTCACTGCCAAAAATCTTCAAGTTACTGATATGTGGCTTACTTTTATACCAAAGTTCTTCTGTTCTTATGGTGTTCTATAGTTTAAACTTTTAGCAATACAGCGGTTTCTGAGATATATAGCTGTGTTTACATTCTGCCCAAAACTTTTTGCCTAAGTTGGCCTCAAAAAGTAAACAACGAGCCTTCTCAACTATGGTTCTGTTCATGCGTTCGCTCATGCCATTCTGCTGTGGTGTATGGGAATTTGTTTTTTGATGCAAAATACCTTCTTTTTTCAAAAAAAACTTTTAAAGCTGTCCCTGCAAAATTCCCCACCATTATCAGAGCGTAGCACTTTAATTTTTGAACTATGTTGGTTCTCGACTAACGACTTATATTCTTGAAAAAAACTTCAAAGCTTCATCTTTAGTTTTCAAGAAATATACATGTGTGTAGCGAGTATAATCTGAACTGTCAAAATGCCGATTCATGAAGACTGCACTAAGTGAACTAGCCTTTTTCTTATCATCTGAATTCGAGAAATCATTTTTGTTTTCATGTGCTTTGGGATATTTGTTTAGAAAATGGCCAAATTGTTTACAGCGATTTTACATTCTGCTTATTACGAGTCATTTCTTTATGCGTTTTGCCCGAAAATCTCGTGGACTGTTGCTTACGCACAGCAAATGCCGAGGAGCGGCTAAAGTTTCTAAAGAAAACCAACGTTGCCAAGGCAGGCATATTATGAAAATTGAAGGCGGGATTTTTAAAATTAAAACTCTCCTGTCCTCGTTTTGGGACGTTGAAATCGGTGTTAAACCAAACTGAAACAAAACCGAACCTTGGTCAATTGATGAGAAACGTATCCTAACCTGGGCGTGTCTGGACAGGTTAGGATACGTTGTCGAATAATTTATCAGGGTTAGGTTAACAACGATTTCGACAGGAAAAACAGGACAGGGAAGCTAATTTAAAAAAATATAATGTTTTTAAAAAACAATTAAAAAAAAACTCATCGGTATATGCATAGATTTAGTTAAATTTAATAGGTTTGTACTGCACAAACCACTACACTTTTTAATCACTTACAACTAGTATATATTCTTATTTTACGCCGAAAGCTGTAAACATAATGTTTGTTAAATTCTTGACTGGTGGCACCATCTCTTAATATAATATAATAATAATCTTAAACGAAAATTTAACATATGGAAACAATTTTGATGCTTTTAAATTTCATATTTTTTTATAAAAATTCATAGTCGCTAAGTAAATCAAATATAATTTTTTAATATTATGGGCAAATTAGGTGTATCTTTATTTTAGGTACCGTAAAAAAAAGTATAATGCATTACTCACTCTTTATTTTATTTTTAAATGTACATTTAAAAATTTTAAATACTAAAAAAGCTGAATTAAACATTAAAAACTAAACTAGGTATAAGCTAAAATATTAATACAAGTGATCATTCATATTGCCTTTTAAAGCCAATTTTTCATTATAGTTTGGCTTTTTAAACATTTTTTCACTTTTTTTATTTTTATTTTTTGTTGAAAAAAAACTTACTTGTTTTGTAATTTTGTAAGGCTCGTATAATGTCTCCTTATTTTGCTTAAGCATTTTTGTGGATATTTCCACTGAAAGAATCAACTGAGTTAGCAATTCTTAAATGTTTTGCAACAAGAGTAACTTGTTCATATGAATAATTATCATTTTTTATTTTATCAACGATTTTTAGAGCACCTACTTCTACTTCCTCTTTAAGTTCGGATAATTTTTTGGTAGCAATACTTTTGATGTTTTAACATTAGCCTGTACATCATAATTTATTTGAGGTGCATCTAAATTTACAGTGGTTTGTTTACTGTTAAGGATAAAAAAATGAATATGTTTGCATAATGTTGCACGTATAACAAAATCGATACAACTGCAGCTACAAAAATGGATGCAAATATGGCAAAAAGTACATTTAACTTGACAGCAAACTTTTTCTGCCTCTATTTTTATTGTATACTGTTCATTAGTATTAATATTTTTAACAATACCCTCATTTGATGTGTGGGATTCCAATTTATAGTCAACAGCAGTTAAGGCTGCCCTATGTCTTGAATGTATTTTAGTAAGATAATTTGTCGTTTTTCCTTTAGTAAGTTTAATTACCCTTTCTACTGACTTATCCCTAACAAATTTTAACAACATATATATACTTTTGTCAAGCCTCAAAAATTTTTTTTCCATCAAAATAAAAATATTTTAGTGCCCGATGCATACTCTCTAAATGCATATTTGTATTTACGTTACAGTGCTTTTGATAAGCATATGCCCACTGTGTTTTGATAGGAAAATAATTGTTTAGTAAGTAATTCCTAAAATCTGCTAAAGAATTAATGTTACTTAAATATTTTAAAAATATTTCCAACTCTTTTTCAAATTCACTTTCATCAAGTAGGTACTGAATGTATTTTAAAGTTTTATAAACCATCTGTCTTTGATCTTTATCCACAATTTTATTCAAATTGATCTGCCAATAACGGTCACCATGCCCCGCACACCGAAGGTGATACTGAACAGGTCCCATTATGATACACCAAGCATTATAAAATGCAGGAGCAATGTCACTCAAAAACACTTTCGCTTTGATTTCTCCAGCTATTTCTCTTATCTTTGAAAAAAAAACTTGGTAAATGTATGTATCTTTACGGTTAGAGTACATGCATGCCACGGGGAATCCCTCACCAAATTCATCTATAACCATAACTGTTGTCATCTCAAAATTATAGGAATTTATGCAAAGAAGAAAGATGGAAAACGTGCTGTGTGTGGATCGATAAAAATCAAAACGAATTTTATACTTCACACAAAGGTATGTGTGCCTAACTTGCGAGTGTCAGAAGGAGAGGGAAGAGTTGATTTTGGTTGTTTTCCCATAGATAAAGGATTTGCGGCGCGGTTCAGTGAGTTTTTATTAGATAGGCAACTCCGGCTGTTTGACAGGTCGTTAGCTCTATGGCGCCCACTGCAGAGCTTAGTGACGAACTAAAAGGCGAGGCGGGAAATTTGAATCGCCTTTTATAATAAACATTCTTTAATTTTAAAGTTTTTTTTGAAATTTTTAATCAGTCAATATTTTATAAAGACATACAATGTCTTTATAAGATATAAACAGATTGAAAATGATATATAAAATGCAATAAATAAAACATTTTTTAAATGAGTTTTTATTATTATAAAAAAAGCTACAAATTAACGACTAATTATTGATTAAATAATACATAGTCTAATTGATTGGTAAAATAAAATATAATGCAAAACCAAACACTGTCTAGTATATTTAAATTTGCTTTTAACATTTCTGGTGAGTGATGAGTGAATAAATAATGAAACAGTTGTTCGTGAAGAGAATCATTCTTAAGTGTCTACTTTTTAACAGCTCGACGAAAATCTGACATGCTTTAAAAGTACCTCCTCGCCTTGGTTGTAAGTTGTGTAGGGTATGTTTCAAAGCAGTATATATATAGCTTATCAGTGGTCACACATATCATCGAAAAGCTGAAAACAATAAAAAAAATCAACTTATAACCACATTAATCATAGGTACTAGATTATGGTAAGATATAAAATTAAGGAATAAATTTAATCAAAGTACATTACGCTGCTGGGTAATCCCTCGTTTACACATTAATTTATGCCCCCCCCCTTTTACTTAATATCAAACGAAAGGGATAGACATAAAATTAACACTAAATTTGTGCTTAGTTCATGGGCAAATAAGGCACCTACCAGGCATTGGAAACCTGTATTCAGAGTTCCGTAAAGTAAGCGATAAGAAGTTAAAAAGACTCTACCAATACAAATTTTATCAAATGCCAATCTAACCGCAAATGAGAAAATAAGAAAACTTACCTTAAAATTTCTCGAAAAACTATGCATTTTATACTCGTCTGAACTTTAGACACTTCACCCAGAAAAGCAACTAGAAATTCTTATTCTTTTATATTTAAATTGCAAAAGTTACAAACTTAACAAAATTTAATTTTAATGCGTCACAGCAGCAAAGATTACCTACATAAGCCAAAAAGATAGATTTTAAATGAACCCGAAATAAAATGCGGTGGAAGAGGTTTTTCTACCTGAAAAAAAGGGGGACGGAAAATCCAAACCACAGATAATTCTCAAAAAAAATAGAATAAGGAACAAACGCGCGACCGCAGTGCTTCTTGTGAGCTTAGTGAGAACTTTAACCTAACGACCTGTCAAATTGCATTGAGTTTCCTAGGCATACTTACACAAGGTTGCATCTCTAGACGTACGTTTCTGTGTTTCACGTCATTAGTAGAACAGCAAACCCAGGTAAGCCAATTTTAACCAAAACCAACTCCTTCCTACATATGAAATACTCGCGGCGGTGCAATGCGAGCAAACTCCAAGGTGTAGCGCCATCTAGCGGACTGGCTCGAGCACTCGAAAGTTTAAGCACACTGGCATCGTCTTGTTTGAGACGCCGAAGCGCCATCTATGACAAGTTTCGTCGATTAATGTGGTATTATAGTTTACCCTGAGGTTTATAGTATACAACCGGATTCACATTACTTTTTGAGCATTCCGATACAAAAAGATGAACACTAGTTGCATCATCTTTATGCCTGCATCCATCATTGATGCTAATGTTATAGGCTGATTTTATATTGTTTATATCCTTGCGTACCAATAGATCGACCCTATTTAGTTTGTCCTCATGGCAAACTGCGTTTCTTGATGTGTTTAGTAAACTAAAATAAAATAAATAAATACTGTGTAAAGGGTGATCACCTTTAAACACAACCCCCTCTTAACTTTGTTAATATTTGCCATAATTATTAAACAAAAAGTGAATTACTTATGAAATTATTTAAGTTTTAACCAGTTTCAATTTTTTTTTTCAAATATTTTTATAGGCCCATCAGGACTATTTTTTTTTTAAGGGAACACACCCTGTATATTGTTACATGTTTTGATTTGTCTTTTCTTTTTGATTTCAAAAATATATAATATGTCCATGCTAAGATGAACATTTTCTAAGATATAGCATATTTAAATTGTCAATACTCCTATAAGTAAAGAGCAATTCCACGCCAAGTCATCCAATTTAGAAAAAAAGCATACACTGACATTTAATTTTTTTCTTTAATCATGCTTACTAAATGAAACAGCTTATGCTTAAACACTTTTGCACAATTTTAGATTTTTTAATCCAATTAGTCTGTTGTACATGCATTTGAAAAGTCTAAAAACGGGCAAAATGGGACTTTAAAGAAAAAAATCATGCTCATAGTAAACAGCACCTAAAAAAAAATTAACCTATAATTTTAAAAACATCCATAAAAGTAGTTTTCAAAAAAATGTGATGTTTAGCAAAATCTTTTATACTGGCTTAATTAGAGCAATTTAGAGAATATCCAAAAAACGCAGAAATTTTCGAAGTTTTCATATTTTTTTATAATGTATAAATGTAATGTTTTCTTAAATGTTTGATACAGTGTTGGAAAACTATACTCAAGGACTATATCTTCCTTGTATAAAACATATTTAAAAAGTAGACGTTACCTTGGAGTTCCACGAAGAAGTTAAGAATGTCTGGGAAATCCCTCAACTTCAGCATCAAAAATGACCCTGTCTATCGGGGTGCTGGTGGTAATCAAGCAGGGTAAATTTTTCACTGTATCATATACTTTTAAAAACAAGAATAAAAAATCTGGATTTGTAATCCTTAAGGTCACTAAACATTTTTTTGTTATTTTAATATTTTTAGTGATGTTAAATTGCATCACAAATTACAGGCGTGGATCTACGGGGGGGGGGGGGGGGGATGCCCCCCAAATCTGAAACTTTACTCAGTTTTGACACACAGAATACACCTCCTGGTCACTATGCAAAATAGTTTTGTGAAATATTTATTATATTTTCCCCCAAAATAAAGTAATAAAGTTTCTAGATCCGCCTCTGCAAATTAAGGTTTATCAGAAGGTAAAGTTTATTTATATGAGCACTGTTCAATAAATTATGATCTAAACTCTCTTCATAAGGTCACTACACAAATTTTTTAAAAGTTTATTTACTTTCTTAGTAGTTACCTACTGTCATATTTAAAAAATCGGAAATGTAGTTCTATAATTTCAGAAACCCAACAATTTTTTTTTCTGAGCTTGAAGCTTTAGAATCTATAGTTAAATCATCCAGAGGAGTGAAAGAATAGTATCCAGTTGTTGTTTGTTTGAGATTTTAATGTAAAACAAATCGTTTCACAGTACCTCCAAACGCATCACATGGGCTTTTACCATGCCTTAGTTTTGTAGTTAGTTTTTTTAATGCTCAGTGGCGTATGCAGAAATTTTCCAAGGAGGTTGGGAGAGGGGGCTTGAGTAAAAGCAAAGTCCTGGAAAACCATTTATTTCTTCTTTCAGAAAAATTCAATCTTTAGGGGAAGTTATTTAATGGCTTTGGAAAGATTAGGCTTCCAGCCCCCCTCCTTCCTGCGTACGCCACTGTTAAACCTGAACCATTTTATTTACCAAAGAAACAAACTAATTAATGTCCGTGTCTCACCAAAAATGTATTCTTAAAACTAAAAAAAAAATTCCGACAGTGTACGAAGATGGGACTTGAACCCACAAACGAGGATGTCACGCAAAACAGTATGTGGCTATAAAGAAGATCCCCTGACGATGATTTCTATACATAATTTTTTTCCTTTTACGACTCTGATTTTTTACGTGCTTTAACCAAATAGCTTAAAAGTTGATGTTAAAATGACAGACCCAGTTTTTTATTTTACTTTTATTAAGACGATACATTGTCAAGTAAAACAAGGCACAAGCGAAGTTTTAATAGACAGATAGACATGACAATTTTTTAGGAGGTACAAAATGTAAATCAGGAGGAGTTTTTCACATTGAAAACAAAACACTGCCATAGTTAATACAGACGAAAAAACAGCAACAAACGGAAATTTAACATAACCACACATTTTATTTCGCTAAATAAATTTGGCAACGTTGGTTTTCTTTAGGAACTTTAGCCGCTCCTAAAGGCCTTCACACACACAATTCCGTAGCATGGCGCATAGCGGGCTTTCAACCAATCAGCGATCGAATAGCAGCGGCCATATTGGATTTACGTAAGAAAAGTCCATAAGGTTAAACTTCTTACGCGTTATGTTTTTTGTGTGTGATCGGCTTAAATGAGGAACTGCCGCTGCTGGCTCCATCTACCTGCATATCTAGTAGCTTCGATTTGATGGTCTCTGTAGTGACGTCCACTATGTTCGACTGCCATCAGCATGGGGGCGTACTTTTCGGGCAAACCAACCAAAAGTAATGAACTAACCCACCTGTCGTCAATTCCAAAGCCTGTTTTCTTCAATATTTGAGAAGTCACAATTTTCAACCAGTACCAATATTAAGGCACGCAACAAAAATATTTTTCGCGTAAAGCCTGTATCGGCATACAGGTTGCTAAGCGTATTCCACATGTCTTTGGCCGATTCGCGTCCCGGGTTGCGTTCACGATTCGGGTTAAAATTTACCAGTGGCGGCTCGTGACAGTAAAGTTTGTGAGTTCTGCCGATATTGTATAAAAAATGCTATTTTTTTACAGTCTCTAGATCACGTGTCTATTATAAAAAGTAAAAAATTGCCAAGTTTGGTTTGGCAAAAATTACAATGCCTAGGAAAAAATAGCGTTTTTACAAAAGATTAATTCCCAATTACGATTTTCCACGGCTTGAACCACACTTTTTTATTAAAATATCGGGCAATGGCCGTCCTTGTTCTTTCAGTTTTAGTTTTTCTTCATAAGTAAAGAGAGAGAATTTTTTTACATTAATTAAATTATCCACCACATTCATTGTGACACAATTATACAAAAACAAACAACAAACACGACCATAACCTCCCGCTCATGCGTTTGGCGTCTTCTAAATAAATAAATGCGCCCGCAAACACGCAACGCTGAGCCCGCCTCCCGGAATTGTACTGAAACTGCAAGTTTTGCAGCTCTATTTTTGCCTAGATTTCGCAATCTAAACCCATGAGCAAGTGCGGTGCGGGGCGAAGGAAGGGGTTCCTAGCCGAGCACAGATCTCGTTAGCCGCCCAGCTACGTTGTGTTGCAATTTAGCAGCGCAACAATGCCAATAACTTCATTTGACCGACTGTGAAATGCGGCCTTCGGCGACGGCACGCGGCGTCATACTCAACACACGTACG
Organism: Aspidapion aeneum; assembly: GCA_963576565.1. Lineage (NCBI taxonomy): Eukaryota > Metazoa > Arthropoda > Insecta > Coleoptera > Brentidae > Aspidapion > Aspidapion aeneum. Next base: position 145,968,227 of record OY755038.1, read on the forward strand.
CGATTTGAAGGCCTACTATACCAACACCGGACCGAAAATATTCTGCTATTCCAATAATTTTAGAAATAAAATAATATATTGGAAAAATAGCAGCGGCTGAAAAATAGTCAAATAATGTGAAAATTTTGGGGGTTCTGCAGCTCTGCAGCCCTTATGCACTGGCCGCCCCTGAAATTTACCGTGTGAATTTTACCCAGACGCGCCGGGCGTTCACCGGACGTCCTCTGTCTGTCATTTGTCAATTTTGTATTTTTTTATTGGCGGATTTAAATCAAAGGAATTTCCCGCCAATAACACAGATTTAAAAGATGAACCCAATTTATGTTATTCTTTGAAGAGACCAAAAACCGTACTAGAACTTTGTAACAATAAAGAGGTTCTTTTTGTATTTGTTTTGACATAATATGGACATTTAATATTGATATTATTAATTAACTTGGAGTTTAGTGAAAAACTTGGCTTCTAATAATGGGGTTCCGTCCTCATTATATATAGTCCTGGCCATACGCAGTTACACTTTTGTGACTTTGCCATGATATAAACATATTTCCTATCCAGAAATATTTCAAAAATTCACGTTGATATAAATTTAAAGGTAAAACTGTCATTGTCTTAAATAAAAAAAAGGCTGACTGTATTTTGACAAAAAAAAACGCACAGATAAAAACAACTGCCGTTTTTCAGAGTTTGTCTAGTTGCTGTCAGTATGCACATGATAAACTAAGAGGTTGGAAATGTCACAAAAGTGTATTTGCCTATGGCAAGGGATATACCACATTAAGTGGGTTGAAAACGGCATCTTAAAGTGCCCAAACACTTTGGTGGAATTAGCTTGTCTAACGAACTGTCACGATCAGCTGTTTTTCGATCCAAGATGGTCGCCATAGGACAAACAAAGCGTTTCCCCATAAGCCGCAATGTTAACAAAAACGTAATTTTTAAAAAAAGTGAAACGATTTAATTTACAACAAAGATGCTGTTTTAAGTATTGAACCTTGTACAAAAAATCATCTTGATTTAAATGAACTAGGTATCAGCTCAAAGAATGGAAAAGAAAGTGAATAAGTGCTCTATTACCTGACTTAACAGAGGATAAATTGAAATATTCGAAAGTTTTTTGTCAGATTTGTTTTGGATAAATGTGTAACTGCCATTTTGGCAACATTTTCTATTGGGATCTTTTTTTGTGCTTGAGTGGACCTTTTGCAAAAGTGTAACATAGAATTGTGCTAAACTGTAAGAAATATTTCACTATGATTTTTTTACTATTCTAGGCAAGCAACTTTCAAAACTAGAATACAGCAATGATCATGACACAATCATAAGGAGAGACCCATCCTGAATGGATTATTATTTCAAAACGGTTGAAACATTTTAAAAATGATGGTTGAAAAAAGGGTCTAGAGAAGAAAGAAAAGGAAAACAATATGAGGTTAAAGTGTGAATAATGAGCTGAACCAAATTTGTACACCATCCTACAGAACTCTTAAATAAACTTTTGGTAGTGTAGCGTCTTGTATAGTGTCGAGTGAAGTCCTGTATCATCAAAGTTTCTTTTTCTTTAATAAATATTTATTTTACAGACCTCAAAACAGTTTACAATAAACTGGTGAATTTGACAATCTCCCTAACTCAAACCTCTTTTTATCTTAAACTATTTTGGTGCAAATTTTCCTTTATTTCCATGCTTTTTGACACCTAAAACTTGTACACCGTAAAATTTGTATAGTGTCTGACTGGACCTACTACAAGTCCTGTTGTGAAATTTCTACGGTACTGGTCTGAGCTTATTACCAAAAAAAATTTTTTATGGCATCATTAATAATAGATGGAAAAAAAAGTAATCTTTGTTGACTTTGATGACCACAAGAAAAACAAATAAGTTCTCTCAGATATTTTTTTCAATTTCTCTCAAAAAAACTTGGGTTCTAATACTCCTAATGGGTCATATGCTGTTACGCCCAATTGTAGAGTAGAGTATATATTTATTTGCATAAACTTTTAGATACATAAGTGAGCAAATATTGTTACAAAAAAACAGAAATAAAAGTAATAGTAACAGTAGTAATACTGTAATATTTCGTTATATTGTTAATTATTAAAAACACATTTTAGTATTAGTTTTATTTATGTTTATTTATAAAAACAAGACAAGCCGTGTACATTGTTATGGCTACCTCTCTAGTCCCCTCTGCCTCTTTCATCCTACGCTCGACTACACACACTAACGCTACCACGCGGCCTCTTCGTGTACCTTGCAAGCCGTATGCGCTTTGATTATATTTAAAGGACTACATACACTATATGTTACACCTCCCTTTTTATTAATATATAAAAAACTTAAAATTAAATTAAATTACTAGTCCTGAAATCTTAAAGGTTTGGTAACAACGCGTCCCGATCGTGTTATATAAGAGTCATTATTTGGTAAGTTATTATTTCGCACAATATTTTCACTTTCGCGGTTATTTACAGATCTACGTTTTAAGTCCATTTTTGGTGCACTTTGCGCAACGGGCTCTTCACTTAAATTTTGATTTTCACTCGTATTTTTCACTGGTGATAACTTAATAATATGTCTAAGTTCTACATTATTAGGGTTAGGCCTTAAAAATGAAGAGTTTCGCCTCAAGACCCTGTCTAAATTCTCTCTAACTAAATAAGACCTAGGAGCATCGTGTTTTGATACGATTTTCCCTGGTACCCAATAGTTATCTTTTTTTATCATTATGTTTTGCCCCTCTGAAAAAGAAGATCTTTTCTGAGCCGTTCGATCATAAAAATGTTTTGCTTTAGCTCTTTTTTCTTTAATTTTATTAAAATTAATATTAGGAGTTTGAGTTAATAGATTTTTAGAGATAGGCAAAGTTGTTCTCAAAAGTCTCTTATTTAGCAGCTCTGATGGAGAGAAATTTAAACCAGTTAGTGGCGATGTTCGATACTCTAATATTGCTTTATAAATGTCAGTATTAGAGTCATTGCATTTTTTAAGGATATTCTTGCAAATACCAACAGCTTTCTCACTCATTCCATTTGATTTAGGATATCTGGGACTTGATGTACTTAGCTCAAAATCCCAATTTTTAGCAAAATCTTTGAACTCTTGACTATTAAAAGGTTGATTGTCAGACATAAATTTTCTAGGTATGCCATGAGTGGAAAAGATTACTTTAAGTTTTGCAATAATTTCCCTAGCAGTCTTAGACTCTAACGGAATTAACTCAATCCAATTACTAAAATAATCAACTAAAGTTAAATAATCTTTTTCACCGTAAGTTAAAATATCTGCAGCTACTTTTTCAAAAGGAATGTCAGATCTGTCATGTTGAAGTAATGGCTCTTTCGGAATATTACGACTAAATTTCAAACAAGTTTTACATTTGGCAACAAAATTTTGTACATCCTGAGTCATTCCAGGCCAATAGAAAATTTTACGAGCTCTAGCCTTTGATTTTTCAATGCCAAAATGTCCAACATGTAATTTATTTAACATTGTGAGTCTCATTGACTTAGGAACAACTAGTTTGTACTTATGAAAAATCAAACCATTATTAACACAAAGATCATCTTTAATTTTGAAAAATCTTTTGATTTCTGGATGTACTATTTCTTTTTTATGAGGCCACTCACTAAGACAAAAATCTTTAACAGTTGAACAAACAAAATCATTTTTGGTGGCAGATCTGAGTTCCTCTAACCTTTCAACAGATATAGGTAATTCCAACTCTAAACAATGAACAATTTCTTTCATTTCTTTGTCATCTTTTACGGGCGTTTTAAGATAAGATCTAGACAAAAGATCAGCAATGTACATAAATTTACCAGGTAAGTACTCAATGTCAAAATTATATTTAAGCATTTTTAATTTTAATCTTTGTAATCTAGAACTTACTTTAGAAATGTCTTTTTTATGAATCGCAACCAATGGTTTATGATCTGATTTAATGGTTATTTTTCTACTGTATACAAAATGATGAAATTTCTCTAAACAAAAAGAAATGGCCAAATATTCTTTTTCTATTTGCGCCCACCTGGTTTCTGTATCAGTTAAGCTACGTGAGCAAAATGCCACTGGTTTTCCTTCTTGTAAAAGGCAACCACCAATGCCACTTTGACTCGCATCACACTGTATTTCTATTGGAATTTTTGGATCAAAAATTTTCAAAATGGGAATCTCAGTAATAACTTTTTTAATTTTTTCAAAAGTTTCACTGTGATCCTTTGTCCAGTCCCAAACTACATTATTTTTTATCAATGTTCTTAAAGGAGCCAAGAGATCAGAAAGTTTAGGTAAATATTTTGATAAGTAGTTAAACATGCCAAGAACTCTCAATAGTTCTTTTTTATTTTTAGGCTCTTCAAGCATCAAAACAGACTTTACGTATGAACTATCGGGCCTTACACCATTTTCTGAAAACACCTGACCAATGTAACTCACTTCTTTCACCTTGTATTGTAGTTTAGATTTATTAAATTTAATCCCAAACTTTTCTGCTCTGTCAACTACCTCTTTGAGTATTCTATCATGTTCTTCTTCGTCATTTGCCGCTATAATAAAATCATCAAAGTAAATTCCAATTGGAAAATCACCAAAGATTTTTTCATTCATTCTCTGAAAAACTTCAGGGCTTACATTTAGCCCAAATGGTAAGCGATTAAAACACCATTTCCCAAAAGGTGTTATGAATGTGCACAATTTACGACTTTCTGAATCTAGCGGAACATGATAGAAACCCTCTTTCAAATCCAGTACAGTAAAATTTTTTTTGTCTTTTAATTTTAACCCTAATTCGTCTATAGTCGGTATAGGAAATTGATCTTGACAAATGTACCGGTTCAAAAATAACGGATCTAAACAAATGCGAAGGGCTCCCGATGGCTTTTCAACAATGACAATATTATTCACCCACTCTGTAGGTTCTTCAACTTTAGAAATGATACCTCTACACTCTAAGTCGTGTAGGGCATCCTTTAGCCTCGGTTTTAAAGCATCCGGGACCCTTCTGCATCCACTGTAAACTGGCTGTGCATTTTTGTTCAAAACTATCCTATACTGAAACGGAATTTTACCTGTTCCTTCAAAAACCTTTTTATTTTTCTTAATAAAATCATTTTTTTCTTTTGTACTTAACATTGTAGAATCAATTTTTTTTATTAGTCCTGTAAAACTACTGGTATTTAAACCCAAAATAGGCATGCTATTATTACAGTCTAAAACAACAAATTTTATCTTATAATTCTTATTTTTTATAAAACAATCAAGAATAATATGCCCTAAGGCCTGAACCTTATTATTACCATAGGTATTTAAGCATAAATTATTTTTGACTATTTTGTCAACTAAATTTAACTTTTTAATGTACTTAAAAGGTAAACAGTTACAGTTTGCTCCTGAATCAATTTTAAACGTAATAATTTCATTTTTTATTACAACCTATGTGACCCAAATATCATTTTCTCCTTTTGTACAATCTACACTGTCCAGTTCAATGGAATTGATGTATGCAGATTCTTCACTACTGGAGTCGCAATCTGAGTCTACCTCTACTTCATAGACCTTTTTCTTACTTTTCTTCTTACTGTCCTTACTATTCTTATAATAGCTTTTATTCTGTACTTTATTTTTATCATATTTTTTAGTGTTTTGTTGATTTTTGCATCCTACCGCAAAATGATTTGGTTTTCCACAGACGTCACAGATCTTACCGAAGGCTATACATTGCCTGGGCAGATGACGTGTAGCACATTTTAAACAATCATACATTTGTGATGTGGAGGATGTCATACTATTATTATTTTTAAACCTAATGCTATCAACATCAGTACCTCTTATTACTTTTATTTGTATTTTACTAGCTTCCGAGGCCCTACACTCATTTTCAGCTATCTCTAATGTTAAGCCTTGTATCCTCAGCAGCCTTTCTTGTAACTCAGCATCTTTTACTCCAGCTACTATTCTGTTTCTTACCATTCTGTCCTGCATGTCTTTAAAATCGCATTGTTTTGCCAACATTTTAATATCTGTCAAAAAGTGATCGAAATCTTCACCTTCCTGCTGGCATCTTGTATTAAATTTATAGTCATCATAGGCTTCGTTCCTTAAAGGTTTACAATAATTATCAAAGGCCTTTATTACCTCCTTGTATTGCTTCGCTTTGTCTGCCTCCAAATTCAATGTCGCAAACACATCTTGGGCTTCTTCCCCTGCCAAATTTAGTAAGATGGCGACCTTTGTTTCATCATCTTTTTGATCTAATCCTGACGCTTTCATATATATCTCAAAACTACTTTTAAATTTAGTATAATTTTGCCCAATGTTTGTATCAAACACTAACGACTTTGGAGGTTTGAAGTTGGCCATTTTTATTTTTTAGTATTACGTACTTACGTGTCAATCTTTTCGTCTCTTAAAAAGAATTGTCCACTAGTACACTACGTGGTTAACACCTGACACCATGTAATATTTAGTTATATTGTTAATTATTAAAAACACATTTTAGTATTAGTTTTATTTATGTTTATTTATAAAAACAAGACAAGCCGTGTACATTGTTATGGCTACCTCTCTAGTCCCCTCTGCCTCTTTCATCCTACGCTCGACTACACACACTAACGCAACCACGAGGCCTCTTCGTGTACCTTGCAAGCCGTATGCGCTTTGATTATATTTAAAGGACTACATACACTATATGTTACAAATACAACAGCGAATATTGTACTGTTGTAAAATTTGAACAGTACTTACTGTTGTGAGCTGATGAACCTTAGGTTTGACCGTACTTAAGCCCTATGTATTATAGTTCATGGAAAATCATATGGTGATGTATGGTGTGTGAGGCCAATGACAAGGAAAAACTGTATTTTAATTTTGCAAGTTTTTTTTTTATATAATGTTTACTTATATTTTTTTAAATAAACATATTTTGTAAAGTACTTATTAGAAGTTTGCTTGACCAACCTCGGTTGGAACTCATATGTGCATATTGATCTGTTGGACTGATCTACCTATAAGTTGTTCCTCTTTTTCATGTCACTACTGGAGGGTTAAAACAATTAAACTTTGTCTAAACCTAAAAATCATAGTGAAATATTTGTCACAGTTTAACGCTATAGAAGGCCTATTACTTAGCAAAAGGTTTATTCAAGTACAACAAAATATCCTAATAGAAAACCTGAATCTGATGAGAAAAGTTTAGTCTATTTCAATTTCGTCTCTGTTAACTGAGCCTTGAAGTGAGCTCTTTGAATAGAACTACTTTCCCCTACCTTGGGCTGATAGTTCATTGATTCATTGGTCAAAAAACTTCAAAAACCTTTGGGGGCCCCCAGATGTCTCATGATGTACTTTATGCTATTTTTTTTGTTTATTCATGAAATATATGGAAAATATCTAAAAAAATATGTGGTTTGGGGGGTTCCGGCCCCTAGCCCCCCGCCCCCTTGGTGCGCCCATGTAATAATTCAAAATAAGTGAAAAAACTAGAAAAAAAGTTAAAAAAAAACAAAATAAACAAAAACATAACCTACTTTTTTGAAGAAAATATGGTCTCTTTTATTTCAGATTTTCTCGCTTTAGTTTAATATTTTTAAGAAAAACGCATTTTTCCCATATGCACAAAGGATCTGTTCTTAAAACTGATTAATTTTTTAGACTAAAGCTCTTGTCGTTTTTGTAAAATTTACGTTTTTGTTAACATTACGGCTTATGGAAAATCGGTTTGTTTGTCCTATGGAAGACATCTTGGATTTGATCATATGTTTTGTTAGACAGCCCTATTTAGAAAAAAATAATTTTGACAAAGAAACGGAGTTAAGTTGGGTTATAGTTTTCTCTCATATGTTTCATCGTCGCTATGCGCATGCGCGACAAGTTAAATTTCACCCAACTAATCGAGGTAGATAAATGGTTGTTCGCCGTGTGTTAATCGTGAACGTCATTTCGCCTTCCAGTGTGCACACCAAAGCCAGCAACCGAATCATGAACGAAAAATTCATCCAACCGGACGCGCACGGCGTCAATCGTGAACGGGCAAAAAGTAATGCCGGGCGCGTCCGGTGTGCACACGGCGTTAATCATGAACGCCCCCCCCCCCCCCCCCCCGAACATGGACATACAGCGAAGGGTCAATTGTAAGAATTAATTTAGCACGAGCCTTTGCTTGATTCGTCGGCTCATTGTCACTACCGTCGAGACATTTATTTAATCCTTCTAGGATCAAGAAATTTTCTGCCGCGAAGCTCCATTCTTCATAATTATCCCGACCCATTAATTTCGGCACACCCGACATAAAATTTACAGCCGTCATCTTGGTCACCACTGCGTTGTACAAAAAGCTTTAAAACCGAATTTAACTAAAATTCCGAAAGTTTTTCATGCGTAGTTTGGAAACCCATTAGCACTGGGCCCATAACCTGAAGGAAACCGCGATAAAAAGTATTTAGCTTTGTGAAAACTGGGAAAAATTAAATGAAAAACAACAGGTTGCTCTGTACTAGAGGCCCTCGATATATTTGACAATTGTTTTACACCAGAGGTCGGCAACTCGTATTGCCCTCTCTTGCAAAATCCAGTTTTACATGTAAAACCGATTTTGTGAAATAGCTAGCTATACCTATCTTTGTCTGTGTTATTTCGCTGGATTTTTTTCGACGTTTTTAATATTTTAGGTTAGACGAGACTTCAAATTCCAATAACAAAAACAAAACACCCAAAACCCACTATACCGGGGGTAAAGGTGTTCTTGTCTAAAACAGATACCGGGGGTAAAGGTGTACTTAGAGAAACCAAATACAGGGGACTGTTTTTTTTGTTCAATAAAATAGTGCTAGTTTTTGGGATGCTGCTACGCATAAAGTATTGAATTTTTTAGCTACTTATATATATACATACCTAACAATTTTAAAACAGGATATCATTTTGGCTCTCTTTTTTTTGTATATTTGATTAAATTAAATGTTGTGAGCCCTGTTTCCAAGTTATTTTCGGCTCACACAAAAGTGTGAAAGAATAATGTTTGCACAGTTTATCGGTGCCACCGTAAAGTGACGAATAAATAGAGAAACCTACTATTAAAAAAAGTCTTACTCCATTGGTTTAAAACGGTGAGGGATTGCCGAGTTAGGTTTAGGTAAATTCAGTTTACGGTTTGGTTTTATTATTATTTTAACGAACAGAGCAACGAGCCGAACGGTAAACCAAGCGCCAGTTTGGACGGAGTCAATTCTACGAACCGTTCGCCGAATTGTTTGCAAACGCGTTTGTCCCGGCCAAACTAGTCCGTTCGGCTCGTTGATGTGTTTGTTTTTTGTCGAAATGTTGAGGTCTGTAGGAAGCTTAACCTCCCCAATCGCTGATCGTTTTAAACAAAGGGAGGCAGGCTTCCTTCGAAACGGACATAAAACATGTTTTTACAAAAATGCAGTAAAATAAATAGAAACTATATCACAATATTAGCGCGGCCACCGGTCATAAAATCATAAGAATTGATAAAAATTTGTCTTTGGGGAAGTAAGTACATATTGTGTAAAAACATATTTTTTTAATTTCCGTTCCGACGGTCAGATGTACCATGAGGTAAACATTATATGGTAGTTGTTTAAAAAAAATATTTAAAAAATTTTGGTGTCCAATTGTGTAAAGAAATGTTTGGTTTTACTTGTATTTTTGGCTCCGAAAATTTTTTGATTTTTAATTCAGAATTTTTTATTGAAATACTTTTTAAGCTAAATGTATTTAAGTAGGAAAGGATCAGGCACACCTTAAATGGAATTTTAAAAAATCCATGAATTTCATGAAATTTTGGTCTGTTATAGTTGTTTCCTAAATACACTGGCGGGTATGGGCCTCCTAAGTAGTACGAATAAATTGATTTTTTTGTAAAATTTAAACATTAATACCAAAAATTGATAAAAATATTTGAATTATATTTGAATTTCTTTGAATTATATCTTTGATGGCCATACTTTTGATCAGGATATTGAGATCTACAACATACCAAAATCTCAAATTTGTGGATTTGTTAAAATCCCATTTAAGGTGTGCCTGATTTACTTACATAAATATAAAAAATCATACCAACAAGGTACCTTCATAATTAAAGTAGACTCTCGATTTTGCGAGCTAATGTGGGTTATAATATATATAATATATAATCCGTATTTATCTCTTTTGTTTTCTATATACTTATATTAGCCATCCATACCTTAGGTCGATATGGAAGTTATAGGGATCGGGATTGGGATCGCCACAACAAACTTTTTCTTTCATTCAAATGGTTCAAAAAAGTCCCATCTACCAAATTTTGTGATGGTGTCTGTCTGTCCATCTGTCTGGGACACGATAACTCAAAAACCAATAAACCGATTTTAACCAAACTTGGTACAAAAATATCTCGTTAACTATGGATAAGGCCATTAAATTCGTGAACCGCAGCACCTAGCAAAACAAGGTTTTCAAAGTATGAGTCGATGAATTTGAGATATTAAAAAAATTGATAAAAATTATGAGCCACAGTGGCTAGGGAAACGCGTTTTTTAGATTTAGAAAGAAAATTGCATTTTTTTTATATAATAAAGCTTCTCAACCCCCTGAACGACTAGCTATTATTGATGGCTGTGCGTGCTTGCTGGTGCCATTTTTTATAATACTTTTTAATAATAAATACCAATATTTGATTTATTTTACAAACAAAAAAGAACGTCTAAAAATAATAGTACATTATAAGCCTAGGGACTAAAGTGATACTTTTAATCCCGAGGCGTAAAGTTTGTAGCCCGACTGAGGCATTTTAGTCACAAGGTTCATATACTATTTTATGGATTTTAGCATAGAAAAAATAAACAAAAAGGGATATAATAAAATGGTATTTTGAAACACTCCGTACTAATTGCATTCAACTATATTCTATAGATGTGAAATATTATAAAATGTTAACCTACAAAAATTACTTTGTTTTAAATCCCTAGGGAATAAAAGTAATTGAATTAGCGACTAACAGTGGATTTTTACTTCTTAGGGATTAAAAGTAAGTTTTTGCTCCACAGAGTAAGAGGATCACTTTAATCCCTAAAACACTAGTCCCAAAAGTGTTGAAAATACAAAATTAAATAAGTTCAGTCAGTTTCTGTTGTTTTGGCAATTTTTTGATTCTCCATAAAATTACCCGAACAATATGGCGTCGCTCGGTTAATATGGTTTCAACCGATGTATTACGCAACTCGGATAATCCAGCGATCGGATTATCGAGAGTCGGATAATCGAGAGTCTACTGTACATATGATTTATTTAAATTTATTAAGTTAATTGTTTAAATAAATGCAGCTTTGGTACATACTGGCATTTTCCTTATAACTTATGATACTAAAATTATTATTATAAATGGCGAATATAACAATTATTTAGCTTAGGTAGTTTTCCAGTTAACCATTTTTAGATGAAGTAGATATTTCGTTTTTAATCGGATAACGGTCAAAGTAAAATAATATAAAACTAGATATATTTACATTCACATAGCTCTAGTACTAAAAACTACCTACAATTAATAAAAATAAATTATTAAGTTCTCAAACATTTTTGGAAGCAGGCAACAGAAACATGTTCCTTTAGTGCAGTGGACACGTAGCTTTGGTTTATAAATGATTCTACAAAAAGGGTGCTATGGGGTAAAAATGCATATTCCACTAACATAAACTGCAAACTAACCAATTATTTATTTAGGTACTTATCAGATGATATCTTTATGGAGAATTATTTACATATATAGCGAATTTTGAAAAAAGTTAGTGCGTCACTCGTGGTTCACTGACACTGTTTGGGTGCTGTCAACAAATAGCCCCAGTTCAGTTTCAAAAGAATATGAAAGTGCGCTAGTGTAACACTGGGCTTGTCCAGTTGCTCAAAGGAATACAAAATATTGCACTGGTTTTCTCAAAAGAATACGAAAACTGCTCTAGTGGTGCACCAGTGCTGCCTCCTTTTCCCAAAATAATTTGCTGTTAGAACTTTTTAGTCAATAACAACTAACAACACTACGACTTAACTAGTTACCTAAAAAATTTTAAGAAAATAAAATTACTGGCTAAGCTGAGATGTTATTTTAAAAACCCACCCAAAAAACGATATTTAACGGTCTACTTTTGGTAGAATCATCGTTATAAAAAATACTTATACTATATATACATAAATTAATTTATTGTATTCTCCTTAAGCTAAATCGTAAACTGCGTCTATAGTCTATGCCTTTCTGGGGGAAAGCTTGTCATAAAATTCTGGAGAATTTTTAAGCAGAGGTCAGTAAAAAATATGCAGGAGTGGAGACCAAATGTTAAACATAACTTATCTATAACTGTACATTAATAAAAAAAAACATCAAAACTTTTTTATCTAGATTAGATAAAGAAATACCCCATAACAATTCCAGAGTTCCTTGAAGAAAGCTTATTACCTTCAAAATTACTAAACCGATTTTTGTCATACGTTAGGCTTTAATACACACACATACATACACATATTTATACGATTCTAGGGTTAAAAACTAGATCTTAAAAACAAACACACCCATATATATACACATAATCATACGATTCTAGGGTTAAAAACTAGATCCTAAAAACAAAACAAATTAAATTAGTTTCCAAAAGCTACACTTATTTTTGCGCTTTTGCTGCTATTTGCAAACTCACTTTGAAGTGCTGTATCCTTTCTAATAATTTTTTTAGCTTTCGCTAAATAAATCCTGATTCTATATCTACAAAATGAGTTAACAATTTTCGTTTTAAGATCATGGCAATGAGGAAAGCGAATTTCTTTAACTTCGTGATCTTTAAAAACTAAAAATTTAAGTAAACCCAAAAAGTTAAAATTTTTTGAAGGAATGTATTTTGAAATATTTAAAAATATTTGTTCGATTCTGAAAAAAAGTTTAAATACCAAAGGTGAAGGAAAATTCAGAGAATTTGTTTTATATTGTTTTAATGTAACTAGTTTTGAAAAGGGTTTCTGAACATTATTGCTCAAAATAAAGTCATGGCATCCTTTACATTTATTGCTTTTTTTAATATGTTTTAAAATATAACTCGCTGAATTGTACAGTAAATTTTGATGAATATTGTCCAATGAAGGAACATTCTTATTCCAATTTTACGGTAAGGCCGCCAAAAGAGGTTCGATTTCTACTCCTTTTTTCGGCAAAAATTTCTTTGTCATAACAGAATCTAAACTTAAAAAATTTGGATCGTTTTGATAGGCATAGCTTCCGTTGGCGGGAACCACGTCCAAGTATTGAAAAATGCATAAATTTTTTAAGATTTGCCGACACTGTTCTGCTGTGGGCATTCTTTGTCTTAATCTCATTTGCCCAAAAACATTCTCCAACACATCCTGCATAAACGGCGATGTTTTAAGGTATGTATATCCTTTTTCATTTAACAGATATTCTTGAAGGTCTAAAATTGTTTGTGTGGAAAGAATTACTCCAGTTTGCACTGGTTTGCAAATACCCTTTTCCCCAATTTTCATAGTTTTAAAAAGTAATATTATTTCCCTTAAAAAATCAATAGTTTGGTTATAGTTTATCATATTTAGTTTACTTAGGGCCAAATTCTCGTCCCTTGAACTCATTATTGTGAACCATTTTGACACCGTTTCCACAAACCAAGCAGTTATTTTCGAATTTTCATCAATTATGTTACACTCACCTAAAAAACTAAGGGCAGAGCTTACATTATGATTCAAAATATAGAATGCTCTTGATACCTTCATTTTATTAAACTGAGTTAAATTTGAAAAATCCGTGTCAAGCTTTGGGCAAAATTTTAGGTCCGTATTTTCCTGAAATTCCGCCAAGGAGGTAATGTGCTTAACATCAATAATATCGCTCGGTAAATTATATTTTTTGACAAAATAATCTGAAATACAGATAGTTTTATTATTCACTAGCATAGTCCTAATGTTTTTTTAAAAGGTGAGAAATATCCGCTATAAAAATACTTAAATAGTTATCGGGATCGGTTATAAAATTTTGAAAAACTGTTTTTTTTGCCTTTATTCCGAAATGTTTCCATACCGCAACGTTATCGGGCCCCATGTCTGACGTAATACCTAAAACATTAAGACCGATTTGGTTTGATTTATTAAGAATTTCCAAAATAATTTTGGCCACAGATGGTCCTTCACAAGAGTTTCCAATAAAATGGTAAGCGACAATTTGTTTCCAAGAAGTATTAACACCCCAAAGCAAAAAAACTAACACATGGTTTGCCAAGACCGCTTGTTCAGACAGAGAATCATAGCCCAAAATTTTTGAAGATCCTTGACATAAATCCTTGCTGTGGGTAATGGCACAGGCATCAAATTGCAAAGAACAATCTCTTTCAATTTCACATAGACTTTGAATTTTGACTTTAAGAAAATAAAAAATTTCATCTAAAATGCCAGGTTGAAAAGGCAAATGCTCAATTTTGTATGAAAGGGTGCGGATTTTTGGCAACGGAAGATTTAGCTTAAGGAGATATCTATACCCAGCGGTGTCACAAACAAATTTTAGTTTGAAGGCGTCTTCAAATGTTTTGTTAGACCACCTGAATCCCTTTATTTTTTTAGAACCAATTATTACTTCGATCTGACCCGTCACCTTCTTAAGCACAAACTGTTCCTTCTTCAGCTGATGTTTTAATTCTTTAATTTGCAAAATTTGTTTTTCCATTTGTTGACTCTGGTCTTCAATTTTTTTCTTTGCAGCAACTAAATCTTCTTCTAATACTTGTACAGAGCAGATTACTGGGTTTTCTTGTTGTAAAGTGTTGGAGCAGCCATTTGTTTTAAAGTAAGTGAAGCTTCAAAAGAGGATTCTTTAAAATGAACCTAAAAAAGTTCCACTGTATTAGAAAAAATAAAGATACGAAAAAACTGACAAGCTTTGCAAGGCTAGAATTTTAAGACAAGGTAAATATAGTTAAAATTACATCTTGTTGTTTTCGAACTACATAGGCTTTTTTAAACGTTTCTCATTCTTTATTTTCAAATTTTTTTTTGGCGTAAGTTTTTATTAAACAAAATTCTACTGTCAATCCAGAAGAACAGAAGTTTTTAATTGGTTTAAAATCTATGAAACCTAATATTTTTATTGAATTTTTTGAAAAAAACAAAAACATGTTTTTCAGACAATTTTTGACAATTTCGTTGTTTTTCTCCTTTTATAAGCTTTTTTTTTAGTAGATGTATGTCGTCAAAAAAAAAATATTCTTCCGTTGTTTTTAATTTTTTATAAACTTTCGAACAAGGTACCACAGGTGGAGTTATTTCATCTGAACACAAAAATTTGTTGCGTCAGGAACAAAGCCCGTAAAAAAACTCAGTTGACGTGTTTTTTTTTTTCTAAAAAACATTAAACCGCTAGAGGCAGTATACCATTTAAAGGTAATATTTTGAATACTATTATCTTTAATTTGTTAGATTAAAATGTCAAAAAATACTATATTTTACTTTTATAAGGAACACTTTATAGAAAGTGATGTATTCCGCAACATGAAATTTTCAGAAATGAGCTTTTCAATTGCATTACGGTTTTTGTGACTAGAAAAAATCAGAAACAAAACTTAGTCAAAGAAAGGAAAAAAAAAGGATTGTGTAAGTTTTGTGAAAATACCTCCAATAATAGGTAAAAAAATTATTGTCTTTCTTTTATTAATAAAAAATATATTTTAGTCTATATCGATTGCCAGACCCACTACAAAACATTACGGACGGAAAACTATCAATGACTCCACAAATAAAAAAGTTAGTTACGTGCAGGGTGTTAAATTTAATAACATAATTTTAATGTTAAATTTCAAGACAAAAAGTTCATACACCATAACATAGGTCCACAAACGCTTAGTCACGGTGCTACAGAGCATTTAAATTTTCCCTGACCCTGAATTTTTTTTTGATGCGCCTAAAATAAAAAAACGCTTTTGTTTGGTTATGAAACTTTTTGATTCCTGTTTTTTTTTATCTGATACCTGGAGAAAAAATATAAAAACTGTTTTTTATTTTTTTGCTCAGTCACGGTAGCAGGTACGAAAAAGCTACATGAAATCAAAAGGTTTTCAGACAAAATGTAGAATTTATTTTGAATTTTCAAGATTTACCAGTAGACCACGACAAAAAAGTTGATGAAAGGGAATGAAAAAGGGCATGACCCCTCAAAAAGTATCACTCTGTAGATTTTTACTATTTTTTGGCAGGTCTAATAGTGTAAATAGTGTAGTGCCTTTAGCTAAATATACTTGCCTAATGTGAGCTAAATATCTCAAAAAAATGCACGAGCTATAAACAAAAAACTAAAAAAAAGTTACAATTTAACACCCTGTATCTCTAAAGCTAAGGGTTCGCGGACTATGTTTATATAACCTTTTTGTCTTGAAATCACTTAAGGAATTTAATACTAAAATTATGTTATTGAATTTTGAAATACCCTGTATAGCTCATAAAGCAAGTCGCAAGTCATTTTTTGAAGCGAAAAAATCTCCGCCCCTGTTGTTTTTTATCCCCACTACAAAAAAGGAAAATGTCTTATTGCGATTACTCTAATACTTTACAAAATTTACTGTTGATAGCCTCAAAAGTACCCAAGGAAGTTAAAATTTGTTTATAGTTGAAGAGCTAGCTTTACGTATAATTATAAATAACAGTTATCTATTTTAGATATTATAAGTATCTTGTTCCGACTGATATTTTATCCTAATCTACTCTCTTGTCTTTTATTTTGCATAAACTTACCTCACAAATTAAGGAATTTTCCGAAACTCTCATGTTTGGATATTGCAGGCTTCTCTTCCATATATCTAATTTATCTTTTTCTTTAGGAAACGGGAATAAACAAAAGCCGCTTTCTTTTTTCTTCTGCAGTTGTTCACTACACATGCCATTTTCGCGACTTTAAATTATTTAAAAAAAAAAATTACGAAAAAGTTACGAATTCCAACTGACATTGATGCGGAAGTGACAACTTTAAAATTTGACAATAATTTATTGATGTATAATACCAACCTGCAGATACCAATTATTTTTTATCTAAAACAAAATTTCCTAATAACTGTCAAAGAGAGTTGCCCACCTCTGGTGTAAAACAATTGTCAAATGTATCGAGGGCCTCTACTCTGTACTATAAAAACGCTATATTGTAAGACACTCTTTACTTGTTTACAAAAATGACCACCAGAGTTCCTATGAACTAATAGGTAAAACTACTACTAGTAAATAAATCTCAAGCTTATGTTAAAAATACCAAGAGGGTGCTACATGTTTTAAACAAACATTTTAATATTTTCCAATACTAATAGACTCAAAAAATCAAAAGGAAAAATCTTAAAAATTATTTACACTCGACCAACATGAAAACCGAATTGAAACCCCAATGAGGAAATTATTCTGAATAACAGTTCAAAGGATCATTAAGATAATTGGAAAAAACTTAAAAAGCCAGATATAATCAAAAGTACTATTTTTGAGATTAAATTTATTGGTATTGTATAAGTTAAAGAAAAATTAAAAAATACAAAATATTTAATTCCCGGAGAAAAAAATTCTCAAGAAACCAACACAAAAAAAATTGTATTAAGGTATTGATGAAATAATACATAGTCTAATTGATTGGTAAAATAAAATATAATGCAAAACCAAACACTGTCTAGTATATTTAAATTTGCTTTTAACATTTCTGGTGAGTGATGAGTGAATAAATAATGAAACAGTTGTTCGTGAAGAGAATCATTCTTAAGTGTCTACTTTTTAACAGCTCGACGAAAATCTGACATGCTTTAAAAGTACCTCCTCGCCTTGGTTGTAAGTTGTGTAGGGTATGTTTCAAAGCAGTATATATATAGCTTATCAGTGGTCACACATATCATCGAAAAGCTGAAAACAATAAAAAAAATCAACTTATAACCACATTAATCATAGGTACTAGATTATGGTAAGATATAAAATTAAGGAATAAATTTAATCAAAGTACATTACGCTGCTGGGTAATCCCTCGTTTACACATCAATTAAGCCCCCCCCCTTTTACTTAATATCAAACGAAAGGGATAGACATAAAATTAACACTAAATTTGTGCTTAGTTCATGGGCAAATAAGGCACCTACCAGGCATTGGAAACCTGTATTCAGAGTTCCGTAAAGTAAGCGATAAGAAGTTAAAAAGACTCTACCAATACAAATTTTATCAAATGCCAATCTAACCGCAAATGAGAAAATAAGAAAACTTACCTTAAAATTTCTCGAAAAACTATGCATTTTATACTCGTCTGAACTTTAGACACTTCACCCAGAAAAGCAACTAGAAATTCTTATTCTTTTATATTTAAATTGTAAAAGTTACAAACTTAACAAAATTTAATTTTAATGCGTCACCCGAAATAAAATGCGGTGGAAGAGGTTTTTCTACCTGAAAAAAAGGGGGACGGAAAATCCAAACCACAGATAATTCTCAAAAAAAATAGAATAAGGAACAAACGCGCGACCGCAGTGCCTCTTGTGAGCTTAGTGAGAACTTTAACCTAACGACCTGTCAAATTGCATTGAGTTTCCTAGGCATACTTACACAAGGTTGCATCTCTAGACGTACGTTTCTGTGTTTCACGTCATTAGTAGAACAGCAAACCCAGGTAAGCCAATTTTAACCAAAACCAACTCCTTCCTACATATGAAATACTCGCGGCGGTGCAATGCGAGCAAACTCCAAGGTGTAGCGCCATCTAGCGGACTGGCTCGAGCACTCGAAAGTTTAAGCACACTGGCATCGTCTTGTTTGAGACGCCGAAGCGCCATCTATGACAAGTTTCGTCGATTAATGTGGTATTATAGTTTACCCTGAGGTTTATAGTATACAACCGGATTCACATTACTTTTTGAGCATTCCGATACAAAAAGATGAACACTAGTTGCATCATCTTTATGCCTGCATCCATCATTGATGCTAATGTTATAGGCTGATTTTATATTGTTTATATCCTTGCGTACCAATAGATCGACCCTATTTAGTTTGTCCTCATGGCAAACTGCGTTTCTTGATGTGTTTAATAAACTAAAATAAATACTGTGTAAAGGGTGATCACCTTTAAACACAACCCCCTTTTAACTTTGTTAATATTTGCCATAATTATTAAACAAAAAGTGAATTACTTATGAAATTATTTAAGTTTTAACCAGTTTCAATTTTTTTTTCAAATATTTTTATAGGCCCATCAGGACTATTTTTTTTTTAAGGGAACACACCCTGTATATTGTTACATGTTTTGATTTGTCTTTTCTTTTTGATTTCAAAAATATATAATATGTCCATGCTAAGATGAACATTTTCTAAGATATAGCATATTTAAATTGTCAATACTCCTATAAGTAAAGAGCAATTCCACGCCAAGTCATCCAATTTAGATAAAAAGCATACACTGACATTTAATTTTTTTCTTTAATCATGCTTACTAAATGAAACAGCTTATGCTTAAACACTTTTGCACAATTTTAGATTTTTTAATCCAATTAGTCTGTTGTACACGCATTTGAAAAGTCTAAAAACGGGCAAAATGGGACTTTAAAGAAAAAAATCATGCTCATAGTAAACAGCACCTAAAAAAAGAAGTTAAGAATGTCTGGGAAATCCCTCAACTACAGCATCAAAAATGACCCTGTCTATCGGGGTGCTGGTGGTAATCAAGCAGGGTAAATTTTTCACTGTATCATATACTTTTAAAAACAAGAATAAAAAATCTGGATTTGTAATCCTTAAGGTCACTAAACATTTTTTGTTATTTTAATATTTTTAGTGATGTTAAATTGCATCACAAATTACAGGCGTGGATCTACGGGGGGGGGGGGATGCCCCCCAAATCTGAAACTTTACTCAGTTTTGACACACAGAATACACCTCCTGGTCACTATGCAAAATAGTTTTGTGAAATATTTATTATATTTTCCCCCAAAATAAAGTAATAAAGTTTCTAGATCCGCCTCTGCAAATTAAGGTTTATCAGAAGGTAAAGTTTATTTATATGAGCACTGTTCAATAAATTATGATCTAAACTCTCTTCATAAGGTCACTACACAATTTTTTTAAAAGTTTATTTACTTTCTTAGTAGTTACCTACTGTCATATTTAAAAAATCGGAAAAGTAGTTCTATAATTTCAGAAACCCAACAAATTTTTTTTCTGAGCTTGAAGCTTTAGAATCTATAGTTAAATCATCCAGAGGAGTGAAAGAATAGTGTCCAGTTGTTGTTTGTTTGAGATTTTAATGTAAAACAAATCGTTTCACAGTACCTCCAAACGCATCACATGGGCTTTTACCATGCGTTAGTTTTGTAGTTAGTTTTTTTAATGCTCAGTGGCGTATGCAGAAATTTTCCAAGGAGGTTGGGAGAGGGGGCTTGAGTAAAAGCAAAGTCCTGGAAAACCATTTATTTCTTCTTTCAGAAAAATTCAATCTTTAGGGGAAGTTATTTAATGGCTTTGGAAAGATTAGGCTTCCAGCCCCCCTCCTTCCTGCGTACGCCACTGTTAAACCTGAACCATTTTATTTACCAAAGAAACAAACTAATTAATGTCCGTGTCTCACCAAAAATGTATTCTTAAAACTAAAAAAAAAAATCCGACAGTGTACGAAGATGGGATTTGAACCCACAAACGAGGATGTCACGCAAAACAGTATGTGGCTATAAAGAAGATCCCCTGACGATGATTTCTATACATAATTTTTTTCCTTTTACGACTCTGATTTTTTACGTGCTTTAACCAAATAGCTTAAAAGTTGATGTTAAAATGACAGACCCAGATTTTTTATTTTACTTTTATTAAGACGATACATTGTCAAGTAAAACAAGGCACAAGCGAAGTTTTAATAGACAGATAGACATGACAATTTTTTAGGAGGTACAAAATGTAAATCAGGAGGAGTTTTTCACATTGAAAACAAAACACTGCCATAGTTAATTTAATTAATTCATGCAAAGATATTAAAAGAAGACCAAAAACTCAACTCAGAATTGATTTTAACAATATAAGAGGATTAAGTACCAACATGAATTCAGTTCACCAACATCTTGAAGAACAAAGACCTGACATCCTTGTTCTCACTGAAACTAAAATCAGTTCTGCAACACCTACTGTGAACTATCTTTATCCCGGCTATGACCTACACCACCGATTTCGACATAATTTTGGGATCTGTGTGTACATTAAAAATGACCTTTCATGTCATCGAGAGGAGAAGCTAGAACCAGCGAACCTCGATATCATATGGCTGAAATTCACCTCAAAGTCATCTACTAAGTTCATTTGCTGCCTCTACCGACCGCCAGGTAACACCGAGTATCAAAACTTTTTTGCGACATTATCCGAAAACTGTGATAGTATACAGTCTAACTATCCACATGCGGAAATTGTTTTTCTAGGCGATTTCAACGTCCACAATATACCCTGGCTAAAACACCACAACAAAACAGATAATGAAGGCAGGGAAGCAGAAGCTTTTGCCATAAGTTGTGGTCTAACTCAGCTTGTCGATGAACCTACCCGTATCTCAGAAAGGGGTGAATTTGCAGCGCTTTTAGACTTGTTCCTAACTACAAATCCTGACTTGTACACAATTAAAGTAGATCCCCCACTTGGTTCATCCGATCATAAACTTATAAGAACAAAGTGCGAAATGTTCATACCGCCAAGCCAACAATCACTTCCTCGTAAAATGTGGCACTATAAATCGGCAAAATGGAATGACCTTAAACAGTTTTACCTGGATTTTCCATGGCAAGAGGTTTGCTTTAAAACAGCTGATCCCACTATTTGCTGTAATGAAATAACAAAAGTAATCTTATCTGGAATGGATGCATATATCCCACATACAATAAAACGCAGAGCTAATGCAAAACCTTGGTTCAACAGCCAGTGTCAAACGGCTGTACAGAAAAAACACAGAGCATATAACCTTTGGAAACGACAACAAACCGCTCAAAACCACACAGAATTTATAGAAGCCAGAAATAGTTGCAAAAGTTCTATTGACGCCGCCAAAGAAACATACAATCAAAGAATAAAAAACAAGTTGCTGAATTGTCCAAGTAGTTCTAGGTCCTTTTGGTCTCTTGCAAAAGCCGTTGGATCAAACTTCACCAAGTCATCCATACCACCACTTACAGATAAAAATACTCACTTAGCCACAACATCAGAGGAAAAAGCCAATATGCTGGCCAAAATCTTTTCCTCCAACTCAAACCTAACAGTGCCAAATGGAAAGACTCCACCGTTCATTGAAAGGGTTTCCCACAGTATGCCAGAGGTACCCTTTTGTCACAGAGAAATACGAAAATCCCTTAAAAAGTTGGATACAAACAAAGCAATGGGTCCAGATGGCATTCCCGCGATAGTACTCAAAAATTGTGCTAGCGAACTCACCCCAACTTTCGCCAAATTATTCAATTTATCTTATAGGCAAGGAGTATATCCATCATCATGGAAGTCTGCCGCAGTACAACCCATTCCAAAGAAAGGAAAAAAGACAGATCCGTTAAACTATAGACCAATTTCTCTACTTCCGGTGATATCAAAAGTAATGGAAAGAGTTGTGAACAATCACCTAACCAAGTACTTGGAAAAGTACAAAATTATCAACGACAAGCAATACGGATTTCGAAAATATAGGTCAACTGGCGATTTACTTACATACGTCACTCACTTATGGCAAAAAGCGATTGAGTTGCGAGGTGAAACAAGAACAATTGCCTTAGATATATCTAAAGCATTCGATAAAGTCTGGCATGAAAATCTGCTCAACAAGCTCAAAGCAACGGGATTGTCGCCGAGACTGCACTTGGTTTGAAAGTTACCTTAAGGATAGATCCATTTATGTTGCACTGGATGGGCGGAACTCCAACTCTTACCAAATAAATGCTGGTGTGCCACAGGGAGCAATCCTTTCGCCAACACTTTTTCTGATTTACATAAATGACCTCATAGATAAAACAGTAAATCCACTTTATTGCTTTGCAGATGATGGCAATGTAGTCTCCTCAGTCATACCACCCACATGTCTCTCCGCACGTGAATTCCATTACCTTAGACTAACTGAAATATCACAGATAAATAACGACTTGGAGATAATAGAGGACTGGGGCAACAAAAACCTTGTACAGTTCAACGCGCAGAAGACCCAAGCAGCCCTGTTTTCGAAAAAGACCAGCACCGGTGAGCCAAACATCATGCTATCTGGAAGTGCTGTCGCATTGCAGAGCCAGTTGAACATCTTAGGAGTCACTGCAGAGACCAACATGTCTTGGCACAGTCACGTGGCAGATATAGCTAAAAGGGCGTCCCAAAAGCTTGGGGTGCTATTTCGTACAAGACATCTGTATACACCAAGCCAGCTGCTGACACTCTACAAAGCCCAGATTCGACCAACTATGGAGTACTGCTCACATATATGGAGTGCGGCACCCAAACATACCTTAATGCTTTTGAACACCGTGCAAAAACGAGCTATCAAGCTGATCAATGACCCCGCACTTACCCGTAGCTTGGATAGTCTCGAACATCGAAGAACTGTGGGCGATCTATCTCTCTTCTACAGGTATTATCACGGAAAATGCTCTGAAGAGTTGGCACGTATGATCCCCCCGGGAGTAGCACCTACTAGGCAAACACGTCAAACAGACGGTAACCATCAATTTATTGTCAAAATAGAGGCACCAAGAACCTCATTATATCAGAATTCATATCTCTGGAGAACAGCATCGCTGTGGAATAAACTCCCTGCGACAGTTTTCCCTGCAGGTTACAACCTGAACCGTTTCAAAACCAACACGCACCAACATTTCCGCGCACTTGCCGCTTCTCGAGCGTGATAGGGATCTCCTTGCAAGTGCGCATACCCGTAAAAAAAAAAAAAAAAATACAGACGAAAAAACAGCAACAAACGGAATTAATTACAATGCCTAGGAAAAAATAGCGTTTTTACAAAAGATTAATTCCCAATTACGATTTTCCACGGCTTGAACCACACTTTTTTATTAAAATATCGGGCAATGGCCGTCCTTGTTCTTTCAGTTTTAGTTTTTCTTCATAAGTAAAGAGAGATAATTTAACATTAATTAATTAAATTTAACATTAATTAATTAATTAAATTATCCACCACATTCATTGTGATACAATTATACAAAAACAAACAACAAACACGACCATAACCTCCCGCTCATGCGTTTGGCGTCTTCTAAATAAATAAATGCGCCCGCAAACACGCAACGCTGAGCCCGCCTCCCGGAATTGTACTGGAACTGCAAGTTTTGCAGCTCTATTTTTGCCTAGATTTCGCAATCTAAACCCATGAGCAAGTGCGGTGCGGGGCGAAGGAAGGGGTTCCTAGCCGAGCACAGATCTCGTTAGCCGCCCAGCTACGTTGTGTTGCAATTTAGCAGCGCAACAATGCCAATAACTTCATTTGACCGACTGTGAAATGCGGCCTTCGGCGACGGCGCGCGGCGTCATACTCAACACACGTACGCGATTTGAAGGCCTACTATACCAACACCAGACCGAAAATATTCTGCTATTCCAATAATTTTAGAAATAAAATAATATATTGGAAAAATAGCAGCGGCTGAAAAATAGTCAAATAATGTGAAAATTTTGGGGGTTCTGCAGCTCTGCAGCCCTTATGCACTGGCCGCCCCTGAAATTTACCGTGTGAATTTTACCCAGACGCGCCGGGCGTTCACCGGACGTCCTCTGTCTGTCATTTGTCAATTTTGTATTTTTTTATTGGCGGATTTAAATCAAAGGAATTTCCCGCCAATAACACAGATTTAAAAGATGAACCCAATTTATGTTATTCTTTGAAGAGACCAAAAACCGTACTAGAACTTTGTAACAATAAAGAGGTTCCTTTTGTATTTGTTTTGACATAATATGGACATTTAATATTGATATTATTAATTAACTTGGAGTTTAGTGAAAAACTTGGCTTCTAATAATGGGGTTCCGTCCTCATTATATATAGTCCTGGCCATACGCAGTTACACTTTTGTGACTTTGCCATGATATAAACATATTTCCTATCCAGAAATATTTCAAAAATTCACGTTGATATAAATTTAAAGGTAAAACTGTCATTGTCTTAAATAAAAAAAGGCTGACTGTATTTTGACAAAAAAAAAACGCACAGATAAAAACAACTGCCGTTTTTCAGAGTTTGTCTAGTTGCTGTCATTATGCACATGATAAACTAAGAGGTTGGAAATGTCACAAAAGTGTATTTGCCTATGGCAAGGGATATACCACATTAAGTGGGTTGAAAACGGCATCTTAAAGTGCCCAAACACTTTGGTGGAATTAGCTTGTCTAACGAACTGTCACGATCAGCTGTTTTTCGATCCAAGATGGTCGCCATAGGACAAACAAAGCGTTTCCCCATAAGCCGCAATGTTAACAAAAACGTAATTTTTAAAAAAAGTGAAACGATTTAATTTACAACAAAGATGCTGTTTTAAGTATTGAACCTTTGTACACATGGGAAAAATGCGTTTTTCTTAAAAAAAATCAATTGAAGCCAGTAAATCTAAAATAAAAGGGACCATGTTTTGTCCAAAAGTCAGGTTATGTTTTTATTTACTTTTGTTTTTTTTTTACTTTTTTTCCAGTTTTTTACTCAGTTTGAATCATTATTATTAGTTTCTGTGCTGTTATGAATTGTGGCAGCTGGGGAGAGCTTGATAATGTTAGTTTTGATGGAATGCCAAGTATTTTGACCTTAAAAAATCATCTTGATTTAAATGAACTAGGTATCAGCTCAAAGAATGGAAAAGAAAGTGAATAAGTGCTCTATTACCTGACTTAACAGAGGATAAATTGAAATATTCGAAAGTTTTTTGTCAGATTTGTTTTGGATAAATGTGTAACTGCCATTTTGGCAACATTTTCTATTGGGATCTTTTTTTGTGCTTGAGTGGACCTTTTGCAAAAGTGTAACATAGAATTGTGCTAAACTGTAAGAAATATTTCACTATGATTTTTTTACTATTCTAGGCAAGCAACTTTCAAAACTAGAATACAGCAATGATCATGACACAATCATGAGGAGAGACCCATCCTGAATGGATTATTATTTCAAAACGGTTGAAACATTTTAAAAATGATGGTTGAAAAAAGGGTCTAGAGAAGAAAGAAAAGGAAAACAATATGAGGTTAAAGTGTGAATAATGAGCTGAACCAAATTTGTACACCATCCTACAGAACTCTTAAATAAACTTTTGGTAGTGTAGCGTCTTGTATAGTGTCGAGTGAAGTCCTGTATCATCAAAGTTTCTTTTTCTTTAATAAATATTTATTTTACAGACCTCAAAACAGTTTACAATAAACTGGTGAATTTGACAATATCCCTAACTCAAACCTCTTTTTATCTTAAACTATTTTGGTGCAAATTTTCCTTTATTTCCATGCTTTTTGACACCTAAAACTTGTACACCGTAAAATTTGTATAGTATCTGACTGGACCTACTACAAGTCCTGTTGTGAAATTTCTACGGTACTGGTCTGAGCTTATTACCAAAAAAATTTTTTTATGGCATCATTAATAATAGATGGAAAAAAAAGTAATCTTTGTTGACTTTGATGACCACAAGAAAAACAAATAAGTTCTCTCAGATATTTTTTTCAATTTCTCTCAAAAAAACTTGGGTTCTAATACTCCTAATGGGTCATATGCTGTTACGCCCAATTGTAGAGTAGAGTATATATTTATTTGCATAAACTTTTAGATACATAAGTGAGCAAATATTGTTACAAAAAAACAGAAATAAAAGTAATAGTAACAGTAGTAATACAACAGCGAATATTGTACTGTTGTAAAATTTGAACAGTACTTACTGTTGTGAGCTGATGAACCTTAGGTTTGACCGTACTTAAGCCCTATGTTTTATAGTTCATGGAAAATCATATGGTGATGTATGGTGTGTGAGGCCAATGACAAGGAAAAACTGTATTTTAATTTTGCAAGTTTTTTTTTTATATAATGTTTACTTATATTTTTTTAAATAAACATATTTTGTAAAGTACTTATTAGAAGTTTGCTTGACCAACCTCGGTTGGAACTCATATGTGCATATTGATCTGTTGGACTGACCTACCTATAAGTTGTTCCTCTTTTTCATGTCACTACTGGAGGGTTAAAACAATTAAACTTTGTCTAAACCTAAAAATCATAGTGAAATATTTGTCACAGTTTAACGCTATAGAAGGCCTATTACTTAGCAAAAGGTTTATTCAAGTACAACAAAATATCCTAATAGAAAACCTGAATCTGATGAGAAAAGTTTAGTCTATTTCAATTTCGTCTCTGTTAACTGAGCCTTGAAGTGAGCTCTTTGAATAGAACTACTTTCCCCTACCTTGGGCTGATAATTCATTGATTCATTGGTCAAAAAACTTCAAAAACCTTTGGGGGCCCCCAGATGTCTCATGATGTACTTTATGCTATTTTTTTTGTTTATTCATGAAATATATGGAAAATATCTAAAAAAATATGTGGTTTGGGGGGTTCCGGCCCCTAGCCCCCCGCCCCCTTGGTGCGCCCATGTAATAATTCAAAATAAGTGACAAAACTAGAAAAAAAGTTTAAAAAAAACAAAATAAACAAAAACATAACCTACTTTTTTGAAGAAAACATGGTCTCTTTTATTTCAGATTTTCTCGCTTTAGTTTAATATTTTTAAGAAAAACTCATTTTTCCCATATGCACAAAGGATCTGTTCTTAAAACTGATTAATTTTTTAGACTAAAGCTCTTGTCGTTTTTGTAAAATTTACGTTTTTGTTAACATTACGGCTTATGGAAAATCGGTTTGTTTGTCCTATGGAAGACATCTTGGATTTGATCATATGTTTTGTTAAACAGCCCTATTTAGAAAAAAATAATTTTGACAAAGAAACGGAGTTAAGTTGGGTTATAGTTTTCTCTCATATGTTTCATCGTCGCTATGCGCATGCGCGACAAGTTAAATTTCACCCAACTAATCGAGGTGGATAAATGGTTGTTCGCCGTGTGTTAATCGTGAACGTCATTTCGCCTTCCAGTGTGCACACCAAAGCCAGCAACCGAATCATGAACGAAAAATTCATCCAACCGGACGCGCACGGCGTCAATCGTGAACGAGCAAAAAGTAATGCCGGGCGCGTCCGGTGTGCACACGGCGTTAATCATGAACGCCCCCCCGAACATGGACATACAGCGAAGGGTCAATTGTAAGAATTAATTTAGCACGAGCCTTTGCTTGATTCGTCGGCTCATTGTCACTACCGTCGAGACATTTATTTAATCCTTCTAGGATCAAGAAATTTTCTGCCGCGAAGCTCCATTCTTCATAATTATCCCGACCCATTAATTTCGGCACACCCGACATAAAATTTACAGCCGTCATCTTGGTCACCACTGCGTTGTACAAAAAGCTTTAAAACCGAATTTAACTAAAATTCCGAAAGTTTTTCATGCGTAGTTTGGAAACCCATTAGCACTGGGCCCATAACCTGAAGGAAACCGCGATAAAAAGTATTTAGCTTTGTGAAAACTGGGAAAAATTAAATGAAAAACAACAGGTTGCTCTGTACTAGAGGCCCTCGATATATTTGACAATTGTTTTACACCAGAGGTCGGCAACTCGTATTGCCCTCTCTTGCAAAATCCAGTTTTACATGTAAAACCGATTTTGTGAAATAGCTAGCTATACCTATCTTTGTCTGTGTTATTTCCCTGGATTTTTTTCGACGTTTTTAATATTTTAGGTTAGACGAGACTTCAAATTCCAATAACAAAAACAAAACACCCAAAACCCACTATACCGGGGGTAAAGGTGTTCTTGTCTAAAACAGATACCGGGGGTAAAGGTGTACTTAGAGAAACCAAATACAGGGGACTGTTTTTTTTGTTCAATAAAATAGTGCTAGTTTTTGGGATGCTGCTACGCATAAAGTATTGAATTTTTTAGCTACTTATATATATACATACCTAACAATTTTAAAACAGGATATCATTTTGGCTCTCTTTTTTTTGTATATTTGATAAAATTAAATGTTGTGAGCCCTGTTTCCAAGTTATTTTCGGCTCACACAAAAGTGTGAAAGAATAATGTTTGCACAGTTTATCGGTGCCACCGTAAAGTGACGAATAAATAGAGAAACCTAATATTAAAAAAAGTCTTACTCCATTGGTTTAAAACGGTGAGGGATTGCCGAGTTAGGTTTAGGTAAATTCAGTTTACAGTTTGGTTTTATTATAATTTTATTATTTTAACGAACAGAGCAACGAGCCGAACGGCAAACCAAACGCCAGTTTGGACGGAGTCAATTCCACGAACCGTTCGCCGAATTGTTTGCAAACGCGTTTGTCCCGGCCAAACTAGTCCGTTCGGCTCGTTGATGTGTTTGTTTTTTGTCGAAATGTTGAGGTCTGTAGGAAGCTTAACCTCCCCAATCGCTGATCGTTTTAAACAAAGGGAGGCAGGCTTATGGTATCTAACCTTCGAAACGGACATAAAACAGATGTTTTTACAAAAATGCAGTAAAATAAATAGAAACTATATCACAATATTAGCGCGGCCACCGGTCATAAAATCATAAGAATTGATAAAAATTTGTCTTTGGGGAAGTAAGTACATATTGTGTAAAAACATATTTTTTTAATTTCCGTTCCGACGGTCAGATGTACCATGAGGTAAACATTATATGGTAGTGGTTTAAAAAAAATATTTAAAAAATTTTGGTGTCCAATTGTGTAAAGAAATGTTTGGTTTTACTTGTATTTTTGGCTCCGAAAATTTTTTGATTTTTAATTCAGAAAAACAAAAAACTCTTTTATTTATTTTTTATTGAAATACTTTTTAAGCTAAATGTATTTAAGTAGGAAAGGATCAGGCACACCTTAAATGGAATTTTAAAAAATCCATGAATTTCATGAAATTTTGGTCTGTTATAGTTGTTTCCAAAATACACTGGCGGGTATGGGCCTCCTAAGTAGTACGAATAAATTGATTTTTTTGTAAAATTTAAACATTAATACCAAAAATTGATAAAAATATTTGAATTATATTTGAATTTCTTTGAATTATATCTTTGATGGCCATACTTTTGATCAGGATATTGAGATCTACAACATACCAAAATCTCAAATTTGTGGATTTGTTAAAATCCCATTTAAGGTGTGCCTGATTTACTTACATAAATATAAAAAATCATACCAACAAGGTACCTTCATAATTAAAGTAGACTCTCGATTTTGCGAGCTAATGTGGGCTATAATATATATAATATATAATCCGTATTTATCTATTTTGTTTTCTATATACTTATATTAGCCATCCATACCTTAGGTCGATATGGAAGTTATAGGGATCGGGATTGGGATCGCCACAACAAACTTTTTCTTAGAAATAAAATTTTGGACTTCCATTGTCTTTATTTATTTTAAAACACGACGTTTCGGTTAGTAAGTATCTCTAACCGTTATCAAGTGTGAACTAAACAATCTAGTCTCTTGGCTACTACTTATACTACTTGGTGTGCAGTCAGGTGTGACGGCCCGCCCCCTTTTTTAATCCTAAGACGCCTGTTTTCCTTAAGGAGTGGTTTCCATATGTTTGGTATGTCCGTGCTTGGTTGACTGAAAACTTCTTTATTCTGCATTATATACGCAGCTTCAATAAACTTTCGTTTTCGCCAATGCGACTCCTTATGTAAAACTTTAGCTTCTGACCACTGAATCCTGTGATCATTTGACCAAGCATGATCTGCTAAACCGGATTTTTCAATATCCCCTAATTGGGTACTTTTTAGATGTTCATTTACTCTAACCTGAAGAGGGCGTTTCGTTTCACCTACATATGATTTACCACACTCACACGGGATTTGGTAAATACATTCCTTATTATTTGAGGGATTGTCTGGTTTTGTTTTAGTTACAAAACTTCTTATCGTATTTCCCGAAGAAAATACTGTTTTTATATTATAGTGTTTAGCTATTCGTCTTATGTTTTCTGAAATCCCTTGAACATATGGAATGTTAATAACACCTAACGGATTATTATTTTGAGAATTTGGTACATTTAGTTTGTTTTTAATTTTAAAATCGTTGAGTTTATTAATTTCTCGGAATAACCATTCTGTTGTAAGTCCTTTTTAATGTTGTTAATTTCTGTGGTTAATTCTTCATTATTACTACAAATATTTACAGCTCTTAAATACAAACTTCTTATAACTCCTTGTTTTGTTGCAACAGAATGATTAGACTTAAAATTTAGGTACTGTCCCGTGTGTGTAGGTTTCCTATATACAGTGGTTTGAATGTTTCTGTCTAATCGTTTGACAAGAACATCCAAAAAAGGTAAGGCCGAATCTTTTTCAATTTCCATGGTGCACTTGATTGTTGGTCGAATACCGTTTAAATGGTGTAGAAAATTTTGTAGTTCGTCATCATTTTCCGGCCATATAATAAATGTGTCATCCATGTATCGTAGCCATAGTTTTGGTTTGAGTAAGAACAACGTTGGACAGAAAGAAGCAACAAAAGACAAACATCACCAGTCAAGAACAACGGGCAATCAAGAACCTGCAGGCTGACAAATCAATCAAGATTCTACCGGCCGACAAAGGAAACGCAACGGTGATCATGAATGTCGAGACTTACGACAAAAAGATCCAAGAAGTTCTGGAGAAAGGAGACTACAAGCAACTACCCAAAGACCCAACCACCACCATAGAAGGACGCATCTACAGGACTTTGAAGAAGTATGCTGAAAATATCCCGGACGCTGCTAGATCCCGCCTGACTCCACACCACAGTAAGGCACCACATTTTTATGGATTACCAAAGATCCATAAGAAGGATATACCACTGCGACCAATTACCAGCTCCAGGGACTCACCGACCAGCACTTTGTCGAGGTTTTTGTTGGACATAATTCAACCACTACAGGGTAAGTCCGAATCTTTTGTCAAAAACTCGGAACATTTTGTGGAGGTTTTAAAAGGTATCGAATTAGATCCCGGCGATAGATTTGTAAGTTTTGATGTAGAAAGTCTCTACACCAACGTGCCAATAAATGAGTCATTCAGTATCATTAAAAACAAATTACAAACTGATGATACACTTCACGAGAGAACATCGCTATCGGTGGAGGGGGTGATGGATCTTTTGGAGCTCTGTCTCCGTAACTCTTACTTTCAAGTGAAAGATAAGTTTTACGCGCAAAATGATGGACTCCCAATGGGTTCATCTCTTTCGCCAGTGGTAGCAAACATCTACATGGAGTGGTTCGAGGGCCATGCGATCAACACAGCAAGAGTCAAACCAAAACTATGGCTACGATACATGGATGACACATTTATTATATGGCCGGAAAATGATGACGAACTACAAAATTTTCTACACCATTTAAACGGTATTCGACCAACAATCAAGTGCACCATGGAAATTGAAAAAGATTCGGCCTTACCTTTTTTGGATGTTCTTGTCAAACGATTAGACAGAAACATTCAAACCACTGTATATAGGAAACCTACACACACGGGACAGTACCTAAATTTTAAGTCTAATCATTCTGTTGCAACAAAACAAGGAGTTATAAGAAGTTTGTATTTAAGAGCTGTAAATATTTGTAGTAATAATGAAGAATTAACCACAGAAATTAACAACATTAAAAAGGACTTACAACAGAATGGTTATTCCGAGAAATTAATAAACTCAACGATTTTTAAAATTAAAAACAAACTAAATGTACCAAATTCTCAAAATAATAATCCGTTAGGTGTTATTAACATTCCATATGTTCAAAGGATTTCAGAAAACATAAGACGAATAGCTAAACACTATAATATAAAAACAGTATTTTCTTCGGGAAATACGATAAGAAGTTTTGTAACTAAAACAAAACCAGACAATCCCTCAAATAATAAGGAATGTATTTACCAAATCCCGTGTGAGTGTGGTAAATCATATGTAGGTGAAACGAAACGCCCTCTTCAGGTTAGAGTAAATGAACATCTAAAAAGTACCCAATTAGGGGATATTGAAAAATCCGGTTTAGCAGATCATGCTTGGTCAAATGATCACAGGATTCAGTGGTCAGAAGCTAAAGTTTTACATAAGGAGTCGCATTGGCGAAAACGAAAGTTTATTGAAGCTGCGTATATAATGCAGAATAAAGAAGTTTTCAGTCAACCAAGCACGGACATACCAAACATATGGAAACCACTCCTTAAGGAAAACAGGCGTCTTAGGATTAAAAAAGGGGGCGGGCCGTCACACCTGACTGCACACCAAGTAGTATAAGTAGTAGCCAAGAGACTAGATTGTTTAG
This sequence comes from Aspidapion aeneum, assembly GCA_963576565.1. Classification (NCBI taxonomy): domain Eukaryota; kingdom Metazoa; phylum Arthropoda; class Insecta; order Coleoptera; family Brentidae; genus Aspidapion; species Aspidapion aeneum. The sequence goes on from OY755038.1 coordinate 146,001,595, forward strand.
TTCACACTTGATAACGGTTAGAGATACTTACTAACCGAAACGTCGTGTTTTAAAATAAATAAAGACAATGGAAGTCCAAAATTTTATTTCTACACAATCATTGTCTACGAGTTTCAAACAAAAAAAAAAACTTTTTCTTTCATTCAAATGGTTCAAAAAAGTCCCATCTACCAAATTTTGTGATGGTGTCTGTCTGTCCATCTGTCTGGGACACGATAACTCAAAAACCAATAAACCGATTTTAACCAAACTTGGTACAAAAATATCTCGTTAACTATGGATAAGGCCATTAAATTCGTGAACCGCAGCACCTAGCAAAACAAGGTTTTCAAAGTATGAGTCGATGTTTTTGAGATATTAAAAAAATTGATAAAAATTATGAGCCACAGTGGCTAGGGAAACGCGTTTTTTAGATTTAGAAAGAAAATTGCATTTTTTTTATATAATAAAGCTTCTCAACCTCCGGAACGACTAGCTATTATTGATGGCTGTGCGTGCTTGCTGGTGCCATTTTTTATAATACTTTTTAATAATAAATACCAATATTTGATTTATTTTACAAACAAAAAAGAACGTCTAAAAATAATAGTACATTATAAGCCTAGGGACTAAAGTGATACTTTTAATCCCGAGGCGTAAAGTTTGTAGCCTGACTGAGGCATTTTAGTCACAAGGTTCATATACTATTTTATGGATTTTAGCATAGAAAAAATAAACAAAAAGGGATATAATAAAATGGTATTTTGAAACACTCCGTACTAATTGCATTCAACGATATTCTATAGATGTGAAATATTATAAAATGTTAACCTACAAAAATGACTTTGTTTTAAATCCCTAGGGAATAAAAGTAATTGAATTAGCGACTAACAGTGGATTTTTACTTCTTAGGGATTAAAAGTAAGTTTTTGCTCCACAGAGTAAGAGGATCACTTTAATCCCTAAAACACTAGTCCCAAAAGTGTTGAAAATACAAAATTAAATAAGTTCAGTCAGTTTCTGTTGCTTTGGCAATTTTTTGATTCTCCATAAAATTACCCGAACAATATGGCGTCGCTCGGTTAATATGGTTTCAACCGATGTATTACGCAACTCGGATAATCCAGCGATCGGATTATCGAGAGTCGGATAATCGAGAGTCTACTGTACATATGATTTATTTAAATTTATTAAGTTAATTGTTTAAATAAATGCAGCTTTGGTACATACTGGCATTTTCCTTATAACTTATGATACTAAAATTATTATTATAAATGGCGAATATAACAATTATTTAGCTTAGGTAGTTTTCCAGTTAAACATTTTTAGATGAAGTAGATATTTCGTTTTTAAACGGATAACGGTCAAAGTAAAATAATATAAAACTAGATATATTTATATTCACATAGCTCTAGTACTAAAAACTACCTACAATTAATAAAAATAAATTATTAAGTTCTCAAACATTTTTGGAAGCAGGCAACAGAAACATGTTCCTTTAGTGCAGTGGACACGTAGCTTTGGTTTATAAATGATTCTACAAAAAGGGTGCTATGGGGTAAAAATGCATATTCCACTAACATAAACTGCAAACTAACCAATTATTTATTTAGGTACTTATCAGATGATATCTTTATGGAGAATTATTTACATATATAGCGAATTTTGAAAAAAGTTAGTGCGTCACTCGTGGTTCACTGACACTGTTTGGGTGCTGTCAACAAATAGCCCCAGTTCAGTTTCAAAAGAATATGAAAGTGCGCTAGTGTAACACTGGGCTTGTCCAGTTGCTCAAAGGAATACAAAATATTGCACTGGTTTTCTCAAAAGAATACGAAAACTGCTCTAGTGGTGCACCAGTGCTGCCTCCTTTTCCCAAAATAATTTGCTGTTAGAACTTTTTAGTCAATAACAACTAACAACACTACGACTTAACTAGTTACCTAAAAAATTTTAAGAAAATAATATTACTGGCTAAGCTGAGATGTTATTTTAAAAACCCACCCAAAAAACGATATTTAACGGTCTACTTTTGGTAGAATCATCGTTATAAAAAATACTTATACTATATATACATACATTAATTTATTGTATTCTCCTTAAGCTAAATCGTAAACTGCGTCTATAGTCTATGCCTTTCTGGGGGAAAGCTTGTCATAAAATTCTGGAGAATTTTTAAGCAGAGGTCAGTAAAAAATATGCTGGAGTGGAGACCAAATGTTAAACATAACTTATCTATAACTGTACATTAATAAAAAAAAACATCAAAACTTTTTTATCTAGATTAGATAAAGAAATACCCCATAACAATTCCAGAGTTCCTTGAAGAAAGCTTATTACCTTCAAAATTACTAAACCGATTTTTGTCATACGTTAGGCTTTAATACACACACATACATACACATATTTATACGATTCTAGGGTTAAAAACTAGATCTTAAAAACAAACACACCCATATATATACACATAATCATACGATTCTAGGGTTAAAAACTAGATCCTAAAAACAAAACAAATTAAATTAGTTTCCAAAAGCTACACTTATTTTTGCGCTTTTGCTGCTATTTGCAAACTCACTTTGAAGTGCTGTATCCTTTCTAATCATTTTTTTAGCTTTCGCTAAATAAATCCTGATTCTATATCTACAAAATGAGTTAACAATTTTCGTTTTAAGATCATGGCAATGAGGAAAGCGAATTTCTTTAACTTCGTGATCTTTAAAAACTAAAAATTTAAGTAAACCCAAAAAGTTAAAATTTTTTGAAGGAATGTATTTTGAAATATTTAAAAATATTTGTTCGATTCTGAAAAAAAGTTTAAATACCAAAGGTGAAGGAAAATTCAGAGAATTTGTTTTATATTGTTTTAATGTAACTAGTTTTGAAAAGGGTTTCTGAACATTATTGCTCAAAATAAAGTCATGGCATGCTTTACATTTATTGCTTTTTTTAATATGTTTTAAAATATAACCCGCTGAATTGTACAGTAAATTTTGATGAATATTGTCCAATGAAGGAACATTCTTATTCCAATTTTACGGTAAGGCCGCCAAAAGAGGTTCGATTTCTACTCCTTTTTTCGGCAAAAATTTCTGTGTTATAACAGAATCTAAACTTAAAAAATTTGGATCGTTTTGATAGGCATAGCTTCCGTTGGCGGGAACCACGTCCCAAGTATTGAAAAATGCATAAATTTTTTAAGATTTGCCGACACTGTTCTGCTGTGGGCATTCTTTGTCTTAATCTCATTTGCCCAAAAACATTCTCCAACACATCCTGCATAAACGGCGATGTTTTAAGGTATGTATATCCTTTTTCATTTAACAGATATTCTTGAAGGTCTAAAATTGTTTGTGTGGAAAGAATTACTCCAGTTTGCACTGGTTTGCAAATACCCTTTTCCCCAATTTTCATAGTTTTAAAAAGTAATATTATTTCCCTTAAAAAATCAATAGTTTGGTTATAGTTTATCATATTTAGTTTACTTAGGGCCAAATTCTCGTCCCTTGAACTCATTATTGTGAACCATTTTGACACCGTTTCCACAAACCAAGCAGTTATTTTCGAATTTTCATCAATTATGTTACACTCACCTAAAAAACTAAGGGCAGAGCTTACATTATGATTCAAAATATAGAATGCTCTTGATACCTTCATTTTATTAAACTGAGTTAAATTTGAAAAATCCGTGTCAAGCTTTGGGCAAAATTTTAGGTCCGTATTTTCCTGAAATTCCGCCAAGGAGGTAATGTGCTTAACATCAATAATATCGCTCGGTAAATTATATTTTTTGACAAAATAATCTGAAATACAGATAGTTTTATTATTCACTAGCATAGTCCTAATGTTTTTTTAAAAGGTGAGAAATATCCGCTATAAAAAATACTTTTTTTTCTGAGTTATCGGGATCGGTTATAAAATTTTGAAAAACTGTTTTTTTTGCCTTTATTCCGAAATGTTTCCATACCGCAACGTTATCGGGCCCCATGTCTGACGTAATACCTAAAACATTAAGACCGATTTGGTTTGATTTATTAAGAATTTCCAAAATAATTTTGGCCACAGATGGTCCTTCACAAGAGTTTCCAATAAAATGGTAAGCGACAATTTGTTTCCAAGAAGTATTAACACCCCAAAGCAAAAAAACTAACACATGGTTTGCCAAGACCGCTTGTTCAGACAGAGAATCATAGCCCAAAATTTTTGAAGATCCTTGACATAAATCCTTGCTGTGGGTAATGGCACAGGCATCAAATTGCAAAGAACAATCTCTTTCAATTTCACATAGACTTTGAATTTTGACTTTAAGAAAATAAAAAATTTCATCTAAAATGCCAGGTTGAAAAGGCAAATGCTCAATTTTGTATGAAAGGGTGCGGATTTTTGGCAACGGAAGATTTAGCTTAAGGAGATATCTATACCCAGCGGTGTCACAAACAAATTTTAGTTTAAAGGCATCTTCAAATGTTTTGTTAGACCACCTGAATCCCTTTATTTTTTTAGAACCAATTATTACTTCGATCTGATCTTTATTAAATATACCCGTCACCTTCTTAAGCACAAACTGTTCCTTCTTCAGCTGATGTTTTAATTCTTTAGTTTGCAAAATTTGTTTTTCCATTTGTTGACTCTGGTCTTCAATTTTTTTCTTTGCAGCAACTAAATCTTCTTCTAATACTTGTACAGAGCAGATTACTGGGTTTTCACGGTAATGTGCCAAATTGTAAAGTGTTGGAGCAGCCATTTGTTTTAAAGTAAGTGAAGCTTCAAAAGAGGATTCTTTAAAATGAACCTAAAAAAGTTCCACTGTATTAGAAAAAATAAAGATACGAAAAAACTGACCAGCTTTGCAAGGCTAGAATTTTAAGACAAGGTAAATATAGTTAAAATTACATCTTGTTGTTTTCGAACTACATAGGCTTTTTTAAACGTTTCTCATTCTTTATTTTCAAATTTTTTTTTGGCGTAAGTTTTTATTAAACAAAATTCTACTGTCAATCCAGAAGAACAGAAGTTTTTAATTGGTTTAAAATCTATGAAACCTAATATTTTTATTGAATTTTTTGAAAAAAACAAAAACATGTTTTTCAGTCAATTTTTGACAATTTCGTTGTTTTTCTCCTTTTATAAGCTTTTTTTTTAGTAGATGTATGTCAAAAAAAAATTCTTCCGTTGTTTTTAATTTTTTATAAACTTTCGAACAAGGTACCACAGGTGGAGTTATTTCATCTGAACACAAAAATTTGTTGCGTCAGGAACAAAGCCCGTAAAAAAACTCAGTTGACGTGTTTTTTTTTCTAAAAAACCTAACATTAAACCGCTAGAGGCAGTATACCATTTAAAGGTAATATTTTGAATACTATTATCTTTAATTTGTTAGATTAAAATGTCAAAAAATACTATATTTTACTTTTATAAGGAACACTTTATAGAAAGTGATGTATTCCGCAACATGAAATTTTCAGAAATGAGCTTTTCAATTGCATTACGGTTTTTGTGACTAGAAAAAATCAGAAACAAAACTTAGTCAAAGAAAGGAAAAAAAAAGGGTTGTGTAAGTTTTGTGAAAATACCTCCAATAATAGGTAAAAAAATTATTGTCTTTCTTTTATTAATAAAAAATATATTTTAGTCTATATCGATTGCCAGACCCACTACAAAACATTACGGACGGAAAACTATCAATGACTCCACAAATAAAAAAGTTAGTTACGTGCAGGGTGTTTCAAAATTTAATAACATAATTTTAATGTTAAATTTCAAGACAAAAAGTTCATACACCATAACATAGGTCCACAAACGCTTAGTCACGGTGCTACAGAGCATTTAAATTTTCCCTGACCCTGAATTTTTTTTTGATGCGCCTAAAATAAAAAAACGCTTTTGTTTGGTTATGAAACTTTTTGATTCCTGTTTTTTTTTATCTGATACCTGGAGAAAAAATATAAAAACTGTTTTTTATTTTTTTGCTCAGTCACGGTAGCAGGTACGAAAAAGCTACATGAAATCAAAAGGTTTTCAGACAAAATGTAGAATTTATTTTGAATTTTCGAGATTTACCAGTAGACCACGACAAAAAAGTTGATGAAAGGGAATGAAAAAGGGCATGACCCCTCAAAAAGTATCACTCTGTAGATTTTTACTATTTTTTGGCAGGTCTAATAGTGTAAATAGTGTAGTGCCTTTAGCTAAATATACTTGCCTAATGTGAGCTAAATATCTCAAAAAAATGCACGAGCTATAAACAAAAAACTAAAAAAAAGTTACAATTTAACACCCTGTATCTCTAAAGCTAAGGGTTCGCGGACTATGTTTATATAACCTTTTTGTCTTGAAATCACTTAAGGAATTTAATACTAAAATTATGTTATTGAATTTTGAAATACCCTGTATAGCTCATAAAGCAAGTCGCAAGTCATTTTTTTGAAGCGAAAAAATCTCCGCCCCTGTTGTTTTTTATCCCCACTACAAAAAAGGAAAATGTCTTATTGCGATTACTCTAATACTTTACAAAATTTACTGTTGATAGCCTCAAAAGTACCTAAGCAAGTTAAAATTTGTTTATAGTTGAAGAGTTAGCTTTACGTATAATTATAAATAACAGTTATCTATTTTAGATATTATAAGTATCTTGTTCCGACTGATATTTTATCCTAATCTACTCTCTTGTCTTTTATTTTGCATAAACTTACCTCACAAATTAAGGAATTTTCCGAAACTCTCATGTTTGGATATTGCAGGCTTCTCTTCCATATATCTAATTTATCTTTTTCTTTAGGAAACGGGAATAAACAAAAGCCGCTTTCTTTTTTCTTCTGCAGTTGTTCACTACACATGCCATTTTCGCGACTTTAAATTATTTAAAAAAAAAAATTACGAAAAAGTTACGAATTCCAACTGACATTGATGCGGAAGTGACAACTTTAAAATTTGACAATAATTTATTGATGTATAATACCAACCTGCAGATACCAATTATTTTTTATCTAAAACAAAATTTCCTAATAACTGTCAAAGAGAGTTGCCCACCTCTGGTGTAAAACAATTGTCAAATGTATCGAGGGCCTCTACTCTGTACTATAAAAACGCTATATTGTAAGACACTCTTTACTTGTTTACAAAAATGACCACCAGAGTTCCTATGAACTAATAGGTAAAACTACTACTAGTAAATAAATCTCAAGCTTATGTTAAAAATACCAAGAGGGTGCTACATGTTTTAAACAAACATTTTAATATTTTCCAATACTAATAGACTCAAAAAATCAAAAGGAAAAATCTTAAAAATTATTTACACTCGACCAACATGAAAACCGAATTGAAACCCCAATGAGGAAATTATTCTGAATAACAGTTCAAAGGATCATTAAGATAATTGGAAAAAACTTAAAAAGCCAGATATAATCAAAAGTACTATTTTTGAGATTAAATTTATTGGTATTGTATAAGTTAAAGAAAAATTAAAAAATACAAAATATTTAATTCCCGGAGAAAAAAATTCTCAAGAAACCAACACAAAAAAAATTGTATTAAGGTATAAGACGGGCTATTTAAATAAAAACAAGTTCACTAATTTTGCAGCATGTTTTCCTTAAGATTCATTTCAAATTGAAAAATGCTCCATATAGGAGAGTTGGAATCACAATTTCCTTATAACACCCGGTTCAGGACAACCTTTAACCACTTACCACAAAATAATTGTTTTCATAGAGATTTTTTATTTTTGGAAGCTACGAGAGCCCAGTTTTCTTTACTGAGTGAGAATGAGTTCACGTCACCTCAATGAAACACAAAAACAAAACAAAAATACGTATTTTTTTTAACTGTTAGAAAAACTCCTTTTTTTTAATGTGCGAAAAACATTTTAAAAAAACATTCATCTTCTGATGTTTATAAAAACATAAGATAATAATTTTTCTATTGTCAGGAAACGAGTTATTAAGCTTATTGTTTCCTATAAATAGTACTTTAGAAATATCATCCATTCTAACATTATGTTTTCCAATTATACAATATTTTAACATTATTAAAATGTTTTTGTATTTAGTGGGAAGAAAAACTTGGTATCTTTTCTGAACAATTCTCTGTTTATTCTACAAACAAAAAAATTTTTTTGTAAGATTTTTATGCTTTCTCGTCTTTTTATCAAATTCTGCTGAAATAATTTTATTGTAATGTAGAGGGCGTAAATGAAAACATCCACGCTTTACACACAAAAACAATACGACAAATACATGCGGATGCCGTCATCCGCCAGGCACAAATTTTGATTTTTCTTTAACAACGTTAAAAGATCCAATATTTGCCCTATCTCTGTCGCCCATTAGGCCGTTGGTAAAATCGCTCTCTGTTCGTTGGTGTCAAAAGAACAATGACACACTCTCTTTGCGTTTTAACGGCCCATTGCATTCATTCGTCGCGTCACACAGTGCGGACTCCTGTGGGCAATAATCGAAAAACTGAGGTTAAATGTTAAAAGTTTTAATATTGCAAAAGTATAAATAAATGTCCAGTTTATCTATAATCATAACCTATTTTTTAGTCACAATTGCGAAAATGTACAAAATAATTAGTTAAAGTCGTTATTTTAAAACAGGTACAAAAAAATCGTATAAAATACCTATTAGAAAATTAATTTTATTGGTTCTGCATTTAAATATAAAAAACAATTTCTTTAAGTATTACAACGATATACATTTACCCTATTTGTTTAAATAAAATTTTATCAATCAAATTGACGTCTTGCTTTTAAGGGCAGAGATTGAATCTAGGGAATATCAAATTAGTTGCTATTTTTACCAATAGATGCCGCTTATAATGATCGCGTTAGGTGACCCTACTATAAACGTGTTGCAGTGACTCTAATGTTTCGAACCGTGTTGGCCGCCGTATTTGGAACACACTGTGCGGAACACAAACACCATTCGAACTCGCCCTCGGACTAAATCGAAGTCGTTTATCTATGCCGCAGCCAACGATAAAGACCGGCCATGGCGCGTTATAAGCAAGTCGGCGGTCACGTGATCTTAGGAGTTCCAGGATTCTTATTGTATTGCTTAATATATTATATGTTTTTACACAATTTAAATAAACTAACAAAAAATGTTTGTTCTTTTATAGGCAAAAATTGAAAAAAAGTATTTTGCTGATATATGTGTTTATTATGGATAAAAGAACTGAATCTATAAAATAAAAAATTATACAAAATTTGCACTCTAATATCTGCAGGTACATATATTAGGTACATAATATCGTTAGTAACTTCAAATCTATATGTCTTTCAAAATTGGACATATCAAACCTTGTAACGTGTCATTTTTACGCTTAAGACACACGTTACATATTTGTTTTATTTCTGTAAATAACCAAAACTATCCGATCGTTTTTCTATACACACATTAAGGGTAATTTAAAGAGCTAGGTTTTGAGGTTATATACTGTCCAAAAAGTTACCTTATAGAGGAGGTATTCCATCATATTCTTGTGGGCACTGCACACTTCGTATTGTTTAGGCATCGTAATTGGAATTTGAGATCACAGGTTCGGGAAAAATCACATAAAAACTTTTTATTGTTTTGTTTATCGTTAAGATTTCGTAATTTTCTTTGACGTTCATGAAGATAAACAGCTGTTCTGCTGGGGCATGGCGGCGTTGCCAGATCACAAATGGTTTCAGTAACAGCGAGAACACGTTCGATTATTTGTATTTTCAAGGATATTAGGACAATGATTTCTCGTCCGAACCTCTTTTTCTTCGCGGATTAGCTAGTTTTTGTAGCACGAAAACATATTTAGGTCCACGGTTTGACCAGGAACAACCGAGGCTCCACCCACTGTGATATCTTTATTACTTTGATAAGGAGAAGATAAAATAAATACGAGTTATGCACTTTTGTAAATTGGAGATAAATGAGGGATAAAAACCAAGACTAAAAGAATAAACAAAATCGTATTTTTATATTACATAAATTAATATATAATCATAGTTAAATAAAGTTAATATCTAGCTCAGTTAGTCGGATTGAAGGGTTATGTAGTTTTTATTAGCTAGTGGTGAGCAAACTTAACATCTGAACACAACCTTATTAATGTAAAAATGTTTTACAAAAATGGCGTCAAACTATATGAATCTTAGAGAAAACACCTATAAAGAGCGAAGGAAACTTTTGACTAAAACTATAACTAAAATACAACTAAATTCTACACTTAGTATGGCTTTACTCATATGGGAATTGGTTGAGTGTTCGAATATTCCTGGGTTTGATGCATGCTCTGATCTCCAGTAATTGATTTTACAGTTGATGGTTTCAATGCTAAGCTTCCTATAGTCTAACTGGTTATTTTCCTCCTACTTGCTGTGTTGGCAGGGGTCCGGTTGACATTTGTTTGGTGTATGTGTGCATCTCGCAAATCCTCGTTTATAAAAATGATCCGTAGAAATAGATCTGACAACACCTCAATGCTCGTAGGACATTCTCAATATTCCCTTGCTTGATTGATGCTGCCCTCTATAGACCTGTATCGAAGTAGTAGAGTTTGGTCAGGCTGGCAAACTTAAATCGGCAGAATTTTTGGTTTGCGAGTTTTTTATAAATGGGTTTGCATCCTTATTTGAATTTAACCGGGAAAATTTGGTTGGTACTGTGTACTGTCCCCACCAAATTAAAGAACTATTTCCAGCATCTTCCTTCACAAAGTGTCATTTCTTTCTTTTCTCTTTTTCAAAAGAAACTGGCTGGGTCGACGGCAAGTCTGAGATCGCCATTGTTTTTTTGTTACTGGCACTGCAGTGGTTGCAGGTTCTGTCCCAGAGACTGTGAAGAGTAAGTCCGTCGTGTTAGGCGTAATCTAAGTGACGGCTCACATCCTCTGAGGAGGGATTCTAGGCGACCTGCGCCATTTCTACGGAAAAAAAAATTGTAAGTTCGATTTTATTTTTTATTTTTTTATTATTTGAGGATTCTTCAAGATAATATTAGCCTCCCAAATTGTAATTATTTTTCGTGTGAAATGTAATTTTTCTACAACAGACGTGTGGAATTTTTTGAGTTTTTTTATTTTTTTTTAAACCACGTTTTGGATAAAAACTATATATTGTTTTTCTCCTTTGGTTACAGCACCATCCATTCCATCGACGGGACAGTTGTGCTGGTGGAACAAGGTTGTAGCATTGCAACCCTGGGAAGGGTTATTTTAGTTAATCTGTTAAAATCTGCTTTATTTTATTGAGTCGACATGGGGTTCTTGATTTAAGTTACTCGGTGTAGGGGAGCCTCGTGCAAAACCGACGAATTTCAGGAAACTGAAATATTTCATTTTTCACAGGGTTTTTCCGCTCGGGCAAGAACCCAGAACATTTTTGAGACCATGTGCTGCCCTAGCGTCATGTGCTAGATAATCAGCAGGGGAGGCGCGTGCAGGACAGGGACCCGGAGTTGCAGGGAAGATGTTTGAAAGCTTCCAGGTTTACACAATAACACATTTTTATTTAACCACAAAATAATCAAGGACCAAGGTAGGAGTAAGGATATTTTAGATGTAATTTTTTTCCATATATAATTTTCACCATATAATTTCAATATTGCTTGTAAACGCAAGATAAGGTATGACGTCATAACCACAATTTTGCGGCGTATTAACTATTTAAGATAATTTTCCTGTCAAATTTAAAGTGCCTTGCTATTTTGGTCCGAACTTGTTTAATTATTTTTTAAGCATATTTCATGTTTCCAGTATTTTTTTCAGTTTTACACCTAAAATAAACAAGATGAACTAATTTTTGTGTTATTTGTACAGTCCAACGAACCAACTTTGCAGAGACAAAAGAGAGATAGAGTTATTTTTTTTGGTGGTTTATGGCACGGTTTTACCTCATGGGGTGGATCTCGGACTGGGTTGCTGTCTGTCTCATTCTACCCAACGTAGAATGATGACAGCAGATATTTGGTCCAGATCTCCCCTATGACGGAATGATTTTGGAAGTGTATTTTTTTTACAATCATTTATATAATGGAGTCTTACACTACTGACTCAAATGTAGGTACACTGTGACCTGTTGGAGATTCTACCTGTAATTCCATCTACCTGTAAAGTGCTTCTAGTTTTGTCATCTTAATTCAATCTTTTAAAATTTTATTGTGTCAAAGAGTCAATTTCTTTTTGGTTTTTCTCAATTACACAAATACTCTGGAAGCCTCGAAAGTAGGTAGACTTTCATTGCATGGCTGCAACGTTTGAGTTGAACTGTATTTTAATTAAGATCTTCTTTGTAAAACATTGGTATTAAAACACTGTGGCTTCTCCACTGTATAAAAGTTACCGGGCATATCAATGTTTTACCTAGCTGAAAAATACAGTTCTGCTTCCAGACATTTGTTTAATTACTCAGTAATTTTTTTTGTGTCACAAATTGGCACAGCGTTATTCTTCTATTTACAGTGTCACAAAATGGCGGCAACGTCTTTTAGATTGCCACAAATGGCGCCCTACGTGAGTTTTTGGCTAGGTTTTTTAACATCTGATGTAATTTTTTTTGGGTTTTTTTTTAATTTGAAAAAAAAAAACTTTTTTTTGGAATTTTTTTTAGAGAAAATTTGTTTTGTGTTACAGCCATAGCCAGGTTAAAGGCTTTCAGTGGCTGTCGATGTTTTTGACACTCAATCATTTTTTTAATAAAAAACAAGATTTTCCATCATCATTGGTTTTGGAAATAACATTCTTTTATATTTTTTTGGTAATATTGAAGCGTAGTTTTGAGATTCATTGTGTTGATTTAATGATTCTCATGATTTTTTTATTAGCTTATCTCCACAAGTTTTTTTCTTGGACAACAAAAGAATCATTTTATTTATTAAGAACATAAGTAGATAAAAAACATGGGAGTTTTTATTGAACGGAGTCCAATTCACGTTCTTAATTCTTTTTAAAGTTTTTTGTGGGAAAGACATGTTTAAAAATTTTTTTTAAAAGAAAAATAAACACATTAATGTAAATTTACTTCATTTTTTTTTTGATTTATAGGTGGATGGACCTCCAGACATAGTCTTTTTATGTTTTAAATATATGACATAGGTAGTGTGTTTTTCCAACAATTTTTTTCAACAGGTTGCCAACTACTATTATTTTATTATTTCCTGCTCGTGATAAGATAGAAATTGTTTCACCGATTATTTTTAGTGCAGTCAATTTATACAGGTCAAGTTATATTTTTTTGGTGATTTTAATTGTTTTGTCGGATATTACCACTTGGAAGTTGGAATATTTTTACAGAGTTTCACACAAATTTTTCTTGGCTGGGTTGTTTTAAAGTAAATATAGCCTAACAGCTGGTAATTCTATTTAGTTGAAAGCACAGTAAACTAATTATTTATAGTAAGGAAAGCACCCCGGTCTTGTCATAATACTGTTATACATACTCCCTGTATACATTAGTTCGGAATGAATGAACCCCTGGTATAAAAATATTATGGACAGAGTTCTGTGCTGTCGCAATATATATTAACCGCTACTCTTGGTATATTTTGACAATTTGTTTTTGATTATGGCTGACATTGACTTTGGTGAAATGGATAAAAATATGACGGTGATGTAATTTCATTTAACATTTTTTGTTTGTGGATGCAGTTTTTCGTTATTTTTCGACTTTTTACCTTATTTTTTTGGTGTTTTTTGCTAAATTAGGACCAATCGGTATTTTGCGCGTTTTGATGGGGGCGATCCATCGCTTAAAAAATTGAAAAGAAAACAATGTTGTCTTGGTGGGTGCGAAGACTACGTTAGCAAGCGCCATCGCTTTCCCAAACGGAACCCCAAGCTATTTGATGAGATACTTCGGCCTAAAAACTGGCTAACTTTGAGGCAAGACGAAATTTACGTTAAATATATAGTGTGTGATGGACACTTTGACCCAGGACAGAGTTTAAAATGTTTAGTTTAGATTTTAATATTTAGAAAACAAGCGCGGATCTAGGTCAAAATCAAGGGGGGGGGGAAGGGTTATAATCAACGATATTTTTTTATTAACACTTTTTTCAAGGGGAGTCCTGTCCTGTTTTTAATTTAACTATTAACAAAAAGTGCATATTTTTTATTCTAGGGGAGTAATTACCACGTTACCCCCCTCAAATCCGCGCTTGGAAAAATATAGTTTACTTCACTATATTTATATACAGGGTCCGGCATAATGATCTCCCACATTAAAAACGCCATTGTAAATGCTATTTAGATTTTTTTTTTGTGAAACTCTATTCTATACCATTTGTTTTTATTAAGTTTTGAAATTTACAGAGTCTATGTGGCGGCCATTTTTTTCGATACACATTCGAAGCTGATTTCTGAAAGTTTTACGCCTACAGTAACTTAAAAGCGATATTCCTGTAATTCCTTGACGTATTGCTGCTTTCAATTCGTCAATAGTTCGGGGTTAGTGTTTAGGTATCCACAAAGAATCTGGAACGAAAGCATGTCTACCAAGTGCGAAGTGAGCACGAAAAGTTCTTTGCGTCGTAATCACAGATTACGTTTATTACTTTTAATAAATGTTTCGATAACGAAGGCACGATGGCAAGAAAATGGCAAGGCGCGAGCTACCAACCGACTACGCTAAGCTCTCTCAGTGATTCGGGCACAGTGGGGGTGCAAAATATGGGAGATCATCATGCCGGATCCTGTATAATTAAATAAACAACAAGCAATATTCCATTAACGACATTGCAGCTGTACTTTAATTTAAAAAGCTTACAATATAATATATATATATATATATATATATATATATATATTATATTGTAAGCTTTTTAAATTAAAGTACAGCTGCAATGTCGTTAATGGAATATATATATATATATATATATATATATATATATATATTATATTGTAAGCTTTTTAAATTAAAGTACAGCTGCAATGTCGTTAATGGAATATTGCTTGTTGTTTATTTAATTATACAGGATCCGGCATGATGATCTCCCATATTTTGCACCCCCACTGTGCCCGAATCACTGAGAGAGCTTAGCGTAGTCGGTTGGTAGCTCGCGCCTTGCCATTTTCTTGCCATCGTGCCTATATATATATATATATATATATATATATATATATATATATATATATATATATATATTTATATATATTAATGTTTAATTTAAATATATTTGTATATCACATACATAAAAGGATCAGGCACACCTCTAATGGGATTTCAGTAATCCGTCAAACTTCATGAAATTTTGGTATGTTGTAGACTGAACCTTCCTTAACAAAAGTTCTTATGGGCCCAACTTAAAATAATGACCAGTTTTTGAAATACAGGGTGTTGAAAGTGATAATGTCCAAGAAGCATAATGGGTCTTTAGACGGCTTTTTCAAACATATGCGCAATGTTACTATTATATGTACTGTACCTTTAAAACGTTCTCTCCAGGGTGTTTAAGTAAATATTATTCGAAAGTAATAACGAGAAACAAGCTTTAGTGTGTTTTAGATTGAACCTTTCGTATCAAAAGTTCTTATGGGCCCACCTTAAATTAATGTCCAGTTTATAAAATACAGGGTGCATTATTTTTAGACGGATTTTCCAAACACTTACGGAATGTTACTGTTACATATATTTACGATTTATTTATTATTTTTAATCTATACCTTTAAAACATTATCCACAGGGTGTTTAAATAAATATTAGTCAAACTTTTTACTGAGAAACAAGCTTTATAGCTTTTTACAGGGCACGGTACAGATGTACAAAACGCTTAAATATGTTTTAATATTATTTAAAAAATGATATTTGCCGAAACACCCTGTATTAAATACTTAATAAGTCAAGAACCATTAAAAAACTAATAACCACTCTCTCTATATGTAATAGTAACATTTCGTATATGTTTGGAAACTCCGTCTAAAGAGCTATTATGCTTTTTGAACATTATTACTTTCAACACTGTATTTCAAAAACTGGAAATTAATTTATGTGGGCCCATCATAAGAACATCTGATCGTCAAGTTTCAATCTACAACATACTAAAGCTTGTTTCTCAATAAAACCTTCAAGTAATATTTACTTAAACACCCTGTATATAATGTTTTAAAGGCACAGATAAAAAATAATAAATGTGTGTAATAGTAACATTGCGTATATAGAAATAAAATTTCGGACTTCCATTGTCTTTATTTATTTTAAAACACGACGTTTCGGTTAGTAAGTATCTCTAACCGTTATCAAGTGTGAACTAAACAATCTAGTCTCTAGGCTACTACTTATACTACTTGGTGTGCAGTCAGGTGTGACGGCCCGCCCCCTTTTTTAATCCTAAGACGCCTGTTTTCCTTAAGGAGTGGTTTCCATATGTTTGGTATGTCCGTGCTTGGTTGACTGAAAACTTCTTTATTCTGCATTATATACGCAGCTTCAATAAACTTTCGTTTTCGCCAATGCGACTCCTTATGTAAAACTTTAGCTTCTGACCACTGAATCCTGTGATCATTTGACCAAGCATGATCTGCTAAACCGGATTTTTCAATATCCCCTAATTGGGTACTTTTTAGATGTTCATTTACTCTAACCTGAAGAGGGCGTTTCGTTTCACCTACATATGATTTACCACACTCACACGGGATTTGGTAAATACATTCCTTATTATTTGAGGGATTGTCTGGTTTTGTTTTAGTTACAAAACTTCTTATCGTATTTCCCGAAGAAAATACTGTTTTTATATTATAGTGTTTAGCTATTCGTCTTATGTTTTCTGAAATCCCTCGAACATATGGAATGTTAATAACACCTAACGGATTATTATTTTGAGAATTTGGTACATTTAGTTTGTTTTTAATTTTAAATATCGTTGAGTTTATTAATTTCTCGGAATAACCATTCTGTTGTAAGTCCTTTTTAATGTTGTTAATTTCTGTGGTTAATTCTTCATTATTACTACAAATATTTACGGATCTTAAATACAAACTTCTTATAACTCCTTGTTTTGTTGCAACAGAATGATTAGACTTAAAATTTAGGTACTGTCCCGTGTGTGTAGGTTTCCTATATACAGTGGTTTGAATGTTTCTGTCTAATCGTTTGACAAGAACATCCAAAAAAGGTAAGGCCGAATCTTTTTCAATTTCCATGGTGCACTTGATTGTTGGTCGAATACCGTTTAAATGGTGTAGAAAATTTTGTAGTTCGTCATCATTTTCCGGCCATATAATAAATGTGTCATCCATGTATCGTAGCCATAGTTTTGGTTTGACTCTTGCTGTGTTGATCGCATGGCCCTCGAACCACTCCATGTAGATGTTTGCTACCACTGGCGAAAGAGATGAACCCATTGGGAGTCCATCATTTTGCGCGTAAAACTTATCTTTCACTTGAAAGTAAGAGTTACGGAGACAGAGCTCCAAAAGATCCATCACCCCCTCCACCGATAGCGTTGTTCTCTCGTGAAGTGTATCATCAGTTTGTAATTTGTTTTTAATGATACTGAGTGACTCATTTATTGGCACGTTGGTGTAGAGACTTTCTACATCAAAACTTACAAATCTATCGCCGGGATCTAATTCGATACCTTTTAAAACCTCCACAAAATGTTCCGAGTTTTTGACAAAAGATTCGGACTTACCCTGTAGTGGTTGAATTATGTCCAACAAAAACCTCGACAAAGTGCTGGTCGGTGAGTCCCTGGAGCTGGTAATTGGTCGCAGTGGTATATCCTTCTTATGGATCTTTGGTAATCCATAAAAATGTGGTGCCTTACTGTGGTGTGGAGTCAGGCGGGATCTAGCAGCGTCCGGGATATTTTCAGCATACTTCTTCAAAGTCCTGTAGATGCGTCCTTCTATGGTGGTGGTTGGGTCTTTGGGTAGTTGCTTGTAGTCTCCTTTCTCCAGAACTTCTTGGATCTTTTTGTCGTAAGTCTCGACATCCATGATCACCGTTGCGTTTCCTTTGTCGGCCGGTAGAATCTTGATTGATTTGTCAGCCTGCAGGTTCTTGATTGCCCGTTGTTCTTGACTGGTGATGTTTGTCTTTTGTTGCTTCTTTCTGTCCAACGTTGTTCTTACTTTATGGCGAAACTCATCAGCTTCGGGTTGAGGTAGACTAACGGTCTCTATTGCTGCAATAATTTCCAGTGTCGGTGTCTGTGCCGGTGCAATGGCGAACTTAAGTCCCTTACTGAGTACCAATTCTTCGTTGGTGCTCAGAGTCCTTTTGGAGATGTTCACTATGGTGCTTGGTGTTGTTGAGTCTGTTCTATCTTGAGTACGTGTCTGTAGTTTCTTGAGTTTTTCTCGGTGAGTTGATCGTATCTTCTGTCGTTCTCTGTTGCACGTACTGTCAATTTTACTCAGTATCGGTTCGTAGTCTTCCTCCCATGTGTGTCGTCTAATTTCTTCAAATCGCTCCTCCATGTCGGCGTTGAAGTTGGCTTTTCTCCATCGATGGTAACTGATTTGGGATCGGATTAGTGCTTGGCTTGTCCTCTCTAAGATCTTCTTCGTTCTCACTCCCGGAAAGTTGGCTTTTAGGCGGAAACCAACCGGAATGACACCATTGTCGCGCGCCTCGCACAAGAATGAAATGTGTTCTTCTTCCTTTATCACTTTAAGTTTGGTCTTCTCGTAGCCTCTGAATAGATTGTTGATTCCGGGTCCGTACCGTTCTTCAACTCTTTGTTTGAAACTCGTAGACAATGATTGTGTAGAAATAAAATTTCGGACTTCCATTGTCTTTATTTATTTTAAAACACGACGTTTCGGTTAGTAAGTATCTCTAACCGTTATCAAGTGTGAACTAAACAATCTAGTCTCTAGGCTACTACTTATACTACTTGGTGTGCAGTCAGGTGTGACGGCCCGCCCCCTTTTTTAATCCTAAGACGCCTGTTTTTCTTAAGGAGTGGTTTCCATATGTTTGGTATGTCCGTGCTTGGTTGACTGAAAACTTCTTTATTCTGCATTATATACGCAGCTTCAATAAACTTTCGTTTTCGCCAATGCGACTCCTTATGTAAAACTTTAGCTTCTGACCACTGAATCCTGTGATCATTTGACCAAGCATGATCTGCTAAACCGGATTTTTCAATATCCCCTAATTGGGTACTTTTTAGATGTTCATTTACTCTAACCTGAAGAGGGCGTTTCGTTTCACCTACATATGATTTACCACACTCACACGGGATATAATGCAGAATAAAGAAGTTTTCAGTCAACCAAGCACGGACATACCAAACATATGGAAACCACTCCTTAAGGAAAACAGGCGTCTTAGGATTAAAAAAGGGGGCGGGCCGTCACACCTGACTGCACACCAAGTAGTATAAGTAGTAGCCTAGAGACTAGTTTGTTTAGTTCACACTTGATAACGGTTAGAGATACTTGCTAACCGAAACGTCGTGTTTTAAAATAAATAAAGACAATGGAAGTCCGAAATTTTATTTCTACACAATCATTGTCTACGAGTTTCAAACAAAGAGTTGAAGAACGGTACGGACCCGGAATCAACAATCTATTCAGAGGCTACGAGAAGACCAAACTTAAAGTGATAAAGGAAGAAGAACACATTTCATTCTTGTGCGAGGCGCGCGACAGTGGTGTCATTCCGGTTGGTTTCCGCCTAAAAGCCAACTTTCCGGGAGTGAGAACGAAGAAGATCTTAGAGAGGACAAGCCAAGCACTAATCCGATCCCAAATCAGTTACCATCGATGGAGAAAAGCCAACTTCAACGCCGACATGGAGGAGCGATTTGAAGAAATTAGACGACACACATGGGAGGAAGACTACGAACCGATACTGAGTAAAATTGACAGTACGTGCAACAGAGAACGACAGAAGATACGATCAACTCACCGAGAAAAACTCAAGAAACTACAGACACGTACTCAAGATAGAACAGACTCAACAACACCAAGCACCATAGTGAACATCTCCAAAAGGACTCTGAGCACCAACGAAGAATTGGTACTCAGTAAGGGACTTAAGTTCGCCATTGCACCGGCACAGACACCGACACTGGAAATTATTGCAGCAATAGAGACCGTTAGTCTACCTCAACCCGAAGCTGATGAGTTTCGCCATAAAGTAAGAACAACGTTGGACAGAAAGAAGCAACAAAAGACAAACATCACCAGTCAAGAACAACGGGCAATCAAGAACCTGCAGGCTGACAAATCAATCAAGATTCTACCGGCCGACAAAGGAAACGCAACGGTGATCATGGATGTCGAGACTTACGACAAAAAGATCCAAGAAGTTCCGGAGAAAGGAGACTACAAGCAACTACCCAAAGACCCAACCACCACCATAGAAGGACGCATCTACAGGACTTTGAAGAAGTATGCTGAAAATATCCCGGACGCTGCTAGATCCCGCCTGACTCCACACCACAGTAAGGCACCACATTTTTATGGATTACCAAAGATCCATAAGAAGGATATACCACTGCGACCAATTACCAGCTCCAGGGACTCACCGACCAGCACTTTGTCGAGGTTTTTGTTGGACATAATTCAACCACTACAGGGTAAGTCCGAATCTTTTGTCAAAAACTCGGAACATTTTGTGGAGGTTTTAAAAGGTATCGAATTAGATCCCGGCGATAGATTTGTAAGTTTTGATGTAGAAAGTCTCTACACCAACGTGCCAATAAATGAGTCACTCAGTATCATTAAAAACAAATTACAAACTGATGATACACTTCACGAGAGAACAACGCTATCGGTGGAGGGGGTGATGGATCTTTTGGAGCTCTGTCTCCGTAACTCTTACTTTCAAGTGAAAGATAAGTTTTACGCGCAAAATGATGGACTCCCAATGGGTTCATCTCTTTCGCCAGTGGTAGCAAACATCTACATGGAGTGGTTCGAGGGCCATGCGATCAACACAGCAAGAGTCAAACCAAAACTATGGCTACGATACATGGATGACACATTTATTATATGGCCGGAAAATGATGACGAACTACAAAATTTTCTACACCATTTAAACGGTATTCGACCAACAATCAAGTGCACCATGGAAATTGAAAAAGATTCGGCCTTACCTTTTTTGGATGTTCTTGTCAAACGATTAGACAGAAACATTCAAACCACTGTATATAGGAAACCTACACACACGGGACAGTACCTAAATTTTAAGTCTAATCATTCTGTTGCAACAAAACAAGGAGTTATAAGAAGTTTGTATTTAAGATCCGTAAATATTTGTAGTAATAATGAAGAATTAACCACAGAAATTAACAACATTAAAAAGGACTTACAACAGAATGGTTATTCCGAGAAATTAATAAACTCAACGATATTTAAAATTAAAAACAAACTAAATGTACCAAATTCTCAAAATAATAATCCGTTAGGTGTTATTAACATTCCATATGTTCAAGGGATTTCAGAAAACATAAGACGAATAGCTAAACACTATAATATAAAAACAGTATTTTCTTCGGGAAATACGATAAGAAGTTTTGTAACTAAAACAAAACCAGACAATCCCTCAAATAATAAGGAATGTATTTACCAAATCCCGTGTGAGTGTGGTAAATCATATGTAGGTGAAACGAAACGCCCTCTTCAGGTTAGAGTAAATGAACATCTAAAAAGTACCCAATTAGGGGATATTGAAAAATCCGGTTTAGCAGATCATGCTTGGTCAAATGATCACAGGATTCAGTGGTCAGAAGCTAAAGTTTTACATAAGGAGTCGCATTGGCGAAAACGAAAGTTTATTGAAGCTGCGTATATAATGCAGAATAAAGAAGTTTTCAGTCAACCAAGCACGGACATACCAAACATATGGAAACCACTCCTTAAGGAAAACAGGCGTCTTAGGATTAAAAAAGGGGGCGGGCCGTCACACCTGACTGCACACCAAGTAGTATAAGTAGTAGCCTAGAGACTAGATTGTTTAGTTCACACTTGATAACGGTTAGAGATACTTACTAACCGAAACGTCGTGTTTTAAAATAAATAAAGACAATGGAAGTCCGAAATTTTATTTCTACACAATCATTGTCTACGAGTTTCAAACAAAGGATTGCGTATATATTTACAAAACACTTCTAAAAAGCTATAATGCTTCTTGGACATTATCACTTTCAACAATGGTAATTAATTTAGGTTGGGCCCATAAGAACTTTTGCTACGAAAGGTTTAACCTAAAACACACTAACGCTTGTTTCTCATTAACACTTTCGAATAATATTTACTTAAACACCCTGTAGATACGGTTTTAAAAGCACAGATTAACAATAATAAATAAATCGTAAATACATGTAATAGTAACATTTCGCATATGTTTGGAAATGCCGTCTAAAGGGTCATTATGCTTCTTGGACATTATCACTTTCAACAGCCTGTATATCAAAAACTGGTTATTAATTTGAGTTGGGCCCCCAAAAACTTTTGATAAGAAAGGTTCAGTCTACAACATACCAAAATTTCATGAAGTTTGACGGAGTACAGAAGTCCCATAAGAGGTGTGCTTGATCCTTTACCAAATTCATTAGTTTATATTTTTCTTTCAAAAACAATTAAAAAAGTTTCCGTTGATAGAAAAATAACCTATATGTATAAAGCATTGTAATAATTAAGTTAATGTATTCTATGCACTAATAAAAAGGAATTTTCTGCAGAATATTCGTCAAAGAGCCTTTTTTTTACTAGACAATTATCCTGTCAAGGAAATTTATGTACCTAAATCAATGAGAAACAACTTCTAATCCTTAGATTTAATTTTAAAAAATTCAACCTTCCTTTTTATTGTTGCTAGTAGCCATTAATAAAAAAATTCTTTAATTTAGCTTCCTTACTAATTGGTGTTTAAAGAGTGTTTTTAGGCAAATTGAGCGTTGACACAAAATAACTCATTCTTATCAGCGCGCAAATAAATTTCATTATGTATTTAATTGACGAGTACAATGGGTTTTTTCGTGTTAAAATTTAGTTTGATAAAAACTTTTCAAAACACCATTTTATAAGATGTAGCTTGATTGGAGAACAATTGCATTGATTGCTATGAGCATCCGGTATACAATAATTTCAAAAGCCACCCTGTAGCTTAGAGACAAACTGCGCAAGCGTTATATTGTTTCAAATCCCCCTGTAAATGTTTAGTACGGAATACAAAGTTGGAGGCGCTGGTTTTTCCACGGCACCCCGGTATACTGCACCAATTGAGTAATAAAAGTCCCACCGCGTAACTGTCTGGTCTATCTCTGTCATTCGTCTATGGTTGAAAGTATAAATAGTTTATTCTGCATTGTAATTTTCTTTTCTTGTTGTTTTTGGTGGTAACTGTTGATATGACGCTTAACACCTTATGTCACTCAGTTACATCGGGTCAGAGGAGGGCACTACTACTTAGTGTTGGCTCGGGAGGTTAGGAAACACAAGGCTAAAATCCCTAGAGCAACACATTGGCTGAACAGCAACGCCAAAAGTCCAGTTAACATTTTTTTGGAGTATTTTTTTGAAGGATAGTTTTTTAGGTCTTTGGTTATCGAGTCTAGTTGTGTTTTCGTGACTGGTCAAATTTTTTTGGTAGAAAATACAGCGTTGGGCTTTGGAGTGCATTTAAAAAAAAAATGACCTACGGGTATTTCTATCAATTAGAGTTTTTCTGGTTCACAATTATTTTTTCTATATTTTTTTTTCTGCGTTCAGGTCATAGCTTGGTCATGGTCAATGGAGTGCAAATATTTATGTTTGAGCCTTGAGAAGTTTTGCCTGCTCCGGATTGAATACAGAGAAAATAAATTTGAAGCCCAACTAGATATAATACTACAAAAGAAATGTTTAATTGAGACCAATATAGGTATAAGTTTTTTTTGATTTTTTTTAGTTCATTTGTAAAGTTTAGTAATTTTTTTTTGGTAATGTCATTTTGAGCCGTGAAATTGGTTAGTAAATTTAAGAGAAACTTTCAACTTGATATAAATGCTAGGCGGTGGTAATTGGTAAAAATATTTCAAAATTTTACTTCTTTTTTTAAATAATTTAATTTTTCTTAAAAAGATTATTTTTTTCTGTAAACATAACGTCTCGAGTTCTTGTTTTGATCAAAACGGTTTGTATAGTGGTCGTAGTTTTAAAAGGGTGACCAGATAGGTTATATTTTTTTGGGGGACCAAACAGGAATTTCTTGAGTTACAAAAGGTGAACTTTTTTTTGTCTTAGTTGATCAAGCAGGAATAAATAAATCTTTTACTTCCAAATCATAATTCTAAATAACAAGATTTATTGGTTAGGTGTTTGGGTCTTAAAAGAAAAAACGTTTTGTTTTGAGGATACTGGTATAATATAAATTATTTTTATTACATGCGAAATTTTGTTTGACGGCAGCTATGCTAGTCTTCAGTTTTTGATAGTTTGCATTTCAGGACAGTGGCGTGTACTTAAAGGGGCCTTACATCTGCGTCCATTGTAACTCAACTTACTTGCTTAGTTTTTTCACTTAATCTTCGTTTTGTAGCTTCTAAAATTAAAGCGGTATGTTGGTTAACGATGGATGGTGTTAGACTAAGAAAGTACCTATGTAGGGATGAAAACTTGGAAGTTGTGGACAATTGGGAAATAATTTTTTTTATTTAATTTTTTTTTAATTTTAAAATAATTTCATACTGTTTTTTTTTTTGGTTTATTTGTCAAACACACTGTGTTTATTGTCTTACAATCTAGTCAGTAAGACTAATTAGCAATTTTGTTTTAACTTAATTTACTAGAAAAGTCAGATTTAAACTTAGGGTTCACTCAACAGTTCTCCCCGCTTTGTTTAGTCTGTAACTCACAATTCTGTTGTGTTTATAGCATTATTTTGTTTTATATTTATTTCATCACTTAGTTTACTAGCTCAAACGGCTTCACTCTTTTTAGTCTTCGAAGTAGCATAGTATTGTCTAGAAGCTGAATTGCTTCCACATTCACATGCCGATGGAGTCTATCTTCATGGCTTTTTGCGTACTTTTTTATAGTCTCTGCTACAGTTTCGATTTTTAGATCTCGATGAAGGTCACTATTTTGAACGAACCAAGGTACATTCACAATGTTTCTTAATACTTTATTTTGAAATCTCTGTAAAACTAGAATGTTACTCTCTTTAGCACAACCCCATAGTTGAATACCATATGTCCATACTGGTTTCAGTATTTCTCTATAAAGCAGTAACTTATTATGAATTGTTAAATTGGACTTCCTTCCAATTAGCCAGTTCATTTTTCTATACCTTATCTCAAGTTCTTCTTTTTTTTTCTTAACATGTGATTTCCAGCGCAATTTGGCATCAAGTGTTATACCGAGATATTTTGCCTGATTTGAATATGGTACGGGAATTGTTATTTGTATGTGATTTATATTTTTGTTTGTAAAATCAACATGAATTGATTTGGTTTCATTTAATTTTATTCGCCACTTCGGTGACTGCATCCTGAAGTTTTTCTATGCATTTTTCAATAGATTTTTCTACTATCAATAAACCAGTATCATCTGCAAATGTTGCTAAGTGACAATTTTCTGGCTTTGGGCTATCGCAAGTGAATAATAAGTATAGATAAGGGCCTAGTACGCTACCCCGGGGGTACGCCTGCTTGAATTTCTCTTAAATTTGAGTATGAGTCTTTCTGTTTTACTTTAAAATGTCTATCAGATATGTATGATTCCAAAATGTCCGAATATTGTTTTGGCAGAAACCGTTTTAGTTTAAAAGTAATGCCTTCATGCCACACTTTGTCAAATGCTTGTGCTATATCTAGAAAAACTGCAGAACAAACTTTTCCCTCTTCTAGTGCTTTTTCTATTATAATAGTAATTCTGTACTTGATCTATCGTAGAATGCTTGTCTCGAAAACCAAATTGATGAGATGGAATAATTTCTTGTCTTTCTATGATGGGTTTTATTCTTTTAAGCAATAATTTCTCATAGAGCTTGGATATAATTGGCAGCAAAGATATTGGCCTGTAAGATGACACGTCATGGAGTGGGTTTCCCGGTTTTGGGATCATGATAACTTCTGCAACTTTCCACAGTTTAGGTACATACCTAAGCCTAAAGGACGCATTAATTAGGTTGCATAGTTTTACGATAGCTTTTCTGGGGAGTTGTTTTATGTCTACCCCGTTAATAAAATCATACCCTGGGGCTTTTTTCGAATTAATATTTTTGATTTCTGTTGATATTTCTTTTGGTGATGTAAGCTTAATATGGTCTTTGATTTGATGGGGTTCATTTAAATGAAAGTTTTCATCCGGTGTTTCGTGGGGCTGAAATGTTTTTTCTAAATGACTTGCAAAAATATCTGCTTTTTCTTTGTTACTCCTTGCCCACTGGTTGTTAGATTTTCGTATGGGTGGAATTTGGATAATTGGTCTTTTAAAATCTTTGGTTGCTTTCCAAAGGGAATAGTCGGTATTTTTATCATCTGTAAGTTCATTAAGAAAATGGTTAATAGATTCATTTTTTATTACTAGAATTTCTCGCCTAATGCGCTGCGTCATGTTGTTGAGATTTGTTTTGTCCCGAGGATCACGGCTTTGCTGCCACTTTCTTCTTAGTTTCCTTTTTTCCAATACAAGGTCTCTAATTTCCTTTGGATAGTTTTTTCCCTTAAAAATTCTCTTTGGTTTTGGACTGTTTTCCCAAGCTGCTTGTTGAATATTTGTAACAAAATATTCAACTTCTTTATCGATTTGTTCTGGCGTTTGCAATAGTACTGATAGGTTTATTTTTTCGTACAGACTTTGTTTAAAACTAATCCAGTCAGTCAGTTTATTAACTAGTGAGATATTTGCTTCTTTCTTTATTATGTTTTTACTAAGAGTTAGAATAATAGGTGAATGATCTGAGTGTAAATCAAAACTTTCTTCTATATCTACAAAACTTAAAGATATATTTTTTACTATAAAAAAGTCAATTAGATCTGGAATTTTTCCTGGATCTGTTGGATAGTATGTGGGCTTACCAGTTGATATCGGCTCACATTGATATTCACTAATAGCTTGCAAAAGTTCTTTTCCTTTAGAATTCGTCAGTCTAGATCCCCAGTAGGTATTTTTTGCATTAAAGTCACCTCCAATTATAAACCGGTTTCCTAATTTTCTGAGAAAATTAAGATATTGATTTTTCTTTAGTAAGTGCCTTGGCACTTATGACTAGTGTATATGTTTTGGTTTTTACACTTACTAATGTAGCTTGAATCTCTATGGTTTTATATCCCATCTCCTCATAGTGTGATATATTTTCTATAATAATTACAGCACTTCCCCCATGTGCAGTATTGCTAGGGTGAGTTGTATGATACACTTTATAACCCTTAAATTTAATGTGAGACTGGTTAGTGAAATGCGTTTCTGACACAAGACACACGTCAATTTTTTCTATGTCTAGAATAACTTGCAAGTCTTGCTGATGTTGCAAGAGACCATTGGCATTCCAAGCTAGAATTCTAAGATTACTGACCATTTTGAGGCATATTGGTAGCTCCGTTATTGCTACTTTCTAGTTTAGTTAATCGCTCATCAAATTTGTTCAATTTCTCCAAAATTAATTGAAGTGTTTGTTCCATAGTATTTTGACTACTGATATTAATATCAGGTATAGTAGCTGATGCTGCTACTTGGCTGTATGTCCTTGTCACAGAGTTTTGTGTGACTGTGTTTCTTGTCTGTTGGGTTTGTCTATTTGTAATCCCGTTTGGTGTTTGGTTTTTACACTTACTAATGTAGCTTGAATCTCTATTGTTTTATATCCCATCTCCTCATAGTGTGATATATTTGGTAAACTTATCACGTCCTTGTAATGCAACTATAGGTAAATTTAGTGGGAATAAGGACACTGTTGTTCTGGTAAATATACGTTTTAATCCATCGGTAACGTTTCGACAATGGTTTTTGTCTTCATCAGACTAAAAAGGTTACAACTCATTAGTAAGATAATATAAAATACGGCACATTAATACATCACCAATTAAAAATTATTATTCTTTTCCCAATAAATAACATTTAAAATGACCTTATTGACAATATATTATTTTTTTCCTAAATATTTTTTCCCTTTTAATGTATATGAAACTGATTTTTTTATATATTTATATCAAGAATAAATTATGGTTTATTTTTCTTCCTGTTTTTTTAATATACATATATAAAATTTTTTATACAAAGGTTCAAAAAAATTTTTTTTTTGTCACTATAGTAACTGATGGGTGTCTCAATAAAATACGCACAAAGAGATCAATCAGCTATTCATATAAAAACAACAATAACAAATAAAACCTTTAGCAAGCCATAATACCATGTAGAAAATAACAACAATGTACACATTATAAACCTATGTTAAAATTTAAAAAGGACTGTTAAAATATTTAAAATTCGTTACTCACCCTTCAGACTAGATCGTACATTGGAACAACAAAAAACATTATATTATTATCTTACTAATGAGTTGTAACCTTTTTAGTCTGATGAAGACAAAAACCATTGTCGAAACGTTACCGATGGATTAAAACGTATATTTACCAGAACAACAGTGTCCTTATTCCCACTAAATTTACCTATAGTGTGATATATTTTCTTTAATGATTACAGCACTTCCCCCATGTGCAGTATTGCTAGGGTGAGTTGTATGATACACTTTATAACCCTTAAATTTAATGTGAGGCTGGTTAGTGAAATGCGTTTCTGACACAAGACAGACGTCAATTTTTTCTGTCTAGAATAACTTGCAAGTCTTGCTGATGTTGCAAGAGACCATTGGCATTCTAAGCTACAATTCTAAGATTACTGACCATTTTGAGGCATATTGGTAGCTCCGTTATTGCTACTTTCTAGTTTAGTTAATCGCTCATCAAATTTGTTCAATTTCTCCAAAATTAATTGAAGTGTTTGTTCCATAGTATTTTGACTACTGATATTAATATCAGGTATAGTAGCTGTTGCTGCTACTTGGCTGTATGTCCTTGTCACAGAGTTTTGTGTTTCTTGTCTGTTGGGTTTGTCTATTTGTAATCCCGTTTGGTGTGAGATTCGGTTTCTTAGGTTTATTTTTCAATTTTTGTATTTCTTTAGCAACAAGGCATCCTCTGTAGTTAGCAGGATGCTTGCCTCCACAGTGGATGCATTTTGGTTCAGATTCTTTTGGTTTGGGGCATTCTACAGTAATGTGTTTCCCCGTGCATTTTACGCAACGTGGTTCTTTAGCGCAATATTTCTGCGTGTGTCCATGAGATTGACATCTTTTGCATTGAGGGACTAATTTTGAGGTTTTTAGTGCTTTTATTTCCACTTCAATCCCAAGGATACTGGAAATTTTAAAAATTTTGTTGATATCTTCATCGTGGACAAATGTGAGCATAAACATGTTAAGAGGTTGTCTTGTTCTCCATTTCAGTTTGTTGCTGGCTTCCAGTGCCTTAAAACCTTTTTTTTGTAGATCAGCTACAATTTTTTGTGGGTCACATGAGAAATGTAGCCTATTCGCTATTACTCTAATTGGCCTTATTTGTTTGTTTTCGTATGAGTGCCATTGATAATTTATTTCATTAAGCATTTTAGTAACCAGCCGATAGCTGTCTGCGTCTTGTACATTTATTTTAATATTTTCGTTATTTAAAACTTTTATTTTAACTCCTTGTATGATATTTAACTTTTCATAAATATCATTAAAATTATTTACGCCATTTACCATAATCGGTGGAGGTAATGGAGCTTTTTTAACCTTAGTAGGGGGTTCTTCATTTTGTGTTTTATTGGAGGGCTCTCCAGTGCCTGAGCTTTTTTGTGGTGGTGAGAGTGAAGTATCCATTCGACGTTTTTTCCAACCTTTTCCTTTTTGTCTGATCCACTCAGTTTCTCTTGCTAGATCGTCCTCATCAGTAATGTAGTCCATGTCAGACTCTTCTTTTTTAGTGACCTTTGTCTCAAAATGAAAGTTTTTTTTGCATACTTTCCAGTTGACTTCGGAGATAATGCACTTGTACAGTGTAAGTGAATTTTTTTCGTTTTGGGATTTTTTCCATTCGCTATATAAAACTTCTTCATTTTGTGTTCTAGCATGGCTATCCTGAAATAATTCGGCATTATCCATTTTTTCTTGATTTTGTTTGGGCTTTTCGCTAATTTTTAAAACAAGCTTCACAGGTGATGGTACACTTTTTTGCTTTTAAACATGATATATTATTTATAATAAACATTGTTTATAGATATTTAACACAGATTCGCGCGCGCGGTTTATTATAAACAACACAGACCTCGACTTGACCTCGTTAGCACTATTACGCAGGTACGATGCAATACAACCGTACCGAACTGCGATCGAACGAATACTTCATACTGGTGACCTCAAATAATAAAGCAAATTTTTAAATTACAATACACTGTTGTGGAATAAATGGGAAAGTGTTCAGGTTAAACAATATTTTAAAGATTTCAACCTAAGAATAAATTTAAAAACAATAGGTTTTCTTGATGTGACTAAACATTGATGAGGACATATATTTTTTTTAATCTGATAGTTGTAGAGGGTATAAAGGAACTAGCTACCTTTTATATTGCGATAATTAGGGTTTTTTCTCCCGCGAGCTGGGTGGAAATGGAAGAAATGTTTGGTTCGGAGTGTAGAAATCGATGAACGAGGACTTCCTGCAAATCTTTTTAGGATTTCGCAACTTCGGTTTTCGCTAAATACAATACATCCGAATTTGGTCTACAGGCTGAATCTCACATTTTCCAGGACCTTGCAGACTTGCAGAGAAAGACAAGTTTTGTGATCTGTTTAGTCAAGATAGGAATTAAAATAGTAACATGCACATGAGGGAACTAGGTATATTTAGGTTAAAAATTAGTAAGTTAACACTGACCTGAACAATTTTCCATAATAGTGTCCTATTTTCACAGGGTGCTTCAATAATATTTTCACCTTTTCTTTGAAATAAGATATTGTTTCGCCTGTGGGCGTTTGACCGTTTAAAAAATATAATGAGTCCAGATGGGATGGGAATGGAAATCACAAGTTTTTTTTTGGGCTTATTGACATTATACTTAGGAAATAGGGGAAATGTCTAATAAAAAGTTTTGGTTTTAGGCCGAGTTTGTTTATATAACAAAAGTTTAATTGGGGCCGGGAGTTTATTATGCTCTTTTAAAATTAATGTAATAGTTTTTGGCTTCTTGATTTTTGTTGTCTGGTTTTTACGCAGGATTATTCCCAACTGTTTCATTTCAAAATGTCATTTGTAGGTGATAGGGTCTCATTAGCCCTTGGACATTTGGTAATTTTAGTTGACTGATAGTTGTGTACACCAGTAATGGGGATCTGAGAATGCATTAAGCAGTAAATTTTTTTTATTGGATGTTGTGTGTATATAAACTCGAGTAGATAAAGTTAGTTTCATAACGGTCTTATAGTTGGACCTTGGAATTGTTTTCATATTTGTTTTTCTGAAAGTGCACACAAGATAAGTCTTTACGGGGTTGAGT
This sequence comes from Aspidapion aeneum, assembly GCA_963576565.1. NCBI lineage: Eukaryota > Metazoa > Arthropoda > Insecta > Coleoptera > Brentidae > Aspidapion > Aspidapion aeneum. Next base: position 146,033,017 of record OY755038.1, read on the forward strand.
GCAAAGTTTGAAACTTAGGTTCACATTATTATAGTGGTACAGTAAATAAGTACTCACGTTGTTTATTTCCTTGAGTAATAATTTTAAACAAATATACTAACATCGTTTGTTTTTTTGGAACATAAATATTTTTTTAACTTTTCCTAAACTGATTGGTTTTTTTTTGCAATTACGATTTTTTATACCTTATGATTCTTAAGTAAATTTTATTTTCAATACTTTTTTTTCCGTATAGTAAATTAATTTTTTCTGGCTCATTCACTTTCACATTCACACAGTTTTGGGAGAGGAAAGGGAATCAATCTACAACTGTTTTTAAAGGAAAAGAACAAAAACGGTTGCATGACATAACTCTATTAAGATTTTTCTAGTGCTAATTTTATTTTAAAAAAATTTTAAGGTTCGCTAATGAAAGCTGCAACCGCACTTAATCATTTTCTAATTTTGTTGAAGATTTTTTTTTAATATTTTTTTTTAAAACGGGAAACTTGATTTTCTTGTCGCAAATTTTTTTTTTCTTGGTGCATAGTAGTACCTTGCCCTACAATGGTTTTACCAGTTTACTTAAATATTTGTTTTTCTGAATTAAAATATAATTTCATTTTGAACCTTTGCGTTTTAACAACCTATTATCATTTCTTTTAATTTTTTTTCTCCCTACTCCAAACTACCTATTAGGGTAGAGTAATATTTTGAAAATTTTAGTGAGCCATTAATTAATTTTTTTTATTATTGGGCTACTGTAGTCAACACCAAAAAAATTATTTTTTAATTTTTTTGTGACACCTTTTTGTACGATCCTAGGGTCTTTTTGACCATGGTTTGCATCAATTTAGTTTAAATTTTGGAAATTTAATTTTAACGATTATTAGAGAGTTGCAGTCCTACCAAGACGTTATTTCTGTAAATTTTTAAATACCACCGGTAATTTTTTTTTAATTTTTTTTTAAATTACACAACAACATCCTTACTAATCTAATTTAGCATAATTTTATCTAGCGGATTTTTTTTTAATTGAGCATATTTTACGATTTGTATAACATGAACATCTGTTCCGATGTTTATTGCGATCACTTATATATTAAGGGATGATGTTGCCTTAAGCAATGCTTGATTCGTGTAATCTCAGGATAGGTAAGCAGGTTAAAGTGGGTTTTGATTTATTCTTTTTAGAAAAATCATTGTATACGGCGATTTGGGTTTTTTTTGAGGAGTTTATTTGTGGAGCCGTTCTGCAATAGCAGGAGTATACCCTAGCATTAACTGTGTACAACAGCTTTGGGATTTTTGTTATAGGTAGTTTGTTGTACGTTTCATTTAGAGATAAATTTACCTATTCGGTTGCTGAGGTAAACATACATAACTTAACTTTAATTTTAATCCAGTTCAGCTAGGATAAGCGCAATTATTTTTTTTTTGGTTTTACTCACGCAGGAGTGGAACATAAGACCTAAACACTGTCAAAGCTCTTGTCTCTCTTTTATTTTTTTAAATTTTTTTTGGCTACTTGTTAATTCTAATTTAGGATTTAAGTAGTTATTTCTCTCTGCAAGGTTGGACGTCATAGTTGGTTGTACAAATACTTAATATAAACTATGATTACATTTTTAAATGCAAATAAATTTTATTTTCTTACTGCTCCGGTTTTCTTCGGTTTTGTGCGCGTCTGCCCTTATTTAAGTTGTATATTTTCTATAGTTGTGAGAAAATTTATAGTGATTTTCACTAGTGAATTGAAAGTGAACTTTGTGTTTGTTATTGCGTGGTTTAGTTTTTATAATTGGGAGGTATAATTAAGAGTTTTAATTAAAGTTTAAAGGTTATATATAAAAGGCACCATGGCTATTTCTTTGAGTCGGTTGTCTGACATAAGGTACTTAGTCAAGGAAGAGTTAATCTACGAATTAACAAGGAGAGGCATAGCCATTGGATCGGTGGAAGAAATGAAGCAACAGCTCATGCTGATTAAGCAAAGAGAAAAGACTGATGCAAGTATGAGATACCCTCCGTATCCCTTTAAATTTGGCAAGGTTGCTTTTAGCTGCATGAAGAAGCTAGATAGTCTGGTACCGCTGGTAGAGAAGTTCTCTGGTACGAGCAAAGGGGGAGAGTTTAGAAAAATCGCTGTAAGGTTGGAACACGTGCTAGCCAGGATAAATAACATGAATCCGTCAAACTTTGAAGAAAGTCAAACATAAGGCATACTGGTTGCGGAAACCTTGAGTCTGATTGGGAGGTTGCAGAGCCAAGCAACAGATTTATTAAGAGTTGGCGTGACCTCAGATGATGATGAAGCATCTGAAACCCAATCAACGAGTCGAAGCTCAGACCACTCGACAAATGTCGGCAACACACCTAACCAGTCTCATTTCCCGCAACCACAGCTCTTGAGCACACAGAATACAGCTCAACAGCCTACAAACCAACCGTCACACAGTAGGGCAGAAGCACAAAAAGGTGAGATAAAGTCCCACAGTGCAATGGATGTATTCCTTTGTAGTCAGGAATATTTAAAATGAATTACTTAGTGATCCAAAATAAAAAAAATTGACCCCGAGCTGTTAGTCGAGGTATAAGTGGTCGAATAAGCTTCAAAATATTTCCTAAAATACTGTGTACGACGGCAATGTTTACAAAATATTATATTATGTTGTCAACCCTACAGAAACGGAAAGGCCAAGTTTGCCCCCTCCCCAATAACTAATCGTCCCCCTGAAAAATGAAAACACCTAAACCCCCCCAAAAAAACTTGACAGAACCGACATTGAATTTTTACATACATTTTTTCTGTCTGCCTTTCGCCATTTTTAAAACGACTTGACAGAAGCTTTCAGTGGCATATAGAAGAGGGGGCCTGGGGGCCCGGGCACCCCCTGAAGCTAAGATTTTTCTAGATATTTTCCACATATTTCATGAATACAAACATAAAACAGCATAAAATACGGCCTCATGGGGTCTCGCTCCCCCCCCCCAAACTGTCTCGCCCCCCCCTCCCCCAAACTGTCTCAGGCCCACCCCGAGACATTTTTCTATATACGCCACTGGAAGCTTTCTTTGTTTATAAATAATCATGTTTATATATCATACTAAACAGAACAAAAAATTATTTAACTATATTAATAAATCAAATAATAAGTTAAAAAAAAGATCAGTCTGAAAGTGTAAAATTAACGTATAAACCTCGTTATAAAAGAATATTTTTATCCTTTAACAAATTGTAGCTTTCGCTACGCTCGTGCTAAAAACTTTTTACCTTGAAATAAAAAGTGTCACTTTTATCCCTTGGTATATATTATAAGAACAGGGCCCTCTTTAGTCCTTATTTTAGCGATAAAACTCTCACTTTTTATCCTTAAAATTAAAAAAAAAGGCTCTATCACACATTATGTTTTTAGTAAAGTAGCTGAAAACATTATAATTATAATTTAATTTTAGGGCAGAAAAATCCAAAAGTTTAAAAAATATCTCCTAAAATTCGTAATTAGTGTCTTGTTAGCTATTGGCCAATTATATACCTCGCTACGCTCAGGCTACAAACTTTTTGCCTCGGGATAAGGTGTGACTTTTATTCCTTAATATATATTGAGTATAATAATAGTATGTGTAGATGTATATGTATTTAGTACGTTATATTTTAAATATCTATACTACAATTTAAACACACATTTCGCTAAGTTTGGAGAAAAATGTTAATATTTAAAAATTAATTCCGGCCTTAGTAGCAAAAGGTAGCAGCTAAATGTGGCATCATTTTAAAAAGGAAGGTTCAATAAAATATAACATGTGAAAACTCGCCCGCGACAGCGGGCGACAAGTTACTTTGTGTCCACGTATATTTTTAAAATTAAAGAAAATAAATTTTTTTAAAAAGATTTTACAAAAATGGCAGTTTGAAGAAAAACAACTAAAAATTTTGCATTTTTTCTATACGAGAATAATGTACCCACCATAGTGATTATCTGACATTATTAAAATTATTTTAACCAAACTTGATCAACATTAAAAATTGTGGCAAAGTTGATTCATTTGTGTTCTTAAAACAACTACGCAACGCCAGTTTTCAAAACACCCTAACTTTGACAAGGTGTTTTATTCATTTGTTTGACGTTTGACTATCCGAAGCTAACTTGTTATGGTAAAGCGATTATTAATAAATAGTTTTCAGTAAAAATATCTCCCATATTAGATAACTGAGTTCGTCGTATCCGAGCACTAAATTGCATGTTTTCTTGATTTTGCCCCTCTGTGCGTCGGTCATTCCTCCAGTGCAAATGCAATTGCTAAGGAACCCAACTCAAGCACGACTACAAGCACCACCCCCAATACTGATTCAGAATGACGGTACAGCTTTTCATTATCAACAACCGTCTACCGTTCCTTTGAGTTTAGCTGCCCTCCAAAGTAGCATTGCACCGATTGCTCAGTCACGACCATTTTCATGTTCGTCGCCAGTACCAATGTCAAGTGATCCTGGTACTTCATATCACGTTGCACCTGTACCTCCGCATAAATGGAACTTAAAGTTTACAGGCGAGAGGGGAACGATCTCCGTCACTGCATTTTTTGAGAGAGTGGACGAGTTAAGTCAGGCGAGAGGAGTTAGCAAAAAGGTTCTACTGAACTCAGGCATTGTTTTTTTTGAAAAGTCAACCTATACTTTTTATAAAGATGTTCGTAGAGAAGTCCATACATGGAAACAACTGGAACAGAGGTTCATGGCAGAATATCTTCCTTCTTCATATGGCGAGAAGCTATTGAAGGAATTTCAAAAACGTAAACAACGCCCTGGAGAGTCTATAGGGACCTATATTGCTGTCATGAAGACATATTTCCAAACACTTCCTGTTTCTGAAGAGGCGAAATTAGCTATCGTCTTCAGAAATATCGCGGACATCTATAAGAATGGGTTGATTGCTACTGAGGTTAATAGCTTATCACATTTAAAAAATTTGTGTCGTAGAATAGACCAGAGATATGGTTTAGAGGAGGAGAATGTTACACCTAGGAAAAACCAATCTATTGAACCTGACTTAGCCTACGTTGACGTAGAGAGCGACAATGACGATTTTTCAACAGGGATCGATACAATTCAAATATCAGGTACCGGGACATCGAACCAACAGAATTTAAATCATCCTGCTAATAGATTCGACAGAAATGGGCAGCAGCCAGCAAGCAGTTTCTCTGCTAGAGCTGATAGAGAGAGACAACAACCAGCTCGTGGTCAGTCTAGCGTAAATGACAGGGATGTACAACCACCACAGGGTGTTAGGTCTGGTAGGGCGAATAGGGACGTTGTTTGCTACAGATGCAATCAAACAGGACACATGGCGGTCGGGTGTGCAGTACCTAGAGGCAAGCGGTGTTATTCGTGTGGACAAGCAGGGGTAACAGTAAGAGAATGTCGTAATTGTAATCGTCAGGGAAACGGACCCAGGCGCTCGTAGGCGGTCGACCTTCGAGTCAGCCTGAACAAGCATCGACCGATAGGCTAACGAACGTCTTAGATTATGTGATAAGTCATGCTCGTAAAGATGAGAGACCTTATTTAGAAGTGGATGTGCTCGGAAATAAGTTATTAGGTTTGTTGGATTCCGGGGCTTCACGTACCTTTTTAGGGAATCATGGTTGGTCAATCATCGAGAGGTTTGGTTTTTCACTTGATACGACGAAGAAGACGAGTTGTATTGTGGCAAATGGTCAAAGCGCGATTTGTATTGGGACAGTCCTATGCGAGTTCAGGATAAATTTAGGTTAATAGAGGTCGTCGTCGTTCCTGAGTTGCCGCATACTTTGATTTTGGGATTAGATTTTTGGATTTCGATGGGTATAGTACCGAACTTAAGTACTAATGAGTGGCACTTTGCCGATAATAAAGATGTGATTTGTTCTTTAGAAACATCAGACCAACAAACAACTCTTACACCTTATGAATCAGAACGACTAGAGGAATTGGTCGATAAATATAAGACTATTATGGGTGACTCACTGGGATGTACAGACAGAGTAGAACATTGGCAACAACAGATGCAGCACCGATAAGACAACGTTCATATAAGGTCTCACCGGTCATTCAGAAACTTATTGATGACGAAATGCTGAAACTTGATGTTCTAGAACGGAGTAGTAGTTCATGGGCTTCACCAGTGGTAATGGTACAAAAGAAAAGAAATATCGCTTCTGCGTAGACCACCGCAAATTGAACTCAGTGACGGCGCGTGATGGTTATCCTTTACCACTCGTATCCGAGACTCTTGACAAGTTGAAAGATGCGAAACGATTTAGACCCCTACGTGTACGTATATCTCGATGACCTCGTAATTGTCACACAGAGCTTTTTTGAACATCTTAGAATTCTTGAGGAAGTCCTACGAAGATTGCAGAATGCAAAGATAACGGTAAGTTGGGAGAAATGCCAACTGTGTAGGCCAGAAAAGACTTATTTAGGATTTGTAGTGGACCGTCGAGGCATCCGAGTTGACCCTAATAAAATTAGAGCCATGTTAGAGCTCCAGAGGCCAAGAACTGTCAGAGAAGTTCGTAGAGTTGTAGGTACAATTTCCTGGTATAGACGTTTCATAGAGAATTTTTCAGCGATAATAGCTCCAATTACAGCTCTAACTAAGAAAAATCAAAGGTTCGATTGGACTCCAGACTGCGAAAACGCATTTATTAAGATTAAGGAACTTCTAGTGACTGCACCGATTCTTACATGTCCAGATTATACCAAAGAATTTGTCATTCAAACAGACGCATCAGGATATGGAATAGAAGCATGTTTAACTCAACCTTATCCTGAAGGAGACAAAGTCATATGCTATTTGAGTCGATCTTTGACTAAGCAAGAACGTGTTTACACGACCACCGAGCGAGAATGTTTGGCATTGGTTTGGGCGATAGAGAAGCTTCGGCCTTATATTGAGGGGATCTCATTTAAGTGGTGACTTGCTCGTTGGTCTGTAAAACTGCAGTAATATGATTTTGAAGTAATCCATCGGAAAGGGAAAGATTTAGTTGTCCCAGACATGTTATAACGCGCAGTACCTATGATTGATACAATTTCGCAGCCCAGAGACGCTTCAACAGCAATTATAGATCGATGGTACCAAAAGATGGTAAAGAGGGTCGTAGAATCACCGTTAAAATTTATGAATTGGAGATACACTGATAATAAGTTGTATAAATATGTCAAACAAGAATACCCTCAACTTTCACCATCTAACGAATATTGGAAAGAGGTAGTCCCCAAAGATCATAGGCGTAGAATTATTGGAGAGGCTCACGATTCTCCTACCGCAGGACATATGGGTGTGTATAAAACCTTCCACAGCCTGGCAGAAAAATATTATTGGCCAAAAATACGCCAGGACGTGGCAACTTTTGTAAAGAAATGCTTTGTCTGTGCTGCGCATAAAGGTGATACCCAAGGTGTATCTGATCAGATGATATCTCACCCAAAACCAACTCGTCCTTGGGAAATCATATCAACAGATTTATGTGGACCTTTACCTCGTTCGACAAAGGGTAATTGCTGGATTCTCGTCGTTACGGACTATTTAAGTAAGTTTTCCTTAGTTTTTCCAATGCGAACAGCCCCTACTCAAGCTGTTGTCAAGCATCTTGAGGAGCAAGTATTTATGGTCTTCGGAGTACCCTGTTTGATACTTTGTGATAATAATAATCCTCAGTACAAAAGTAATGAGTTTAAGCGTTTTGCTGAGAGTTATCAGGTTAAAATTCAGTATAATCCGTATTATCACCCCAGAGCGAATCCAACAGAAAGGACGAATCGTACGTTAAAAACCATGTTATGTTGTTATGTGAAGGACAATCACAGAAAGTGGGACGAACAAATACATAAACTTGCCTACGCGATTCGTACTGCAACCCATGAGACAACCAGGATGTCTCCTTTCTTTGTTAATTTTGGTAGGAATATGTGTCTGTCAGGAAAAGATTACTCCAACCCAGTTTTGTTATCTGAAGAGAATGGTGTACAATCTGCAGCTGAAAGTAAGAACGAAGGTTTCCGGAAGCTCTATGCTGATGTTAAGAGAACCGAACCGAACCGAACCGAACCGAACCGAACCGAACCGAACCGAACCGAACTGAACCGAACCGAACCGAACCGAACCCTAATAAAATTAGAGCCATGTTAGAGCTCCAGAGGCCAAGAACTGTCAGAGAAGTTCGTAGAGTTGTAGGTACAATTTCCTGGTATAGACGTTTCATAGAGAATTTTTCAGCGATAATAGCTCCAATTACAGCTCTAACTAAGAAAAATCAAAGGTTCGATAGGACTCCAGACTGCGAAAACGCATTTATTAAGATTAAGGAACTTCTAGTGACTGCACCGATTCTTACATGTCCAGATTATACCAAAGAATTTGTCATTCAAACAGACGCATCAGGATATGGAATAGAAGCATGTTTAACTCAACCTTATCCTGAAGGAGACAAAGTCATATGCTATTTGAGTCGATCTTTGACTAAGCAAGAACGTGTTTACACGACCACCGAGCGAGAATGTTTGGCATTGGTTTGGGCGATAGAGAAGCTTCGGCCTTATATTGAGGGGATCTCATTTAAGTGGTGACTTGCTCGTTGGTCTGTAAAACTGCAGTAATATGATTTTGAAGTAATCCATCGGAAAGGGAAAGATTTAGTTGTCCCAGACATGTTATAACGCGCAGTACCTATGATTGATACAATTTCGCAGCCCAGAGACGCTTCAACAGCAATTATAGATCGATGGTACCAAAAGATGGTATAGAGGGTCGTAGAATCACCGTTAAAATTTATGAATTGGAGATACACTGATAATAAGTTGTATAAATATGTCAAACAAGAATACCCTCAACTTTCACCATCTAACGAATATTGGAAAGAGGTAGTCCCCAAAGATCATAGGCGTAGAATTATTGGAGAGGCTCACGATTCTCCTACCGCAGGACATATGGGTGTGTATAAAACCTTCCACAGCCTGGCAGAAAAATATTATTGGCCAAAAATACGCCAGGACGTGGCAACTTTTGTAAAGAAATGCTTTGTCTGTGCTGCGCATAAAGGTGATACCCAAGGTGTATCTGATCAGATGATATCTCACCCAAAACCAACTCGTCCTTGGGAAATCATATCAACAGATTTATGTGGACCTTTACCTCGTTCGACAAAGGGTAATTGCTGGATTCTCGTCGTTACGGACTATTTAAGTAAGTTTTCCTTAGTTTTTCCAATGCGAACAGCCCCTACTCAAGCTGTTGTCAAGCATCTTGAGGAGCAAGTATTTATGGTCTTCGGAGTACCCTGTTTGATACTTTGTGATAATAATAATCCTCAGTACAAAAGTAATGAGTTTAAGCGTTTTGCTGAGAGTTATCAGGTTAAAATTCAGTATAATCCGTATTATCACCCCAGAGCGAATCCAACAGAAAGGACGAATCGTACGTTAAAAACCATGTTATGTTGTTATGTGAAGGACAATCACAGAAAGTGGGACGAACAAATACATAAACTTGCCTACGCGATTCGTACTGCAACCCATGAGACAACCAGGATGTCTCCTTTCTTTGTTAATTTTGGTAGGAATATGTGTCTGTCAGGAAAAGATTACTCCAACCCAGTTTTGTTATCTGAAGAGAATGGTGTACAATCTGCAGCTGAAAGTAAGAACGAAGGTTTCCGGAAGCTCTATGCTGATGTTAAGAGAACCGAACCGAACCGAACCGAACCGAACCGAACCGAACCGAACCGAACTGAACCGAACCGAACCGAACCGAACCCTAATAAAATTAGAGCCATGTTAGAGCTCCAGAGGCCAAGAACTGTCAGAGAAGTTCGTAGAGTTGTAGGTACAATTTCCTGGTATAGACGTTTCATAGAGAATTTTTCAGCGATAATAGCTCCAATTACAGCTCTAACTAAGAAAAATCAAAGGTTCGATTGGACTCCAGACTGCGAAAACGCATTTATTAAGATTAAGGAACTTCTAGTGACTGCACCGATTCTTACATGTCCAGATTATACCAAAGAATTTGTCATTCAAACAGACGCATCAGGATATGGAATAGAAGCATGTTTAACTCAACCTTATCCTGAAGGAGACAAAGTCATATGCTATTTGAGTCGATCTTTGACTAAGCAAGAACGTGTTTACACGACCACCGAGCGAGAATGTTTGGCATTGGTTTGGGCGATAGAGAAGCTTCGGCCTTATATTGAGGGGATCTCATTTAAGTGGTGACTTGCTCGTTGGTCTGTAAAACTGCAGTAATATGATTTTGAAGTAATCCATCGGAAAGGGAAAGATTTAGTTGTCCCAGACATGTTATAACGCGCAGTACCTATGATTGATACAATTTCGCAGCCCAGAGACGCTTCAACAGCAATTATAGATCGATGGTACCAAAAGATGGTAAAGAGGGTCGTAGAATCACCGTTAAAATTTATGAATTGGAGATACACTGATAATAAGTTGTATAAATATGTCAAACAAGAATACCCTCAACTTTCACCATCTAACGAATATTGGAAAGAGGTAGTCCCCAAAGATCATAGGCGTAGAATTATTGGAGAGGCTCACGATTCTCCTACCGCAGGACATATGGGTGTGTATAAAACCTTCCACAGCCTGGCAGAAAAATATTATTGGCCAAAAATACGCCAGGACGTGGCAACTTTTGTAAAGAAATGCTTTGTCTGTGCTGCGCATAAAGGTGATACCCAAGGTGTATCTGATCAGATGATATCTCACCCAAAACCAACTCGTCCTTGGGAAATCATATCAACAGATTTATGTGGACCTTTACCTCGTTCGACAAAGGGTAATTGCTGGATTCTCGTCGTTACGGACTATTTAAGTAAGTTTTCCTTAGTTTTTCCAATGCGAACAGCCCCTACTCAAGCTGTTGTCAAGCATCTTGAGGAGCAAGTATTTATGGTCTTCGGAGTACCCTGTTTGATACTTTGTGATAATAATAATCCTCAGTACAAAAGTAATGAGTTTAAGCGTTTTGCTGAGAGTTATCAGGTTAAAATTCAGTATAATCCGTATTATCACCCCAGAGCGAATCCAACAGAAAGGACGAATCGTACGTTAAAAACCATGTTATGTTGTTATGTGAAGGACAATCACAGAAAGTGGGACGAACAAATACATAAACTTGCCTACGCGATTCGTACTGCAACCCATGAGACAACCAGGATGTCTCCTTTCTTTGTTAATTTTGGTTGGTAGGAATATGTGTCTGTCAGGAAAAGATTACTCCAACCCAGTTTTGTTATCTGAAGAGAATGGTGTACAATCTGCAGCTGAAAGTAAGAACGAAGGTTTCCGGAAGCTCTATGCTGATGTTAAGAGAAGGCTAGAAGTGGCGGGAGAGAAAAACGTAATTCAGTATAATTTGCGTACAAGGGTACCCAACTTTCCTGTGGGTCAGCGTGTTTGGAAGAAGAATTATGTGTTGTCAGATGCTGCGAAGTTTTTCTCGAAGAAGTTAGCACCGAAATTCGTTGGTCCTTATGTGATTCATTCAGGAGAAATTTTATTCCTTAATTTCTCCTTGGATATTTGAGCTTCAGGAACCATCGGGTAAAGTACTACCAGGGAGCTGGCATGCCAAAGACCTTAAGTCGGCAGCGGACCTCTCCGATTAGCCTTTTTAGGTTAATCGTCTTGAAGTTGGGGGGGATTATGTAACGTGTCATTTTTACGTTTAAGACACACGTTACATATTTGTTTTATTTCTGTAAATAACCAAAACTATCCGACTCGTTTTTCTATACACACATTAAGGGTAATTTATAGAGCTAGGTTTTGAGGTTATATACTGTCCAAAAAAGTTACCTTATAGAAGAGGTATTCCATCATATTGTTGTGGGCACTGCGCACTTCGTATTGTTTAGGCATCGTAATTGGAATTTGAGATCACAGGTTCGGGAAAAATCACATAAAAACTTTTTATTGTTTTGTTTATCTTTAAAGTTTCGTAATTTTTTTGACGTTCATGAAGATAAACAACTGTTCTGCTGGGGCATGGCGGCATTGCCGCATCACAAATGGTTTCAGTAACAGCATTTCAAGGATATTAGGACAATGATTTCTCGTCCGAACCTCTTTTTCTTCACGGATTAGCTAGTTTTTGTAGCACGAAAACATATTTAGGTCCACGGTTTGACCAGGAACAATCGAGGCTCCGCCCACTGTGATATCTTTATTACTTTGATAAGGAGAAGATAAAATAAATACCAGTTATGCACTAAAATCCAAGACTAAAAGAATAAACAAAATCGTATTTTTATATTACATAAATTAATATATAATCATAGTTAAATAAAGTTAATATCTAGCTCAGTTAGTCGGATTGAAGGGTTATGTAGGGCTAGCTAGTGGTGAGCAAACTTAACATCTGAACACTCTTTTGCCGGGCTTAAGCAGTAGTTCAATGTGTATTTTTAGGTTCAAGTTCAGAAACAACTTTATTAATGTAAAAATGTTTTACAAAAATGGCGTCAAACTATATGAATCTTAGAGAAAACATATATAAAGAGCGAAGGAAACTTTTGACTAAAACTATAACTAAAATACAACTAAATTCTACACTTAGTATGGCTTTACTCATATGGGAGTTGGTTGAGTGTTCGAATATTCCTGGGTTTGATGCATGCTCTGATCTCCAGTAATTGATTTTACAGTTGATGGTTTCAATGCTAAGCTTCTTATAGTCTAACTGGTTATTTTCCTCCTACTTGCTATGTTGGCAGGGGCCCGGTTGACATTTGTTCGGTCTATGAGTGCATCTCGAAAATCCTCGTTTATAAAAATGATCCGTAGAAATGGATCTGACAACACCTCAATGCTCGTAGGACATTTTCAATATTCCCTTGCTTGATTGATGCTGCCCCCTATAGACCTGTATCGAAGTAGTAGAGTTTGGTCAGGCTGGCAAACTTAAATCGGCAGAATTTTTGGTTTGCGAGTTTTTTATAAATGGGTTTGCATCCTTATTTGAATTTAACTGGGAAAATTTGGTTGGTACTGTGTACTGTCCCCACCAAATTAAAGAACTATTTCCGACGTCTTCCTTGACAAAGTGTCATTTCTTTCTTTTCTCTTTTTCAAAAGAAACTGGCTGGGTCGACGGCAAGTCTCTGGGATCGTCATTGTTTTTGTTACTGGCACTGCAGTGGTTGCAGGTTCTGTCCCAGAGACTGTGAAGAGTGAGTCCGTCATGTTAGGCGTAATCTAAGTGACGGCTCACATCCTCTGAGGAGGGATTCTAGGCGACCTGCGCCATTTCTACGGAAAAGAAATTGGTAAGTTCGATTTTATTTTTTATTTTTTTTATTATTTGAGGATTCTTCAAGATAATATTTGCCTCCCAAATTGTAATTATTTTTCGTGTGAAATGTAATTTTTCTACAACAGACGTGTGGAATTTTTGGAGTTTTTTTATTTTTTTTAAACCACGTTTTGGATAAAAACTATATATTGTTTTTCTCCTTTGGTTACAGCACCGTCCATTCCATCGACGGGACAGTTGTGCTGGTGGAACAAGGTTGTAGCATTGTAACCCTGGGAAAGGTATGTTAGGGTTATTTTAGTTCATCTGTTGAAATCTGCTTTATTTTATTGAGTCGACATGGGGTTCTTGATTTAAGTTACTCGGTGTAGGGGAACCTCGTGCAAAACCGACGAATTCCAGGAAACTGAAATATTTCATTTTCCACAGGGTTTTTCCGCTCGGGCAAGAACCCAGAACATTTTTGAGACCATGTGCTGCCCTAGCGTCATGTGCTAGATAATCAGCAGGGGAGGCGCGAGCAGGACAGGGACCCGGAGTTGCAGGGAAGATGTTTGAAAGCTTCCAGGTTTACACAATAACACATTTTTATTTAACCACAAAATAATCAAGGACCAAGTTAGGAGCAAGGATATTTTAGATATAATTTTTTTTCCATTTATAATTTTCACCATATAATTTCAATATTGCTTGTAAACGCAATGACGTCATAACCACAATTTTGCGGCGTATTTACTATTTAAGATAATTTTCCGGCCAAATTTAAAGTGCCTTGCTATTTTGGCCCGAACTTGTTTAATTTGTTTTTTAAAAGCATATTTCATGTTTCCAATATTTTTTTCAGTTTTACACCTAAAATAAACAAGATGAACTAATTTTTGTGTTATTTGTACAGTCCAACGAACCAACTTTGCAGAGACAAAAGAGAGATAGAGTTTTTTTTTTAGTGTTTTATGGTACGGTTTTACCTCATGTGATGGATCTCGGACTGGGTTGCCGTCTGTCTCATTCTACCCAACGTAGAATGATGACAGCAGATATTTGGTCCAGATCTCCCCTATGACGGAATGATTTTGGAAGTGTATTTTTTTTTACAATCATTTATATAATGGAGTCTTACACTACTGACTCAAATGTAGGTACACTGTGACCTGTTGGAGATTCTACCTGTAAGTCCATCGTAAAGTGCTTCTAGTTTTGTCATCTTAATTCAATCTTTTAAAATTATTTTGTCAATGAGTCAATTTCTTTTTGGTTTTTCTTAATTACACAAATACTCTGGAAGCCTCGAAAGTAGGTAGAGTTTCATTGTTTGGCTACAACGTTTGAGTTGAACTGTATTTTAATTAAGATCTTCTTTGTAAAACATTGGTATTAAAACACTGTGGCGCACTTAAAATTTTCTTATTTCTGAACCCCCCTTCTCCACTGTATAAAAGTTACCGGGCATATCAATGTTTTACCTAGCTTCCAGACATTTGTTTAATTACTCAGTAATTTTTTTTGTGTCACAAATTGGCACAGCGTTATTGTTCTATTTACAGTGTCACAAAATGGCGGCAACGTCTTTTAGATTGCCACAACCTAAGGTTTCAGTTTTTTAATGTTTCTTTGACTATCATCTTTGAGTTCTTATTCAAAGATTTATTAGCAGACACTAAATCATTGTGCTTTTTAATAAAATTATTTAAAAAAACTACATGCCCTTAAACTAATTTTTTCAAGCTTTGACAATAGTTTTTCTCCACAAAAACACTCGCTAGAGTTATCTGAAGAAAAATTTTCAATATAAAACATTTCACAATAATTTATTAAAAAGAAACAAGTGATTTTGTAAATAAGTGAGATGGTTTTCCCATTCAATGAACTGAATGTAGTGGTCGTCAATAATTTTTTGAAAAATTACCCAGCACAAAGTTTAATATCTATTTCAATAAAGTGTAAGTTAACTACCAACTCATGTTCTTTTAAAAGCTGTATATTACTTTTTAAATATTTCACACTACCAGAGAGATTACTATCTGTTACCAATATTTTACAAATCAGTTTTTTAATATTGCGAGGGTGCGGAAGACATATTACCTTAGAATTGTAAATTGACGTGTATGCACTGAATAACTGGATAAACAAAGATGAAGCCAACATTAAAGTATATCCACCATATCTTCGATTCTCAGGTTACCTTTTCAAGAGACCTAATTGTTCAATAAGAAATGACAACTGAACACATTTTTCACTCTCATTATCGAAAAAGTCACTAAGGATGTCTATTACTTGATCAATCTTATCCAAGATCTTATCTTTTACCACTTCTTTCCCGTTTGCAACATATTAGGTTTCAGTTTTATAGTTGGACCGACAAGGAACAACACTAATTACACGTTCGCGGCATTGTTTATCTTATAGGTATTTTTTTATAATTTACTCATTAGCCATTAATTATTTTAACGCAGCTCACTACAGTCTTTTTCATTTTATTCACATAAAATTCGTGCCCGAATTAAAAAAAAATCGACGTAAAAAAACATACCAAAACTGAACACACACATGATTTATAATGACAGCGGGCCGTGAGGCGTTTTTTTTGTGGGACTCCTACGGTCACGTGATATTTCCGCGCTTGGGCCGGTCTTTCTCGTGGGCTGCGATCTATGCTCGCCCTGTCCCACATAGGCGGGTTTTAAGACAAAGCTGGCCATAACCCCTAAACATTAAAAAGCCCTGATTAATTGTAAAATTGCTATTAGTGCAATCACTGATGATCGTGCTAGGCCGTGACACATTACACGCCTAATTTGAAAAACAATGCCATAGTAATGACAGATGAAACTTCCATTTAATTTTTTATGTTATTTGCGTTAGTTAAATTTACAAAAGTTGATGATTAAAAAGCCCTTTTAAAACTTGCGCCTATTACCAAAAATAATTTTTTTGAACATGGATTTTGAATCTGGAGGTCTCTAGCTATTTATTGGTAATATTTTAAACCGGTTTAAAGGAAACGTTCCAGAAAACTTTTTAAATTTTCATTTTCTGAAATAGAACTTGACTAAATGTTTCAACTTCATCCAACTTTATTGACATTTTTGGTCCTATTAAGTGCATGCATATGTTTTCTAAGTAACAAAGTCAGTTCAGCTGCGGCGTTATGCGCATCAAGTAAAAAAGTTAAAATTTCTTTTTGTGTATACAGGGTGTCTCTAAAAGGTCTGTACAAAATCTTAACACATATTCCTGAGGTCACAATAAGTCGATTTAATGCAAATTACAACTTTAAAAATTATTATAATATTTAAAACTTGAAGATCTTTTATTATTTGTGAACTGTTTTAATATTTTTGGAAAACTATAAATAAATTGTGTTTAACACCTTTTATGATTCACGTCTATCGTATTTATCCTAAGAGCAGTAGGTGGTATTATTGGTAGGTCGCGTTGCGTCGTAGGCCTAGAGTTAGATATTTTTTCTTTCCTTAGCTCTAAATGTACTATTTTTGCAACTTCACCACCGTGTAATATTGCAATACTTTAATCAAGGTTTTCTGCAATTTAGTTGAAATTTTGGGGGTGTACAGGCAAAACAAACTCAGTATTTGGATTCAGTGCATCGAGATGTAGAGACTGTTTTATTTGCCGGAGTTGTTATTGTTTAAGTTAAGTTAGTTTTTCCTCTGTGCGCTTTTGTCCAAATGTACTTTTTTTCACAGGCGATTTTGTCCTTGCGTCCTTTTCTGATAATATATTTTGTTTTAGCCTTTAACTTATCTCTAGTAGCTAGCCACCTTTATAATTTACATATATATTTTCTCGGGTTGTGGGGGGTGGTAATTACCCTCTTTATCCCCCCACCCCCGCAGAACCGCCCATGCCTATGGCTTATCGCCTTGGAACCTCAGAGTGGTTCTAATTTTGATAAGTAGGTAGTAAAGATGGCAAGAGAGAAGACCTTCAAGAATAAGTATTTTTATTATATTTGATTGTACACTTGAGGGAGATATTCATTCGCCTATTTTTCAGAGTAGTTTGTTTATTATTATTTTGGTTTCCTTTAAAACCAGCTGTTTAAAAGTCGATTTCTCCTTTAAAATCAATAGGGCATTGACACCGTTTTTTATTTTAAATTTATTGTCAACAACTCATTTATTTTTTTGGCCAATATATAAAAAATGCTGTAAATTTTTTAGTTTTTTTAGTAATTTCTTAATTTGAACATTGCTTCTGATTAAGCTGTATTTTATTTTAGAACATTTTTTGGTGGCAGTGACATTAAAAATTATGTGGCGCTTTCTTTTTTACTTCTTTGAACTGTATAAAAGTTACCGGGCATGCCCCTATCTTCCCAAGCTAGGAAAATAATACAATTACGTCTCTAAATTATTGTTTAATTACTCGTAGTCACAACTGCAGGTTTTGTTTCGTTGATTATTTCAAAGATAAGTTTACATACATATACACGAAAAAACCTCTGTTACCTTTAAAAAAACACCCTGTATGAGTAGACCATAAAATTGTTAATTACAAAACCAGATGATTTCTGTTATGCTAAATACACCTACTGAGGTCTTCATTCATGCACGTGCTATTTATAAAAGGGGCGCATCCCTTACAACAATCGTCAGTATCAGACCCGGTATGATGGGATGTCAGTTTCAAACAATGCCACCTGGTGAGTCTGTCTGCTGCACAATGGTTTCAGAACATATTGATATTCACGTCCATAAAGTTAGCAGTGCAAGGTCAGCAGTGCAAGGATTTTTCCATGCCACAATTTAAGGCTCATTTCAGGCTAATTAAATGCTCTATTCCCAAATTTAATGCTCTTGTAGTTTTAGAGATATTGCTTGCACTGCCAGCTCCCCATAGGAGTTAGCAGTGCAGCATGTTCAGAGCGATGAACTGATAAATTCTACGATACTATAATGATCTATGAATTAAAGGCTAATTAAACTTAACAGTGCAGGATGTCCGGAGCGCCAAATCCACACAATCTATAATACAATGTTGATCTACGAATTAAAGGCTAATTAAATGCTCCATTCCGGAATTACATTCTCCCCCCCTTTCTTATTTAAAAAAAAATCAAAATCTGTACTGCTAACTTTACGCATGGCAATTTAGGGCCACTAATGGCGAAACATATGAATTTCAGGTGGAACCAACCTCTTCATATTAAAGGCTAATTAAATGCTCCATTCTGGAATTAAATGCTTTCTCTCCTTTTTTGAATTTTAAAAAAATCAAAAGCTGCACTGCTAACTTTACGCATGGCGATTTAGGGCCCCCTGATGGCGAAACGTATGAATTTGAGGTGGAACCAACCTCTTCATATTAAAGGCTAATTAAATGCTCCATTCTGGAATTAAATGCTTTCCCTCCTTTTGTGAATTTTTAAAAAAACAAAATCTGCACTGCTAACTTTACGCATGGCGATTTAGGGCCCCTGATGGCGAAAGATATGAATTGAAGGGGAAACCAACCTCTTCATATTAAAGGCTAATTAAATGCTCCATTCCGGAACTAAATGCTCCCCCTCCTTTTTTGATTTAAAAAAAAACTAAAATTTGCACTGCTAACTTTACGCATTGCGGTTTAGGGCCCCTGATGGCGAAACATATGAATTTGAGGTGGAACCAACCTCTTTATATTAAAGGCTAATTAAATGCTCCATTCCGGAATTAAATGCTCCCCCTCCTTTTTTGATTTTTTAAAAAACTAAAATCTGCACTGCTAACTTTACGCATTACGGTTTAGGGCCCCTGATGGCGAAACATATGAATTTGAGGTGGAACCAATCTCTTCATATTAAAGGCTAATTAAATGCTCCATTCCGGAATTAAATGCTCCCCGTCTTTTTTTGATTTAAAAAAAAAATAAAATCTGCACTGCTAACTTTACGCATTGCGGTTTAGGGTCCCTAATGATGAAACATATGAATTTGAGGTGAAACCAACCTCTTCATATTAAAGGCTAATTAAATGCTCCATTCCGGAATTAAATGTTCCCCCTCCTTTTTTGATTTTTAAAAAAACTAAAATCTGCACTGCTAACTTTACGCATTACGGTTTAGGGCCCCTGATAGCGAAACATAAGAATTTGAGGTGGAACCAACCTCTTCATATTAAAGGCTAATTAAATGCTCCATTCATTAAATGCTGGCCGTCTTTTTTTGATTTTTTAAAAAACTAAAATCTGCACTGCTAACTTTACGCGTTGCGGTTTAGGGCCCCTGATGGCGAAACATATGAATTTGAGGTGGAACCAACCTCTTCATATTAAAGGCTAATTAAATGCTCCATTCCGGAACTAAATGCTCCCCCTCCTTTTTTGATTTTTAAAAAAACTAAAATCTGCACTGCTAACTTTACGCATTACGGTTTAGGGCCCCTGATGGCGAAACATATGAATTTGATGTGGAACCAACCTCTTCATATTAAAGGCTAATTAAATGCTCCATTCCGGAATTAAATTTTTTTGATTTTTTAAAAAACTAAAATTTGCACTGCTAACTTTACGCATTGCGGTTTAGGGCCCCTGATGATGAAACATATGAATTTGAGGTGAAACTAACCTCTTCATATTAAAGGCTAATTAAATGCTCCATTCCGGAATTAAATGCTTTCCCTCCTTTTTTGAATTTTAAAAAAAACATAATCTGCACTGCTAACTTTACGCATTGCGGTTTAGGGCCCCTGATGGCGAAACATATGAATTTGAGGTGGAACCAACCTCTTCCTATTAAAGGCTAATTAAATGCTCCATTCCGGAATTAAATGCTCCCCGTGTTTTTTTGATTTTTAAAAAAATTATAAAATCGTGGATGGTGTACCCTAGCCTTGTGGTATACCGCTTGGACAAATAGAAAAAAAGTGAAAACGTACGTATAAACTATAACTTTGCGACTTTTGGTTGCGGCGTTGGCTGTCTAACAAGCCAATCGATTTTTTCAATCCAATGATCTATATGCAATCTTTGAAAAGTTTCAACAGATTAGTTGTTTCTGGTTTGATTTCAGGTTTTTCAAATGAAGTGACAAAATCATCCCTTTCGGACTCATAATCGAACCTCTTGGGAACGAATGATAAGTATTGCAGGAGCAGGAAAACGCAATATAACACAACTTGGTTACAATTTTAATATACAATACAATATTTTGTATATATTTTTGTTTGTTACAGTATTATTAACGCTAACTGCCAAAGTTTAATATATTTTTTAGTATTTTTAATAATTAATTATTTTTTTTTTCTTCTATCAAACATGCATCGAGCATTAAATTAGCCTTTAATATGAAGAAGCTGGTTCCACCTTCAATTCATATGTTTCGCCATCAGGGGCCCTAAATCGCCATGCGTAAAGTTAGCAGTGCAGATTTTGATTTTTTAAAAATTAAAAAAAGGAGGGAAAGCATTTAATTCCAGAATGGAGCATTTAATTAGCCTTTAATATGAAGAGGTTGGTTTTACCTCAAATTCATATGTTTCGCCATCAGGGGCCCTAAACCGCAAAGCGTTAAGTTAGCAGTGCAGATTTTAGTTTTTTAAAAAATATCAAAAAAAGACAAGGAGCATTTAATTCCGGAATGGAGCATTTAATTAGCCTTTAATATGAAGAGGTTGGTTCCACCTCAAATTCATATGTTTCGCCATCAGGGGCCCTAAACCGCAATGCGTAAAGTTAGCAGTGCAGATTTTAGTTTTTTAAAAAATCAAAAAAAGAATTTAAGATTAAGAAGCATTTAATGAATGGAGCATTTAATTAGCCTTTAATATGAAGAGGTTGGTTCCACCTCAAATTCTTATGTTTCGCTATCAGGGGCCCTAAACCGTAATGCGTAAAGTTAGCAGTGCAGATTTTAGTTTTTTAAAAAATCAATAAAGGAGGGGGAGCATTTAATTCCGGAATGGAGCATTTAATTAGCCTTTAATATGAAGAGGTTGGTTTCACCTCAAATTCATATGTTTCATCATCAGGGACCCTAAACCGCAATGCGTAAAGTTAGCAGTGCAGATTTTAGTTTTTTTAAAAATCAAAAAAAGACGGGGATCATTTAATTCCGGAATGGAGCATTTAATTAGCCTTTAATATGAAGAGATTGGTTCCACCTCAAATTTATATGTTTCGCCATCAGGGGCCCTAAACCGTAATGCGTAAAGTTAGCAGTGCAGATTTTAGTTTTTTTAAAAATCAAAAAAGGAGGGGGAGCATTTAATTCCGGAATGGAGCATTTAATTAGCCTTTAATATGAAGAGGTTGGTTTCACCTCAAATTCATATGTTTCGCCATCAGGGGCCCTAAACCGTAATGCGTAAAGTTAGCAGTGCAGATCTTAGTTTTTTAAAAAATCAAAAAAGAAGGGGGAGTATTTAATTCCGGAATGGAGCATTTAATTAGCCTTTAATATGAAGAGATTGGTTCCAGCTCAAATTCATATGTTTCGCCATCAGGGGCCCTAAACCGTAATGCGTAAAGTTAGCAGTGCAGATTTTAGTTTTTTTAAAAATCAAAAAAGGAGGGGGAGCATTTAATTCCGGAATGGAGCATTTAATTAGCCTTTAATATGAAGAGGTTGGTTTCACCTCAAATTCATATGTTTCATCATCAGGGGCCCTAAACCGCAATGCGTAAAGTTAGCAGTGCAGATTTAATTTTTTTTAAAAATCAAAAAAAGACGGGAAGCATTTAATTCCGGAATGGAGCATTTAATTAGCCTTTAATATGAAGAGGTTGGTTCCACCTCAAATTCATATGTTTCGCCATCAGGGGCCCTAAACCGCAATGCGTAAAGTTAGCAGTGCAGATTTTAGTTTTTTAAAAAATCAAAAAAGGAGGGGGAGCATTTAGTTCCGGAATGGAGCATTTAATTAGCCTTTAATATTAAGAGGTTGGTTCCACCTCAAATTCATGCTTCGCCATCAGGGGCCCTAAACCGCAATGCGTAAAGTTAGCAGTGCAGATTTTAGTTTTTTCAAAAATCAAAAAAGGAGGGGGAGCATTTAATTCCGGAATGGAGCATTTAATTAGCCTTTAATATGAAGAGGTTGGTTCCACCTCAAATTCATATGTTTCGCCATCAGGGGCCCTAAACCGTAATGCGTAAAGTTAGAAGTGCAGATTTTAGTTTTTAAAAAATCAAAAAAGGAGGGGGAGCATTTAATTCCGGGATGGAGCATTTAATTAGCCTTTAATATGAAGAGGTTGGTTCCACCTCAAATTCATATGTTTCGCCATCAGGGGCCCTAAACCGCAATGCGTAAAGTTAGCAGTGCAGATTTTAGTTTTTTAAAAAATCAAAAAAAGACGGGGAGCATTTAATGAATGGAGCATTTAATAAGCCTTTAATATGAAGAGGTTGGTTCCACCTTAAATTCTTATGTTTCGCTATCAGGGGCCCTAAACCGTAATGCGTAAAGATAGCAGTGCAGATTTTAGTTTTTTAAAAAATCAAAAAAGGAGGGGGAGCATTTAATTCCGGAATGGAGCATTTAATTAGCCTTTAATATGAAGAGGTTGGTTCCACCTCAAATTCATATGTTTCGCCATCAGGGGCCCTAAACCGTAATGCGTAAAGTTAGCAGTGCAGAGTTTAGTTTTTTTAAAAATCAAAAAAGGAGGGGGAGCATTTAATTCCGGAATGGAGCATTTAATTAGCCTTTAATATGAAGAGATTGGTTCCACCTCAAATTCATATGTTTCGCCATCAGGGGCCCTAAACCGTAATGCGTAAAGTTAGCAGTGCAGATTTTAGTTTTTTTAAAAATCAAAACAGGAGGGGGAGCATTTAATTCCGGAATGGAGCATTTAATTAGCCTTTAATATGAAGAGGTTGGTTTCACCTCAAATTCATATGTTTCATCATCAGGGGCCCTAAACCGCAATACGTAAAGTTAGCAGTGCAGATTTTTTTTTTTTTTAATCAAAAAAAGACGGGGAGCATTTAGTTCCGGAATGGAGCATTTAATTAGCCTTTAATATGAAGAGGTTGGTTCCACCTCAAATTCATATGTTTCGCCATCAGGGGCCCTAAACCGCAATGCGTAAAGTTAGCAGTGCAGATTTTAGTTTTTTAAAAAATCAAAAAAGGAGGGGGAGCATTTAGTTCCGGAATGGAGCATTTAATTAGCCTTTAATATTAAGAGGTTGGTTCCACCTCAAATTCATGTTTCGCCATCAGGGGCCCTAAACCGTAATGCGTAAAGTTAGCAGTGCAGATTTTAGTTTTTTAAAAAATCAAAAAAAGAGGGGAGCATTTAATTCCGGAATGGAGCATTTAATTAAATTAGCCTTTAATATGAAGAGGTTGGTTCCACCTCAAATTCATATGTTTCGCCATCAGGGGCCCTAAACCGTAATGCGTAAAGTTAGCAGTGCAGATCTTAGTTTTTTAAAAAATCAAAAAAGGAGGGGGAGTATTTAATTCCGGAATGGAGCATTTAATTAGCCTTTAATATGAAGAGATTGGTTCCACCTCAAATTCATATGTTTCGCCATCAGGGGCCCTAAACCGTAATGCGTAAAGTTAGCAGTGCAGATTTTAGTTTTTTAAAAAATCAAAAAAGGAGGGGGAGCATTTAATTCCGGAATGGAGCATTTAATTAGCCTTTAATATGAAGAGGTTGGTTTCACCTCAAATTCATATGTTTCGCCATCAGGGGCCCTAAACCGTAATGCGTAAAGTTAGCAGTGCAGATTTTAGTTTTTTTAAAAATCAAAACAGGAGGGGGAGCATTTAATTCCGGAATGGAGCATTTAATTAGCCTTTAATATGAAGAGGTTGGTTTCACCTCAAATTCATATGTTTCATCATCAGGGGCCCTAAACCGCAATGCGTAAAGTTAGCAGTGCAGATTTTAGTTTTTAAAAAATCAAAAAAGGAGGGGGAGCATTTAGTTCCGGAATGGAGCATTTAATTAGCCTTTAATATGAAGAGGTTGGTTCCACCTCAAATTCATATGTTTCGCCATCAGGGGCCCTAAACCGCAATGCGTAAAGTTAGCAGTGCAGATTTTAGTTTTTAAAAAATCAAAAAAGGAGGGGGAGCATTTAGTTCCGGAATGGAGCATTTAATTAGCCTTTAATATTAAGAGGTTGGTTCCACCTCAAATTCATGTTTCGCCATCAGGGGCCCTAAACCGTAATGCGTAAAGTTAGCAGTGCAGATTTTAGTTTTTTAAAAAATCAAAAAAAGAGGGGAGCATTTAATTCCGGAATGGAGCATTTAATTAGCCTTTAATATGAAGAGGTTGGTTCCACCTTAAATTCATATGTTTCGCCATCAGGGGCCCTAAACCGCAATGCGTAAAGTTAGCAGTGCAGATTTTAGTTTTTTTAAAAATCAAAAAAGGAGGGGGAGCATTTAATTCCGGAATGGAGCATTTAATTAGCCTTTAATATGAAGAGGTTGGTTCCACCTTAAATTCATATGTTTCGCCATCAGGGGCCCTAAACCGTAATGCGTAAAGTTAGCAGTGCAGATTTTAGTTTTTTTTTAAATCAAAAAAGGAGGGGGAGCATTTAATTCCGGAATGGAGCATTTAATTAGCCTTTAATATGAAGAGGTTGGTTCCACCTCAAATTCATATGTTTCGCCATCAGGGACCCTAAACCGCAATGCGTAAAGTTAGCAGTGCAGATTTTAGTTTTTTTAAAAATCAAAAAAAGACGGGGAGCATTTAATTCCGGAATGGAGCATTTAATTAGCCTTTAATATGAAGAGGTTGGTTCCACCTCAAATTCATATGTTTCGCCATCAGGGGCCCTAAACCGTAATGCGTAAAGTTAGCAGTGCAGATTTTAGTTTTTTTAAAAGTCAAAAAAGGAGGGGGAGCATTTAATTCCGGAAGGGAGCATTTAATTAGCCTTTAATATGAAGAGGTTGGTTCCACCTCAAATTAATATGTTTCGCCATCAGGGGCCCTAAACCGCAATGCGTAAAGTTGGCAGTGCAGTTTTTAGTTTTTTAAAAAATCAAAAAAGGAGGGGGAGCATTTAGTTCCGGAATGGAGCATTTAATTAGCCTTTAATATTAAGAGGTTGGTTCCACCTCAAATTCATGTTTCGCCATCAGGGGCCCTAAACCGTAATGCGTAAAGTTAGCAGTGCAGATTTTAGTTTTTTAAAAAATCAAAAAAAGAGGGGAGCATTTAATTCCGGAATGGAGCATTTAATTAGCCTTTAATATGAAGAGGTTGGTTCCACCTCAAATTCATATGTTTCGCCATCAGGGGCCCTAAACCGCAATGCGTAAAGTTAGCAGTGCAGATTTTAGTTTTTTAAAAAATCAAAAAAAGACGGGGAGCATTTAATTCCGGAATGGAGCATTTAATTAAATTAGCCTTTAATATGAAGAGGTTGGTTCCACCTCAAATTCATATGTTTCGCCATCAGGGGCCCTAAACCGTAATGCGTAAAGTTAGCAGTGCAGATCTTAGTTTTTTAAAAAATCAAAAAAGGAGGGGGAGTATTTAATTCCGGAATGGAGCATTTAATTAGCCTTTAATATGAAGAGATTGGTTCCACCTCAAATTCATATGTTTCGCCATCAGGGGCCCTAAACCGTAATGCGTAAAGTTAGCAGTGCAGATTTTAGTTTTTTAAAAAATCAAAAAAGGAGGGGGAGCATTTAATTCCGGAATGGAGCATTTAATTAGCCTTTAATATGAAGAGGTTGGTTTCACCTCAAATTCATATGTTTCATCATCAGGGGCCCTAAACCGCAATGCGTAAAGTTAGCAGTGCAGATTTAATTTTTTTTAAAAATCAAAAAAAGACGGGGAGCATTTAATTCCGGAATGGAGCATTTAATTAGCCTTTAATATGAAGAGGTTGGTTCCACCTCAAATTCATATGTTTCGCCATCAGGGGCCCTAAACCGCAATGCGTAAAGTTAGCAGTGCAGATTTTAGTTTTTTAAAAAATCAAAAAAGGAGGGGGAGCATTTAGTTCCGGAATGGAGCATTTAATTAGCCTTTAATATGAAGAGGTTGGTTCCACCTCAAATTCATGTTTCGCCATCAGGGGCCCTAAACCGTAATGCGTAAAGTTAGCAGTGCAGATTTTAGTTTTTTTAAAAATCAAAAAAAGAGGGGAGCATTTAATTCCGGAATGGAGCATTTAATTAGCCTTTAATATGAAGAGGTTGGTTCCACCTCAAATTCATATGTTTCGCCATCAGGGGCCCTAAACCGCAATGCGTAAAGTTAGCAGTGCAGATTTTAGTTTTTTTAAAAATCAAAAAAGGAGGGGGAGCATTTAATTCCGGAATGGAGCATTTAATTAGCCTTTAATATGAAGAGGTTGGTTCCACCTTAAATTCATATGTTTCGCCATCAGGGGCCCTAAACCGTAATGCGTAAAGTTAGCAGTGCAGATTTTAGTTTTTTTTTAAATCAAAAAAGGAGGGGGAGCATTTAATTCCGGAATGGAGCATTTAATTAGCCTTTAATATGAAGAGGTTGGTTCCACCTCAAATTCATATGTTTCGCCATCAGGGACCCTAAACCGCAATGCGTAAAGTTAGCAGTGCAGATTTTAGTTTTTTTAAAAATCAAAAAAAGACGGGGAGCATTTAATTCCGGAATGGAGCATTTAATTAGCCTTTAATATGAAGAGGTTGGTTCCACCTTAAATTCATATGTTTCGCCATCAGGGGCCCTAAACCGCAATGCGTAAAGTTAGCAGTGCAGATTTTAGTTTTTTTAAAAATCAAAAAAGGAGGGGGAGCATTTAATTCCGGAATGGAGCATTTAATTAGCCTTTAATATGAAGAGGTTGGTTCCACCTTAAATTCATATGTTTCGCCATCAGGGGCCCTAAACCGTAATGCGTAAAGTTAGCAGTGCAGATTTTAGTTTTTTTTTAAATCAAAAAAGGAGGGGGAGCATTTAATTCCGGAATGGAGCATTTAATTAGCCTTTAATATGAAGAGGTTGGTTCCACCTCAAATTCATATGTTTCGCCATCAGGGGCCCTAAACCGTAATGTGTAAAGTTAGCAGTGCAGATTTTAGTTTTTTTAAAAGTCAAAAAAGGAGGGGGAGCATTTAATTCCGGAATGGAGCATTTAATTAGCCTTTAATATGAAGAGGTTGGTTCCACCTCAAATTCATATGTTTCGCCATCAGGGGCCCTAAACCGTAATGCGTAAGGTTAGCAGTGCAGATTTTAGTTTTTAAAAAATCAAAAAAGGAGGGGGAGCATTTAATTCCGGAATGGAGCATTTAATTAGCCTTTAATATGAAGAGGTTGGTTCCACCTCAAATTCATATGTTTCGCCATCAGGGGCCCTAAACCGCAATGCGTAAAGTTAGCAGTGCAGATTTTAGTATTTTTAAAAATCAAAAAAAGACGGGGAGCATTTAATGAATGGAGCATTTAATTAGCCTTTAATATGAAGAGGTTGGTTCCACCTTAAATTCTTATGTTTCGCTATCAGGGGCCCTAAACCGTAATGCGTAAAGTTAGCAGTGCAG
Source organism: Aspidapion aeneum (assembly GCA_963576565.1). Lineage (NCBI taxonomy): Eukaryota > Metazoa > Arthropoda > Insecta > Coleoptera > Brentidae > Aspidapion > Aspidapion aeneum. Next base: position 146,060,785 of record OY755038.1, read on the forward strand.
ATTTTAGTTTTTTTAAAAATCAAAAAAGGAGGGGGAGCATTTAATTCCGGAATGGAGCATTTAATTAGCCTTTAATATGAAGAGGTTGGTTCCACCTCAAATTCATATGTTTCGCCCTCAGAGGCCCTAAACCGTAATGCGTAAAGTTAGCAGTGCAGATTTTAGTTTTTTTAAAAATCAAAAAAGGAGGGGGATCATTTAATTCCGGAATGGAGCATTTAATTAGCCTTTAATATGAAGAGATTGGTTCCACCTCAAATTCATATGTTTCGCCATCAGGGGCCCTAAACCGTAATGCGTAAAGTTAGCAGTGCAGATTTTAGTTTTTTTTTAAATCAAAAAAGGAGGGGGAGCATTTAATTCCGGAATGAAGCATTTAATTAGCCTTTAATATGAAGAGGTTGGTTTCACCTCAAATTCATATGTTTCATCATCAGGGGCCCTAAACCGCAATGCGTAAAGTTAGCAGTACAGATTTTAGTTTTTTAAAAAGTCAAAAAAAGACGGGGAGCATTTAATTCCGGAATGGAGCATTTAATTAGCCTTTAATATGAAGAGGTTGGTTCCACCTCAAATTCATATTTTTCGCCATCAGGGACCCTAAACCGCAATGCGTAAAGTTAGCAGTGCAGATTTTAGTTTTTTAAAAAATCAAAAAAAAGACGGGGAGCATTTAATTCCGGAATGGAGCATTTAATTAGCCTTTAATATGAAGAGGTTGGTTCCACCTCAAATTCATATGTTTCGCCATCAGGGGCCCTAAACCGTAATGCGTAAAGTTAGCAGTGCAGATTTTAGTTTTTAAAAAATCAAAAAAGGAGGGGGAGCATTTAATTCCGGAATGGAGCATTGAATTAGCCTTTAATATGAAGAGGTTGGTTCCACCTCAAATTCATATGTTTCGCCATCAGGGGCCCTAAACCGCAATGCGTAAAGTTAGCAGTGCAGATTTTAGTTTTTTAAAAAATCAAAAAAAGACGGGGAGCATTTAATGAATGGAGCATTTAATTAGCCTTTAATATGAAGAGGTTGGTTCCACCTTAAATTCTTATGTTTCGCTATCAGGGGCCCTAAACCGTAATGCGTAAAGATAGCAGTGCAGATTTTAGTTTTTTAAAAAATCAAAAAAGGAGGGGGAGCATTTAATTCCGGAATGGAGCATTTAATTAGCCTTTAATATGAAGAGGTTGGTTCCACCTCAAATTCATATGTTTCGCCATCAGGGGCCCTAAACCGTAATGCGTAAAGTTAGCAGTGCAGAGTTTAGTTTTTTTAAAAATCAAAAAAGGAGGGGGAGCATTTAATTCCGGAATGGAGCATTTAATTAGCCTTTAATATGAAGAGATTGGTTCCACCTCAAATTCATATGTTTCGCCATCAGGGGCCCTAAACCGTAATGCGTAAAGTTAGCAGTGCAGATTTTAGTTTTTTTAAAAATCAAAACAGGAGGGGGAGCATTTAATTCCGGAATGAAGCATTTAATTAGCCTTTAATATGAAGAGGTTGATTTCACCTCAAGTTCATATGTTTCATCATCAGGGGCCCTAAACCGCAATGCGTAAAGTTAGCAGTGCAGATTTTAGTTTTTTAAAAAGTCAAAAAAAGACGGGGAGCATTTAATTCCGGAATGGAGCATTTAAATAGCCTTTAATATGAAGAGGTTGGTTCCACATCAAATTCATATGTTTCGCCATCAGGGGCCCTAAACCGTAATGCGTAAAGTTAGCAGTGCAGATTTTAGTTTTTTTAAAAATCAAAAAAGGAGGGGGAGCATTTAATTCCGGAATGGAGAATTTAATTAGCCTTTAATATGAAGAGGTTGGTTCCGCCTCAAATTCATATGTCTTGCCATCAAGGGCCCTAAATCGCCATGCGTAAAGTTAGCAGTGCAGCTTTTGATTTTTTTAAAATTCAAAAAAGGAGAGAAAGCATTTAATTCCAGAATGGAGCATTTAATTAGCCTTTAATATGAAGAGGTTGGTTCCACCTGAAATTCATATGTTTCGCCATTAGTGGCCCTAAATTGCCATGCGTAAAGTTAGCAGTACAGATTTTGATTTTTTTTAAATAAGAAAGGGGGGGGGATAATGTAATTCCGGAATGGAGCATTTAATTAGCCTTTAATTCGTAGATCAACATTGTATTATAGATTGTGTGGATTTGGCGCTCCGGACATCCTGCACTGTTAAGTTTAATTAGCCTTTAATTCATAGATCATTATAGTATCGTAGAATTAATCAGTTCATCGCTCTGAACATGCTGCACTGCTAACTCCTATGGGGAGCTGGCAGTGCAAGCAATATCTCTCAAACTACAAGAGCATTAAATTTGGGAATAGAGCATTTAATTAGCCTGAAATGAGCCTTAAATTGTGGCATGGAAAAATCCTTGCACTGCTGACCTTGCACTGCTAACTTTATGGACGTATTGAGTCTGGAGTTACACAAAATACATTTTAGTTTATTAAAAAAAAAAGGGCGAAAACTCGGGTGGAAGTAGATTTGAAAAATTAAACTTTAAGGGAAAATATGGCCTGTGTCATATCAAACGAAAGGTACTTGAGTCTGGAGTTAAACAAAATACATTTTAGTTTTTTTTATAGGGTAGATTTTAAAAATTATAGTTTAAGTCAAAATATGGCTTGTGTGGTATCAAACGAAAGGTAATTGAGTCTGGAGTTGAATAAAATATATTTAATTTTTTTAGTTATATTGGCTTCCACGTACACTATAACTATAGTACCTAGTGTGAGCTTAGCTGCCCATATATTAGCAGAGTGTTTTTCTTGCTAGACAATATACTTTATTGATAACGAAAGTCGGAAAAAACAGATATAGTTCAATTAACTTTTTTTGCAAAAATATCACATTGTTTTATGCAATTGCAAATTATACATACCTACATGCTGGTTAAAACATTTTTTCATGGAGCTCTGCAATTATTAAAATCAAATATTTCAATATCTTGTAAAAGGTTATACAGGCAAAATTCTGGTTTCAACGATTTTAATTAATCAGTAAAGTTCCAAATTTTATTTTTTTGTGCGGGGTCCTTAAAGAATTTTTCTTCTTTATCCTTTTTAAACAATAAATCATATATTTTTTTATTACTATATGCAATTTTAGGGGGCTGTAAATGGATCTTAGGTTTTGACCAGTTTTTTCGTGAAATACGCCTGTGTGTGTCCCTTGTCTGTCATGAGGACAGACTAACAGCCTTTTATAATTTTTTGAAAATTTTTAGCTGTTTTCGTAGATTATTTATGTTTTGTGATTTCTTCGGATATTTTTGTGCGCTTTTATAGTGACACACTAGTGATTACTTCAGAGATTTTAGTGCGCTTTTCACGCTGGTTATTTTTTAACGAATTTGTGAAAATAGTGTTTTCACCTCAACATCTGTGCAATAATTAAGTGAAATGCTTTTATTATAAAAATCCAGTGTCAGACTGGGACCCTAAGGGCCTGTCCTTAAGTTACCTACCGCTCGAGGGGGGGAGGGGTTTGGCCTTGGGTTACACTCAATGTTTTTTTCGAGGGGTGATCAGCTGCCCACAGTAACTTTTCACATGTCACGGTCTAGTTTCATACATATTGATGAACTGTTACACACAGTAATTTATGTTTTTTTTAAATTTTGATAAATTTAATATTTTTTGCGGACTTTTTCAGTAATTTTAATTTAAATTTTATAATGAAAGTATATATTTATTAGGGGCCTGTCGACTTAACGGACACACGAATTTTGCTTAAAAAGGGCCTTTTTAAGAACATTTACAAAAAAAAATTTTGCGGATTATACGGTATTTTTTGAAAAAAATTTAAAAAAAGTCCTACAAAATGAGCTGTTTAACCTCACTGTTTTCAATAATAATCAATAACAACTAACTTCAAAAAGCATGGCTGCCAACCAAAATGCACCTGAAATATGTTTCAAAAAGGCACTGTTGCCAGATCGCCACAAAAGTCGTCAAAATTAGGGAAAAAATAGACTTACTGTGTGGATAAGATTTAATTAAAAAACTTACTTTAAAAACATTATTTAAACATCAAAACTGCATAAAAATTTAAACACTTTTTAACTAAACCTAACCTAAGCAAAAAAGCATATTTGAACTAGAACTTGAATAAATCAAACCTAACCTAACTCAAACTTAACCTAACCTAATCAAACATAATTTATTGTAATGAAACCTAACCTAACCTAACCTAACCGGATCAAACATAATTTATTGTAATGAAACCTAACCTAACCGGATCAAACATAATTTATTGTGATGAAACCTAACCTAACCTAACCGGATCAAACATAATTTATTGTAATGAAACCTAACCTAACCTAACCGGATCAAACAATTTATTGTAATGAAACCTAACCTAACCGGATCAAACATAATTTATTATAATAAAACCTAACCTAACCTAACAATTTTTGTGAACCGAACCAAACCGAACCTAACCTAACCGGATCAAACATAATTTATTGTAATGAATCCTTACCTAACCTAACCTAACCGGATCAAACATAATTTATTGTAATGAAACCTAACTTAAGCAAACCAGAGCTAATCCAACAATTTCAAACCCAACTGAACCGAACTTAATATCTTTCACCAATTTGTGCTGTTAGATTTAGGACGCGTTCATGAGCAGTTTGGCAACGGCGCACAATTTTTGTTTTTCTTTTTTCCAACCAAAAATTTATTCCAGGGTAATGTCACCTATAATGTAAACAAAATTAAATACAAGTTTTTGCACGCGATTTTCCGTATAGTTTAGACTTTACCAAAACCTAATTAAAAAATTGTGTTTTTTGATATTATCCGCATCTAAATATGCTTAAAAATATCTAAATTAGTGTTTGCAAGTGAAATCGTGATAGAAAAATGTTTAGTTTTTGTGTCTCTAAAGTCGACAAGAACCATTTATTATTATATGATGCCACTGCGACTGGTATACAGGCTGGTATCATATGTGTATGTCATTCTAATGTCATTTGACCATCATGCTTTCTTACGGTTGCGGTTTATTAGGGTGCCCAGAGTGCGGGTCAGGTTGGGTTAGGTTGGGTTAAGTTGGGCTAGGTTAGGTTGGATTAGGTTGGGTTAGGTTGGGTTGGGTTAGGTTAGGTTGGGTTCGGTTCGGTTCAGTTCGGTTCAGTTCGGTTCAGTTCGGTTCGGTTCGGCTTGGTTCAGTTTCATTATGTTTGGTTAGGTTCGGCTAGGTTCAGTTTGTTTTGGTTAGGTTTAGCTAGATTCGGTTAGGTTCGGTTTAGTTTAACCAAATCAAACCGAACTGTTAGGTTAGGTTCGGTTCGGTTCGGTTCGGTTTGGTTTGGTTTGGTTTGGTTTGGTTTGGTTTGGTTTGGTTTGTTTCGGTTCGGTTTGGTTTGGTTCGGTTTGATTCGGTTCGGTTCGGATAGGTTTGGTTCAGTGTGCTAATTCATGTAGATCCTTTTTTGTGGCTCCTTGCTAGTAGTTGAGAGGCTTATCGTCAAAAATCATGTCCTGTGGCATAGTTCTAGTAGGCTCGGTTAGGTTCGGTTCCGTTCGGTTAGGTTTGGTTCAGTTTGGTTTTGTTCGGTTAGGTTTGGCCAAAGAAGACATATCAACAAGAAGCGAAATACTGTCACTCAAAGCATTGTTCATATGGGAAACAAATATGTGACGTCACGCTTGGACCAAATGACACTAATGCAGTTATATTACACTGAGAAAAATTTTGTGTAACTGTGGTTTGTGGTGCATTTTTATTACATGAAGAAAAAAATCAAATTAAGAGGGACATTACACCTATATAATCATATAACTGTGGTCATAGAAAATCGACCCTTTTTAACTTTTTATTTTATTGTTTGCAAAAACGGTTATATATTTTATCGAGAAAAATCAGTTACGGAATTAAATAGAAAAAATAATAACTAAAAAATAAACAATAATTATTGTAATATTTATAAAAATCTAAGTAATATTATACAGGGTGTACCAGACCACCCGTCCACCCCTTTTAAAACCTAGGGGAAACGTTTACTTAATGATCCAAAAAATTACTTGAGTACGCTCTTTTGATTATTGGTAGATGTTTTCAACTTTGGGAGTCGACCGGAAGTGGCCTATTTAGGCCTGGTGTCCATTTTTCAAATAGGGATGGGCATATATTAAAAAAATAATGACGTTTAAGAAAAAAATGTTTCAAATAAAAGGTATGTATTTTCTTGCGTAGAATTCGAATTTGATGCAAAATTATGCTAATCCTTATTCAAAAAATAGACTTTAGACCTGAATAGAACACTTCCTGTCGGCGCCGGAATCTAAAAATACCACCATCTGAAAGAGCGTATCGTAGATCATTGAAAAAATCCATCCACTAGGTTTTAAAAGGGGTGGACGGGTAGTCGGGGACAGCCCGTATAAAGATTCTTTCCGGCCATTTTAAATTTAAAAAAGGGGATTGAAAATAAAACAAATTTTGTTAAAGTAGAGATTTTTATAAAATATATTGTATCTCCGTTATATGTTTTTATTGTTTTAGAAACAGGAACAAACCCAACCACAATTGGGAGAAAATACAATTAATAGCTATTTAGGTTACTAGACTAGTAAAGATAGTTTCCGGTCGTGTGTCGTACGTATTTTTGTTAAACCGGTATAAAACACCACAAACACAACCAACATGTAAATAATAATTTTTTTAAAAGGATATGAAACCCTACAAACATACCACTCTACATGTAGATATTAAAGTACTTACTCAAAAGTTATTATATATATTAGGCGGTCTCAGGCGGGGGCAATCGCCATTTTTTTTCCAGAGAACTTCAAAAATAAGAGGCACATTCTGGTGTATTACACACCTACATGCAATTCGTTTATGTCAACATAAAGAAAATTTCCACTAGACACTAGCGAAATGGATTAGTCGGAAAATGTTTTGGAGCCAGCCGCGGCTCGTGCCGGTGGCGAGCTGAAAACGCACATTATAAATACCGGTACAAACCTTATTCTCTTTTAAAACTCGTTACATCCTAGAACAACAAGAAAGAACTAATCAGGTTACCATTCAAACAAATCAAATAACAGGGATTCCTGACAATATTTTTGCTAGTAAAGCTTTGATTTTTTTTTTCGTGTAAAACAAAAATTGCACAATTTTTTCTTTGAGTGTTTACTTTTACTGCATTTCTGTCATTCAGGTTTTGTCGCTTCTTGGTTTGGCTAGGTTCAGATTGTATTGGTTAGGTTAGGTCCCACTAGAGTCCCTGTATGTTGACATATTTGGATATATTAAAGTCGCGACAAGCCCATCAATGTCATTCTTGAATTTGCGTCTAGGTTATGTTATTTTCATTGGCGTGGTATCAGTATATTACTCTATTGAAAATTAGCAACGGAAAATTAATAAGGCCTCCCAATACAGAGGGTCCAATCAAAACCACCTGAGTAGTAGATATCTATACCGGGGGTGCGGTCCAGTAAAACAAATCCAGTATTAAAATCAACATTTTGATTTTATCTGTCTGTTTATCATTTCATTATTTTAGGTTTTTTTCCTAACGAAGAAAGTCAGAAATTTTTTTATTATGTATATATTTAATTATAAAATAACATATAAATAGGTATCATCCAAAGTGCATACATTGTCAATAATTTTTTAACTATTCCCAAACAAAGTAGTTTATGATTTTTTTATTATTATAGCAACTGCTTTGGAAGATTTTAGTCCACAGTACAACGCTCTATTTTTTAAGTGATGAGTAACAGGCTAAATTTTCGTAAATAGCATTCTTTTACTAAAACGTTCAACGTTTCTATGTGTGAAAATTATTGAGGGAGATTCTTAACAGAAGCTGTCTCCAAAGATTTTATGATATCAAACATGAAAATATATTCGGCCTAAAAATTACCTGTCAAAATTACGAGATGCAAAAAGTTATAGTAAATAATTAATAACCGGTGATAATTTTTTATGTCAACATTGCGTTCAGTTAGGAATCACTTTCAAGAATTTTTGTAGAGGGTAAAGTTGGAGGTCTCGGCAAAATGAAGCTATGCATAAATATTCCGCCTGTTACCCATTACTTAAAATATAGACCGGCATACTGTGGCTATGTTTTTATATTAACTCTTTTTAAAAATAAATATAAATTTTGGTTCTTATTCGGCGAGAACTTGACAGTCACATCAATTTGTCAATATTTTCTGATGGAGATAGTTTTTAAATAGATAAAAAGTGGTAAAATGAGAATGTATTCCTGTTCTTGATAAGAGGCCAAAAATTTTCCAATTCCTTGTACTCTAAAACTAAATTGTCGTTTCCTTTTTTGTACAGTTCAATTTTTTTCATATGTTCGTCGAATTTCTGTAAAAGTAGAGTTTCTTTTCTCTGGAATAAATATTAAAGGAACAACCTGCTGCGTCAGTGACACGTAAACTCTTTTTTTCAAAGTGTTCTTAAAAAAAATTATGTTTTTAAATACCATTACAAAAATTACTTGTATATACAAAGTGTTTCTTTTAGAAAGAAATATAGAGATTTGTGGAATTTTTAGCAAATGAAATAAAAAACGCTTGAAAACGTCAATTTTGTTTGCTAGGGGAAATTTTCCGAAATTATTTGATACATTTTTGAGATATTTGTATTTAATGTTACCATAGATTATATAGGCAGTGGCTTACGCAGAAATGAATCCGGAGGGGGGGGGCTTCAGCGCGGATCGATACGCATAGATGGATTATGAGGGGGGGGGGGTTGAGCACAAATCGATTCATTTTAATTTTGACTTTGTTGAAAAATTCATGTTTTAGGGGTAAATCTTCAGCCCCCCCTTTGCGTACGCCACTAGATAAGAAGATAGGTCAAGTGGCACCTTACAGAGCGAGACTTGAATCATATTCCCTGTCTATATAAGGGAACGTCCTTAAATTACATATTGCAAAAATTCAGGATTTTTGACCAT